>LR990047.1:5974578-7224578 GCA_905147135.1 Blastobasis lacticolella
ATTATACGTCTTCCGAGTGATGTTATAGAGAAAACTCATGTAGTTTAAATTAATTGGAACAAGTTGGTAGTTGCCCCGCTTTAATTGTAGTAGATGGAGTAACCGTACCTATAACATTCGCCTAATATCGTGTCCGTAGCCCCGTAGTAGGGTCTTCGTTAGGCAACCTATCAACCTAACCGGCGGGTTGTGAAGGCTTATAACAATTTTTGTTTGCGAAAATGGACCTTGTGATTCAGTTAGTTAGTTTCGATTGTATTGAGTTCAACTTTTTGACACCCGAGCAGCGAGCTACTATTAATCCCCCGAAGGAGCCAAATAAAAGGTTTTTATCTTCGTTTTTGTTGTTTGTCATTCATTAGTACCAATCGTAGCTTTCAAAGTAAAGAACCCATTCTGATGCGAATTAATCTAAAGCTAGTTTCGTCGAGAGATTGTTCAGTCATTAAATGGTTTTGATATCGGGATTTTTTTCTTTCTTTTTGAAAGCATTACTCAATAATGCATATCGTTAGTTGAACGGATCTTATAAAAATAATATCCCAAATCTCAAGAAATGGCTCAAATCCACGCGACCTGTTCGATTTTACGACTTCAAAAGAGATTAGAACATGAATTAAAAAGTAACTGCATAAGATTGTGAAGATCCCTAACATAGCCAGCGTAATATTATGGTCAAGCATTTTGAGTGAAACTGTAATAAAATTTACTGAGTATGATTAGAGATTACGCTGGAGCTCTCGGCTTTACGAGCCTCTTCATCGGGCGCGTGTGTGTATGTATGAGAGGGCAACCTCACACATTCACCTGCCTAATTTATGGAATAATCTTTGATGTCGGCTTCTCTTACGAAATCGTGACCGCAGTCTTTTAGTCGTAGCGTAGATCAATCAGGCGATTTCTGAGACATCTGTGAAGTGATTCGAATAGTTAGGGCAGTGTAGGGCCGAGGTCATGTCTAGGTGACCACCGACTGAAATTATATTGATGATAAGTAATAGTTACAAATCACTCAATAAACACTTTGATTTCGCCGGTTCTGGGTGAAAGAAAGTCTCTCCGATGAACTAGATCTGATTTGGCACTTAAATACAGCGTCAATACCAGGTCTTGGCTTTCGAGAACTTTCGAGAACAGAAGTTTCCACCCCGGTCTTGCGCTGTATGCCGCCAATATTCAGCTTGAAGGACGCCGAGGTCCTTTTCGAATTGGCATCCTTTAAAAAATATAATAATAATTAACAAAAACTGACTATCTTCTGCCTGTTTATCCTTTTTTGCTCTCAACTACCCACGCCTTTTCTCCATAGGTAGGCAGAAACTACATCAGGGCGTTACGTTATGTATGTAGGAATGTAAACTACGCACCGGATTCAAGTATCCATCAACAGTCATTATGCTATGTAGTTAGCAACTATGCGAAGCTTGTACCGCTAGTACAGTTTTAAATGTACGACTCAGCCGTCCCATATATCTGTTTCCATCAGTCCACGTGTCCGAGCCGACGCCCGCCATACACAGTACACGGAAATATTGTTACAGTTGATTTGTAATGTAAATTCTCTCGACGATAAACAAACATGTACCAGTCGACTTGGCAAGCCCGCTTGTGCAGTGATGTTGTCCGTGCCTCGGACTTTGTACGTCTGTTTGCGATTTTGCCGCGCTTTCGATAACTAACTAGCTTTTGTTTGGGACTCATTCTCTTGTTTTGGAGGGAATATCTGTAAGAGAAAGCAACAAAAAATCCGTTTAAGATTAGCAGTTACAGGGGTTTGAAACCAAGGATACTTTTTATAAAGATATGTTGTGTTTGGTTAGGTTAGTCATCAGCTAAAACTCTATGCGGTTCCGGAATGACTCTTGACGTTGAAATACAACATTTTATCACCGAATGAGGGTGTAATATACATTGGAATTGTATCAGTTTTCCAGTTTTACGATAGCTGAATCGTAAAAGTGTGTCCCGCCCCGCGCCTTCCGGCCGGCCCTCGCCCCCTTCCTCCCCTCTATGATTTACGCTCAAGGCCGGCCCGGGATAGATACGTACAAGTAAATCACACCCGGCTAATGTAAACCTGGTTCCAGGTGGATTAAACACCGAAACGTATGCTGAGTAATGAATTAACACCCAATAAAATGTATCGATCCCACGCAATTGTTCTCACAATCTAATCGCGTTTAGACTCTTGAAGACCGTCGGCCGATTACAGTGTTAACATTCGTAAATCGACCAAGGCACTAGTTGCACCATCCACCGACACGTATGCGAACACTCGCGCCGCGGTTTCGGGGAATGTTCCACGTTATTATACCTCGGGAAGCGATCAAAGTTTAGCTCAGCGCGTTCGGTGTTCTTGGAAGTCGGCTTCGCGATGTTGTAGTACAAATAAAACTTTAATTACACCAAATTTGAAAACGGCGTTTTGGAGAACGACTTTGGGCATACATAACACTTGTATGTGGTTGTAACGCTTGCTCTACCCAACTCTACTGCAAACTTCGTTGCGAACGGTTTAACATTGACAAATTAATTAGAAAGAAAACCAAAGCTTTTTTTGTATAAATTAAGTAACTTATTTGCTATTGTGTTTAACTAACAAGATCAACCCGAAGCACCGTGAAACTGTTTTAATAGTTGGCCGAGCATGATTAAACTGTGTACTAGTTTTTTAACTCTCCGAAGTTTACCTCACTTTGCGGCGCAGTAATAAGTAGCGCTGCCTCGTAGCCGTAGCGATGAAACGCTTAATTAATTGTATACCAATAAATGGTGTACGAACTTTTAATTAATGTGAATTTTACCGAAATACTTCCCTCTTTGCCACGCTCTTCAATAATCCTGTTTCTATACCGATCAACTGAACTGACCAACTGCTAAACTGATCAAGGGTTTACTTAGGAACGGATCAACTATTTGGTTGATCGGATAGGAAGTAAACGTCTCTACTTGTGTGCCCCAATCGTTTACTTAGGTCTAAGTAATCATACGTAATCATATAATATTTATCACAAGAATTCCAATAGTTTTCTCTAATGAAAACAAAACTAGTGACCTGCCCATCATGACTACGTAAAGGCACTATAATCTAAAACAGTATCAAAATCTAAGAAACAAACTGAGAGACGGCAATAGAGATTTTCGAAAACAAATTACTATTTAGATATTTACAACCTGTGTAATCTACTCAGAGATAGTTATTCGTTCCCGCAGACCCAGTGGTCCATAATGCTGACGTCAGCGTAAATTGGTGAAAAACTCACCAAAGTGAAAGGCTGTCCGGACAGTCGCCGCGATCTCCCGCCGATTAATAACTCTGCGACCCAATTCCAGCCACGCGGACAGGATGAATGTCCCACCCATTTTCCCCTTAAACTGGGACTATATTTCAATTATTTAATGTCGTCAAATCTTGTACTCTGTCCCGGTGGTGATCGTGATTTTTTCGTTGCTATTCGCGTAGGCTTCTTACTTGTTAAAAAATGCTTACTTGATTAATAGTAGCGAACTGTATTTGCTCAACACTTTAAACATTTATTAAAACTCAACCCTATGTGCCTAGAGAGGCACGAGAATTTATTATGGCTTACTATACTGTCTTCCAATTACCTAATTAGAATTACCCATTAGTTCTAATTCGCAATGTTAATAATTAACACTCAAGCAAATGCCTAGACAGTAACAGCGAAATGGCACATTTGTAGAGCGAAGCCGATCAGATGGGTACAATACAACGATATATACAGTTTGAGCAATCAGTGGTACGTGGATATGTAGCAATCTCTCCGATTGACCGTCTATTCTAAACGGCAGGGACGCCAGTCTAGACTAGAGGATTACCAAGTTAGAGTACCTGGGCTAAATCCATTGCCCAGACTACGGCTAAACAAGCGCGCGCCAGCACAATTTGGCGGTAGCGGCGAATATTCGTGTGTTAGGTAGGATTACATGCATGCCGTGAATTGGCAAATTCTCCGGTGAAAGTCACTTAAATGTCTCATTAAGATACATTAACTGAATTTGTGCTAATTCAGAACTGAAGTGCAGTATTTAAAAATTGGATATTTAATACTAAATTATCTTTAATAAGAATCTTACATTAATAAGATATATTTATATGTTTACGGTACAATTGTAACATAGAACTGGAGCGAATTAACACCGCCGTGCGAAAGCGAGGGGAGCATCGAGCTTATAACAATGAATCATTTACTTGAACAGAAATTTGTGCTAACAATTTTTACTTTCCATTATCCTCAGATAATATCGTTGGTTCATTTCGAATATCGGCGATTGTTTTTTATCTGCTTTCGCTGCTGCCGGCGAGCGTTTCGTGATTTGATTACTTTTACACTATGCCATGGGAATTCCGTGACCTGCGTTTACGTTATTGGCTTTACAGTTCTCTTTGCCTACTTTTTAATTTCGTCTATAACTAAGAAATTATTATTTAGCTACGTCCGCATTATATGTATATACCTATGACTACAACGCGGGCGGGGCAATCTTATTTTATTCAATATTTATTTATATTTAATTAAACCTAACCAAAACGAGAAAAATATTTATTTTTAATACGAAAACAAAACAGTGTCTATTTTCGTATTGTTTTCGTAACATTATCTATTAATACACAGCGAACATTCCGAACACATTATTTCAAAACAAAACGCAATAAGAGTTATGAATGATTCACTGCTGGCGCCCTACTCAAATTAACACGAAGCGAATCCAATGTTAGCTAACACCCGACGAGGAATATTATGATTGCTCTTTGGGCAGTATAGGTGTTGGAGCGAAATCCTATTAAGCCTTCTATATTATAAATGCGAAAGTTTGTATGGATGGATGGATGTTTGGATGCTTGTTACTCTCCTTCACGCAAAAACGATATAGTCCAGAATAGCACATAGGGTATAATTTGTCCGAAATTCAATGTGGTTCCCGCGGGAACGGGTCTGGAACGTTGTAACCGAATTTTACGCGGACGAAGTCGCAGACAAAAGCTAGTGGTTTATGTCGGACGGTTGCTGATTGAACTAATTTAATGTCATTCTCGGGAACCAGTGAACTTATCCCATTTTACGAGTGTTTAAGAATTTTTTTTCCACTGAGTTAAATGATTCGCGAAACGACGTAAACTATAAATAAATTCTACGCTAATGTTGATGTTAAACATAATTAAAGGGTTATGTTCCATTTTGCCACGGGAGAAATCCCTGTCATTGCAAAGAATATCGTAGTAGACGAGTAAAAGTTGCAAACAATGCAGCCCCAGCGAAATATGGGCGGGAAATGGCCGCTTCGCTTTCGCGCTGTATTTATTTAAACAAACTTGCTATTCTCTTTATCTTCGTCAAGTTTTAATTGGAGCGTGCCGTTTATGCTAATTTTAGTTATCGCTGTAGCACTTGTTATTGTTAATAAGTTGGGGATGTACGCGTTCTGATGTCTCATTCGGATCCTTGGTCGTGACTATTAGGTTAATCCGATTTGTGATTATTGATTGGTTGATATTTGATAGTACCTGTATTATGAGTATGATAGGTGTCGATCGGATTGATCACCTTGTGTCATTTTCAATGCTTTACCTTGGACATGAAATAGTTTTGTTTGTTTTTAATTTATAGCAAGTCTGTCATATCATGGGCAACAGTTGCTGTTTTTCGTTAGCATTTTGCCATTTTCTGCTCTTACGACTGTTGTTTATTGATAACAGATTCCGTAAGTTTTGCTGCTAAAGCACATGAGAGTGAATTTATAGTGCCTAAATTGTTGTCATTTTGAATCCTTTTATTGTCTGTAATATTATACTCGAGTTGTGTGTCTATCGTCCGTGGTTTCCCCTCAAATAGAAGAACACTACGATTTCGAAACACATATTGGTGCAATGAAGTGGTCAGCAATAAATTCGTCGAGTATGTGCGTGCGGCCGCACTGGTTTCCAATCCGCGCCGCCTCGACGCAACAATCCGCTCCGGAGGCTGTTTTCCAATAAATAATATATCAGCCGGCCCGGGAGGAAGCGCGCGAACCGCTGAATTGAGAAGTTAAAGAAAAGTAACGCTCGCCAACGTCGCTTTTCCTTTTTGCGCCGCCGAGATTGGCAACTCCTGCCTTGGCCAGGAAATTGAAGGATTCACTATCCCGCTATCTGTAAACGGGATCTGTCGCCGATGATACGACTTCATCTGTAGATTCAGATGTTTCTTTCATTGTTATCGTTCGTAATGCGTTTTATTTTTTCAATCAACCGCAACACCTCCGCGGGCATTGTATGACTGGCATGTTTGTTTTCGCCCTTCTAAGAAGGTCTATTTCAAGTTTCATGATGGGTACGTCGTCGACGTCTTCCGCAAATTGATTACGAATATTCCATAATTGGAAGTATGTTTGAGTGGCAACCTTTCAGCTTTGGGTCGTGCGTGGGTGTAGATACTCGAAAGTTCGGTTTCTCGCAATAAAAATTTGTTCCGGATCCACGAAGTGTCGGTACACTGGGAGAAGCAACAAGTGGCACATGAGAATATATCTGAGCTACTAATCTTCTAAACTCTTGTTATTATCATCCATGTAGATGGGGTGTTTCAATCGCAGTCGGCGCAAGTAGTGGGTCGGCTCCGATCGGCGGGCGCCATCTATCGACCCGCGGGTTAACTACGGAGGGGGCGCCCCCCCGTCCGTAGCGCCCCCGCCCCCCGCGTAGCCGTCACGGCTCTACGTTACGACTGACGTAGTGTACGGGGGCCCACGCGAACCAACGGGGAAATATCGCCGTATTGTTTCGAGCATTGGTTTTGATTTGACGCACTTAAGCGTTTGATGGTACGGGACGAGTTGTGGGCGTTACACGCGTTTGAATGGCCACGAGTCAGGATTGTTTTTCTTGAGCTGGGTAGTATAGTCTACGGATAATTTTGAAAACGCATTTTAGTTAGATGCTGGGTAATTACCAGGGATATAGCTGCAAAAACCTGAAAGAGGTATCGCGGGAACCAAAGAACAACAACCAATGGATTGATTTCGTTGAGTCTATTGCGACGTTTGTATGCCGGTTGAACACCGGGTGAAGTCGATGAGGTACACTAGAAAAGCTGACCCTGACAGATGATGCATTGACCGCTAAGATAAAATAGTTCACTAAAATCGACAGTGGTCCCAACACAAGCCCGTGGCAGTGACACAGGCCGCTGCGCCGTACCGACGCTAGATAGGTCTATTTCCGTGCCGGCAATCTACAATGCTGTATATCGGTAGCCGTAGTACGCGCCCGGCCGCCGTTCCGCGCGTACTACAGTTGTATCGATGCACACGGATTTAGAAGATTCACCGCGCCACAACCGCCCCGCCCGCCCCGTCAATGGGGGAACCACTATTTAAAACGCGGGTGAAGGTTGTACGGACTTTGCTCTCGGCGCGTAGATCCACGTGGTTTCGCTGGGTGGTGTCCGGCAACAATGGTGGGTGACGAGGGTGGTACAAAGCGATTAAAAATGATATATGGAGGGCTGTCGATGTAGGGGCCATCTTGAGATATTTCTCGTTGACATTGCAGCTGGAGTCATCAATCCACGTGACTCCCATAAAGCGTATGCCGCAGCTTATAATGTAAGCACACAGTTGCAGAGCGTGGCATCGTAACACTTTCCGTTTACGGCGCACGTATGAGCAAATCTTGCGGGACAAAGGGAGCGTAAAGTGGGTAGTCGTTTCGGAAGGCGCGGCTCGTTCGCCGTTTATGTTTTATATTGTACGGTGGGCGCAGCCACGCTACAGTGTGCGCTAGGGGCGACTAGGGGGCACTCCTGCGCCGGCTACTGTACGGAGGTGAGCCGCCGATAAAATGCGAAACGTTATGCGCGTTCCTTATAACTGCCGCCGCCGCACCGCCGCCGGAAACAAAGGCTTCGCCCGATTTATGCTAACAAATATGCCGCGGCCCTAACGCCTGTTATTGAATGGATTTATTCACCGACGCCATTGATACTGGCGTGTCTAGCTCTGACCGAGTATTATTATGTTATCGTTTTAATTAATGGAGATCAGATAGCAGGCTAACGGGGGGGAATCTGTATTTACCTGGCTGCCAAACCCTGGATCCCGGTTAAGGCGAACGCCGGGCCCTCGCGCGCGGTCCCACAACAGGGATATTGACGCCAAGTACATTAACGGTTGAAAAATTATGCGTAGAGCACCAATCTACATCATGAATCGCAAAAGCATTGTAGAGCACACACAATCCAATTAATGATGATGATATACCTTGGCGTGGTATTGGACCACAGGCACAAACAAAGGTACAGATAATTGTGATCTCCATTGAATGCACACTCGCACAGACTGACGTGCACCAGGACTGCAGGAGTCACGTGGGAGTATCTTCCGCCGCGGCGGCCTTACAATGGCCCGGAGTCACGGAGGTCGGAATACGGGACACGCATTAGTATGCAGCGCGCGTGGCCCCGCGCCCCGCGCCCTTCGCCCCCCGGCCTGCGACGCGCTTCCCCGACGGACCCGCGAGACCCATCAACCCATGGCTATTCGGCTACACAATGCTCTTCTTCCAAGACTATTACGCTTCGCAGATGAGATATTATGAATTTGTGAAATCAGTTTTGAAGTATGCAGGCGGGGACTGAATGATTGTTATTGAATGCGCTTTTACGTTCCCTCACCTCAGTTTCAATCCCGCTCATAAAAATACTACTCACCGGCAGACGCACTCGCCCTCCGAGCCTCTCAACTCGAAATGTGTCAACTTAATCGAACTAAATTCTAAGGCTCCCCTATAAAGTTGAAATTGCATCGACAATGTTCCCCCGCGCAAACTTGAAAGGACATAACTCGACTTACGGGCGCGATGTAAATTGAGCTCTACGCGTTCGGCGACAGGCCCCACTCGAGATTGAGTCGCGAGATGTTGCGGAGATCCAAAAGTTAATATCGGATGAAATAATGGCGTCTCAAAGCCGAGGGCGAAGTGTCACACTTCCCGCTTCCGGGTTGAGAGGCTAATTTTTTCCGACTTATTTTCTTCGTCCGAGTTTAACGCCATGTTTTAGGCGGTCTCTCTGTTCACCATGCTAGCACAAAGGACGTCGGTTTTATAAAACGCCACGACAAGAAAACAACAAGTTTAAAATATTTATTTTGTGCCGATAAAAGCTTGGTGCTGTTTTACGATATTGGTCGTAACCACGCTCAGTGCAAATGATGCACCTTTGGAGCTACCGACGCTCATTTCCCAGGCAGCTTAGCTCGGCCGCCGCGGAGTTCTCCGCGTAATATGTAGGCTCCGGCCGGGATCACGAGGGATCGTGTTTACTGATGTTCGAGTGATTTATTGTCCGTCCAGGCCGGAGGCGCTATCTCGCTTTCAAACAACTTTCTTCAAGTTTTTAGCGGATTTTGCGAAGCCGGGTCAAGCCTCTTTTCCGTGTAATATTTGACGAACCCTATAAATCATTTTGCGCCTCGATTTCAAAGACCTTCGGCCGTAATCTTTTCTCACGCTCGACCCCCCGTTTCGCAAACAATATAGAGCTATTATAAATTCTAATGGCACGGCACAACTAGTGGCGAAGTTTTTGTTGACCTTGCGCCATCCCCTTTGCCCCTGAGGGGAGCAAGGTGATTTCCACCAGCGGAACACAGCAAAATTCAATAGGCAACAAAGCGTGGGTTGGTGTACGTAAACAATTAACAACTTCACTTGTTCGCATTGCAACCATTAAACTATTGAAGGGAGCGAAGCGACGCTTTGGAGGGCGGGCGATTCGCGACATTCGGTCGCGTCGATGGCGGTCACCGCCAATGCGGCCGTGTTCGGTGTGCCCCACAATTAGCCGACGACGAAGGGCCGTAGTCACCCGTTTAATTTTGCAGTGTGATATTAATTTTGGGGTGGATGAATACGCTGTATTCATGCGAAACCAACCCCTCTATTATGGATGGGCGATGATAATAGCATGGATCACTTTGTTGCTCGGAATCAGCTCAGCGGGTCAAAAAAATTACCAGAATATGTTACATAAATACGAAATTCCGATAAATGTTATCAACGACCAGTTGACGTTGCCAGTTCTTAAATTACTGATATCTATATGCGTTCGCTCTTACCATACGCTTTACTTTGATACGTTTCCTTATAATAATATCGAGTGTCGTGAACCGAATGCGTACGAGTAGTTAAAATTGAGGGTTAAACCCAATCTCTTTTGCAGCTTATAAAACAAACTTACTCGCATTTGTCGGTGAACCAGCTATTTTATCAATTTGCCTATGTACTTTTCAACTTGTGAGACATCAAACAAAACATCTACGTCAATTTCAGGAGTGGAAAACCGATTTCCCCGTAACAAAAGTTTTAGGGCGCGGGAGGGGCGGGCGGGGTGATGGGCGACTCGCGTTACAGCGGGAGACTTAATTTGATCCACATTTAGAAACGTATTTACATTGGAAGTCTCTAAAACTATTCAGCTTCACAATAATAAGTACACGAACTTTACTCCGTCTATTACGAGACCATTCAGGTATTTTTACGTTTACACATTCTATCTATATTGTCTACTATTCTGGATATGTTTTAGCAGGTAAAGAACCGCGCAAGATAATATCATTACTTGTGGTGATGTCTCCCTCTGGAAATATATCGCGCAGTTTACTTTAATTGTACCAGATTAATTTATTGATGCCACTTTATTAAAGTGGCGGTGTCGCCGACTCCGCCGCGTATTATTTCGAACCGCTGAATATAAAAGGCGATATTACAACGGTTCCAAGGGCCCGTCGATCGTTTGTACTCGCCGTGTCGCCTCGCCATTCCGAGCTTATGAGGCTTCCTGTAAAGCCGCCCATTTCAGAATTAAACCCACCCCCGAAAGGAAGCCTCGTTCACTAATTATTTCACAATTATATTACTTAAATAGAGACTGCGGAACTCCGACTTATTAATTGCCTTATGGAAAACAACATTCGGGAATTATCGTTGCCGAGATTAAGCGAATTAATTAATGTTACAATCGGCTTGTTTTATTGGCTAACCTACCTGTATTCCATTTACTTATGTGCTGCCGAGTTAGAATGTTTATGGACTACTGGGCACTATGAGGAGAATATTAGCTCGATTGATCAGACGTTTTTCGATCCGATCTGTCACTCACGTACTATCCCAATAGACGTCACGTAACAGAGTCGAGGCAGTATCACGTTTTAGCGCCTTTTCAGTGTCCTCCTAAAATTCACGAAATGGTTTTTCTCATTTAAGATAACAATGGCCGAAATTTTAAACTGACCGAATACATATCTTAGTTTATCGCTGCCACAGTGTTAATAAATAATGAACTGATGCTTTTGTTCTAATTTTGTATAAATTGTGCCTTAATACTGTAGTTTTCTCTATCTTTGCTAATGTAATGAAACTGCGGCCGCCGTCCCGACCTTCGCCTCTGATTATCCCGCCAGAATTTCGGCTCAATCGTAAATTAATTAAACCAATGAATATTCTATGAGCTTAATTTCGCACTAGCGGGAAATATTTGTAATTGTAAATTACTTTTATGAAGCAATAAACATTTGAGTATTGAGTATTGAGTATTTTCCAATTAAATCACTTAACTTTTATGTTCGACACGGTTTAAATTAGAATGTTGTGCTGTTTGTTTGAAAAATGTTTTGGTGCAATTTTCCTGCATAATAGTGTAGGTTCGACACTATAGTAGTAATCAGCCACTTACGCTACTCACTAGACTATAATAAGCGGTGTATATTAGTACCTTTATAGTTTAGAAAACCCACCAACTATGTAATTGGAAAACGACAGTAGGCCTCGATGGCAAGTGCAGAGTTGCAGTCGCACTGCCGCAGACTCGTCTCGATGCAGCCTCGCGCTGTAGGTAATTGTTAAATATAAATCCCGGTGAAATGCGTGTATGGAATAGTTTGGATGATTAACGGACAGGAATAGATCGCCGCCGGCGGCTGGCTGCCGCGTGCCCATTTGCGGCGTTCCCCCCTCCCCCCCCCCCCCCGAAACCCGGGATGAAATATTCAGCTAGACCAGACTGACGTCTAGATTTCGCTTCGCTTTTACCTACCGACCGTGCCGCGTATGATAATGGATACCACTAATAATTGAACACGCCACGTTTGCTACTCTCACTGCAGGTAACTATTCCAGACCTAATTGGTCGCCAGCGTGAATGCAGTTGGTTCCGTATAACGATAGCTAATTGTAATTGGAGTCGTTTGATTAGCGTAATATTATTTGATACGCTCACGTCAATAGTAATCTGTCGCGTTACAATACAACGTACAACCTTCTACGGCCATTGCATAGCATCGGCTGAATTGGCGACGCGATTAACGTACCCAATTAATCAATTAATTGGTCGTATCCTCCTTACTCTAGCGGTGCATAATAGTGCATTTGACGGTCGGCCGAAAGCCGCGCGGTCAGTACACTCGCGTGCGTCGCTTCGTCGCGACGTCCTCCCGCCGCCTGCGCCGCACGCACTCCCGCCCTCCGCGCGATCGGCAAACTTCGCCGCGCTTCGGCTCTCTTCGCCGCACTCCGAAGACGAACCAAACAACTTACCCATGCGGCAATAGGAAGCGACGACGTAACGCGCAAAACAATAACGCAACGCAACAGTATTCGCGCACCACCGACGTTTCCCAAGTTCAAACAGACATGGTTACGGTGGACGCGGCCGCGGGCTTTCGCGCGTGACCGCCTCACCCGGTCGCGTGCATTAGTTAATTATGTTATAAACAAGACGGAGTTGATTTAGTGCTCACTTGGTATACCTACGGTGACACGTCGCGACTCTACGTGGGGCGGACATAAATAATAGTGTTAGTCGGTATTCGCGTCTGGCGAATTGAATGCCCTCTGTTCTCGAGTGTAGGTACTGCACGTATACACAACAGACATTTAAAAAAAATTATGAATACTTTTGTTTAGACTCTGTTTGGTAATCGACACCGAACAGATGCGACGCCGACTGTGTACCAACAAAAGTTTTTTGTTTTACTTTCCGCGTCCGGTCGCGCGACGCATTGCCGAATCGATGCGGCGGCCACGTTGATGTGCGAATAATCGACGGCAGATTCAACCCCCGTACGGCGGGCGCAGTGTAATAATAGAGGGAAGGGAGGGCCGGCCGTGCCCTCGCTCACGTACGCGATGCACTTGCGGCCGCGACGCGCTTCAGCGGCGGGTGAACGCCCGCAGCCGCTGTAGCGCTGCAGCGCTGCCGCCGCTTCAGCGCTAGGCGACAGCGATCTGCCAGCACGCCGTACAGTTTAGCTTGTTGACAGATTGGACGGGCGCTCTATCTGAACGCTACATTGTGGAATACTCAATGGAAACGGTGCAGCTTTTATACAAATTGACTCGTCAGTCCCTACTGCACACACAAAATATCTATGAATTTGAAATGGGGGAGTTGTGAAAACGTCACAATGTCGATAACTACGGCTGCATGGATGCAAATGTGACGGCTGATTAGTTTATTACGCGCTATGCTTAAGCTTGAAACGTAAGATGAGATGCCCCAGCCCCTATACGCGTTAACACGACAGTAAACGCGAATGAACCATCGGACGTTTATGTGTTTTCGCTGGAAACTTATTTGCAAACATTGTTGCAAAGGTCTCTTCAGATACGTTGCTTGTAAAGTGTAGTAATAATTTAATGTAAATTATCCCTCGGATATAAACTCGACATTTGTTAAAACACACAAACACTATGTTCAAACGAGTAGCACACACTTAAATAAACCTAATTTAAAAATAGTCGCGATAACATCATTTCATAACTTAACCCCCTCGACTCAAATTAAAACACCTGTTAAAACTTACAAACACGATTTCCGTTTTGGCCGACGCTCCCTTTCCTTAGTTTGGTCGACCGATCGTCGGATCGGTCGGACCGCCGTACGGAGGGGAAGCCGGGGATTGTCACCACCTGTCCATGCGTAATAGCTTTCGGAAGACGAGGCGCAGTCCGCGTCGAGGCATCGCGCTGCGCCGGCGCATGCATCTGCCTCTTCGCGCCAAACGCGAACAATAGAAAACCGTTTCGAACCAACGTGGGCAGCGGTTTACGATTAAGTTGATGTTTGAAATCTCGGAGATAGTATGTCTAAATAGGAACGTGAAAGGTTGTCAAGTGTTAAGCGAAACTTATCAAATGTGAAACGTGCGAGTACATACTGCGTATACGTCGGTGGTTCAGTGGAGAAGTAAAACAGTGTTTACAAATGTGCGTCGAGTAGTGACGTCTTGTTCGTACTGTCTTTGTGAATGTGACGCGTGATTCTAACGACGATGCTGGGGCTGATGACGTCCGACTTTGGCTACCAGAACCGACTGACGTTACTGCAGCAGCTGATCGAGTGCGGAGACGTGTTGCTGGGGTCGCAACTTGTCTGTGGTATGTGGCGTGTCTGGCTAGACATGTAGATATTATATGTGATGATGCAACTTTCAAGATCTTAGAGTAATTTTATCTTGAGATGCTGCAAGTTTAAGGTAATTTCTAGGGGAAGATCAACCAAGAGGTCTACGATTCTGGAGTTAGTTGAGGGAGGTCTGGGTTCCCAAGTTATGGTGTACGCGCAGTTAGTGGACTTTGGTAATAAAATTTAGAACTTAATTTTAAACTTAAGTTTTTTGTAGAAAGAACTAGAATGTTTGCCCACACGTTCTTTTAATATGCAGCGTGTCTATTAACATATGAGGTAATTCATAATACATAAGAGTATCTCTTATTGCACCTGTTACACGTAATATCTGTACCATATTATTTAATATATGACCTCCACCTCAAATCGCCGTTTGCGTAAACATTTTCTGTGACTTTACTCACATATTCAATTTACAATTTTCTAATAGCGACTCGGGTAATCGCTAGGGAGGAGAGACCTCTCAACCCCTAACTAAGGCGATCAGGCTACCCTTGCGAAGGTAACATACATGCGAATACACACCAATCCAACACACAATAGTAGTCTAAATCGGGAATCGAACTTGCTGACCCTGCGACTGCGAGCTAGTTCGGCTTTAGAGCGCGTCGCAGCACCGCGCGGGTAGTTGCCGGAGCATGCGCACACGCACGCGGGCATGCCCCCCCTTTATTTATCGGCGTATTGTCTCTTGGCATCGTAAATATTAATTAGCATGCGTGCAGCGAGGCGCCTCGTAAATAGGGATAGTAAAACGCTTTTTGTCAAGGGAACACGTTGCAATGGCACGGGCGGACTGCGTTTTGTTGCATTTGTTGCCACAGAATTTGTTGCTGCGACGTACGAATGGGGTTTCGTGTCGCTTTTTATCGCAAGTCGTCAATTTCGATTTTTGTTGTTCCTTTTCGATGGGTTTACAGTAGGCTGTGTCGTATTTACGACTGGTAGTTGGCCTGACCCGCGTAGTGCCCGGAAATCGGTAGACCTTCCGTTTATCCTGCTACAGCTGATCTTTGTATTTTTCTGGGAAAAGTTCTTCCAGTATGCCATTCGCATGACAATCACTTTAGCCATGTCTTTGTTTCCCCGACAAACTGGCGGACTCATTAAAGCTTCAACCGACCGACGTATAAAAAGCCCAAAGACACAACCTGCACTAAGTATGTTCGCTTAATAACACATTACCATAATAGCACTCGGGACCGCAGGCTATATCACTTCACCTGGGGAACAATAAAACTTCCGTACAAAACATGTGTCTGGCACACTTGGCCCTTTTAAAAAAAGGCGTCGAGGCCGGTGTTCCAACGGCCGCTCGGTACGCACGCAAGCTGTCTTCCTTCCACAACAGTAATGGCGGTACACAAAATATGCAAATGGTACATCGCCCGCCCCCATAAATAAGTCACAAAAAACAACAAGTTTTAGGATAGATCGCAACGCTGGCCGGACGGTTCAATGTCGCCCGGGGCGTAACGATGAATTGTTTACTGAACAGACAATTATTCTAACTGTAAACAATTGTGTGTCGAGTAAACAAAGAAGTGCGTAATGAATAGGACATTTTCTAACTCCAACCCCTTTGCGTAACATCGCCCTTTTGAGAATTATTCTCGGGGTTGCCTTGTTGGAATGGTCCTATAATAAACGTAGGTACTACAATCGTTATTCAATCGTAACCGACCGTAAAATAAACAACATTTGACTGAATGTTATAAATAGCTGTTTATTTCAATGTTTAAACACTTACGCCCTCGAACGTTCCATGAAATCCACAATCACAACATAACAACGGTAGTACCATCATGGTACGTCTCCTGTGATACGAAATACAAGATTCTATATCTAATACGCTATCTTATCTAGTGCATTTGTAATATTTAAAAACCGTCTCGGCTGAAGATTGAGCACTCTCATGATTTACGGTCGCGCGGCACGGCACGATATTGTCGGCACTACGAAATGGAAAACGCGCTGTATGGAATGGAGATATATGAAGACGCATATTAGTTTACACGGCACGGTAAACTAGCGTATGTGTATATGTACAGTGCCACAGACTTATCTGACCCGGTGGCCAAATCTGGAACGAAGTGTCGCCATTTGGACATGTCATGTCGATTCCAACAACAGGGACGCTGTCACCGTGTCAGTACAGTACAGTTTCATACATTTTGTTTCTCCAATTTAGTGCTTGTGTATTTTTAAAAATAATTGTGTATAAATATGTGTATCTACATTAAATATAAAATTTAAATTTTACGCACGAACTTGTTTGATAATTACACTTACAACTTGTGTTTGTGTCGACATTTTTATGCCTATATTCTTTAAATCTAAAATCATCTTGGCGTTAATGTCCCGGTTATGCTCTCGCGCACGAGGGCCCAGGGTCCGCCTTGACCATGACCATGACCTACCAATTTCAATGATAACAGATTTGAATTGCTAACAAAACAGAATGTCTGAGTGGAACATTTGTGCTCCTGTGGATACGTGAAACGGACGCTGCCATCGTCGCCCGCCTCGCGTGACGGTTTCGTGAGCAAATCGAGTCGGAACGGACCGAAATTTGGGACAAACGCCTCAACGTAGGGACGATGCGACCAACAAATTATTTAAGTACACGTTCGCTTCGTTTTTCCACCGTTGTGAGGTTCGATTAGATATTGATTAATGTTGTTTCTGACTAGCGTCTACCATTTTGGAAGAATCAATTTCTAAGTTATTTAGAAATTACAACGCAGCAGCGGTTCTGCATTATATGCAGTTCGGCATGTACTAGTGGACCCGACGCAACTTCGTTCGTGTACACGTACTTACTTTACCCCTACCTACCCTTTTTTTCTTGCTTATACACCTTCCTCTTGAATCACTCTATCTATTGTTTAAACCCGCATTTAAATCCGTTGCGTAGTTTAAAAGATCTAAGCTTACAAAGATACATATAATATATCCACAGGAACAAACGGCGGGAAACGACTATATTTTATACTATGACTAGACTAAGGTGGTACGTAATCATGAAGTCTTGAATTGACGAAGCAGAACGAGCCTGGCACAGACTTGCGGACAAATCGACTTAATGTCTGTTGTTCTAGAAGCTTCGCTTGTTTTGTGTTTTAAAATGGCACGTGTAGCGGTAACGTGATATTACGTATCCGATATTGTTCTCGATCTCATGTATATGTACGTTAACACTGGCTGGCAATTCATAGTGATATGATGGCGTAAGCAAAAGCCTTTGTGGTTTAACGTTGCGTAATATAGCGCTTGCTACTTATTTGCTTTGTTGTTGCGCGAGTTCGAACCTTAAGGTTCAACTATTGGTTCTACAATATTTTGTCGGTTCACCTAGTCTTACAATAGTTACTGTATTCAATTTGTCTTGTGAATTATCTTAATAATAAATAAAAAAAAAACAAGTTTTGCTCAAATACGTTTCAATAGAAAAAGACAAAAGTAAAACACGACAACGGTAAGTATTATCCACAGAATTCTAAAGAAGAATATATATTTATTTAAATAAGTAAATTTATATACATTTATGTGGATAAATAATACTTATCGTTGTTGTGCTCTACGTTTGTCTTTTTCTATTCAAACGTACTATGTACGTTGTAATATTAACGAAAATTAACTCTCATTAAATTGTCTTCTACATCATTATGGTTAAACTATATTGTCTTATTCCACATTAATCTGCTAAAATAAATCGTCACATATCCAGTCGTAATAGCATTTGTCAGGTGAGAGTAAGGAGAGTCTCCGTAACTCTACTTGGCAAATTGTATTTGGACTCTATCCAATATCAAGTTGCTACTTTACGATATTTGGTCGACTTGTGCCTTCGATATTATCACTGCTTTCGGCTTCTGAAGAAAATACGTTATTTACTTATTAAGGTCTAATTTAACGTAATCTAGCACTGTCAGAAAGTGTTATCGCCGACTTTAGTCACTAGACATTTGCAATACTATATTGTGTAAACGTTTACGAGTACTGCTCTTTAGTTCATTCTCCTCGGGACGCTTTATGTCTTTATTATTTTCTCGTTCATTATCTTTTTGCTTTAAACCATCAAATCCAGATTATACCAGCAATATCAGACTGGCTGGATGTTTCTCTCCCAAAAGCTTCTCTCTACAGAGTATCCGACAACGAATGTGTGATAGAAGCACACACAGGACCTATTTAGCACGCATTTATTGTGACCCCAATTCAAGAATTCAATATCCTATAACAAGAAAAACTACCAATAACAGAAGCTTTTCAATTATTTATTAAAGTATATATTTTTTCTTTTTTAATTGGACTAGCCATACATTTGACCGCCATCTCTTCTGGTGGTAAGTGATGCGGCCGAGGATGGAGCTGCCTGTCTACGACTCGAATAGAAATAGCCTAATCACCCTAGCCTTGAAGGCGTCCAGATTATAATGATCTGGGAACACACTCGCGGGCAACGCGTTTCATTACTTAGCCGCAAATCGGCTCGTGCGGATAACTGGTAGATCTGCGACATAAGAATGAAGTGCTCGCTTGGATCGGAAAATAAAATGAAATTCAATTCCAATAAAATTCTGGCATCAAATAATTATATTGGATGTTTCAAATGTTGCCTATATTTAAAGATTATCATGCTTCAGATTTAAAGGATCATTGAACTCATAAGGACGTTATATCGTAGGAGGAATAAAGTTCTACTTAATGAAAATTGTATTAATCTCATTGTGGATATGAAATTACGATACGTTAATATTAATTATTTGATCTTTGATGATTATTTGATTCTGTTCGATTATCTGTCTGGATAACAACTAATACACCATTTATGTGTTTACCATTTACGAGTATTAGATAGGTATTTAAGATAAATATATATTTCTTTCGTGACGTTTAACGAAGATTGGTTTGATGTATTTATGTAACTCAATTACAATAGTTTACATTCTGAAAACATCCAACATTTACTGTGTGACACGTAACGATAAAACTTAAACAATAACCCAACGGGGCTTGTGAATTACTGCTAATGTAATCTCGACTATACCGTATAGTCTACGGAGTAATTTGTGTAACCCAATATTACCGTGGCGCCCAACGTAGTTCTAACAAGTGTAACCGAATTCAAAAGCGCTCGCTTATTATCCGCGGGAGGTCGTCGCCGTCAGACGCCCAAGTCTAGACTTAGGCCACAGACCTACATTAAGTAGTAACTACGGCTAAGTCTCAAATGTGGACCTATGTTTGTCCGCTATAAGACAGAGCCGTATGTGCGAAGCTTAAAAGGAGATCTGTATTAAATATAATGGAGGTATAAAGTCTGTGCAATCCGATCTATATAGATCAAAAACGAAAGCAACGGAACGCTATGAACCCGACATATCATAGCGTTGTTTTCTTTTCGATATGTCTTCGTTCGTAATAGGTATAATTCGTCATATTTTTTTTATATTCGACAAACCATTTTTTTATTATCCGATCATTGTAGGTATTTCAAAATAGAACCTCAGTTACGGGTTACTATAATCTTTCGAATTCTTATTATTATTCTCGTAACAGATACACGTGGTTTTCGAAATGCTTTGAATCGTGAAATGCTTACCTAGTACGGCCCTGGGTGACCGCCCTTAAGGTCGGCGGCCTGCAGGTTGGAGACATGACGTGCGGAGAAAAATCGGTCGTTCTAGCGTCACACCTCGAAAGGTTTCAACTAAAGGCTGTTTTCTAAACTGATTAGGCAAGGACATACGCTATTTTGGTACACAAATCGTGAATATATGAAGTAGGTGGGGTGGGAGGTAAGTAATTATTGAGGCTGTGTGTCCGGCAGGCTCTTAGTGAACCAACCTATCGGGTTACCATTTTTTCGGTGTTCCGATACATTATATAATTACATATAATCTATATACGATTATATCATTGAAGGGTAATTCTGGCGTACACCCTGGACTCTAGAGAGTAGAAGTAGAACACTTGAGCCACGTTAATATTTCGATTCTCCGCCAGCCACCTTGTCTACTTAGAGACAACAAGAGAAAAATCAATAAACTTTTGATTTGTTTAAAATTTAAACTAAGGTAAAATTTTTACTTTACTTGGATACCCGATGGACACTAATGCCAGTGCAGTGGAGCCGCCACCAAAAAACCTAGTAGAGTAAATAAATACATCCACAAAATTTCAACAGAACCAATGCAACTGCCCCGATTTCCTAAACGAATTCTTTCATTACGTCAAAAGCTTTAACTAATGGCAACCGAACACGAACGATATAAGTACCTTTAAATACTTAACTCTAGAGTTTTGTTTCACGTCTTTTGTCTCTCTAATATACATAGAAAAAAGTGAAAAATACCCTATTCGTTAAACAAGAACTTTACGGTCGAAATCATTTCAGCTTTTTAGGCAAACAAATAATAAGTACATCGTCAGTAAATAAACAACCAGCACGGCTAGCAAATGTGTGTCCGCGACAAAGCGTTTGTTTCCGTCTCTCAATACTAAGATGAAAGAGATAGCAATACCTATGTCGCGCATTTTCTCGCGCAATGTCTATGATTAATTTACATATGATATCGTAACAATTGATCTCTGCATTTCTTTTTAATAAACGTTTTACATAGATCTGCTACCGCGCGTGCCTTGAATATGTTTGTTAATTTGATAAGGCATTTGTTTTGCTACATAACAATGGCCCTCGAGTCTGTCGGTCTGTCGGTCGGCGAGGGCATCGGCCGGGAGCCGAACCCGCTACCGAACTGTTTACGTTCTCGCCCAACGCCTATGTAAACACTCGGAGGACGCATGCCGGCGGTTGCCAGTTGCCACTAGTGTGTTATCGTTATGTTATAGTGTAATTTACATCCACTGTTATGCGCTCTGTTGCGGCTGTCTGCATTGTGGTTTGACGGTGTCATAATGGAATATCGATATTTCGGTAACGGAGATAATTGATATAAAGTAACCTTTTACTTATTCTCCAAATAAAGTAAACCAATAGAAATTGGGAGCTTCAACAGTAATTTAGTATTATATCCGAATGCTTATTATATAAAAAAGTATTATACCCAACCAATAACTACCAAGCAACAAAATCAGCATCAAAACCTAATAGATCCAGACGGAGTCCTCAGGCTTAATAGAGTCCGTAGGTTGATGGTTACAAGCGTAGATATTATGTCAAAGTTCTTCATTGATGTGAAGAAGGCGTACCAGCAGGGGGCTGTTATGGGCTATTGATGTAGTTATAGCGTCTCACTATTCGATAATGAATGTATCGTCCCACAGTAAAAGTTTTCACGCTCGCGCGCCGGTTTTGTCTTGATTTATTTGTCGACTCGATGGCTCTGTCAGCAGGGAATGTATGTGTATGGCTGAATGTACGGTCCCCACGTGATTAATAGGCGACGCATTGCATTGGGATGGCGTAGCCTTAGAATGGTATTACGGCCGTGTATGCAGTACACGCCGAATCGAATCATCCACATGCAGTAACGCTTGCGTCGAACGGAATACGGTCGAAAGTTTATTCACAAAACGCATAAAACTTGAATGGTCTGCTCTCTTAGTAGAGTTAAGGTGCTATAGCTATATTAGAGAGATGTGATGTTACATGACGTTAGATTACTATTAGATTACACTTGACGTACGCTACGTGATGCCATGTGACGCGAGTAAATATGTTTCGCATGTAAAAATATATATTTTAAGATTTCTACGTAAAATGCGATTCGTGCCTACTTATTAAAGGCTGGAGTTACAATGACGTTGAGAACAGTAGACTGTTTCGTACTATTGTTGATGATATAGTGAACATTTATTTTAATTTAGTTTATATACAAACAACACATAGCGATAATAAATTCATAGGTACATGCGGTTGACACGACTTGAGTTATTATATCTATATTGGACATAGTTTCGAGTGTACTGACTGAACAAAGTATTAAGAATTTACTAATGAAAACATTCTTCATTCCAGGTTTCGACAGCCGGATATCGAATTCAAGAATTTCGTTGTCGCCGTAAGTTTCTCTTTAATCTGTTTATCTAAAATAATATTCGACTTACTTTATTTACGTAGGTCTTAAATAGATATAAGTAGAAATTAGATTTAGAATTGTAACTTATTTAATTATGGTATTACGAGGTATCGTGATGTCAAAATTAATAATGTCTATCTGTAAGTCTAAAATAAAAAATACACCGCTTTATAATGTTAAAACTGTAGACAACGAACTGTACAAGCATGAATTCCCATGGTATTTATTTACCTTGACATTTCGCTATTATATTATCTGAACATCAGAATAGTCGAGCGCGAGCGGATAAATTATCCAGTCAATTTTAATATTGCTACGTTTATTAATAATGGCTAATTACATAACCCTGTTGCCAACAATTATCTGATTTCAATGATTGAAATTATTACTTTTGCGATTGGCAACATGGTCATTCAATTATCCTACTAGTATACGTTGTGGCTTATTAACGAACCCATATGGTAAGCAATAACTAGTACCTATAAAATGGTTTGTTTTGTTCCAAATCAAACCTAGTTTTGATTACGCATTGTTAATTCAACCGCTCATAATTGAGTCCATCAAGATTACAATGTGTACCCGTAATCCTGTAATGGTGGCCAATGGTTTCTGAACGCGTTTTATGTTTGAACCTACCCAAAACCAGTATGAAGGGAGAGCTAGCATTGCAAAGCGTATCTATAGATATGCTAGCTCATCTTATACTGGCTTATGATAGGTTGCTGTGCAGACTTCTTTGTGATGTGTCGAGATTCCAAGTCAGTATGAATGAGTTTATTGTCAGAAAGCAGTATTTTACGATGCTTAGGCGGTTATAGTTTCCAATTTGGCTACGTTAATTTAAGCCTTTTTGCACTGTACGTACAGTCAGCCGAAGCTGTTCTTACATTTCAGTACCATGTCACAATAACTTTTCTTACAAAATCAACAAAACAAAACATTAAGAAAGTTTAAGATGTGGTACTAAAATATTGGACACGGTGACATTGACTCTATAATAATAGACTGTTGATATAGTAGAGACTAACCGTCTTATTCATAAAAGTTATTTAGAGCAAAAATATGTTTCATCTTTACCTGTCAATGAAACGATTGAATTTGAAAGGAAGTGACAAACCAAATTTTAGCTAAACAAGTTTAATAAACGTCTAAATAATAACTCTTAAGAATAAGATTTATGCCTGTTTTATGATAATTTGGCTGCAACAGATGCACCTGAAATGCCAGTCAATCATAACCATGTACGTATATGTAATATTATATTATACCTGTTGCAGGGATGTCAACAAGGATCTCGGTTTGTCTGAAAGCGAGGATGAGATAGGGGGCCCTACTACGCGCTTAGAACCGTGAGTACCAAAATCATTGATACATACATACCGACATCACCTGTTTCCCATAGAGGTAGGCAGACGCCGCAATAGACTACGTATTTGCTACGGTCCAGACAAATATCTGTCGCGTCTTCCGCATCCGTCTAAATCCGATGCCCAAATACTTAGGACTTAGCAATTGCTTAAGACGAAAATACGTTTCACCAACCGCTAGGAAATAACTATCGCCGTTAGGTAACGCTTAACGTTAGGAAGTGGTTTGGGCGGTGCTAAATCTAGGCATTTAGCAACATCGCCTAAAATGAGAGTTGCGTTCTGTTTCCCACAGCAACCTTATCTGACCCGGTGGCCGAAACGAAGTAAGCGTCGCCATTTTGAAATGTCACTTTGTTGTCAACAACGCCGCCACCGATTCAGATAAGTTTGTGGCACTCTACAGTTTTAAATCTCGCCTAGAGGTACGAGTAGAGTTTTGGTGAAATAGACCATTCCTCTAGACAAAAGTTTCCTAGTTAGGTAATAAGAGTTTAGTGAAGACGGGTTCCCTTATTACACTATACTGTATTTTATCTGTCATTGACACTTTATGAAAATCATGTATTCACCAGGGAAATAATACTGGAGTATAGCACGATGTGAAAACTATTGTGGACGTAATTAGCGGTTAATACGTTTTCTCACAGGGCATCGCGCTCGCGGTGTTGTATCGTGATTTAATCACATCGGGAGCGGACATTTGTGTGGATGGAGTGCAATTGTAATTGACGATTAGTTTGAATCGGTGGACGTAATTTGGGTACGAATAATAGTTGTACGGCGATGTAATCTGTCCGGAATCAATATCGGTCTGAGGAGGTCGAAGGCAGATCTCATGACCTGAGTTTTCTTTTATTATCGATAGACTTGCATTTGTCATGATTGTTTTTTTCCCAACATAATTATACATCGCGCAATAGGGTTAAAGCTCACACGTCACATTAGTTATGACTTATTTATATGGTTATTACATAAAAAGATCTATCCAACGTTTAGTTGCAGATGACTGTACAAGTCTCATGTTCTCTATTAAAAAACAAAGTCCCACGCTGCATCTGTCTATCTGTTCGCGATAAACACAAAAACTACTGAACGGCTTTTCATGCTGATTCAAGAGGACGGTAACACGCGAACGAAGTCGCGGCGGGCCAGCTAGTATGTCATATTTGTAGTAGTATTTCATTGCGACTTTCGCACATATTAGATGCAAACCCCTCTCAAATTGGCATCCTACCTAAGGGGCGGTCGTAAACGACTGTCGTGGGACCACAAGAGTCTGGGTCCAATCTAATACGGTAACACGACTCGACGGTAACAAGTCATGAATGAAATATGTTTAATATATTCTCAAAGTGCCTGAAATTGTAAAATTTGCATATAAATATTGAATTTTTCAAAAAGAAAAGTAGTTTTTAAAGATCTGCTTATAACTATTTTCTAAAGCCTTGCACCTTAATAATAGCCTCATCAATCATGATCAAAACTTTTAACACGCGCGAGGTTGATTCGTGTTTGACATGAAAGGGTCATCCAACCCAATCCTACAAATTTTGGTCCTAGTGTAGTTACTCCTTCCGAAATTATAAATTTTTATTAGATATTTTTGGCAACTACTAGAATACATAATGTAGCTACCACGTTCTTAGTTTACCAATGCATTATCCATTTACCTATAGGTAAATGAAGTAGACACATACACACATACATTATAAATGTGCACCCTCGAGAATGAGGTTGTGGGAATTCGCACCTGTTTATTGTTGTAATCGCTCACTTAAAAACATAGGGCCTTTTGTAGCCAGCAAGCAATAAGTACAGTCGACTATAAAAGTGGCCGTGTCACTTATATTTAGCACGTCACTCATGCCTCTACTATAAACTGGGAGCAAGTTTTCCGCACAGTGTTTTATCATAGACAGTAGCATGTTTTGATAGGCAATCTACCCATTTTATTTTGTACTAGTGGCAAACGTTATAAGGATTAATATCAAGTTGACCAGGGCACATCAAGATGAGACCTACACTACAAAGATGATCGGTAATAGAAAGCGATACTTAGATTTCCCTGCTTTTGTGGCTGCCTGTACCTTGCCTGTAAACGGGGAATTTGAAGCTATTGATTAGCATAAGTAAGAGATACAAACCAATCCGCTGTGGTGGTTATTCATTCACTTACAAGTAATATATACTTGCGCTTTGTTGTGTTGCGAGCGACTACAAGCTTTAAAAAAAATTGATTAATAAAAAAGAAATCATTTATTCTCAGACAACCATAGATTGTTAGAACCATTTTAGCTTTATGCCGTCACTGTGAACATTTGAAAAAATCTTGTGAATTTGGAATTTAGTTAACGACAGGATGTTCGTTTTCGGTTTTTCCAACATCTTGTGTGTGAGATTACACCTATAGTATCAGTGATTCGAGCCGCCCAAGGGTTACCGACCTTGTCAAACTAAATCCAAACTTAATCCAGGTGTCTAGAGACCAAATATAAGATGTGGATACAGACTGACGATGAACTGAGCTACGTGTTCCGTAGCAATTTGTACGTGGTCCCCTACATATTGAGCGTTTTGTTCATCGTGTTACAGTATTCTATCTTCGTTGCGTTCAATTACTTAACAGCCCACATTTAGAGGTACGATCTTGATTTTGTACTCAACGAACTTCTACTAGCTACTCCACATTAATATAAATGTAAAATAAATAGTCCCAGTAAAAACGCACGAGCCGTAATATTTGTAAAGTGCATTTTAATGGACATAAGAAATAATAAATAAATTGACTCGTTTTATTTATATCTATAGAAAGTTAAAGAAGAAGAAATTAAAACGAAAATTACATAATTAGATAAAAACTTATCAGTCTGATATGTTGTGGCTAATATAAAATAGTATAGTAGTATAAGTGAAGAATTAAAGTTTGTTTTGCTTCGGTAGTAGATTACTTTATCGGGCAGATAAATAAATAAAAATAGATCGATAAATTTTATCTGACGACTGAAAAATCGGTTCTAAGTCAATTTATTTAAATTTCTGCGAATAATACTTATCATTATCATTATCTATTTACGTGTTTTTTTCTATTGAAACGATCTTAACGTGCCAACTCCTCCCCAGGCTGCGATCCCCGATCGGCTCTGGGAGCCCAAGTTCCGGCAGCGAGTCCTCGGACACCGAAACCGAGACTTCCTCCGGGGAATCGGTCACGCCGGACGCGGCCACCGCGCAGGGGGGCGGAGCGCCCGCACCTCGTTCTTCCTGGAGCCTCTCGAACTTCGCCCCGCCGGCAGCACAGCCCGCGGGGCAGCCGCAGCCGTACGACGCGCTCGCCAAGGAGCTAAGGCATGCCCTCGCTGATGTCAAGGGGAAGGCTACGGTGAGTTCTTTGCTGGACTGGTTATGGTGTTAGTTTAGTGCTGTTGTGGGATTTTTGCGGGAGTAGGGACCAGTAAGGATATGGGTATGGCCTAGAAAGTAAGTGAAACTTCAAAATATAAGAGAAACTAACAAAATAAGACTTGGTTGTATGGCTTCGAACCTTGACCTTACTGCCTCGACGGGGGAGAGATATTAAAAATAGTTGTTTGTTTCGATATTAGTTTGGAGAGAGAGAGAGAAAGAGAGTGAGAGAGATAACGGAACGATAAAGACAACAATACTTCTACCATCTAAAGTTTTCCGTCCACACTACCGTCTTGATTCTATAGGGATGCCTTTATCCTCTTCCATGAGATCATGTTTTTAGATGTTGCGAGAAATACGTTTATAGTAATCTAGTCTCCTAAATTAGCAGTGTGTTTCGAAGAAAACTGAGTTCGAATGAGTTCACCATGATTTACATCCATATCACGTTTAATATCTGCCATGCAAATTGTCACATCTAATAGTCGTAGGCGTACAATGTAATTATAACATCAGCCAGGTGTTGAATTCCAAACATATTATGTACACTTCTCCGTATTTGAGAGCTGAGTTGGCATTTTGAAACCTATCGAACGGCTTATCTCAATGTGGCAGTGAGTAAGTGTGGTGTGTGAGTGTGTGAGTGGCAGTGAGTGTGGCATTCCTCGCTTAGCCTTGATGCAAGTCGACTGCCTATAAAATAAGAATTAAATATACAATGGAAATACATGACATTGTGACGACTATTTTGTACTATTTTCTTAACGATGACAATGTAAACGTTTATAACGGATTGATTAAGTTGGCTATGTTACAACTCTTAGAAAATAGGGGTAGTGATTTTAGAACGATCGAAAGTCATATTGATAAGTTTAGTGTGGAAGAAAGGAATGCAGTGTTGACGGAGTTTTTGCGGCTCAAAGCTCTTTTGTGGCAAGCGGTTTTGTCAATACATAATGGAATAGTGGCTATGTCCGTGTGTCAGGTTAGTTTTTATCTATTTGAGTTGATAAAAGTTGACGAGTTTTTAAAATATTTGTTGGATATTATCGTTCTGAAGCTTTTTCAGCCTTTTTTAGAATGAGCTTTAAAGAGGCCTCAAAAGAGGAAAGTCCCACCTATTTGTACTTCTGTAATTAAATAAGCTCTCTTCGTAATTGTTTGACGTTTTATAATTATGTAAAGAGATGCTGATTAAACGAACTTACTTGTATGTAAAGCTCTATTATACGAAGTCGCCTGAAGTTGCGCGACACAATAACGATTCAGTCCCCATTGTGACAACCTTTCTCACTAATTTGAGGGTAGATTCTTTTTTTGTCTGCTTGCGGGTAGATTCGTATTATTCTAACGCGTATGACATATTACAAGTATGAATCTACCCTCAAACTTGAGCGAATAGTTACCACTGACGCCTCCTACAGGTGTTATCGTTTATTGATCTCGATGCCTAGCCTAGTTGTAACTAATCCCTTATCTCCCTGTTGTATTTGACGTGTCGGACATCTAATAACATGATTGTGTTGTCCCCAGAGTCCGATATCGGACATGTCGGACTCGGAGTCGTCGTCGGCGTCGCCGGCCGCGCGCCGCCGCCGCGCGCCCGCGCTCTCCAGCGACGATGACAATCATGCGGTGAGTGATATACGAGTACCATACAACATGGATACATACATACAAACTTACAGACACACATGCTATGACGCCTTTTTCCCGTAGAGCAGAGATTATCGAGTGCCAGAAGCTACGATCCTCGACGACATCTCTTTTGCCTCATGCACGTTCATACATCTTTTAATACGTTTACGCTGGTTGAGGATAGTCAAATAAAGGACACTATCTAAAAAGTACAAAAAATGACGGCCAGAAACTATTATTAATTAGTGATAGAACGCTTAATACTGAGCATTCTTTAATTACCTGCCCCACGCTATACGAGCACTACTAGAATTGAAAAGCTCTAGCTTTCAGGTTTCAGCTCTAGATTTTCAGGTTTCGCGAACAAGTCTAGTGATTCTAATAAAAAATGTCAAGAATAATACATGCTGTCGAAATTGCTATCATCATTGAGGAAGAGTCAGCGTTTATACAGACAGAAGCGAGAACCGACTTTATTCAACCCTATAACAACGAAATCCTCCCAACAGAGTCCCCGCCGGCCATCATCCCAGCCCCCAGCTGCCAAGCGCGGGCGCCCTCCCTCCAAGGCCGCAGCCAAGCCCTCCGAGCCCCCCAAGAAGCGCGGGCGCCCCCGCAAGCAGCGGCCGGCCCCCCCGGCGCCAGCCCCCCCGCCGGCAGCCCCCCCGGCGCCGGACAGCGAGCCAGAAACGGAACCAGCGCCCGCGCACCCCCAAGCTCTCATTGATACCAAGACGCAGATCTTCCGGAGGGTATGTGTTTGTTTTGTATTATTGTTTATTCATTTATTCTTAGGAAAATGGATTAGAAGTAAACTTAAGTATCAGAAAGCCAATTACAGATTTTCACAGATAGAAGATCCAACGCTAGGTTTGATTAGTATGTCCAAGAATGTTTGTTTATTTGTTCAGTCATTGCCCACTTGACGTTGAGCGGTAATTGTCGCCCATAACATCTACCAATCATACACTTGGGTTTGATGTAACAATACAGAACCGTGGGCCGTCGTCACTGTGAGATATCACCTGATAAAATTGATTACGATGATATAACAGTTATTGTGCAGTAACTATGCTACGAATACGTACAGACCACCGAGCAGACAGCACATCTGATGATTTTCTTTATTACAAATATTTATTTATTTATTTAACAGTTTATTGTGCACAATAACAGGTATACAATATTGACACCTATATGATATGTTATATTTTTATTGTAGATTGTGATACATCCCGATTCTAACGACCACCGTTTGTCCCCCAGGTATTCACGCCGAAGAAGGGCGACGAGGGCGGCGGCAAGGGTGGGAAAGGTGGCAAAGGGAAGGGGGGTAAAGGCAAGGGCCAGGTGACCATAATAGAGGTCACGGCGCCCGAGACCAATGTCGACGACGACTCGAGAAGACGGCGGGAGTCCGCGGAGAGACGCAGCGAGGAAGCCATGTCGCGTCTTTCACCACCCCACCAGCCCCTTCCAGTACGCCTCGCCACGGACCGCTCCCCCCGGGATCGCTCCCCCCGCGACCGAGCCACGGAACGCACCTCCAACGATCGGATATCCTCGGAACGCACTGAACGGATATCCGACAGAGTCCCGGATCGGATACCCTCAGACAGAGGCCCGGATCGGATATCCGACAGAGTCCCGGATCGGACGACCTCGGACAGAATCTCTGACCGAATACCTTCGGAGAGGCTCACCAATGACCGGACACCGTCCGACCGGTTGGTCGACCGGATACCCTCGGATCGGCCGCGGATACCTTCCGAACGGATGACCGACCGGATGCCTTCGGAACGTATGTCCAATGACCGGACACCTTCGGAGAGAACGGGCAACGACCGGATACCGGAGCGGCCGTCCACTGACAGGCTGCCTACCAACGACCGCGTCTCTGCCAAAATGTCTACAAGCGACCGGTTAACCGTTGACAGGTAAATGTTGTTTTGATGTAGAGCAAGCGCATAATAACTTTGTATATGGCGTCTCTGTATTGTTTTTGTTCATGTTGGCTCTCTGTCAAATTTAATTTACCATTTTAAACCGAGAACAAAATTTATCTTTTTTAAATCTTTAAATCGACACAAATATAATTTCATTGTGAATGTCAAGTTTTCTCTAGGTGGGACTAAATAAAACACAGCTCACTTTTATTAAATTTTATTACAAAGCTACTGCCTGTTATTCGAGGCTACTATCACCTAAAAAATTGTCATTTTTTTTTTCAATTTATTATATTGTTAACCCTGTAGGCATACCTATTAATTAATTAATAACTAGCAAACACACGATCGACTGAACCTTTTTACTCATCCACGATCCGTTTCCAGAGTGAAACCGGAGCGGCACACGGACCGGTTATCCATGGACCGGTTGCCGGGCGACCGGGCGCCGTCGCCGCGGGATAAGGCCGGCGATCGGTTCGTACGCGCCGAGGCAGACGTGGGGCCCGCGACGGAGGCCTCGTCTAATGGTGAGTTTTCGTATTTTTTAGTTATATTGTAGATTTGTTGTCATTACTGTTTGCGGGCTTTGCCCCACCACTGCAGCTCCTGTGTGGCTAGTATTTACAGCGACGACTACGTCAGGATTTGAGTTTTGACACTCAGATATGCTTGAGAACAAGTTGTATTGTAAACATTATGACAAGTTGATTTTTTATATATTATTAGAATTTTAGTTCATTTTGATTGTGATAACTTTTATAAACATATCAATGATTTTAAATAATTCACTCCTTGGGTTTATTTTTTATAGTGGTAATTTGTATACTATACTATTTATGTATACTTTTAATGTCAAATTTCAACTCGGACCTCCTTTCGGACTACTTCCCTTGGTTTTCCCTGGAGGTGATTCCCCTGGTATTGCAAACGTCCATAGGCTGCGGTGACTCTGCTTACCATCAGGCGGGCCATATGCTTGTTTGTCACCTTAGTGGTATAAAAAAAATCTCGGAGTATAGTTGTTAATATACCTATCATTCTATAAAGTCATTTGTTTTTTGTAACTAAATTGTTTAAGTCTCACTACCTGTATATTTTAATGTAGTAGATTAGTATTTACGTTATAAGCGCGATGTAAATAGTGCACACAAGGTGTGCCTGTTATTGGCTTTACATTTATGTAAATTGTTATTGTCACTATAATTTAAGGGCATTAGAAAAAAAATTATTTCAATTGGCAAATTGAATAAATACATTAAAATAATGCCGAGTGGTGCCCGGCAGAGTAAAATAGCACCAACCCCTTACACTCGTGGGTGTCGGACAAGGCGACTAATGTTTTCGAGGCAAAAGATCTTAGAGTCTCCGTAGACTGGAAAATGTGCAGCAGCGTTTTCCATTGTTATATTTACAACACTGCGATCTCCAACCCGCCCGCCAAGCGGGGAGATTATGGCAATAACCTTGTCTTTCGGGGGAGAGGCCCTGAGTCCTGCAGTGGACTGTTATGGGCTGTGATGACGATGATTAAAATAATCCTTTGTTCCCCTACAGTGTCGTCCCGTCGGCGGCGGGCCGCGCCGGACCGCCGGCCGCGGCTGATGGTGCGGCTGCCCTTGGCGCGGCTGTCGGCGGCCGCGCGCCGCGCGCTGCGCGACCCCGCCCCCGCCCCGGCCCCGCGGCGGCTGCCGGCGCTGCCATTGCTGCCGGCATTGCCGCACTTGCCGCACTTGCCGCTCATGCCGCAGCAGATCGCGGTGAGTGTGTTCGAGTTGTGAAATTGTCCTGTGGGTGTTATCCAAGAGGAATGTTAGAGTGTTAGTCGCTGATGCCGCAGCAGATCGCGGTGAGTGTATTCGAATTGTGAAATATAAAAGTATAGGGGTTTGTGGGACCGTGAGCCGCACCTGTCCGTGCTGCCTCACTTGCCGCATTTGCCGCTGATGCCGCAGCAGATCGCTGTGAGTCGATTTTCTAGTTATAAAAAAGGCCCTATAGATATCATCTAAGAGGAATGTTTGGGTGTTAGTTTGTGAGCCGCGTTGAGTTCGCACTTGCCGCTGATGCCGCAGCAGACCACGGTTAATACATAATTGTATTGTCGAGAAGAAATGGTTGGATGTTTGAATTTGTGAACCGCACCTGCCCACGCTCATGCCGCAGCAGATCGCGATTTGTACACGCTGGAAATTATAAAAAAAAATTGGCTGTTTGAATTTGTGACCCGCACCTACCCGCGATGCCGCACTTGTCGCGGTGACTACATAGGTTTAACCTCTCACGACGCAAAGACGCACCGGAATGTCGGCGAAAAAGTGACCTCCAAATTCTAGCGACACACCGGTTGGTCGGTATGCTGCACACGAGTTTTTGCCATATTTCAACGGAAATAGAGATGATATTGGTATCTTTTATTTAAAAAATGAGTAGATAATAATATGATGTTCTATTAGTGTACAATAATTCATTATTAGTTCGTCTTAGCCTTCGTCAGTGTTACAGTTTACAAGTGAATTTCTTGGATTATTTGAATTATTTCGTAAGTACTTGTTATTGCTTGGCTATTGCTATTGCTATGGCTTTTCAGAGTCAAAATTTTGTAAAGATAGATTTTATATAGAACGTAAGCTAGGAACTAATATAAGTTTAATACTATAGTTGAAATAAATTTATAAATACTAAATGATATATCCGGTAAGAAAAAATGTGAATATTTCTTAAGAACAATCGATAAGAACAAAACATAGCTTAATCTAACACAGTTGAAATAGTGACTATATTACACTTAGTGTTAGATTAACATAGATAACAAGAAAAAAAAAACAAGAAAAGAAAAAAAGATGTGAAACAAAAAGAAAAATAGAAAAAATAGTTGTAGCGGTTAATGTATTATAATAAGACAAATAAACCTCCGACAACCATTTATTCGTAGAAAATGTGTATAAAGGTGTTGTATTTTTAATTAATTTGTATTTTCACTGTACTTATATGTTTTTTTTGTAAGATAACTCATGTGGTATGATAAATCGTAGGAAAATATTGTAATTATTACCATTTTCTAATTTAAGTTTTATTTTTCATGGGAAGATGGCCGATGTTGCAGATCGAAGATCAAATCAAGCACCGGAGCGAACAGGACAATGGTCGTTGTTTTGAAGGTTGATTGTACAATGATAATTTTGTAATTTGAAATAATAAAATAATAAATAAAACTTACATTTATGAATTTTTTATTTCGGTACTTATTTCAAAATTTATAATCTACTCTCGCTGTCTAGACTCAACGTTTAAATAAAATTGTTACGGCGTACAAGCAAACGCATTTCCCCTAACACACATTAAAAAATTTAAATGTCTGTCCTGTACACCTGTGCAAAATGCACAATTAGTACCTCTAACTCCCACCGACCCATCGGTAGGTCACCGCGGTATTCCGTCGGCGCGCGCCCTCGGGTTCCGGAGGTACTGAGATGTGAGAGGTTAAGATCATTTATTATCATTAAATACAATAGTACAGTAGTAGAGTAAGTAAAACACATTTATTCCACTCAGACACATGGCACAAAATTCTTGAATATTCACCGAGAAAAAAAAGTAAAACAGACATAAACAAAAAAAGAAAATATATATATAAAAAAAGAAAAAGGGAAAAAGAAAAAAAAAGGAAAAAAAGAAAAAAAAGAAAAAGAAGTTACTCTGATCTCGTTACTTGTGCCACACTCGGCGGCATATGCCACGACAGGCGGCGTGACGCTGGATTTCAGTGGGCCCCCTATACAGGTAAGTAGGTAGCAATTAGAACATTCGCATCGCATATAACATAAGTAAGGTACTTACTTAAGGAATTCTTCTTCTTGGAATTCTCGATAGAGAGGAAACGTTTGAGTGTTGTAAATTAGTACGTTTTTCAAGCTCACTTCGTCATCAATCTAACATTAGTGTTTCATCTGAGTATCGAGAAGAACCAATTTCTTATAAAAAATTATGTTGGGTCTAATCTCAAAAATACTTTCAATAGTAGAGAGCTAGTGAGATGTTGAGGTCCATTGTCATAACCGACAATACCTTGTTTTAAAATGACCAGTATAATACAATGACTGGTGCCCCGACAAATACCTTGTTTTAAAATGACCAGTATAATATAATGACCCGTGCCCCGACAAATACCTTGTTTTAAAATGACCAGTATAATACAACAACTCGTGCCCCGACAAATACCTTGTTTTAAAATGACCAGTATAATACAACAACTCGTGCCCCGACAAATACCTTGTTTTAAAATGACCAGTATAATACAACGACTCGTGCCCCGACAAATACCTTGTTTTAAAATGACCAGTATAATACAATGACTCGTGCCCCGACAAATACCTTGTTTTAAAATGACCAGTATAATACAACAACTCGTGCCCCGACAAATACCTTGTTTTAAAATGACCAGTATAATACAACAACTCGTGCCCCGACAAATACCTTGTTTTAAAATGACCAGTATAATACAACAACTCGTGCCCCGACAAATACCTTGTTTTAAAATGACCAGTATAATACAACGACTCGTGCCCCGACAAATACCTTGTTTTAAAATGACCAGTATAATACAATGACTCGTGCCCCGACAAATACCTTGTTTTAAAATGACCAGTATAATACAACGACTCGTGCCCCGACAAATACCTTGTTTTAAAATGACCAGTATAATACAATGACTCGTGCCCCGACAAAAACCCTGTTTTAAAATGACCAGTATAATATAATGACCCGTGCCCCGACAAATACCTTGTTTTAAAATGACCAGTATAATACAATGACCCGTGCCCCGACAAATACCTTGTTTTAAAATGACCAGTATAATACAATGACTCGTGCCCCGACAAATACCTTGTTTTAAAATGACCAGTATAATACAATGACTCGTGCCCCGACAAAAACCCTGTTTTAAAATGACCAGTATAATATAATGACCCGTGCCCCGACAAATACCTTGTTTTAAAATGACCAGTATAATACAACAACTCGTGCCCCGACAAATACCTTGTTTTAAAATGACCAGTATAATACAATGACTCGTGCCCCGACAAATACCTTGTTTTAAAATGACCAACATAATAGCAACGTGTCCTTTGACCCACAGAGTGCTGCGCCGTTGGCGCCGCGTGGGACGAGCGGGTCGAGTGGGTCGAGCGGGTCGGGCGGGGCGGGACAGACGCCGATCTACTACTCGTACTTCGAGCGGCTACCTGCAGACGCACTTTCGGATGAGGAGCGGGACCACAAGTGAGTATTTGGATATGGCTCATACATACGGGTGTAGAACACCCCATACATACACACATAGCATGCTGTTCCGTTTCCGTAGGGGTAGGTAGAGACCACATCGTTCCACTTGCTATGTTCCAGACAGGTCTCTCTCGTTTTTTCCATATTCAGACACATAGACAGCAGTGTCAAATTAGACACTGAGAGAGAAACAGAGAGATATAGTAGAGACTAGAGAGAGGGAGAAGGAGAGATAGACAAAGAAACAGTTACTTTTCATTACTACCTAGCCAATTATTATGGGGACAATTAGGCTGGCGATTGCGTTTTACAATAAATTTCTTTAGTTTCCCATGTCGATTTATTCTCATTTCTACGTACCACATCTACGTCTCTCCATTTCTCATATGTACACAATCGCAGTGTTTCCTTTGGATGTCCATAGGAGGCGGTGACCATTTTCCATCTGGTGGCCCGCATGTCTGTTTGTCTGCTGTATTACATAAAAAAACGTGTTTCCCTGCCTGATCAACCCACTAGGTTCTTCCTATACGATACGATTCCCTCTCTAACCAGCCGCCCCCTCCCCAGGTTCTACCTATGCGAAGCGACCCGTCTCCGCTCCGCCGCCGAACGCGAGCAGGAGCCCCTTAACCGCGTGATGCTGTACCTGGAGTCCGTGCTCTGCTTCGTGCTAACAGGCCGAGTGCTCGAACTAGAGCTGGACACGAAGAGAGCGTTCACCATATACCGGGAGACGATCGAGTATATAAAGTCGATACATAGCATGCCGCAGCGGTTCCGCGCGTCGCCGCATTCGACTTTTAGCAAGCTGGATATACTTAGGTGAGTTTCATAGATTTTTACGAGGTCTTATTTCACTTGTAATGTTGTGTTCGGGTAACATCTTACAAGCGTAATTTGACCCGCTTTCTGACTTTACAATGTTTATGTATATGTGTTCGGGTCAAATCTTAATTGTAATTTGACCCGCTTCCTGACGTTCAATTGTGCTGAAATTTTGTGTACCAAAATGTAATGATGACAATGCATTAATACGGTACCATGGACCTGGTCTGATGATAGAGTCAGAAGGTGGTCATAGGAAATAATGAACGGAATAAGATGACACTATCGTTTATTTGGGCTCTTTTGAATGGTCTTGATGCTTGTTCTGATTATTTTTTCATTTGAGTAGAGCTCGTCTAGTCTAAAATAACGCGCCCCACTACTTAGTTAGTTGATTTCGATGTGTGAGTGCAAATATTGATAACGACACTTCATCTGTGTGGGAGCCAATGAACGACGCATGCTCCTTCGTTTGAATTTCACCGGCAACTGAATGACCAATTACAACGGCATTTGTATATGTATTGCGTCCATATTTCAAACTTGCTTGTGTGCATTAATGCGATAGTGGGGCGCGTCATTTTAGATTAGAAGAGCTCTACTTATTTATATACTATTCAGTGACAAACGCGTAGATAACCCCACCATTAGTGAGCAGTAACTGTCGACTGTAACGTCTACAATTCATGCATTTAAGTTGCAAGTAACAAGTATTTATCGTTGTCGCATTTGTTATGTGTTCTATTGAAACGTACTATATTAATATGATAATATGTTATAGATTACTACTGTAGCAGGATAGTAATTCCCCATTTTTGGTCAACAGCCTCCGCGTGCAAGCGCTACTGTACCTGCGGATGTTCAAGATGTACAACCGCGAGGTCAAGGAGTACTACAAAATCGTGCAGGATTACCAGCAAAAGGTAAACGTTGTATGTATTCGCCATTTTATTTTTGTTACTACACCGTTTCGATTTTTGTACTGTGATGTTTTGTTTTCGGGTTGGGTGCGAATTTTTGTATTCATTCTGTGTTCTTGCGAATCTTGTGTTTGGGTTATTTTTGTTTAGAAATTCTTGGTATTGATTGGTTTTGATAAGTGCGCCCGGAGTCGATTCCGAGAAAATTGTAATTGATATTGTAATAGAATTAGTTTGAATTGCTGGACTTTAGCCTCCTTCATATAAGTGGATGGCATTGCCATAATCTAACCCTCGGCAGACGAGTTAGAGATAGCAGTGTTGAATACGCACAACAAAAAAGGCTGCTGCCCATTTTCTGGTCTATATAGGTTTTTCTGACCTGCCTCTAAGACATTAGACGTCATGTTTGTGCGACCCGAGACTACAGTCTGGCCATCGAAAGTAGACTCTATATAAAGAGAATAGGAAATCTGCCACTGGCAACTCTGACTATACACTGTGTACGACTATATCGCACATTAGCGCGCTAACTTGTAATTAATTTAATTATTTAAGCAATACCGTACCTCGCGCTAGTTACTTCGTGTTCTAGTTCGTACTTAATCAGTGCGCACAGATTGTATCAAGAATCAATCAATACTTCATACCAATTCTATAAAGATTTTATTCTATCAAGACTCATTGCAGTATCAAGATTCTTTACAGTAGTGTACTGAGCAGATAAGTGCTCGTACACACCGAATAAATGGAATTCATAATTTTTCTATGTTTTGGGAAACCGTGGCTTTGGCAGTGGAGGATCATTTGCCTTTTTTCTGCCAGAGCAACGTGTTATAGAGGTGGGCAACGCATTGGTGGCCCGCTTGCCTGTTTGCCTAGATTTTTGCATTGATTTAACTTCAAATAAACCAACCCCGTTTCCCTCCCACAGCCCGCCTGCGCGGAATCCGTGTCGCCCCTATCGCCGACCCCGTCCCCCGCGGGGTCGGTCGGGTCAGTCGGGTCGGGGTCGGCGGGGTCAGGCGCGTCGGCGTCATCAGGCTACTGCTCGCTGGCGCACGCGGTGCCTGCCCACGCCCACCACGCGTTGTTGCAACTCAACAAGTACTACACGTTCCTGTATGTCGCGTTCGAGCTCTGGGAGCAGGCCGACTGTTTGTGCCGCCTTAGGCCCAATCAAGGTCAGTTGTGGTCTTTTATTTTTCGTTCTTTTTTATAGGTTGATAGAGAAGTAAGGTGTCAGTGATGGACTGTCATTGTCGTCATCTTGGCGTCGATGTCACGGTTGTGCTCTCGCACGAGGGTCCAGGGTTTCCCTGTTACCATGATCTGGCAGATTAAGTAATTGGAGCGACCACCAATTTGAAAAACCACCAGGTGACGCGATTGAGAACTCAGGTTACCACAGATTACTCAGAAGTTATTATGTAATCTCCACTGCCAGAGCCACGGTTCCCCATGGAGCACTGGACACCTTACTAACCAGAACACAACACTATTTATTCAGTATTAATCCTCCATCCTAAGATAGATAATCCCATTTCAAGCGGAATATCTTCCCTTATATTACTCTTTCTTCTCTTATCTCCCTCTCCTATCTACACCTATGTAAACAGCGCATTTTGTTCACAGATCTATTTATAGCGGTGGATCGCAAGTGTGGGCCCCTAACCCTGTTCTCAACGTTCCGGCATCTCGTCCAATACGTCCGGCACGCCATCTCGCTGCTCAAGAACGCGCCCCGCGAGTGACCGCGCCACCGATGACGTCACCAGTGACGTCACGCACGCGCCGCCCACGTCACGGCATGTCGCTGCCGGATAGATGATATACTCTTGTGAAACGGCCTGTATTTGAGATTGAGGAGTCTTCTCTGTTGTTCTTGTTACAAGTGCCCTCGCAATGTTCGATGTCTACCGCGGAGGCGGAAGTCTTTCGAGTAGACCGCCGGTCTTTCGAGTAGACCGCAAGTTTTTCGAGTAGACCAACGGTCTATCGGGTAAATCTCGCGGCGTATTCGATGGGCAGCGCTCCTATAGACCCTGTACATCGCTAGCGTTTAGTGAAGTTTCTATACTCAAGGACTCGATTGCAAGCTGGCAAGTTCTCTCGACAGTTCTGGCAGCGTCTCGGTCGCTTGCACTGTAATCGTTCCGTATCCATTGTGGAGGCGACTCAATATTATTTTTTATTCACATGAGGTTAGCAAAAATAATGTCAGATAAATTCCACAAACAAGTAAAAGCCGGGGTCTCGTAAAATCACACGTCTTCGCGTTTAAATCTCTTCCTGCAATGGTTGAATGGGAATCTGCCTAGCGTAGGTAGCGTATCGCCGTGGCAGTCACAAGTGCTCGGACTTCGATCGCCGATCTATTTTAAGTGATAGACTAATCATATCTTAAGCGTTTTTCGTTGTAGTTTCTTCCTCTTATCAGAATCATGAACTACCGTCGGGAACATGACATACGAATTGCTCTTTTTCTAAGCGTATTTGAGAGTTATACGAGAAACATTTTGATCGCGTGCGGGCCAATCGAGGATATTACTAATATCTCAATGTATGGGAACACTTTAGTCTTTCGCAACGACCATTTTCTTTTCTCACGTCTGTTTCGCGTATACTTTTTCGCTTGGACCCCTTGCGTGTGTGATTTGATTAGTATGCGAGTTTGAATTTGATCATGTTGAAGACGGTCTCTGTAGTTTCGTTTTGGGCAGTGCTGGCGGGTGTTCGGAAAGCGAACGAGTGGATATCGCTATTAGCGCTAGGACCTTTGGCGGTTACGAAGGTATGAGCCAAGTCGAAGGTGTGATTCGTATATTGCAATTTGCGATTTAGTGTTGCGGAGAGTTACCTGTATTTAGTGACGAAGTTCTACCTCCATGACGCATCAAGACGTCGGAGCGTTACAAGTCATAAATATGCTCGCTTTGACTTACTTCGTGTACCGCCAGAGGGCTCCTCGATCGCCTCCGAAACCCGTCCAATGGGCCAAGCCTCAATATTCAATAAACAAATCGAACGATTAAAATTCATCGGAACAATATTGAGCAAAGCTGTAAGGTGTCGTCATCATGACTTTTATAAGAATAAAATAAAATATAATTGTATAGGATGTTTTTGTAAACATATCAAATCTTTTGAGGACAATTGTACGGTTATATTCGCGATGGGATTATTTTAGTTATTTATGTAATGTTTGATTGAAAATTATAATGATGGAGACAGGTTTTTGAACTCTGCGACAGGAGCCTGGAGCGACAATAATACTCTGGTAGATGAGCTAGAACCGGTAGTGACCCAACCTGCTCGGAGTGATCAAAGTACTGGGCTAATGAAGTTATCATTATGATAAAGCTATTGACATAATAACTACAATTTAGAACAAACAAATTAGAAATGACGTTTGATTTGATGAAGTGCAAAATATTTTTTATTAAATCGTTTTTATAAATGAGTACAATAAGACGCTGACATCAATTTTATGGTACGAAATCACCGTGACACCAAAATATCTATTTCTCTCGGTTGTTTATCAAATTTATGTTGTGATTGTATATACATAATATTATTATATTATAAATTTTGTAATGAATATACATGTTAGTGCCAGATAGGTTTTGTATGGCGCGTGGCGCGGCAGCGCCAGCGGGACGGCGGTACGGCCGCTGTCCGGACGAGATGCCTTGTACATAGTATGTTTAAGAAATGTGTAGTTTTCACTCTATATTTTAATTTATATGTAAACTATATTTATAGCTAAATGGACAAGGAGATAAACATAATAACGTTGGTTCGTTCGCGAGGCGGCGAAGCTTGCAGCGTTCCGCGTACCTTCTATACTTAAGCTTATTTATTACGTCTTATTTATCTGTTGTAATTATGGTTAAAAGTAAATCCAACGAAATTAGCATGTATACTCCGTAAGACACCCGACTAATTGGTACTTATTCATTGCACAAACTTAGTTTCTTTTTGTTTTCTTTTTTGTTTTGTTTATATTTATTATCAACAGACTATGAATAATAATATTTGAAGAATGTTGTAAAGCTCCACACAAAACTGTTCCATGTCGCGCTGTGTACGCCGTTTTCTTTTGCATTGAAATCGCAAGATTGGTCGCATGACCAATCGCGTACGAGAATTTTTATTATATCAGGCTGATAAGCCTTGTGCAGGTACCAGCTGGGAAGCAGCCGGTGCCTGCGATCATTACCAGACCGTCTTTCGGTACGAGAATATTATTCGCGCCAAATTATTATTGGAGCAGAAAACGTGTAGCTTGAGCATAATTTCTTGACATATTATTATTATAAGAGGTTGACAGCGATGTTTACTTAATTGAAAAGTTAATTTGCGCACCGACTTGCTCAGAAAAAGGCACTCATGATCTGGCTAAGTATTGTGCCCAGCAAGTCGGGCCGCCGGTCGGTTATTTGTAAGCTAATTTATTACAAAAAGCATCTCGTTGAGAAACTCGCATCTTACGTACTTTGATTTTTTTTGTTATAGTTTTTAGTAATTGTGTTAAATCGCATTTCTTTTCGTTAATGTTGCTTATTAGACTTGATTCCATGGTTCTTTACATATTAAAATTATTTTTAATTTACAAAATCACCTGATTTAATTTTATTTGTCGCTGGAATGGTTATTTTCCGGGCATTTTATGTAATGAATGATTATGTTACCGATCACTGTGACCAAATTTTACAGCATTAGCATGAATAAATGTTTAGATGAAATGAATTTTCGTAGGAATGAAGAATATATTTTTATTATGACAAAGTAATTTTATACACAGTAAAATCACAACTGAATGAGCCTAAAATTGAAACCAAATTTTATTGACAATTTCTTTTTTATGTATTAAGAGTCGGAGCGCTACCTCCTAGGGTCGCTCTAACTAAAATGTTTAGGCAATTGTAAAATACTGTTTTATTTTCATTTTTATATACATAATAGCAAGTCGTGTTAATAGCATGTAAAATTTGTTTTTTTTTATATATTCGCGTTAAGATTTATGTATAAATTTGTTTTCCTCTAATTTTATTATCGTGTAACTATTACTTATGTTATTGATGAATGATTGATGATAGAATACATTAATTTTTATGTACGAATTTATTTTTGTTTATTTTCCTATTTCCTTTTCGTTCGCTTTATTTTAGCATTAATTTGCTATCGTTTTACTACTGCAATACAACATAGGAACACCAATTTACACATGAGCAATAAATAGCTTCCAAATAATTACGGTATAAGGTACACCACACAAATTTTAATACATGTAAAGTACAATTAATATAAGAAATGAAGTTTTAAATTAATAATAGTTGCTTTGGAGCAATCGGTTATTGCTGCATAGCTTTATCATAGCAATTTAATAGTTTCTAGCGTGACAGGTAAGAGCGTTATTGCAGGCCGCTATAAAATATTAGAAGCTTTTTTTAGGCAGAACATGACGTTAGGTGGCAAGTTAGCAATATAACAAAAAGACATAGGTTCAACGCAAAACAAATGAACGAACATAAAGCAACACACATCGTGTATTCCCATTGAAGTAGTCCTACGATGGGACTGGTATTTTTTACCAGAGTTTCCATGAACTACTTGGAATTTTAATACCAGAGGTTCCACTGACTGCACTATTGGGATTTTAATTCCCATATTGTTTTTAATTAAAAAGCAAACAAATCTGGATCGAGAGTGTAGTCCAGTGTTCCTGAACCTCTAGGAACAAATATCTCAGTCTGGGAATACACGGCACAGTGCATGATGTATACGCAACATCTATTTGATTTTGTTGGAAAATATCCAAATAGAATAGAATAACATTTATCCACAAACAACAACACCACTATAATTTTAAACAACATAAAAAAATAAGAAACTAATACAACACAATGATTACAATAAAGGAAGAAATGATAACTATAGACTATAAATCAATGAAACCTAGAAAAACTGGTCTCTACGCCATGATCTATCTGTAATAAATCGATTAATTGTTTCCAAGAAACTAATAAAAATCACAATATCGCGCCAATATACAGCAATAAATCTTAAACCAGTGGAAAGAAAACTAGAATTTATCCTACTACGAACTATCAATCTAACGATAGTTAGTACTGGATTGAGCGGAATTGGAGCAATACTGCCGAATAGCTAATTTTCAAGACGTGCCGTAGAAATGAACTAATATACCGCCGTCACGGTCTTTACCTACCGCCATTGTGAAAACCACTGTAATACCCTCACCGACAGATTTTTGGAATCCCCGTAGAAGTTTTAAATACAAAAATTATCTCTACAAAACCACCCCGATTAAACAGCCCAAAGAAAACCGCATTGAAATCGGTCCAGTCGGAGAAACGATGCCACAGACGGACACATAGTACGCAGTATGTTAAACTTATAACACCAGGGGTGTCGCGGGGGTAAAAAACCGACACCGACGTCTTAGAGCAAGACAGTTTCTTGCAAAGATTATTTACACGAGATCACTTACTAAACTGCGCGCGAAACTTTTTTAAAATTAAACAGACATCCCATCAATTTATTTACAGACAGGGACGCCATACGTAAGTGCAGATTTATCTTGCGGGGCACTCTATCTATTGTTTGTACCTAATATTGTAGAATAATAAATTATGAACAGAACTAATTTTATTATCAAAAACCAATGTTGCCTGAAACCGATCAAGCCAAAATGGAGTTTGAGATGGATCCTCATTGAGCAAAATGAAGATGAACTAGATTCCAACCATGTCAAGCCTATAATTCAATGCACGCACATGTGTTCACTAGTTAGCCTTATGCAAGTGTCTTTAGATTGCCATTTAGATTACGATAGAAGTAATAGAACCCTATAGGTGGGAATTTAGGAGTGAATTCGGTATTGTAAGGGGAACCTTCGAATAAACGATTTTGCGAGACAGCGCCATCTCTAGTATTTCCTGCAAAAATTAATATAATAATAAATATGCTTTGACAAATTCGCAAAGCTTGTGTTATGGGTGTTAGAGAACTGATAAACTAATTATATACATTTTTTAAATACATACTTAATATAGATAGTACAACCAGACCTGTAACAGAAATTAAAATTCATCATTTCAATTTCTGCTCGGCCGGGAATCGAAGCTGGGGCTTCTGCGTGGCAGACCGGCATGTAAACCAACTGAACTACTCAGGTCGTCAGATATGTACACGCAGTCGAACCAAGAAACTCCTTTCTTTGAAGGTTGGTAATATTCATATTAGTAATGTAAATATTTTACACCGTCATACAATTATTATGTAATAATTAAATAGCTACAGCGGAACTGCCGGTCCATGTATGACTCCTGACTTTTTTCAGCAGTTAGGAAGTATACTAACTATTTGGAACGACAATTCAAACCCACTGGTTATTCAGTAGAATAACTGGTTGTCTAGTTTCGTTATCTACACTAGATGGAACAAAAGATTTTTACAGGAATGGTACACCCTACACCGAGTAAATTTTCGAAAACAAATTACATCTGGGTTTGACAACTGCATTATTAATCGCCAGTAATAGTTTGTCCCTAAAACCTACAGCCACTGAGATGCCTTACCAAGCAACAGAATAATTTATAAAGATTAAGCACATACTGCCTCTATAATAATCATCTTGGCGTTAACGTCCCGGTTGTGCTTTCACACACGAGAGCCCGGGGTCCGCCTTGACCACGTTTGCGGTCACGTTTGCGTGTTAATGTATTAGAGATATGATATCAATTCATATTTAAACAGAAAGTTTGTCTAAATGTATTTACATAGTGCAGGAAATTCTAGTGAAGGCGTTCGCGCACAACGGTGTATTAGTAAAGTGTCCTTCGATTGACAACCACCTACCTCAATGTGTGTTAGTATTAAGTATTTAACAGCTAAAATACGTCATATTAAGATAATGTATCCTTTGTGGTACACTAACATTACCGAATTCACTAAAAATCAGTAATTTCGTGAAATATTTTTGTCACTATTAAGGTTACAATATAATTAGCATAGGTAGTTAAATACTGTACAGTACACGATAGCGCTTTTGAAATAAGCAACACAGATTATTATATTTATATTTTTGCCGCAGCAGCTATATCTTAACAGCAAGAATATTGTGATGTCTCATCGTCATCCCCTGCTATTATCCCACCAGGTTAGCATAACTCGCTCGCTACAACACGCGTCATACATAGATTAAAGGAAAGTTACTATGTCTCGGCCTTCACTCCTTTCTCATACATCTCCTAGAGCACCCATTCACAATCACATGCATGACTTTCCTTGTACCATGTCTTAGTTACCTACGTTTCCCCGCCATGCCCATACCACGTTGTTTCAATTTTTACAAGAAAATATTTCACGAGACGACTCCACTTTTTTAGCATTACCTCAGCAGTACGCGAAATGTAGTTAAATTAAAAGTTTTAATATTAAAGCGTTATACATTGCATTGCATTAACAGCTAATAAATTGTCGTCGTTTTTAGATGTTTTGTATCTATTTATAGTTATGTCTCTAGCACTTATCACAAAGAGAAAATTAGTAGGCATTAGCTAGAATGTAAGAAATAAATCTGCAATGTTTTTCCGCTAGATATACGTTACATTCTTTTTCTTAACACATCTAGCGGTGGAACATTCTTATATCACACGCGTTGGGACACAAGTCGCTGCAAGCTCGCCATTATGCCTCCACTGGTAGGTACCGCTTAGCTCTACAATGTCTGGATTGAAAGGTGCAGAGGACTGTAAACTCTATGACCGTTCAGGGACTCGTGCCCATGTTCTCCTAATGGCAATGGCGACCGAAAAGCAATACGGCTGAAACTGGTATATCAAAATAAAACCGCTCTTGCCGTCGTTGAGGACTGCATGGAATATCTTCAGCAGATATATCACTGACCAAGCACCATGGGTAACTTTATACAGGGTGACTTTAAGTGAGTTTTGTATGAAACAGACGATTATTTTCTTTGCGATTTCGGAGTTGGTGTCATAAAACTTGTTTGTTATTATTACGAGCACTTGCATACGGCACCCCTTGTTATCATGAATTTGAAGTTACCCTGTATATCACACCGCTTTATACTAAATTATAAGAATACAGATCCTCTCACCTGTTCATTAGTAGGATTAAAAGCAAACTGCCTAAAGCAAGAACGATTGTGGTTGCGTAACCGTTGCGTATACGAGTAGGAATTAAAGTATTGGAATCATGTCTACAGCAATATGTTAAGTCATCGATCAGCAGTACCAAAATATTCAATGTATTAATTAATTGTAGTGATAGCGCAACTTACCTCGGAGATACTGATACACCAATAAGAGTACCTAAATGTATATATAAACGAGTTAACTATAATTAAAATACGGTATTAACGATTCTAAACTTCTAAACGCAATTCACATTCTAAATAAATTACTCGTAATAGTTGTATAAAAGCGTACATATTGTATTTAATGGATATTTTTGCAATTTTTTAACGTATACAGGCGTAGTCGCTTGCCGGCGGGCGCCGCGTTGGGAATTGAATTCGTTTATTTTAGAATTAAATAAAATTCATTCGTAAAATCTTTATATGTGCCTTAGTGAGAAGCGCGCCCGCGCCCCCGCGCCCGCCGAGCCGGGAGTGGCCGGGAATGGCCGGGAGCGGCCGGGATGGCCAGGAGCCGCGGCCGCGGGCGCCCCGCTTCCCCGCACTGTCGCTGCATTGCCCGTTATTGTATAGAAGGTTCCGCAATATACAAATCGTTTAACTGATAACCCCTTTTATGAGTTATTTATATGTGTGGTTAAACTAAAATTAATGCAATAAATAATGTTTAACAATATTTCGTTTTATTGGATGTTGTAACTGATTATTGATTATATTTACAATTATTATATTAATATATACGTAGAGCAGTTGTATGTCGTAGCAATAACTTAAGTGTGGCAATAAGGTCTAGTGCATTTGCTTTTGTGTCTTTGAATGTAAAATTATCGGATGCGCATATAGGCTGCGCCTCCCTAGTGCTGTACACTGCTTTTTACAATGTACGTACACTAAGTTCAAATTCTTGACGTTTTAAAGTATATATTTTATGATATCGCACGTGGAGTTAGTTACGTAGTTGGAATGTATTGTAATTTATAGAGTATTCTGAGTTTGTACGGCGGTCCGCGGGCCCGAGTGGGCCCGGGCCGCCTTCCCTTACGAGCTTTCTCTGCTCTATCGGCTTCGTCACAGGGTGTAGCAAAATAATCAACCATTAGGTACAAAATCGCTAAAAATTATAAAGAAACTTCATTTGGACCAGCGCTTTCATTGTTCCACAGAACACTAAACTTATACAGGTGATTATTTTGCCAAGCCTTACGTACGTGATGCAACTCCTAGTTAATTCTCTCGACAGTTACAAATTATTAGCGTAAGATGAAGTGCCAAGTAACGCGATCCTGTCCTAAGTGCAATTCCTTTTCAATTACTGTATCTGTCTGTGTGTATGTAAAAGTGTATTAGAAACGACCGCCTCTCAAGTTTTCGCCGACGGCGTTGAATGTAGCACCACTTCGCCAAAACGTTCAAACGGGATACTATTATTTTAGACGATTCTTGTTGAATCGATTTTATTGTTTACTTGTATTATTTATAATTACTTCCATGTATAAGTTAGAACTTTATATTTATAAATAATCTCGAACTATGTAGGTACTACGTTTCGAATAAATCAGCAATGTTACAATCTTCATTTTGCTGTAAAAGTATCCTGTGTACCCAAACTTATGAATCAAAATGTAAATTAAAAAATTGAACGAAATAATTCAAGCGATAACGAAAGCTGTAATAGTTAATGATATTCTAAATTTATGTTTTTAGTGGATGTTTTTATTAACGATAAAGTTAGTGTAAAAAGGAATACGGTTCCCTGGTTCGGAACGGACTTGTAACGAATACAAAAGCTGTTGCAATACGCCTCTCTGGAAGTTATAGTTTTAGATAGGTTTATTACAATGGAGCTGCGTGTACCTTACATACCGCCATCGGGCAGTACCAACTCGGCGGCGCCACTGTCGGTACGAAATCGCGGTATAAGACCGTCGCACGTCGGCGTCTCATTATTTTGTAACAAGTAGGCGCGTGAGTAAGCTAAATGACAAACAAAATATAGTATAAAATTGTTTACCAGACGCCTGGTGTGGCGTTAGACGAAAATATTATTTTTCTTAGATCACATTATATTGTAATAAAATGGTAAAGTATAGAGGGCGCGGGTGCGGCGGCGGCCGGAGCCTGGTCGGGATAAAAAAAATGATATTTTTTTACGAAGCGCCCCGCCCCCCGCCGCTCCGCGGGCGTTATGTTTAAGAGGAAATATCTATTGTCTATTCCAAGGGTTGAATAACTACCAACACTTTTTTATATTACAATAATTATAGAAATTATTATTGAAATTGTTGTTGTTTTTTGATAGTGCACCCCATCCTTAGTAAATAAAGGCGGAATACTGACAACGGTCAGTCATCTTGGCGTTAATATCCTGGTTGTGCTCTCGGCACGAAGCCCCGGGGTCCGCCTTGACCGTGATCCAGGATCTGGCAGATCAGATAATTACAGTGGAGCGACTGCCATCTGACGTCCGTGACCCTGTTACAAGGGGAACCTGACCAGATTGGATCATGGTTATACATTCAGTCACCTGAATATGCAGGTTTCATCACGATGTTTTCTTATACATAACGCAGAAAAGATTCATTGGTAAACACTGACAACAATCAAAAGTAAGTATATTTACATGACATAATTGGAATTCCGACTCAGCCATTTTCCTAACTTGTAACATTCACAATGTGTGCCAATGTGGATCGCAGAATGTAGAAGAACGACGACAGTTCTCAATAAAGAAAATACTGATTCTATTTTATTGGTATCGAAATTAAAGACAGTAATAGTAAACATAACTTTATTGTCACTAACATTACGATTAATTACGAACATGTTTCTTTTTCTTCTTTTTATTGTTGTTGTGTGCTTCTATTAGGTCATCGATTTCTTTGCTGTCATCGCCTAGCCGCTTTTCGCCACTGCAACGGATAAATAAGCAATTTAATACAAAAAAAATCTTGGAGTTATGCTCTCGCACACGAGGGCCCGGGGTCCGCCTTGACAATACTCCAAGATTTGGCAGATCAGGTATTTATAGTGGAGCAACTGCCATCTGACCTCTATGACCCTGCAAGTAAGGGAACTTGATCAGATTGGACCATGGTTACACATTCAGAGCATCGGTTGGGTAACTTAGAAAAGAGTCATTGGTACATGGCCGCAGTGAGAGTCGAACCCGGTACGTCTCGCTTACGAGTCGAATACCGCAACCACTCGGCCACCGACCCTCCTAACCTTTAGTGAAAATCAAACCATGCTCCGATACCATGATCATTAATTCTGGAGTACCCCAAGGTTCAGTGCTATCTCCCACGCTGTTTCTTCTGCATATCAATGATATGCTGAATATTCCCAGTATTCATTGCTATGCAGATGACAGTACTGGAGATGCTTGTTATACTGGCCGTGCGAATATCCCTCGTTCCGTGGTGTCGGAAAGCCGAATAAGACTTATGTCAGAGATTGAACACTCCTTGGAGCAAGTTGCTCACTGGGGCAGACTGAACCTAGTGGAATTCAACCCTTCAAAGACACAGGTCTGCGAATTTTCCGCCAAGAAGGATCCCTTTGTCATAGTGCCGCAGTTCCAAGGGACACCCCTTTCCATCTCAAATGGTATCGGGATCCTTGGTGTCGACATATCGGATAACGTGCGATTCCGGAGTCACGGAGTCTGCTATGTTACGGGTACAAACCTCCTTGGTTTTTACGTAATTGTAGTAGTATAAGTGTTTATAGAAAATGTAAAAATAATAATAAAAAAAAAATTAAAAAAAAAAAACTTAGAAGGTAAGGCCAAACTGGCTTCGAAAAAGCTTGGCGTGCTTAACCGGTCCAGGCGATACTTCACCCCAGGGCAGCGCCTGCTGCTGTACAAGGCACAGGTGCGGCCTCATATGGAGTATTGTTCCCATCTTTGGGCCGGCGAAACTGCCGACCTGCTTAATCCTTTGGACTCCGTACAGAGACGCGCCGTACGAATTGTCGACGATCCCATACAAACAAGCAAGTTAGAACCACTGGCTAACCGAAGGGACTTTGGCTCCCTGTGTGTGTTCTATCGGCTGTACAATGGGGAGTGTTCCGAGGAACTTTTCGATCTGGTGCCCACAGCACAATTCCGCCATCGCACCACCCGCCGTGGGCTGGGTACTCATCCCCACTACGTAGACCCTCTGTTGGTCACCACGCGAAGGTTCGAAAGAACGTTTTTCGCTCCTACGATTCGGATGTGGAATGAGCTCCCAGCCACAGTGTTTCCTTTGGACTATGACATGGGATCGTTCAAGAGGTATATTAGAGGTCTCTTTAGAGGCGGGCAACGCATTGGTGACTCCCCTGGTGTTGCTGATGTCCATAGGCGGCGGTGACCACTTTCTATCAGGTGGCCCGCTTGCCTGTTTGTCTGCTAAGTAACATAAAAAAAAAAAAAAAAAAAGACCAATAAGGGTTCCCAAACTGAGCATCGTGACGCCCTGAGGCGTTGTGGCGCCATCCTAAGCGATCAAGATTTCCCATATCCATGTAGAAAAGGATTTGAGACTAGTAATCTTTAAAAATTTTGCTTAGAAAAGCTTATGTTCTCTGTTCATTGGAGTTAATATTTGTTACCAATGATCATCTTTTAGAAGGACGTTTTTACAACTTGAATATGGAGTAGCGGTCTGAACCAGATTAGGAAACCCTGCCGTAGATTGTATCTACATCTACTGGTACCTCAAAGGCCGGCATCGCATCCGCTCCCCTTACGTTGCACATAACCTGGAAGAAGGTGGCTGCTTTCCATCAGGTGGACCGACCGACCGTGTCTCCATAGACAAAAAAAAAATATTAAGAAAAAAAACCGTATTTAAAGCTAAAACTTACCTTTTAACGGAAACCATCCGTTTCTGCGTGGACGCAGCCAGCGCCTGTCCCCACGCGGCGTCGTCGCCCTTGATCCTGTACTGCGCCAGGTCTGCGCCCATCAGCTTCGATAGCTCTTTGCGCTGCTTCCTTTCTAAGTCCTGGAAATATGTGGTTGGGTATTATGATTATCTTTATGTTATACGGCGAGAAACAGGCAAGCAAAACCTGATGGAAAGTGGTCACACTAAGGGGTCGTCTCCACGAGCGAGAGAATCGTGACGTATCCGCGCTTCTATCGTCGGATAATCTCCACGTACGAGCGATTATTCCGCCAGCGTATCGTCGCGACTGGTAACGGAATCGCCGTGTTCAGTTAGGTGCCAGACTAGAGCGAAGTCAATAAAATATTTTTTTATTATGGAACGCAACGCTAATATGACGCTACGTTTGACAGCGCCAGTGTTGCCAAGCGCGCGCCCGCCGCGCGCTCGCTGCGAGAGCGCCACGTTAAGCGGCGAGCGCGCGGCGGCCGCGCCACCAGTAGCGACGATACCGCGGCGATACGACGACGTTACGCGCGCACAGTGCCACTCGTCGCATCGCCGCGATAACATCGCCGTGTGGAGACGCGTACAATTGAAATACGTGGCACGACGATAATATCGCCGCGATTCTCTCGCTCGTGGAGATGGCGCCTAAGGACGCTACCAATTTATTTATTTATTTTATTTTGACAGCAGACCAAACGTCTCAATGGCACCTTCTGGTAGATTTTGGAATCGTAAAAACCCTCATTACAAATATGTAGGTAACATACTTCTAATTTATTAACTGACTAGCCATTCCCCGCGGCTTTCACCTGCGTGCATTTTGAATCTCTGTAAACATTCAACTTTCCCACGGGACCCTATTATTTTCCAGGCATAAAAAGTAGCCTATGACACTCAGGAATAGCGTAACGTATTAGTGAAATTATTTTTAAACCGGTCCAGTAATTTTTGAGTTTAGTCATCACAAATGTTTTCTATTCTATACTACAAACAAACATACAAAAATACATATATTTTCTCTTTATAATATTCGTATAGAAGCTCAGAAATAAAACCAAAGTTTCTCTCACACAACCATCATTTATTCCTCAACTTCCATACAAACAATCCTGTCAACACTACAATAATTACCTTGGCTGCTTTGGACAGTTCCTCTTGTAGACTCTGCTTGACGGGTCCCTCTAGGGTGACATCATCTGTGGTCTTCTCATCGATGCCTATTTCCTTTGCCACAGTGTTTTCTAACACAGAATTGATGGCTGCGTTGATTTTCTTGGAGGCTTCGTAGAATTTGGCGAGTATTTGCGAGCCGGGGAGGCCCAACTCTTCAGCTATGTCGTCTACATCCTTCATTTGGAAGCCCATCGCTATGAATATCGCCTGCGGATAAAAGTTATGTGTGATTTTCTACATGTTGCTTGTAAGCTTGTCGAATGAAGAAGGCCAGATTACTAAACAGATACTAGGATGAATTTCAAATGCTAGTAAGGTGCGCCGTTGTGGTTTCTGGCTTTCCCTACTAGTAGTAAACCCTGTTGCAAAACAAAAGTGGCAATTTGGATAGTTTTTGTACAATCGAGACAATTTGGAGGCCTTGGATCTCGCCCTACACCAGTTGTATGGAATACAACTGGTACTGCGGCGTAAACGGTCTTTTGGATCAGTTAGGAACCTTGGAAACTCTTGACGTCCTCCATCCGTGCTACAGATGTGCATAATCATATTGCGCCCAGAACATTCCCAAAATTGTCTTGATTTTCATGTGCCTGTTTATTTTGCAGAGGAGTGTATTAAAACGGTTTTATGTTCGGTTAGTGGGGTCCCTCTCTAGTTTCCTTACTGATTTGTACTCGATGCTTCAGACCCAACCCAATAATCCCCTTACCTGCTGTATAGGATCCAGCTTGCACGGAGCGCGCGTGTGGAAGACTATATTGGCGAGTGGGACTAGCAAGTCGGTCACTAGTCGGTAGTCGGCCTGCTGTCGCGTGTACGCCTCCAACCGGGTCAGGTCGTGAGGAGTGGCCTGCTCGGATATCAGCTGCTTCGTCAGTACTGGAAAGGTTGGTTTAACAGTTAGGGGAGGGATAAATCTTTGAATAATATTACATCATCACTTATATGCCTATATCAATCCACTGCTGGAGTGGAGCCTCCTCCACATTTGTATTGTTTAATGCTATAATCTCCACGCTTGGCCACGTTGTGAGTTAGAAATTGTACCATTGTCAAAGCGGACAGATAGAATATTTGAAATCGATTAAGTAGATTTTAAGTTTATCTATTACAAACAAACATAACATATTTTCTGTATATTACTATTAGTAGAGTTTATAAGTTTTTTCTTTTGACAAAATTAAGTACTACATGGTTTTGTAAAGGCTTGTCAAGCTTCAGTTTCCTTCAGTTTTCAGTCTATACATCTAAAATTGATAATCTAGTGGTTAAGCACTGTTTTCCTGTAAAATAAAATAAAAATAGAAAAAATATCCAAAAAAGACTTACCAGGCCTCTCTACCTGCACATTGTCATTAACCAGCATAGCCAAGGCCAACGCGGCCGGCAGGGACCGCAGCGACCGCCCCAGCAGTCGCGAGAACCGCCGCTTAAAGTCCGCACTGTAGGCGGATAACCAGCTACCGGGTTGCAACGCCCGGATGAGGATGCAGGAATGCTCGCCGGTTAGGTCGTTGGGCTTCTGGCTGTGAGTGATATGAAATGCGTTGGTTTTCGTCTATTCACTCAAGTCTTGAAGGCGTCCAGATTATAATCGTCATTTATTTATCCATTTACAGTTACACTGTGTGCGAATATTCATTAATGTCCTACACAATAATAATAAAATAAAATAAAAAAGTTACATTTCATATTACAATGTCAAGATAACAAACACAAGTCAAGATCATCAATAATTACTACCTACAATAATACTTAATTCTAAATGAGAAGTGGTACAACATTTGTTCCGACTACATATCATCTCAGAAACTCGTCAATCGAGTAGCAGTTTTTGTCGAGTAGAAGCCCTTTCAGTTTCCTTTTAAATTTGTTTAAACTAGTCTCATTCTTTAGTTCGATAGGTAGTGATCAGGGAATACACTTGCAGGCAACGCGTTCCATTCCTTAGCCATACGCATTATAAAGGTCGAACGAAAGCGACTCCTGCGGAGAGCTGGATGATTTAACAATGTAAACTACAATGACTTACTTTATAATAAAAAAATAATCGTGGACTAATTCACACAGCGCCATCTAGCGTCACATTGCGTACAGTCCTAGGTACGTCTAAGAAAGTAGTCAATCAGTTTTGACTAAACGTCTCGTACAACCAAAATATCGATAAGGTGACTGTAACCGCCATAAAGCAAGCAAACAGCAACGGAAAATCGACCTTATTACTTTGAACTTTGAAGTGCAACTTCAACCTTAGGGAGATAAAGCACTCGGTCGAGTTTACCTCAAATACACGGGCACGTATTTCTGCGACTTCCAGAACTTGAGCAGCTCCTGGGTCAGTCCGAAGCTGGTCCCGATGTAGTCCAGGTGTTCTGCACGCACTTCTGTTAACCTCTTCAGCAGCGTCGGCGGTTTGGACCTGGGAAAATAAAAAAGAAAATGTATTTATTCAATAAATAAATAAAATGTTTGAAATCTTCAGCTTACATTGTAAAAACCGTTAGTTTATACCCGTAACGTACCCATCAGTTAATAAAACTGTTGAAAGAATGTGAACTGTTACATTCACGCAATGACGGTTTTTGTGCTTCAAGATGGCGCTAATGAGACGTGAGGTTTGATGTCAAAATAAAGCCTGTCATTGGTGAGAAATTTAGAATCGATCCGTCATTTTACAGCAGTAATTTCTGTCCAATAGCACAGCAGTATTTTGACTACGGACATTACTTCTCACTAGCGCCAGCTGTTGTATTTTGAATTCGCGAAAACCAGTTTACGGAGCCCGCGCGGGCATTTGACAAGCCGTCTTGGTATTTACAATCTTAACGTAAAGCAATACAGTTTGTATGACATTGGTATTCACTATTAGTCGGCGTTGCTGCGGTGTATTTACATTCGGTTTTAGTTGCATTTTCTGCGGCAATATCATCATCGTCATCTCATCCCTTCCACACTGCGGCTCTAGCTACAATGCGAATTGACGAATGGAATTTTTCGTTTGCATAAATAGCGCGTAAAAAAAGAGTTTCTTAAAAATGAGGGTGCTACTATTATACGCCCATGTCAATGAAATGTCAGTCACGTAGTATTAATTAAAAAAAAAAGCAATTGTAAGTATAATTACCTCGGCACGATCCGTTCAGTATGCAGCGTGTCGTTCCCGTGTTCTGGGCGGCGCTCCTCGGTCTCCTCCGCCGCGTCGTCGAGGCAGGGCACGTCCCCGCCGTAGTAGGCCGCCAGCTGTTGCAAGGCACGCTTGCCGTAGCCCATCTGTTGGCAAAGTCAGCAATTTTAAAGAGATGTTGAGCTTAGCGGGATATCCCGTTCCAATTGGAGCCGCCCGACAAGCGGAAGCACATCCATCTTACAGAATTCCGCAGTCACAAATGACCGACTTGGTGAATAGTGTGGGTGGGTATAGTACGTGCCATGGCAAATAGAATTATTTGAAATAGTTTTGTGTTATTTTATGAAGAGTAAGTGCTCCATGGGGAATCGTGGATTAGGCAGTGGAGGGACTTTGCTGTCAAAGCAGTCTCCCGTTAATATCCCGGGATATTAGAGGTGAAAAATGCATAAGTGATACTGCAGCAACAACTTGCCTCAGATGGTCTACTTGCCTGTTTGACCACAGAAAACATAAAAAATACCTAAAAAGTTATTTATTTAGGTCAACTCACCCGTTGATAAGAGGGGTGCGTGGCGATCCGAACCACCCTCGCGCCGCTGAGCTTGGGGAAGTCCTTGTCGCCGTACTGCTCGCACACGTTCCACGGGATAAGGTCGCCGGCCGCCTTGCGCCCGCGGCCTACGGCGTCGCGGACCGACCTACGTGAGATATGGGATAATGGGACACATGAAACACATATTACGTAATGACGAAAGATACCTTTTATGAGGGCAGGGCATACTGTCAAATAATGCGTGTATAGATTTTGATACATAAAATGGCCCAAAAAGAACTAGCATAAGAAATAGGATTCCTTAGCATCAGAGTATATACACAATAATGCGAATCGGCACGCTCATGGCCTGTCATCTAGGTGCTTGCGAGACCGATAACCAAGGTTAATAATGCTCGCAGTGTCCGGTTACAGGATGAGTGACCGTTTCGTACTTTAAGGCTAGTCGAACTTCAGCACCGCAACGCGCTCGCCACTCGTTAGGTTTGCCAGAGTGTGACTCCCAATACCGTTGGCGAAGCGAGGTTAACCAAGGTATTCCGCTGGGGACCCTAAGACTGGTTGAACAGTCTCGGTAGTCAATTAGTACCCGTATATTTATATTTATTTATATCGACGTCCCGATCGACGTGAGTAGTTCAGTTGGTTAACATGCCCAACATGCTCGCCAAGCAGAGGTTTCGGTTATGATTCCTGGCCGGGCAGAAATTGAAATTATGAATTTTAATTTCTGTTACGGGTCTAGGTTTGTTTAAGTAAGTATTTAAAAATTTATAAGTTGTTTATCAGTTCTCTGGCACACATAACACGAGCTTTGCTTACTTTGGGTCTAGATGACGCTGTGTGAATTGTCCAAGTATATTTTATTTTTATTATTATATTTATTTTTGCAGGAAATATTAGAGATGGCGCTTATCTCGCAAAATCGCTTATTCCAAGGTTCCCCTAGCAATACCGAATTCACTCCTAAATTCCCACCTATAACGATCCCACCTATACTTCTATCGTAATCTAAATGGCAATCTAAAGACACTTGCATAAGGCTAACTAGTGAACATTATATGTTCACGCATATATTATATGCGTGCATTGAATTTTAAACTTGACACTTGACGTGTACCACTCACTTGTCACTGATATTCCCTTCCAAGCACAGCTGTACGACGCACAGAACTTCTGGCAAAGCGGTGGCGTTGGGCGGCGAAGGCGCTAACAGCACGAACAGCCGATGCGCCGGCGCATCCGCTAGCAGTTGGAGGTCGTTTGGACTGTTCTGGAAGAGGGATAGGGTTAGTTTTTTTATGTTATATGGCAGATGAACAGGTAAGCGGGCCACCTGATGGAACGTGGTGTCGGACAACAGTAACACCAGAGGTGGCAACAATGCGTTGTCCGCCTCAGTGACCTCTAAGATACCTCTGTAAAGATATAGTGATTGTATTTTTAGGATATATCCGTTAGTTCAGAGCATATCCGTCGCAATTATGGTGTGAAAAACATTGTATTAAGTTCTACGCAAGCGCAATATTACATTAGCACAATATTACATTTCAAAAATCATAGCAGCATTTACAATTCTCCTATGATTTTTGAAATTGGCGTATGGTCTTACCATACGCCAATTTCAAAAAGAACAAATTTTTGCCATGCCAAATTAAATTGTCAACTGTAAGTCGTTGATACTGACCAACAGCACGACATATTTTGACAACAACCCTTACTCGGCACTTGAACCCATGATAGATTCACGCAACATCCTCCTTAAACCATTGCCACAAGTGTAAACTTTTAACTGGCTTATTATAATCCAAGCTGTGTCTATCCAATTAACAAAAAACAAAAAAAAATCAAAACAACCTTTAAAATAATAATTTCAAAAAGCCAAACTAACCTTATAATGACTGGCGACATATATAGAGACCAGTCTATGCAGGAACGCTTCGGCCGCCTTATGGTAGCAGAACAGTGCGTCGCGATCGACCCGGTAGAGGTCGCAGGAGGCCGGAGGGGGGGCGCCGGCCCCGGGGGCGGGGGGCGGGGCCTCCAAGCAGAGGAGGGCGTTTAGCCACCCCTCTACGGGGTCGTTGGTCCGGTAACGGATTGGCTCTTCTAGTTTTATCTGTGGTAAGAATGGGGTGTTGATTTTTGCTAGATAGTTGGATGGGACCACCTGATTAATACGGCATAAGATATGGCAAAACGTAGAGCGTCGGTGGGCGAGTGGTTAAGGTATCGGACTCGTAAGCGAGAGGTAGCGGATTCGAATCCAACTGCCGCCATGTGCAAATTTCTATTTTCTGAGTTATGTACATTAGTGGAATGCTAACCGATGTTCTTAAGGTATGGGAAAACATCGTGATGAAACCTACACATTTAGGCGACTGAATGTGAAGCCAGGATCCAATCTTCTCAGGTTGCCCTGGTAGCAAGGTCACGGAGGTCAGATGGCAGTCGCCCCACTGTAATTATCTAATCTGCCAAATCCCGGATCATGGTCAAGGCGGACCCAGGGTCCTCGTGCGCGAGCCCACAACCGGGACATTAACGCCAAGATGATAATGATGATGATAAGATATTGCAAAAGGAGGAGTCGAACAGATAGGTGCTACATCCTCGACATAAGAGAGATTTGTATATTAAAATGCGGGAAGAGACGTTCCATTTTGGCTGGAGCCGAACAACCGACAGTTGCAGTTGATACTTATCCTTACGAAATATGAAATAAAGTAAGTTTTGGGTGCTGTGGACGTGGTCGGACGTCCTACCAAAGTCGACTCGCCCGCGCATCGGAATTAATCCAAATGCGACCACATTTTGTACTTCGTAAGGATTAGTATCCAATGCAACTGACGGCTGGTTGGCTCCAGCCAAATCGGAGCGTCTGTTACTAGTATAAGACCTCGAAAGACATTATTTTATACGAGTTACTTACCGGCGGAGGTGCCTTATACTGGGTCTGTAGTTCAGCAAAGAGCTTCAAGCTGAGTGCCCGACCAGTTCCCTCATAACCAGCAACGGTGGACGACAGCAAAGCCAGGGGTGCCTTTCTGGCGCAGGCGGCCACGTGCCGCAAGGGTATGGCTGCCGCTTCATCCACCAATACCAGGTCAGCAGCGGACAGGAGAGTGTGGTCGTCCGGGGTCATGTACTGCGGGAGGTTTGTGAGGTTAGTTATATGCAGATTCAGGTTTTCAAAATGGACTAAAAAATCATTTAAATATAAACTAGCAACTATTAGCTGCGTACGGGTGTTTTCGGTTTTTGCTACTATAATGTACTATTAATATAATACAGCCGAATAAGTTTCATTCTAGCCAGGCATTTGACCGCCACCTCACCTGGTGGTAAGTGACGATGCGGCCGATGATGGAGCATGCCTGTCTAGGAATAGCCTATTCAATCTAGCCTTGAAGGCGTCTAGATTTTATTGATCAGGGAACACATTCGCAGGTAACGCGTTCTATTCCTTGGCCGTACGCATTATAAAGGTTGAACTATAGCGGATATAAAATACATAGCGACCGTCATGGGCTGCCAGTTGGCTCCTGAGACTAACCACCAGTCCCAGGAACTTTATTAACTGTTATAAGTTATAAAAGTATGCAATATTATGAACCGAATAGCAGAACCCTAAATTACTCGACTCACCTGAACAGTCTGCCGGGAATTCCTAACAATATTGACTCTCACTATCGCCTTCTTGAAGTCCGGATTGGTAGATCGCACTATATTGTAGTCTATGTGTTCTTGATAGTGGCAGGCGTCCAATCCCTTCAGTAGGAACTCGAAAAGCGTGATTAAGTTCTCCGGGTGTGGGGATGTGACGTAGATATTGACGTAGCCCAGTGCTACGGAGGCGGCTACGGCGAGGCCCAGGCAGGCGGACTTGCCGCGGCCCCGGGCTGCGGTCAGGCAGTGGGGTGGCCTGGAAATATAAAGATATATACATACATACTCACGAGGTAGGCAGAGACTATCGAGATTATACAATATAATGTTCAAAGAAATGTTATAAGCTTGCTTTGCTTGACATAAATCTCCCATCCGAAATATCAAGGCGTCCTATTAAGCTTTGTTAGTCCAGTCCAATTTCACTTACACGTAGCACACATAAAGGGGTTACTAAAACTTAAGGGGTAAAATAAGTCTCTTTCACGGTGTATTCCTACGATCTGTGTCCCCATTGACAAAAAGAGCGGTCGAATACTCCGAATGCAGTTGAAATTGATATAGCTAAATAGAACAGATGTGATTTTATTTTGCTTTGCAAAATTCAGACATATTTTTGACCTCGTTAGTTCCTCGACTCATACATGTCGACAACCGACCACTGATCTCGTGCAAGATTCGTGCGATGTCGGGCGAATTCAGGCGACGACTGAAAACGAGGCTTTAAGGCCTGTATGTGAATTACGGAAGGACAGGATGTTAAGGATAGAACATTTGTGTTGGCGGCACCTATTATATCCCACGTGTTTTTATTAATCCCCGACGAAAATAGAGGGGTGTTATAAGTTTGACGTGTGTATCTGTCTGTGACATCGTAGCTCTCGAACGGATGGACCGATTTGAATGCAGTTTTCTCTATTACAAAGACAGTTTAATCGAGATAGTTCTTAGCTTGGTTTCAATAATCTGGGCCTATTGCCCAGTACGTCCGAAAATATTTACTAGATAGAGGACGATATGCATGCCGTGAAGTCACGCACCGCGTCCAAACGCCATGTAACTATGCACTTGCGACTCGCCCCGGTTTGGGTACGGGTGGTAACCTTGACAAATTATACACCTAAACCTGCCTCATGAATCACTGTCTATTGGGGAAAAAAAGGTCAGTAGTTTTTGAGTTTATTGCGAACAGACAGACAGACGCGGCGTGGGACTTAATTTTATAATATGCAGTAATGTATCACGCCGCTTTGCGAGAAAGAGTTAGCCAATAACATCTAAAACCTTATAACTTCTTCCTTTTTAACAAATTTTAATTTCGTTTTTAGTAATTACCTTGATTGCTTGTCAGCGAGTGTGTTCACAAGAGCCACCAGTGCCGTGGCCTGATCGAGTGTGCGACAGAGAGCCACAAGCGGTCCGGCCGGTGGTGAGTCAGAGAGAGACGACACTAGTTCTGTCAGCTTGCTGTTCACTCTCTGGAAATCAATGGAATTTTTTTTTTAAATTTCGTTAAGATAATAAATTATGAGTTAATGTGAAAAATATCATTGGTCATGAAAATTATGTATTATGTGCCCTAAAGCGGACCACTCAAAAAAATTGGCTTAACATGATTGAACTTAAATTCTGATACATAAAAGTCAAGAAATAAATATATTAGCATCTCAGTTATATTTTGATGTGCTCACAAATCACACAATATACGCATTACCACAGAGAAAAAATACAATATTATCTAATATTGCAATTAATTGAAATACCTCAGGCACAGCATCCACAGGATCAACTTGAGCAGTCTTAGAAGATATCGGCAGCACTGTCAGTGAGTCGTCAAGCACGAGGCAGCGAGCATTGTCAGCCAGAGAGAGGAGGAACCTCTCGTTGAATCGGTTCACAACTACATCATGGGCTTCTGTTTTGAATCTGGAGACCATTTTTGTATGTCAAGTATTGATATTTGGAACAACTTTAATGTGTAGTAATTTCATTTTCAAGAGTTAGAAATTAAATATGACAATAAATATATTTTTTAAGTTTGTATTTTGTGCACAAATTATTCACAATCTTACTGACAAGCATCTGAGAGTGAGTTATCATTGATTACCAGCGGTCAGTCCAGTCTTATAACAATATTTTTTTCTAAATGACTTACCTGGAATGCACATCCATAGTGATGGAATGAAGTTGGCGCAGCGAATCCATGCTCTTGAGCAAGAAAATGATTAGTCCACCACCCTCTACTGTCTCAATTGTTCTGGCCATCAAGTTTGGTGTGAGAGCTTCAAAGTCCTAGTAAATATGAGAAAAAATAGAAATACTTTAAAAGACGCACCTGGCTGGTCTATTTAATACTTACGCTACAATACTTAGCACTGCTGTAGCATCTCTGGTATTTGAGATAGCAGGGGAAGCGATAATATTTGTAGTAACTATTCCAAATTAAATTACTTTTAATGGATTAATTTTGTGGTATCTCAGTTAAATAAGTGGCACTGGTCTAGTGGAAGCGTGCTTGCGACACCAATAACCAAGGTTATGCAATGCTCACAATGTGCAGGAACTGGATAAGTGACCATTTCGTACTTTGAGGCTAGTCAATCTTCAGCATAGCAAAGAGTTCGCTACTCGTTAGATGTGTCTCCTAATACCATTGGCAAAGCAAGTTCGACCAAGCCGTGCATTTTAGGTTTATCTTAGTTCATCAGTGAACATCAGTATAAAATTATTATTAAAAAACCTTGATTCATTGCCTGAGCAAAAGAGAATGTTGATAACTATTTTAAAGCTAAGAAGCATGTAGAAAGTTGCAGGTATCCTTACCTGCAAAACACACATCCCATATGTCTGACCGAGCATGGCATGGCTTTCAGAGTAATATCTACCATGAATTGTGGTTGCTACTCGAAATGCATCAAACAGAGATTCTTCTGATACTTCCAATTTACCGGCAGCAATCTTCTTCGCTCTTTTACGGCCGTGACTATAAATATATAATTTCAAATATTAAATCTTTTCTATGTGCTATGTTATATTATAAATGTTTTATATTATAAATTTCATTTATAAAGTACATAGTAATAGAGAAAGAATACTTACTTGCTGATGGCTTCATCTTTGTTTTTATAACACCAAAGAACAGTTGGTCTTGCTTTTACAGTAGATTTTACCAGCATATCATATAGAATTGGTACCTAGAAATATATTTACAGATATTTGACACAGTAATTGAATAGGTTAGTGGGATAGTATGAGCTTGATATAATTATAATATTACATTTAAGATACAATGTTAAAATAAATACCATACCTGGTCTCTACCCTTGTCGCCAACGAGAAGAAACATTGTTCTATGCCCCAATTTCACTCCATTCTCTATCATAACTCTTATACGGTTATCTATTTTCTTTTTTACCATTTTTGTAAGTTATAATTCAGTTCTAACAAAGTTCTAACTTTATTTACCAACACGCACGTTTCTAACCTAGAAAAGAGTAGTATTGAGACAAGCAAGACAGATGACAATTGACAGATTTGACAGTTCGTGTATACAGATGATACAGGCAGTTGTTGGTTTATACAGAAAAGGCATTGGGATCTAGCCCATACAGCCATATCTATATTCAGCTTCAGGGACGCTGATGAAAAAGTATTATAACGTTTATTTAAATTCAGCAGCCATGCCTTCAGTGGTCCCTTATCTACTCCACGAGAGCACGAGAGTACGATATTGTAGGTTCTCTTGCGACTTATTGGAGCAACCCAAAATCTCAGGTGCTTTTTATTTCATTACTTCATTACTATACACTTTCATTGGTATTTTCCACACATTACACTATCACTAATGTGAATCGAAACCCCAAATATTCAATAAAACAGAATTCAAGAACAAGAGGAGTTTTTCAGTAGGTATTGTCAATTTGTTTCAAAAAGCATCAATAGATGGCGCTCCTACAATTTTGGTAATTTTTTACCAAAAGATTCAACGAAATGTATTTTAATACAAACATTTCATATTTGTATTGCGTCCATTCTTGATCCAGTTGTCCATGAAACGAATTAACTCAGTCAAATAGATGTTTGTTCTGTTTGTAATAATTTATTACAACCTCTAAAATGGTTGAAAACGATTGATAAATACAATATTATCCTACGTATAACAACGTATCCAGTGTTTATATTCTTTTTGCTAAGAACCTATTTCAAGCGATTATTATTACCAAAATTGTCGGGGCGCCATCTAGGGAGTGGTTAGGAATGCTTTAGATACTTATTGGAAAACTGCTCATTCCAGTCAACAGGGGCCTTACCATGAACTCTTATAGCAGGACCTAAACAGAACGGCCCTGCTTAGAACGAGACAGCGCTATACGTGTCACATAAGCTTGTCTCGTTTAAACCGAAAGCAATTCTGTTTAGATCCTGCTATTAGAGTTCATGGTAAGCCCTCTGTTCACAGGTGACATTTTAACATTGCTATAGTTTGGCTACTGAAAGTAGAGACTGAGCTTAAATTCTATAAACCTTGTATATTGAGCAAACTTTTTACATTCAAAGACACATGCATGAACTTTGATTATCAAAGAAGAAAAATTTCTCTCAATCTCAGTTGATTATCCACAACCGTGCGATATGTTGCCTAGTATCCAGTGCCACTAATAAAAAATAAAAAGTAATGTCCGTCCGGCTTTTTCTGTCAATGTCATTTAGCATCGCATCGTAAACTATTTGTGAATTATCTATTTTTTCAATTAATTTTCGGTTTTTTCTTGTTATAATAATTAACAATGTAAAACAGATATATATCTGATTTGATAGGCGTACAGTTTTCGTGATTTTTTTCTGTCCGTATATGGTAAAATAAGTTTGAAGCATTGTATACCAGGCTATAATTTTTAGGTTCAAAAATGGCCAAATCCCAAATAAATACGAAATCCCATTCATATCAACGGGACAAGGAGAACTTTTTAAAGGAATTAAAACAATTTAACGAGAGTAAAAAGTAAGCATTGCGTAATAAGTCAGTTTTTCAGTATCTAGTGTATGTAGATATATCTAACTAATGCTTCATTGAATTTCTATTTACTTCACATGTTTCTACTGGTTCTACTACGCTGTTACATTTCTATATGCTCCCACTTGTTTCATCTGTTGATATCAATGTATGTATATTTCAGCTTGCCATACAAAACACCAGTCATAAATGGAGTAGAAATAGATTTATATCTTTTCTACACATTGGTACAAAGAAGTGGAGGTCTCAGCAGAGTAAGTTAAATTTATGTAAAAATGGATAACATTATTCTGATACAAAATTAGGAATATGTACAGAGTTGAAAAGGGATATGGTTAAATGGAAAAAGGATACCTATAAGTATATATTGTGCCGACCTGGGATAAGAGCATGTGAATGATAATGATTCTGCACATAATAGATAAGATTTACCATCGAATAAACATTAAGCTTGAAATGTTGTTTTATAAATAAACAAGTCGCACTAAATAAATTATAATAAAGCAAAATTGTAATTTTGCTGTGAGGGCACCATTTTAAATGTAGAGTTCAATTATGTAGTCTAAAGTAGAATCATGAGTGTAGGGAAGGGTCCAATTCAAAGTATATCATCTGAGGATCTGTCTTTCCCATGCCAGCTTATTCAAACTATATTGAAAAGAAGTAAAAAAAGTGAAATTTATTTATATTAAAGACCTAAGCCATTACTTAAACTAATAGTTTCAATTTTATTTCTACAAGTAGTTACAAATTTGTCATTGCTTCACCCTACATTGTAATGGTAAATCTTGGCTCAGTGGTTAGTGGCAAATCTGACAGCCAGAGTCTATTCTATCAGGTAAATTCTTTCATAGTTACTGGATTGTACAAAATTGTACAATACCTTCTTACTGTAATACCTTCTTATAAATTTGTCTAATACATTACCCATCACTCACTTAGCTCGCACCCAGTTAATGATCACAATGTCCCGACTATGGCTCTCCCTTCTAGCGCCAGGACTTTTAGTATGTTCATTTCCAAAGCACTCTGAATGAGTTTCTGATAGTTAGGGTCCTGCTTAATAGGCTACCACACTGAAATCCAATAAAGTTATATTGGGAAAAATTCCTTTAAAAATTATTATGTAGTAATTTGAAGTGCTGAGATAACCATATAAAAAATGGTGGCTTCTTTCAGGTAAATCAGAATGATTGGGATACCTTTCTAAGGGCTTTGAGATTGCCAAACCCATGTGTTAATGGGTCCACATTGCTGAGGAGAATATATGGAACATACTTGGAAAAGTAAGAAATTCTTTTGTTTTTACCTTGCTATTAATATGTAGTGTAACTACTTATTTGTATTATATTTGTTATTATTTTATTAAATGTAAGTAGTATATGTAAATAGTATATAAAGTCTAATATGATAATAATTATTACTCAATGTAATAATTATTATCATATTATACATACACCGGACAGACCGACTACTTTTCGTAGTAGACGATTTCGCGACGCGTGGAGGTAGTCGCAAAATCGCGTCTACCAACTCCTACGCCGCGAACGCGGGACGGTCCGGTCGGCAGTCCGCAACCGTGTTAGACGCGAGACGCATGTGACTCTGTGCACCGCCAAATTATATACGCGCGACTATTTCCCATACTCAATCTTTTATGTACTGCCTTCTTATATTTGAATCTGTTTTCCGTCGTCTTAATTTCTCCTTCTGTACTTGTTTGAACTTTCATTCTGTGTACTTGTTTAAATAAACTACGCAAGTGAGTGAACTTTTAGTGGCTGCATTTAAACAAAACCCTAATCACCACCACTACCATCATTGCGCTTTAAATACTACTATAAGCTATCAACAATCTGTTATAAGCAATTTGCCTAATGCTTTTTATCAAGCAGGCCGCAAGCTTCTTTGCCATTCCAGTGGTATAAAACAAAGGTAGAGCAGGCCAGGGGCGTAGCTACCGACGTATCAGCCGTACCAATGATACGGGGCCCCCGGGCCCTCAGACGTGTATGACCAAAATTTCGTTATCAATAATTTCAGTTAAACTCTTCTCTACTTCCCGGGGAAAAAATGTTTTCATAGAGAATTTCAGACCTGTTTCGCCAAAATAATTCCAAAAGGTTTCGAGCTTGCTACGCTCACTCATTAATTGTTCATGAAGTTCTTTTTATTATGCAATCTCATCACACCAGAATGTCAAAAATTTCGAGATCGCCTGGCGCTATCGTCCATTTACTTATTTTACGTTATTTTTATTAAAATCGCGTAATGTTTTAAGGTGTAAATTACAAAAATTTCGAATCATTCAATAAAATATATTATTTTATTATTACAGTTTGGTTAACGTCTGAATTAAGGTTTACTAAATAAATAAAAATGTAAAATAAAAATGGAAATCTGTATTAAGTTGTCAGACTGGTTGCATGATCAACAAAGATAAAAATATAACTAGTTAATAGATTGTATTTGACTGCCATCTCCCCTGATGGAAAAGGACAATGCGGCCAAAGATGGACCATGTATGTCTAGAAACAGCCTATTCACTGGCCTTAAAGGAGTCCAGGTTGTATTGCTTGGAGAAGGCAAAGCATTCAATTCCTTAGCCATACACATTAGAAAAGGACCACTCTGGCATTGAAGGAGTCTGAGTTGCACTATACGAAAGCCCAAGCATTCCATTCCATAAACATTAGAAAACATACATGCTAAACTAACCCTTATTCCGTTGCAGATACGAGCGTGCCAAAGGGCCGCCCGGGCGCGACGATGACAACGACGGCGACGAAGATATGCGACGCGGCCGCGGCGGCGGCATGCCGCGGATCGCTTACGGCGGTGGCACTTACATTTCTGGTAATATTGGTTGTTCTTAAATTTATATCTAGGGACGAGATAGACCCTAGATATTGGGGTCTCTATTATATTACGAATTCCCTAACGGTTCGTTATTCGGAGTGAAACACTGAAGACAGGTTTTATTCTCTTCCAAGGTTTCCATGTCAAACGAACTCTCCCACCCCATTTTAATGTGGTTTTCAACAATAGATAGAGTGATTCAAGAGGAAGTATTATAAGCAAAAACAAAGGGTAGGTAGAGGAAAAGTAGGTGTACGCGAATGAAGTCGCGCCGGTTCCACTAGTTTTAATATATCTTATAACATGTATTAGTATCCAGAGGGTTACTGTCTTATTAATTTTGGACCAAAATGCCGAAAGTGTCGGCCAGAAATAATTTTTTTAAAATAGATAATTTATGACAGACACATGCCAAGACGCATTTCTCAGAAACAAGAGGACATGGTCATTGAGTTGTTGATGCAGATTCTAAAATAGCGAAAACCCTAATTGTTATCGCGAAAACAAAAATTGTTTTTTTTTCCTTTTGAAACATACTTTAGACAAGTACGTACTAATTATTGACCCCTTTGACCCCCAGCGTCCGGCGAGGCTCTCCGCACGGGGGGCCCCCGCGTGGCCGGCCCGTCCGAGCGGCTGGCACTATCCCTACTCTCGCCGATGCCCAACGAGCAAGACTTCGCCGTGAATGTGTGCACCGTGCTCGCGGCCGACCATAACAACCGGCTGCCGTTGGCGACTACGCCGCATATACTGGATTTCCTGTTGGCGCATGCTGGTGTTTATAATCATTGTGAGTTCTTTGTGGTATAGTTTGTTTTTTATTGTAACAGGCAAGCTGGCTACCTGATGGAAAGTGGTCACCGCCGCCTATGGACATAAGCATAAGCAGGGGTGACACCAGTGTGTTGCCCACCTCTAAAGAGACCTGTAATATATCTCTTGAACAATTCCATGTCATAGTCCTAAGGAAACACTGTGGCTGGGAGCTCACTCCACATCCTAATAGTCCGAGCGAGAAACGTTCTTGTGAACCTTCCCCTGCACACTAACAGAGTCCTGTCTTCATACTCATAGTTTTACCGTATGACATAAAAAAATAATAAATATAAACGATACGAAGCTAGCCGAACTTAGCTGGCCAGTTCCGATCGACAATCACAAATTCGCAATAGAATCTCTACAAAGCTCTTGAAGCGATTTACATCTTGGCTAACCTTTACTCACTACAAAACAACCATCTTCAATCGTCCCCTTTCATCCCCGTAGCGAGTCTCCGGGACACAATCGGCCGCTCCTACTTCGAAGCGAGGGGGCGCTACCCTCACGAGTTCTGGGCGCTAATGGCCGGAGGTGGGGGCGCTAAAGAGCTAGCAGACGAAACCAAGTTCATGCAACCAGGGTTAGAGCAGCCGGAACTGATGGTGACCGCTTTGGCTGCACACAACACCCTCACGGATTGCCTGAATCAGGAAAGCGGTGCTGTGGAGATAGTGGAGAAGATGCCTATTGAGGTGAATATGGGTTATTATTACTTAAAGTCAGTCTAACCTTATACTAAAACTGTGAACGTGTGTGTTAGTTGTCACAATCTCTGCTGTAGGCCTGCTGGATGAAATTTCTTTATAGAAATATGTTGGCCTGTTGTGAGTGATATATTCTGTCATATAGTTTTGTAACAATCTTGTGTACAATAAATGAAAAAAAATAAAATAGGCATAACCATTCTTTCAATTATAGTCTTACATTTTAATTCCGGCTTCTGTCAGGGTCCACTTTTCTAATCATCTTCCGCAACTTCGCGAGGTCTTTAGTGTCCTTTCGTTATAATGATGGCTATCGCGAGTTCGAAATTCCACTAGATGGCGTCACTGGTGAGTTAGGTCCGTTGTTAAAACACCTCGCGCTATTGGCCTGTATCAAACGGTCTAAGTTGACAGCTGGATTTCAGCCAATAGGATGGCGTTATTTTAATAGTGCCATGACCTAACTCGGTAGTGGCGTTCACTGGTGAGTATATAAACCAAGACCGGGCGAAGTGGAGAACAAAGAGTCAGAAACACGGATTTTTGAAAAGCGGAGCGACACGTGACAATATAAGTGATACAAAAATGGACCTTATTCTATGAGCAATACATTCCACTTTGATTTGCTCTCACGCTTTTTGTTTCTGAATTTAGTCATGTGCAATAAGCGCATAACCGCTCGGAAGATTACCATAATTGATTTCTGAAAAATTAAGATTTATGTTTGGTTATGTATTACGAACCCCGGGCACTAGCGTCGCGCGGTAGCGTAACCGGGACATAACGCCATCAGAATGACAATAATTGGCCCTTTAATACTCCGATTCTCCCTCCCAGGACCTCCTAGAAGACTGGGTAACCGAGCCCTCGGAAGCCATGGCGTTGTTCGCGCCTGAGTTGCCGATGGGTGCGTCGTGTGCACTCACACAGCGGGTATTACAAGTCGCCTCCATCGTACGGTCACTGTCCTTCCACGAGGAAAACGTGCCGCTGCTCGCTAGGAATACTACGCTTATCAGGTCAGAATGTTAGCCGTGCGGTGTCCGGCAGAGTAGAGTAGCACCAACCCCTTACACTCGTGGGTGTCGTACAAGCCGTCAAATTTTTTCGAGGCAAAAGATCTATGAGTCTCCGTAGGCTGGAAAATGGGCAGCAGCGTTTTCCATTGTTATATTTATAACACATCCGCCTGCTGAGCGTGGAGATTATGGCAATAATCCCTCCTTTCGTGGGAGAGGCCTTAAGTTCTGCAGTGGACTGTCATGGGCTGAGATGATGATGTGTGCAGATCATTAGATCAGTGAGGAAAACATCGGGATGGAACTTGCACATGCAGGCGGCGGAATGTGTAACCATGATCCAATTTGGTTAGATTTCCCTAACTAACAGGGTCACGAAGGTCAGATGGCAGTCGTTCCATTGTAATTACCTAATTTGCCAAATCCTGGATCCTCGAGCCCTCGAGCGCGAGTGCCAGGACATTATCGCCAAGATAATTATTTTTATTATTTATATTTACATTTGTGTATGTTTTCCAGATTTCTGCTGCTGTGTGCCAACTGCTGGGTGGGCTCTCTCCGGCAGTCTGGGTTGGATACGCTGGGGAACATATCCACAGAGCTTATAATTAAGGTAAGACACCGAGAGTTTACAGAGTGTTGCTAAAACAACATCGAATTCATCCAGGGTTGGAAATTATCAATATAATTATTGCCACAAATGATATACAGTCAAATCATATTTGCGTAATTATAAAATTAGGTATTTCAGACAACTAAAAACAAAGTGCTCGCGACATCACAAATTAATAAAAAGCACAATTTTTGCTATTTTTTGTTAGCACTACTGTAAAATATTTTATCTACACTCATAGTGTAATGTTCCAATTAAATATTCGAAAACAGTCGTTTAAGGGTACACTTTTTTCACGCCAGAATATAAAATTTTTAAAAATTACTTTTCGATACAGCATTTCTCATACTATTTTCATTACAGCTGTATCGTAAAATAACTTTATCTACACTCGTATCGTAATGTTCCAATTACATATTCGAAAACAGTTGTTTAAGGAGACACTTTTTTCACGCCAGTCCATAAAACTTTTAAAAATTTCTTTTCGATACAGCATTTCCCATACTAATTTCATTACAGCTGTAACGTAAAATAACTTTTTAATCATTATGCAACACTTATATTTTTTAAATTCTTGTCGGGCGCCCGGACACGGTCAAATGTAGGCTGAATACCTAAATGTCTTTAACAAATTCAAAATTCAAATTTTCCTGTCTATATTTGTGAGTAATTATTTTCCCGCTGAACAGAATATTCTTTCTAATCCTTGTTAGTCGTGTTTGTGAATGTTTTTTCTTGTTTGAAGCAAATAAATAGATAAATGTGAAAGTAGTGACGTGAATTTCCCACCGCTTGATATCCGTGACGCGTAGATACAACAGAACTGACTCGCAGCTTACATCCAGCAAAGTTGAAAAAATTATAGGTACGATATTTTAACATAATAATATGAGTGTAGACAAAATGCAACTGCATATAATTAGGTATTAAAACACTCGTGTCAAACTATTATCATACTCGGCTACGCCTCGTATGATAAACAGACACTCATGTTTTAATACCCCCTTTTATATGACAGTTGCATAAACTACTATTATCTACACTCATATCGTAATGTTTCAATTACATATTCGAAAACAGTCGTTTAAGTATACATTTTTTTCACGCCAGTCTATAAAATTTTAAAAAATTAGTTTATGATACAGCATTTCCCATACTATTTTCATGACAGCTGTAACGTAAAATAACTTTTTAATCATTATGCAACACTTATATTTTTTAATTCTTGTCGGGCGCCCGGACACGGCTGAATACCAAAAATGTATACGGCCAAATGTAGGCTGAATACCTTAGATGTCCTTAACAAATTCAAAATTCAAATTCAAAATTTAAATTTTCCTGTTTATATTCTGTGTAATTATTTTCCCGCTAAACAAAATATTTTTTGTAATTGTTGTAATTTGTGTTTGTAAATGCTTTTTCTTATTTTAAGCAAATAAATAGATAAATGTGAAAGTAGTAAAGTGAATTGCTTGATATCCTCGACGCGTAGATACAACAAAACTGACTCGCAGCTTACTTCCAGCAAAGTTGAGAAAATTATAGGTACGATATTTTAACATAAAAATACGAGTGTAGATAAAGTAGTGTATGCAACTGCATATAATTAGGTATTAAAACACTCGTGTCAAACTATTATCATACTCGGCTACGCCTCGTATGATAAACAGACACTCATGTTTTAATACCCCCTTTTATATGACAGTTGCATAAACTACTATTTTCAATGTAATTTTGTTAACCATAGCAAATGCTTAACAACGCTATCTAGTTAAACACGCGGAACCACACTTTTTACTAGGTATCAGAAAATCTCTTATTTATTATCTTCCCCCAGGAACCAGCCACCTGCCTAGTCTCCCGGCACGTGTTATCCACGGTCCAAGCGGCCCTGGGGTCCGCGGACCGGGCTCGGGCATTGGCTGCTTTAGACCTGCTCACGAGATTGGCACACAACGACCATAATGAGGACGCTTTGCTGAGGGCTTTGGAGCCGAAGGTGAGTGTTCTGATGTGTCTAGGTTGTGATTGTTTGGTGTCTTATGGGGACCGTAGCATTTTGCTTTCGATACAGGTGCAATGTGGCGCTTAACAGGAGAATAGAATGATACTCAATGGCGTACAAGCATTTAATGAGTCAAATTACTTAGCCTCAACTTACATATATACCCTAATTGCGGGGTGAGGTGCGCTACACACTACACAGGTACCATTAACAGGCCTAATTTAATTAGTCATCTTGGTCATATTATCCTTAATATTCCGGTTGTGATCCCGGGCGCGAGTCTCTGGGGTTCGCCTCGACCATAATCCAGAATTTGGTAGATCTGGCGCCTAATTCTTGCTCCGTGACATCTCGAATTCGACATTTTTTCAAGCCACATATCAGAATTAATAATATAATTGAAATGTCTATTGCAGCCAAAAAAATACTTTCTCAAGTATCTGCGACAGTCGTATATTGTCGAAAATTTATTTCAGTGACGTCGTAATATTACTTATTTAAAATAATTATTGCACATTAACACAATTGGCGGACTTAATACAAGTTATAATACAGTTTTATGACTGAAAATGTACCAATAATAGTGATGCGACTACCGTCTGACCTCCGTGACCCTGTTCAACAGAGGAACTAGACCAGATTAGATCATAATTAGGCCTATTTTATCTACCCACCCCATTACTTTCCTCCCCACCAGGTATACCAAGAAGTGTGCGGACTGCTGACGCTCCGCGACATAATGGTGCTGGTGATGGCGCTCGAGTGCGTTTACGCGCTGACGGCGCTGGGCGAGCGCGCGGCCGAGCGCGCGGCTCGAGTGCCCGGACTCGTGAGGACGCTCGTCTCGCTCGTCACCGTCGAGGTGAGTGCGCTCGAGTGCGTGTGCGCGCTGGGCGAGCGCCTGTTATGTGTTTGTGGTGTTATTGTATGTAAATCATCATCATTATCATCGTCTCTGCCAGGATCTGCTTTCCTTCCCATTCTTCTCCACTTCGCCCGGTCTTCGGCTCCTCGCGTCGTAAGCCGTTGGCTCTCGCATCCGACTCAGCGATGACAATCCATCGCTTCTGGGGTCGCCCATGGGGCCTTTTCCCTGATACCAGCAGGTTCAGGCTCCTATTTCCCACGAATCCATGTTATTGTGTGTAAATAAATGTATTCTATTCTATAGGCCCAGAGCTACGGCCCGCGCGCCTGTATCCTCATGCGAGTCGTGGAAACGGTCAGCGGGCCCGGCGCGGTGTCCACCGCGGACGCTCCCCCCACCCAGCAGTCCAACCAGCCCCACCAGCCCCAGCCCCACCAGACGCCGACCCACCCGCCGCAACAGCACCAACAACACCATACGCCGCTGACTACGCAGGTAGGTGGAACTATAATAAGACCACGATAAGACCGAATCGCTTTAAAAAAAGAAAAATCTCGGTATGGCAACTTATGCCAAGTTTTTTAAACGCCATAGAACGTCATTCATAAAAGTCATAAAAAACAATTGATTTCTGAAGGACTGTTTAATTTCTTGAGTTATGAATAATATTATTAAATAATGGGAAAAACAATTAAAAAGGAGGAAGTGCGAGAGATAATTTTCAGCATGATTAATAATTTAGACAAACTAAAAGTACAAGTTCAAGCCAAATAACTGAATGCTTACAAGAAAGACTGACAAGGACTATTATGGGTCAGTCTGAAACCAGCGCTGTGATTGGGTGCTGCTATTCATAGCATTATGCTAAAGCTGGTCCAATTTGGTCTTTTTTATTATGTACTTATTCTGTTTTTTAATGTGTTATTGAACCAAATAAAGATACGTCTATGTGTTTGTAATTGGGTTGATATAGGACTATCTCTCATACTCTCATGTGTATAGCAGGTGAAATTGAGTGTAGGAAGTTACTATTGATATATTGATTGCGGACGCCCATCCCCAGGCGGTGTTAAATTTCTTCGTCACTATTTGCATATTTATTTACTTATTTGCTTGAAACAAGAATAAAAGGCAAACACAAACAGCAACTGTCGAAAAATATATTAGACTAGCGGCCTGCCCCGGCTTCGCACGGGTACCACTACGGGTACACGGGTTACACACGACCGCTGCGTAGGGAGCCGACCGCGTGAGTGTGCCGCGCGGCAATTTATTACTTAACATTGACTCCCCTCTCGTACCCCGTGCTGCCTAGATAGCCGAGCGGACTGAGCGGCGAACACGCGACTTTTTTCTAATATTTACATTTTTAAACTCGTGATATCTTTCGAATGGAATGTCTGAATTGAATAATTCAAACAGTTATATGAAGGTATTGAAGCAGTCGTGAATATGAAGTAATTGATTTTGATAAGGATTAATACCAAGGTACAAATAAAGAGCGTTTTTAGCGGCGGCATTTTAATTAAATTTTTAAAATAAAAGAACACTTATTGTGACATAACTATAAAAGTTAGACATATACTGTCGCGACACTTTTTGTAGATAATGATGTGTTCTGCAAAGTCGTAGTACATTATTTTGTTCTATCATCAATAGTTTTCGCAGCGCACGCGATGTAAGGAATTTTAAGACTCATTTTTCTACACCTTCGGTTACATTGTTCAAATTTTACCAAGGATCCCTAATTTTTTTCAAAATGAAATGTAGCCTATGTCAAATTGGAAGAACGTAGCATTCTATTGGTGAAAGAATTTTTTAAATCGGCCCAGTACTTTTTGAGCCTATTCATTACAAACATACAAACATACAAAAATAGGTACAAATCTTTCCTATTTATAATATTAGTGTAGATAATAACATAGTTCCTGTCTTTCCTAGTAGTTTTACTAAATACTAGTTCGTTATTCAGCCTAATAACTTTTGTTGCTGTCGAATACCACGACAGTATTTTGACAGTCACCACGCCTCACTAACGCCATCTGAAAGCGAAAACCCTCACTAAAAGTATCTGTGTGTCTGTGTCGCCCAGCCGAGCCAGCCGCCCAAGCCGGCGTCGCCCGCGCCCGCCGCGCCCGTGTCCAGCCTGCAACAGTCGCATATGCAGCAGCGGACTGTACAGGTATATACAACTACAGATACTATAAAACATGGGATCGTTCAAGAGGTATATTAGAGGTCTCTTCAGAGGCGGGCAACGCATTGGTGACTCCCCTGGTGTAGCTGATGTCCATAGGCGGCGGTGACCACTTTCCATCAGGTGGCCCGCATGCCTGTTTGTCTGCCGGGTCAACATAAAAAAAAACACAGACCAAATAAGAAATAAAGACAGAATCCTACAATATACTACTCAGTAATACAGATAAAATAAGAAATAAAGACAGAATCTATAGGCCAGTCAAATCTTACATCTAAAACGCAAAGCGCGATGTAACGCTGCATTTTTGGTATGTTATTTGGGCTCCTTAAGAGAGTGTGAAACTACATTTTGCAAGCAAAAAAAATTGTGCTTCCTGCGTAATACGTGAAAAACTGCGAAATTTTGGGACTTTTTCCCTTTCAGGTCTAAAACTCAAAAACTATGCATTTTCCGACCAACAAAGCTTAATAGCTTTTAAAATTGATTAAATTTGCAAGGATTTAAGCCCAAACACAGCTCTATAAAGCGTATAGCAACCAAGTTATGACTCTTTAAAGATGGTCTGTTTTTCCCGAAAAACTTCAATATTAGGTTTTGCTCCTGTCCGGAGCAAATTATTGGTAAAATTGCTAGTTCTATTATAAAAAAATTAAAAGGGAGTTGTAGTACATTTAATTTGCTTTAAATGATGTACAGAACGAACTATGTGAGACAAATGGTTCATTCACAATCTTAAAAAAACCAGGAGAACGTAAAAATGTATTTTTGAAAAATAAAGTATTTATTAAGGTAGGAATAACAATTATACTATATTATAATATATACATAATATATTATGAATACTAATCTGACATAATACAAATTACAAATAACAACTAACTTAATAAAACAATCACTATTTTTGTCCAAGGTCCACGGTATTAGAACTATAAGGAATGCTGCTCAGAAGGCTGGCCGTATTGTCCCCCGTCCGAAGTGGAAGTCAGCCCTATGGGTCTTTAGTAATATCGACCAAGCGCTTAGCTAGCTCCCGAAATAGGGAGTGTGCGCATGGACACTAGAATTCAAGGGTTTCCACACCAAACGGCGTAAATATGTGGTTTCCACCAACACTTGCGCCGTTTGACACTTTCAGTTGAGACGGCATCGGGCCGTTACTGGAAGATGGAACTGTGCAAGGGTATCGCTACACGTGGTGTCCCTGACCAAACGTCGTCCCAGCTCCCAGGGCGGGAGTGTCATCCCTTCGGGCCTCTTACCGTCATCACGGGCCAAACCACCTGGCTCAAGCTTCGCGGGTGCTCCAGCGGAGGTTAGGCCCGGCGGATGATATAGTGCGTAACGCGGTCGAGAAGTGTCCCAATATTTTTAGAAGATATTGCCTGAAGTTAGAGACCCGATTTACACTCGCCAGCAGCCAGCAAACGAGCACGCTCTGCAAAGTTGGTTGGTGCGCTTAAAATATTGTTTCGCACCAATCTTCAGCGAGGCTCGCCCCATAGCCGCTGGGAACAGGAATTTTTCGGGAGCTCGACCTCCGGAAAAGCCTCGTGCCAAAGGCATTTATTTGGCCTCGATAGAATACGCCGTAATTAATGTTCCTAGTTTAAATAATAACTTCTACACTGGATACTGTGAACTATGCACCGAGGACAGAAAAGCTGACAAAGATCTAGACCTCCATATCCATCTGTTTCCAAGATGAATGATCGAGATTTATGTTAAGAATTAAAATATAAGAATATGTTTCACTGTATTGTTGACAACACCGCAAAACAAAACCATAGAATTGGAATTTTTTCTTTAATGAAGTCCGAGAGGGATTAATCAAAGCTACCTAGAAGATGAAGTCACGCCTTGTCGACGACACTGTAATAGCAATAGCGTCAAAAGCTGTAGAAATGGTACCAGCCCTCGGACAGCACACCAATCACCCTCAACTCGCGCATGAGGAGCTGTAAATCCTGTAGAACCGTGTTCGCATCCCCTCGTAGGATCCCGTGTTCTAAGTAGGTCGTACTACCACACGTTAAATTTAGAATTTAGCTTCTCGAGAGTCGCCTATTGCTGGCAGCTGACTACTGATTGCAAGAGGTAGCCTTTTTATATAAGATTGCTCGGCTTTTTGTAGCATTGCCGCATCAACTTATAAGCGACCGGCAGCTTAGATCGTATTTGACCAAGCAACGCGCCTCTATCGCGACGCGACGGAGTTGAATCCATTTTTACGTCACCCTTCAGTACGACTTCAACACTATTACTTTGGAGGAAAGTTCTTATGGCGTGGACGGCGGCTTCGCAGTCACCTTTAGATCCAAAGTCGAGCTGGATATGCTGGAAGTAATTTGTTGGGCTGGGGGGTGGAAAACCGGCGTCGGTAGGTAGTCCCTACCGTAATAGGATGAAAGAAACCATCATTTTTTTAGTTTTAGGCGCCATAAAGCGTACTTACTAATGACTGTTTTACCGAGCCTGCCAGTGGTGTCGAGAATTCGTTTATAGAGGCTTGTTCCTTGAAGGCCCTAATGTCGTCGTCGTATGAATGTAGATGCAACACTAAAGCCAAGTAATGTCAAATAAATACATTATTACGATTTCAATAGAACTCGGTAGAATGTCAGTAACCCATAGTAAAACTAAGCAACTTCAAACTAACATACAAACGGCCCTGGGTTCAGTTATTGAATCGCTCGCCTCTATTCGAACGATTTACAATGTTGAATATCGACGTGAAAAATTCAATATTTTTAAAATCACATTGGCAATACCGAAAGAGGGGGCCGAAGTATGGGCAAAAATAGGGAAAAATATGTCATTTTTCATAAGGAAAATTAAGATTGAAAATCGTTCGAATCAAAGCGAGCAATTCATTGGCTAGGTTGACAAATATCTTCCACTGGACCCTGAGACTGATAGAACGTTTCGGAAGCTGATTGGCACCTTGTGATGGTATTTTATTATTATTAAAACGTAATTTCTAACAAGCATAGCATAAGTACTTTGGTACCATTCACACAAATAAGTATTCACAGAATTCTTCAAAAAACCATTTTCAAGATTGTAAGTAAACTATTAGTCTCACTTAGTTCGTTTTCTACTTAAATGAAAGTAAATTAAATGTACTACAACTTTATTTTAGTTACTTTTATCATAGGACTAGCGATTTTATCAATAATTTGCTCCGGACGGGAGCAAAACATAAAATTGTAAATTTTCTGGAAAAGTTGACCATTTATGAAGAGTCATAACTTGGTCACTGTACATTTTGTAGAGCTGCGTTTGAGCTTAAATATTGGCAAATATAATGAACTTTGAAAGCCATTAAGCTTCATTGGTCGAAAAATGCATAGTTTTTTATTTTTACACCAGAAAGTGAAAAAAGTCCGAAAATTTCGCAGTTTTTCACGTATTACGCAGGAAGCACAATTTTTTGTTGCATTTCAAAATGTAGTTTCACACTCTCTTAAGGGGTCCAAATAACATACCAAAGTCCAAATAACATACCAGTGTTGACAGCGCGCGATCTTTATTTCTTATTTGCTCGGAGTTATAAAATGATAAAAACAAAAAAATATCACGGGCTGCCAATCGGCAGCCGAGACTGTTCAAGCAAGCAAGCGGCGAGCTCGTTGCGGTGCTGAAGTTCGACTAGACTCAAATTGGAAATGGTCACCCATCCAATTCTCTGACTGCAAACATTTTTAAACCGATAAGTCTCGCAAGCACCAAAAGCACTGATTGTCAATGGACCTAATAGAGTTCTGTTTATCAATACGGACCCCGCGTCCTCGTGCGCGAGAGCACAACCGGGACATTAACGCCAAGATTATTATTTTGTATTATTTTCTACCTATACACCACTATTCCTCCCTACCAGGAAAACGAGCACTTCGCCCTAGCCTGGCTAAGGTCGTCCTACGAGCCTCTCCCTGCCGGCGACAACGCTCCCTGCGATGCGACGGAACTACACCGACACTACGCCGCTTGCTGTGCAGCACTACAGCGGAAGGGGGTGATCCCTGCCGCGCACTTCCCACGGCTCGTCAGGTGGGGGACAGGGGGACATGAGGGGGGCTAAGTTTGAACCGCTTGTGTCGGGTCGAACGGCTATTCAACATTTTTAATTTAACATAATATTTTAAACTATCGCGGTTATTATCACACATTGTAAGGGTATGTTCCGGGTTTAACCTAACCTAACCTAACCTAACCCCGCCCCTCGACAATACACAGCGACTAGTTGACAGCAGAAAATAATAAAAGTGAATGCCTCGCCGGTTGGAATTAACAGTAAATACTAGACTGGCTGGTAAGAAAACCTTATTTCTAATTTGAGACAATGTGTTGAGTTTTATCCATTAATAAGCTAAATCTTCTTTAAACAATAAATTGTATGAATTTTCCGTCCACCTTGAAAACACTTTTACTCGCTGTTTTCTTAACGCGAATGGACTTTATGTCAGCCAAATGAACCTTTACAATTCCACTCCGGAACTATCCCCAACTAACAACTGCATTCCATGATCCCAGGACGGCGTTCGGCGGCACGGTGGGGCCCAACACGGTGACTCTATCAACGGGCGAGACCAGCCAAGCCTACATCGGGATCCGGGCCAAGAACAGCGCCCAGCGGAACACCGGACAGGGTGAGATACCGCACAGCATTGACTACATATTATTTTATTTATTAAACCATTTATTGCGCATAAGATTGTTACAAAAATATATGACAGAATATATCAGACCTACAGGCCAATTTTTTTCTTTAAAGAAATTTCTTCCAGCAGGCCTACTACACATATTAGCTCTTTATGAAATTGGCGTTTTGTATGGCAAGAATGACGAAAACTGCAATTTTCATACAATCATATTTTTCAATTTCTTTCACGAGTCCGATTATAATGAAACTTTTTTCTCTAAAACCAGTCCAGTGGGGTCTGCAAAAGGCGATTTCAAATATATAAACTACTTGTCGCTTGAGAGTTTGTTCCCTTCTTTATACTGGAGTTGCAGTTTAACCTCGCGATTTTCAGAGGTAGAAACTCCCAATTTATGTGCAAGCGATTTTAGACTCTAACTCTTTATTGCACACATTAAAAATAAGAGGGTATTTGTTAAACCTATTCAACGGCAAACCACGTCATAAAAAAAAGACGTGAAGTTATCAATAGAGTGAATTTCAATATTGCACGAACATTTTACAGGACCATCGTCGCCTATATTGAAGGCTCAGTTGACGAACAAAACGGGAACCGTTGAAGTTAAACCTATAGTAACGCAGGCACAGGTGAGTTCGAGATCGGTCGTGATACACTTGTAGCGACATCTATCGGTCCAATAGGAAAACTCAACGATACTCACATTACGAGTACACGAACATAAGGTTGGCATGCATCCTCACATAGATGGCGCTGACCTTCCTACATCGCGCTAGAGAAGTATGCTAATTTCCGCGGCATATATACTTTCGACGATCAACTGTTGTGACCATGGGACATAGGGTTTCCCTATTCGAGCGATAGATGTCGCTACACAGTATATTGAATTCGTTCTTATTTTATAATATTATCTCTACCCTTTCCTGGGCTTAAGTATTGCGGTTGTATTACAAACGTTAATGTTAATGAATCCGTCACACAAACATATCGAGACAGATTACAAAACGTTGACCAAAGTATGCCTTTCTCCTAATAGAGCTAGGCTCACATCTCATCATCATCATTTGCCTGCCCTTATCCCATTTATTTGGGGTCGGCACAGTATATTTTCTTTCTCCATTCATCCCTATCCTCTGTCATTTACACGCTCACTTCTCGCTCACTGATATCCCTCGTCACACAATCCATCCACCCAGTTAGGCTCAATTTTATTTCTATAAGAATATACCTTTTTGTGTCACACGGTTCCTGAGACTGTCCATCCAGTATCAGATTTCGGAAGTCCTTAGTCAACCTCGCGTCAACGGAGAACGGTATTAGGAGGCACACTTAACGGAGGCCGAGCTTGTTGTGGTGCTGTAACTCTATTAGACTCAACGTACGAAACATTCACCCATCCAGTTACCGGCATCGGCGTGCATTGCTTGACTCTGTTTATATTATTATACTAATAGTACAGAAAAATTAGACCATTTTCATACGAACCCGGACGAAAACCAAAATGTCCCGTTTAGTAATTATCAATGTCCGGGTCAAAACCTAATTTTCCTGTACTATAGCTGACCCGGCGCGACTTCGTGCGCGTGGCGTTCGCTATTCCTACCTTACCCCTACTCTACCACTACCCTACCCTACCCTACCACTACCCTACCCTACCACTACCCTACCCTACCCCTACCCTTTTATTATATTATTACATTTCATTTTTGTTTTTATTTAACAAAAATGAGTATTATTTAATATAAATTACATTTGCTTTGTATCTATTTCCATTTTTGTGTACAATAAACGTTTTATTGATTAAAAATTCGTATTCTACAATAAAAATCTTGCCCCCCCATAGCCCCCCCCGGCGGCGCCCCACCCGCACCTAGCGGCGGCCCTGGAGCCGGGGGCCACCAACACCTCCCTGATCAAGCATCTGTTAGCGCACAAAGTAAGCCCAGCAGCGCTCCCCACGCAAGTAAGTGCCCACTAACACACTAACTTTGGCCGCGGCCTTGTTTTTATGCGTATTTTTTTGTTCTCTCGTTTGGTTCGGTCTAAGATGTAGTGTTGAAAGGTATTTGAGGGGAAAGATTGATTTTTCAAACGAATTGTTTTTCTCGGCGGACTTACGTTCGAAAGAAAATGGTGTTGCGACGAAAGCGTAAAAAAGCGAAAGCGTAAGCTTAGAGGCGAAATAAAAGTAGGTAAATAATAAAAAAATTATTTACCGACTTTTATTCGCTTAAATTATTCACGCTTTAGTTAGTGACTATCGAGCCCTTAGAGGGTTTTTCGAACCAACTTTTGCCGAATAATTTTTCGCGCGAACAAACTTTCATCGAGAAAAGGACATTCCATTTAACATCACCGACTTTGTTCAGGGCGGATTGGAAACTGGGCGGTGTTGGGGCTCTTTGTCTTCGACGATTGACTTGATCGTAGTTTTGGGATATTGTTCGGTGTTCGGGCAGGGCTTTTTTAAAACGTTTAGGTTACATTATGACTGTGCCATACAGACAGACAGACATGCGATAAAACAGTTATTATGATTGACTTTCTGGGTTTGAAGCATTGGATCAAATAAAATAAAATCAAAATACGTTCATTTTAAGTTTTTTACAAACGCTCATGAATGTCAGAAAGTATAATACATTAAAATCATTTTACTTCAATAAAAAATAAAATGTTCAGGCGCCTGAGCACCACCACGGTAGGACATAGAAAAAAGAATTGTTATTATTCGTCCAAACCCCATGACACCTCAGTTTGAGAAACATTTATTTAGAGTACAGGTTGAGGGGTAGTTTGTAAAGTTGCTGAGTGTAGGACTACCTTAAAAATAAATTTATTTATTTACAATGTGTCGGTATTGAAGTTTTCTTCACTCGGCAACTTCATTATAGAAAATGTAGGAGTTGGTTTGAAGTGCGACAATATTGTACATATTTCATGTATTAATTTATTGTTTGTAGTATTGGAAAATTGTCTTTTGGTTTAAGTTTTTGCAGGTATTATTATTATTTGGGAGGAGTTTAGACGTTTTGAAACAGATGTTTTGCCAGCCACGGTAAAGAGAGTTTAAAAAGTTAATGGGTTAACAATGCATGGGTTTTTGTTTTGAATGTGGTGAAATAAGAGACGCTATAACCGCATTTGTTTACTCATTGCCACATCGTGCGTAATTATTATAGAAATTAAATTTCAAAACTTTTCTAAGTCGCATCACATTGAAAGGATAGTTTTTTGGTATTTTGATTAATTAGTATTTGAATTAAAATAATGTATTAAAAAAAATTGTTTTAGTATTTGTGTCTCTTAAAATAAACATTATCGTAGGTTATTAGAATAAATAAGGAAGAAATTTAATTCGACAATTTTATTATCATATGATATTATTTTGTTAAATATTGACAAGGCAATGAGTAAAAAGTTAGTCCATTCTTTGTAGGATTGTTTGTGAAATAATTACAGACAGTAAAGTTGCATTAATTTACATTAAAAAAAACTTATTAAAATGACTTTGTATGCATCTGCGATTCTGCATTTTTGTTGCCTGCAACCTAAATGTATGAGTCGTCGATGTTATGGGCGGCAGTTACCGCTTACCATCAGGTGGGCTGTGTGCTTGTTTGTCACCTTTTTTTTTCGAATTTAAATAACCCCAGCGCAAAAATCTACTTTACAGTCTGTTTGTAGTGGCAGTTCAAGCAATTTCGTAGAGACCGCATGTCAGTTGATGTCAGTACTAACAGTTAACTCGACAGTAACCGTTTTATTGGCATGAATAGTGGCAAAGCTTATTTGTAAGCATGAGAGTTGTTGAGTTATGTTTTATTTATATTGTTGCAAATATATGAAATATTATTTTCTGTGAAACAGATATCGTAGTATTCCGATCACATCAGGATAATATTATTATTGGTCATAGATAAACAAATAATGTAATGAGGCCTTTTCAGGATGTCATTTAACGATATTTTCATAACCCTATAAATGGCGCAGTTCATGTAAAATGTCAAACAGGACAACCTGTCATTATTTACTATTCATTCACTGTCATTATTTGATATTAAAAAATTTTTTTTGTGCATTAAGAAGTGGACTTATTAAATTTAATAAAGCATTATACTAAAATCGTATTAATAAATGTGTAGGTCGCCCAAAGGCAACAGAACCAACAGCAGAGGGTCGTTCCGGCCAATACTGTCGTCGTGCCTCCACCGCAAACGGTAAGAAACGTATGTACTGAGTGCGCGCGAGTTCATGTCCATCACGCCCGACCGATTCATTTAAGTAGTCGCGCGATGGACATGAACTCGCGCGCGTACAGTACATCATACATACAGACGCCCGTATGCCATGGAGTAGTGCTTTTCAAACTTTTTAATATTTCAAGAAATATTTTGCGACATAAATATTTAGTTCGCGACTAATAATTAATTAAAAAAAAAAGTCACTCCCGGCTACTGCCAGTCTCTTCTAGTGTTCTAGTAGTACTTTCCATTTATTTGTAGTATTTTGGCTTTTTGCGTGGGGCAACTACAATCTGACCCGCACAGCCTGTTAGGGTAAAGCCGTCTCGCTTTGTTGATATTCACAATACATACCTACCTATACTCGTATCTCGAGGTACCGGGTTCGAACCCAATACCGCCATGAACTAATGACTCTTTTCTGAGTTATGTACATTATTGAACACTAACCGATGATTTTACGTTGATGCATCGTGATGAAACCTGTGACTGAATGAACAATCATGATCCAATCTGGTCAGGCCCCTTCAGTCACTGTCACTCCACTGTAATTACTTGATCTGCCAAATCTTGGATCATGGCCAAGGCGAACCTCGGGATCTCGCGTGCGAGAGTACAACTTGTACATGAACACCAAGATAAACCAAGATGAACCAAGATGATTAAGGAAAGGTAGGGCATAGCGGGGTATCCCGTTCGAATTGGAGCCGCCCGACTGGGGAAGTACATCCACCTTACAGAATAACGCAGCTAAACAATACTCTTTTAAATAGTATTGTGTTTCTTGCGGTGAGTAAGGTCTCCAATGCTCCATGGGGTGGGGATTTGGGGAACCGTGGCTTTAGCAGTGGAGGGCATTTGCCTTTTTCCTGCCAGAGCAACGTGTTTTAGAGGTAGGCAACACTTTGGCGAACACTTTGGCGATACTTTTGGTGTTGCTAATGTCTATAGGCAGTGGTGACCACTTTCCATCAGGTGGCCCGCTTGCCTGTTTGCCTACCGTATGATATAAAAGAGAATAAAAAAATAACCGTGATATAAACCTATAATTTGCTATGAAATATGGTTTTCTTAGAAGCTGCTCAATCAATATTCCAGGCCATGGAGGTAGACCCCGAGGCTCTGATCAAGTGCACCACCATCACGCAAGGGGGCGTTGCCAGTACCACGCCCGCTATTCAAGAGAAGGTAAAATGTCCACATTATTATAAGTTTATGAAGAAATAATTCCAATATAGGATACATTGGCATCTTGACTGTAATTGATTACTAAAATTAATTATAATTTTGCGGATGAAGAAAGCAATTTTTTTAAATATCTACATTTAAAAATAAGCAATTGAACTTTATGAACGTCTGAAAGTCCTAATTAGACAAAGAGGGCGACATTGAAACTCCGTTTTAAGATTTAGAAAGTGTATGTATCTTTAAGATCTTAGAAGTCTACCGATTTTAATTTAGTTTTCAACTTACATTATTGTTTTTAGCCTTTTATTTAATTGTTTATGTTATATTCAATATTAGGCAAGTAATAATTCGTCTTCGTTACAGATCGTGATCAAGGACGAGTCTCTTAGTGAGTACAATTTATATATTCTACTATATACTCGTATATTATTTTTCGCTATTGAAAACGCTATAAAAATTGCTGTAACCGCCTTTTTTGTGTTCCAGTTCCAAAGGACGAACCTGTGCAAATACAATTCGACGAGCAAGCGCAGTTAACCATTGTAAGTCATATTTCTTTGACCTTCAATCAAGTTTGATTCGTTCTGCACATTTTCACTTTATGGGACCCGGACTCTCTAGGATGGACGCCAAGATGATGATGATGATGTTTTCACTTTCTCAAAGCGATGTTAAGTATAATAAATGGCATTTTACATACGTATACACACTTGGCCGTGTGGTGTCCTTCAGAGTAGAATAGCACCTACACCTTACATTTGTGGGTGTTGTACAAGGTGACTTATGTTTTCGAGGCAAAAGATCTAGATTCTTCGTAGGCTGGAAAATGGGCAGCATCGTATTCCATTGTTATATTCATAACGCTGCGATCTCCAACCCGCCTGCCAAGCGTGGAGATTATGGCGATAACCTCCCCTTTCGTGAGAGAGGCCCTAAATCTTGCAGAGGAATGGTATGGGCTGCGATGATGACAAATACAGGGATAACTTATTCATACATATGTGTAAAATGCTCATCGTGTTTTTTTATAACAGAAAACGGCCCAAAACAAAATGCTGGCCGACCTACTCGAGAAGAAATCGAATCCTCCCGTACAAGTCGTCCAGATGGCGCCACAGATCAACGCACCCACCATACAGATCACTGAGACCGGCCAAATAGTACAAGTCAAGTCTGACCCCAGCCCAATGATACAGATAAACGAGGCCGGAATAGTCCAAGGCACCCCATACTTCCAAATAAAGAACGACCAAGGACAAATAATACAGATTAAGAACGAGCACGGACAAATAATTCAGCTGAAGAGCGATCAGTTGCAGCCGGGGTTGATACAGATAAAAAATGACGGGCAGCTAATACAGGGTGGCCAGGTTGTGCAGTCTAGTGTGATACAGAGTGTCGGGAAAAGCGAGAAGGACCAAATTATTGAGACTGTGGTCACTGACCACTCGTATACGGAACCGCCAACCAAGAAAGTTAAATTGGATGAGAAGAGAGAGGTTTGTATTATGAAAATATTGTTTTCCCCTAGCTATAAAATGTTTGTTTACTTTTAGAACAAAATGAAAAGTGGATTCGCGACAGCCCCAAATCTTTGCTTGGACGTTGTAAATATTATGTGACGTCATTTTGTTTAATTATTAAATTTTATTTTTCATACGCATGTTCTCCTTATTTATATGTCCAAACCTATTTCACCGTCTACTCATAAGTTTCCGATATTTTATCTGATAGATATCTGTGATGCTGATCTGTCGTTTTGTTCTAACGAGAGACTGTGTCACAGATATCTGTCAAATAAGATATCTGGAACTTATCTGTAGGCTGTGAAACAAGCCATATATATTCTTTTTTTACATCCCATAAACTTTATTTTAATTTTTGTTATCACCTTATTTATTTATATAAATACGTAATTATTTATATTTTTTACGTTTTACGAAGCCACACGAGAGTGTATCGAAAACGGCTGCGAATCTGTACGCGGCTCTGGCAGCGTCGGCTCTTGAAGACGAAGAAGATTTGGTAAGAGATTTTCAATTTTAGTGCGTTAGTATAAGATGCACTATAGCTAATCAATCTAACACTATTGTAAGCGCTAAAATGCTATATATAATTCAATGAAGAAATCGTAGTATACGGTAACGTAACAATTCAGCTTTAATTTGATATTTCATGGTTAAAGTCGACTTTCAAATCCGACTTTTTGACCTTCAGAAAAGAAGCATCTTAAAATTTTATATCTACGTCGAAATAAAAACAGTACTTCATACAAGGTGCCCCTTGGTACCAACTTTTAATCGGAAATTTATTACAACGGAAAAGTTTTAATTGACAGACGCACCTGGCGTTCAACGTATTATATATAACGTAACATATCAATGTTATATAACGTAAGCCAACGCAAGGGCCAACATACCTACTTAAAAAAATATGGCCTTTTTTTACGACTTTCCTAAGCAACCTATGATGTTTTTCAAGAGAAGCGTGGTCATTTGGAACCTTATTGACTTTCCTCCTGATTTCCCTAAGAAGGTGGTTTGACAGTGATGATGACATAATATTGTGTATTCCTTCCATGTCTGCCCATAGCGTCGCAATCGCGCCAAACTGCTATTAGGAAAACTACGCGCTAAGGTTTCGGCACTTTTCTTCTTTACTTTCATTATTTATATACGCTTTTTTTTTCGGTTATCATAATATGTATTCTAATTTTTGTATACGATTTGTGTTTATAAGTTGTTATTCAAGTATTTTTCAATGCAGCTAGTGCTATTTTGATTTGAATCCAAGGTAACGTTGTTCATCAGTTCTTAGTACTTTAATAAAGTAAATATTTTAAGAGTTTTATTAGAGCATTTAGTTTAAAAATATTTGCCATACATTGTGCATATGTATATAGTAGTATACAGTTTATATCGAGCACGGTCGGATACGAAAACTATCGAACATGAATCTACAAAACCTATGGAGGCTCAGTAACAGACGACCTGTTTTCAGTTTGACCATTCGCCGAAAACCCTGTATATATCTATATACCACCTACAATTTTTTGCTAACCAGGTGGCGAATAAAATAGGGGTACCGGTGGCTCTTTAGCTGACATGCTTTGCTTAGTTCGGGGTTCGATTTCGCGCGACCTAGGTATATATTTTCTTTTCAAATCAGGTGCCGCCGAAGCAAGAGTCGGTGGACGTGATCCAGCCATCGGTGCTGGTGGCCGGAGACAACGCCCCCGTCATCATTCAGGAGCCTATCCTGCAAGTGAGTGCATGCCAAGAAAGGGGTAAAAAGGTTTTACGGGGTCGGCAACGCGTGGGTGATGCCTCTGGTATTGCAAACGGCCGATGCCAATATACTGTCGCTATTGGACAGGACCAAATACTATTTAATGACAAATCTATTCCAACCAATCACATGGCTTTATTTTGACAGCAGACTTTACGTCACCGTAGCGTCATCTCGTGGATTTTGGGATCGCGAAAACTCTCATTGGCCGTATTACTATTTTCCGACGTGTGATACCATTATGCGACGTTTCTTATGATAATACGATCAAATTAAGAAGACGCCTAACTACTAAATATTCAGTTTCGTGGACTGTACATGATGGCGCCACTTTCTTTGTAACTTATGAGGAATTCAAGTTACGAATGGACCCAAGTCTCATTTTTTCTTCTCTCAGCTTTTTATGTTCGAAATAAAGGAAACAGCTTTTAATCTACAGACAATTATTTACAAATCTTAATATGCTCTTTTTTCTATTCTTATACCGTATTTTATGTGATTTAAACCTGGACGAGGTCCCTTTGTTTTCTTCTAGTTTTTTGAAATTTGAAAAGACTAACTAAAGTAATCCAAATTTTGCACCAGGTCCAACAACCGACGTTGCAGGTACAACAGCCTACAATGCAGGTCCAACAGCCCACTATGCAGGTGCAACAACCTACTTTGCAGGTGCAACAACCCACTTTGCAGGTCCAACAGCCTACATTACAGGTATTAATTGAATTCGAAAAAGTATACATGTGAAAAGCGTCCTTATTGAGAACGCAGCTAACTAGTTTTTCGACCGTTTTCTGATGTTATAAGAGTTCATTAAACAATCGTGTTCCTATATTTTCGTGAATAAGTTTTTATTAATAACCTAATATCAAAATGATGAGGTTAGAACAACCGTGATTGTTCCGAGCGAGTTAGCTCTCTAGAGAGTAAGGCGCTGTCCTTATTGGCAAGGGTCGCGCGACCATGGTCTTATGACGGACGTCGCCCGACCAATAGGAGACCTCAAAACCGCCTGTCCCACGATCGTTGCCAATTAGGACAGCGCATTACACTTAAAAGACGCGACCAATGGGTATCGTCTGTAGTGTGTACTGGTTGCCCGACAATTAACTCTTATGTTAATACATATAGAGGTCTATGTGTTCGCGGACCGCACTATAAGACGTGGGTCTTGGACCTCTCAGAGGTCCGGTACCTGACAAAAAGACCTCTATATGTACTAAACATAGCGTTCATTTTTGGGCAACCGCTACTGATATTGTCTGTCGCGACCGACGTACGCGTCTTGTAGGTGTAACGGCAGCTTTAAACTAGTAACAGATGTTCCGTTGTGGCTGGAGCCGACCAACCGTCAGTTGCAGTTGATACTAATCCATCTTTACGTCGTTTAAAATAAAGTCGCTTTTGGGTGCGGGGGACGTGGTCGGACATCCGATCAATTTCGGCTCGCTCGCGCAACCGAATTAATCGAAAAGCAAATTTTATTTTGGACACCGTAAGGATTAATATCGACTGTTACTAGTTCTAGAAATCAATCAACGTTTCTCGCTCGTACTATTCAGATGTGGAATGAGCTCCCAACCACAGTGTTTCCATTAGTCATAGTCTCTTTAGAGGCGGGCATAGCATTGGTAGCGCCCCTGGTGTTGCTGATGTCCATAGGCGGCGGTGACCATTTTCCATCAGGTGGCCCGCATGCCTGTTTGTCTGCCGTATTACATAAAAAAAAAACTATAATAGCACCAACCCTTTACACTCTTGGTTGTCGTACAAGGCGACTAGTATTTTCAAGACAAAAAATCTAATAGAGTCTCCGTAGACTGGAAATAGTCTCTGGGTACGCACTCCCAGTGGTTAGTTGATGCAATTCGTTGATGGCGGTGGTTGTTTGCAGATGCAGCCGCCATTAATGCAAATGCAGCCGATGGACATAATGGCGTCGCAGGCCCAGCTCATCCTACAAGGTATGTATTTTTGATCCTTATAGAGCAAGAGCCCATGAGGGCCAGACCTTCCTATTGTCCGTAAGTATGAAAGTTTTTCCATGTGTGTCCCCAACACAGGTAAGAATGATCCCCACCCATGAAACCTGGATCGTGGTTCCTTTGGCAGGTAACAGGTAACAAAGGTGTATAAAATCTTATCTCCAATTTCTTAAGTTACCAAGCTCAATTTTTTTGTATTTTATTCGTAACAGCATAAATACTCACGATGCTCATTGCCAGACACATAGTATAGATACAACCCTCCGCCGGACACCCCTAAACTATAATTCTCTGTAATTATACTTACCTTATATTAGGAAAGCTGAATTTTATAAATGTTATTCAGAGAATTATTAAACTGAGTTTTCTCAGTAGCCAGACAGTTTTTTGGGTTCTATAATCCTGCCAGACGCATTAAAAGTGTAATAGTTGCGAGAGTGGGGCTCATATACAACAACTGGTGCGAGTGAGACAGAGCGCTCGGTTCGGTGCGATCTTTTACTGCGCATCAGCTGTCGTCTATACTAATATTATAAAAAGGAAATGTTTGATTTTTTGTTTGTTTGTTTTTATTGAATAGGCTTCGAAACTACTGGTCCTATTTCAAAAATTCTTTCACCGTTGGGAAGCTACACTATCCCCGGGTGACCATCTTAGCGTTAATGTCCCGGTTGTGCTCTCGCGCACGAGGGCCCGGGGTCCGCCTTGACCATGATCCAGGATTTGGCAGGTCAGGTAATTACAGTGGAGCGACTGCCGTCTGACCTCCATGACCCTGCTAACAAGGGAAACTGACCAGATTGGATCATGGTTACACATCCAGTCGCCTGAATGTGCAGGTTTCATCACGATGTTTTCCCTCACCGTAAGAGCATCGGTTAGTATTCAACTAATGTACATAACTCAGAAAACAGTCATTGGTACATGGCCGGAGCGGGAGCGTTATTTTCTAAAAAATTACGGATCATTAATAAAACTCCAATAATGTAACCCAAGGTTTAAAAAAATACCCAAAAAATTCCTTACATCGCGTGTGCTGCGAAAGCTATTGATGATAGAACAAAATAATGTACTACGACTTTGCAGAATACATCATTATCTACAAAAAGTGTCACGACAGTATATGTCTAACTATTATAGTTATGTCACATGTATGCATGTGTTCTTTTATTTTCAAAATTTAATTGAAATGCCGCCGCTAAAAAACGCTATTTATTGGTACCTTGCTATTAATCCTTATCAAAATCAATTACTTCATATTCACGACTGCTTCAATACCTTTATATAACTTTTTGAATTATGCAATTCAGACATTCCATGTGAATATTAGAAAAAATTTACTGATTAAATGTGAATATTAAAAAAATTTTTCCTGATTATAGATTAAAAAATGTATTATTCTGACTGTAATAATTTTATTTTATTAAATTTCTTGATGAATTATAAAAAAAAAATCACTAAACAATTTGGAATAAACGATAGTATATGTTTAGAATAACATTGCAATGAACTGAGCGCTCTGTCTCACTCGCACCAGTTGTTGCATATGAGACACTTTTTATGCGTCTGGCAGGATTATAGAACCCAAAAAACTGTCTGGCTACTGAGAAAACTCAGTTTAATAATTCTCTGAATAACATTTATAAAATTCAGCTTTCCTAATATAAGGTAAGTATAATTACAGAGAATTATAGTTTAGGGGTGTCCGGCGGAGGGTTGTAACTATACTATGTGTCTGGCAATGAGCATCGTGAGTATTAATGCTGTTACGAATAAAATACAAAAAAATTGAGCTTGGTAACTTAAGAAATTGGAGATAAGATTTTATACACCTTTGTTACCTGTTACCTGCCAAAGAAACCACGGTCCAGGTTTCATGGGTGGGGATCATTCTTACCTGTGTTGGGGACACACATGGAAAAACTTTCATACTTACGGACAATAGGAAGGTCTGGCCCTCATGGGCTCTTAGACTATTATTCTTCTTCTTGTGCTTTTTTCTAACGAAGTTCGGCTTCGTTTTAGTCTAGAGATCGCGGCCCGGAATAAGGACTTACATCATCAATATATCCGCTACTTTGAAGCAGCATGCATACCTGTGCTTTCCTCTTTATTTAGAAAAGGCTAGCTTTATTCGGGTTTGTTTTGAGCGTACATTTAAGTATAAAAGAAAGTTCCCTAAGGTCGAGATGTTGACTGTCAGAATCTCGGAGGGACAATTTTCGCGTTATCGACATTAGAATTCGACATCTCTAGCTACAAATATTTATTAAAAAGTCACTGAATCTCTATTGCAAGCAAAAAAACTTATACACATCTTCATTTACTAGTGAGAAGGCGGTCAAAGGTTTTTAAAAATCGACGAATAATTGTGTTTACTTGTTCACAGAGAAACCAATGACTTCACAATCGTTCGTGCAACAGCCAATGCAGTTTATTGCGACACCGAGTACCTCCCAAGGTAAATAAAATACAATAATAAAAGTAATTTGTACATCGTAGAATTGTTGTTGAGTTTTAGGAAATTTTAGAAAATTTAAAATTTAATTTTGAAAAATTTAAAAAATTATGTCCAGCCGTACTGAGACCACATTGTGCCACGAAAAAAGAAATAAATGCATGATGACGTTTCCAAAAAACATGACGTATGAATTTTACAAGAATTTTATAACAGAAAATCATTGCATATTATGTAATGTTAATTCAATAATTAAATTAATTTATTATTTATAAAGGTACACATAAGATATTTATAGTTATAATAAAATTATACACTACATCTAAAATACCAAATATATGCACTTTTACATGTAAAATTTATACTAAAAATTAAAAAGCGTAATGTTAATTCTCCATCCATCTCTGGTTCCCAGGAGGCATCGGCTACATCACACAGAACATGCCCGGCAATATGATGCAGAAAACTATAATCATAGTACAAGGAGGCGTGGCGGGCGGTGGGCCCCTGACATTGACGGTAAGTTTTTTAACAACAATTTTAAAATACTTAATTTGGTTGAAAATGTGTGAAAATATCAAGCTATTTATTAGACAGTGTATGTTTATTATTACGTAAAGTAATTAATTTTTGTTCTATGTATAGTTTTGGTGGTAAAATTACTATATTTTAATTGAATTACCATAATTATTGTAACGTGAAGATTTTAAATGTGTTTTTCTTTATCTAACTTTTACATAACAGTAATTTAATTTGTATAATTGGAATAACATTTTGTATTGATCATGTCTCAAATTCTGTAACATTTTGTAGTTATAATGTTTATAACATGTGTTTACACGTGTAAAGGTGAACAATTCGAGCGGTCTGGACGAGGCGACGCTAAACAGCCTTATTACGCAGGCCACAGAGGCGATTACCCAACAGCAAATCATACAGGTTACTTAGCACCTATGTGAATCTAGAAGCTTCTGTCACGCTTCTGTATGCCTGGTGCGTTCGGCGTTGAACACGAAATGTTACGACAAATAGCATTACATTGACGCATCGACAAGGGAGCTGGTCTGGTGCTCGCCTATTTAAGCGCACAATGACTTCTACTTCTTCTAAAACTTTCTACTAAAATAGATAACGGGTTGATATACTATGAAATTAATGATTTTATTCAATAATTTGAATCCTGTAAAACCGTATCCTGAAATATATGGTTGTCTATTTCTTTGACATATCAATGTAGAGACATTTATGATTGAGAACTTGTCCATCTGGTTTCTGGTACCAGACGTAGAAGCAATTTTAGCGCCTTAAAGTTCAGCACCAGGCATACGTATGACTGTTTTCACTAATAATTTTCTTCCAATTTTGGGTTTCACCTCACATCTCACCTCACTGTTGAATTTTTATAACACCTTGTTTTATATGCTCTTGGTAATGGATATTTCTTGTGTTTTAAATTATTTTATAGTTCTGAAAGTGTAGGTGTACAGATAAGTCATCGTTCTGATATTTTAAAGTTTTTTTTTGGTTTCTTGATATATAGGTACGTCGGTAAACCAGGAAAATAACGCGATAGTTTATTAAAAATAGTACGTCAGTGCGTCAAAGGGACCAATGACGCAAATGATATATTTCTACACGTATTCTCTACTAGCTTTTTGCTAGTTTTATCTTCGTTTAGTTTGGTTTTATCCATAGTCAAAAGCATATTTTTTCATCTTAATATTCTTTAACCCCACTTGGCTTGATTTTATTTACCGCCATTAATTGAATGCCAAATTCATCCACACCTTATCACACAGCTTGGGTTACCATCTGTTCAATGTCGTGCACCATAAATAATATTATTAAATAAACTTTTAAACGTTTCTATAATACTGCAATATGTCGCTGCAATATTGTTACTTCGTCACTTACTTCATGTAGAGTAGAAAATGACAAAATATGCTACAACAATAGAGGGAAACAAGAAGGAAAAATATGGCTGAATAGTTACCCGCAAGGCCGGCCACTATGTTGCAGCCATATATTACAATAAAAATTAATAATGTTTAATAGCGTTTAAGCGGTTGAGAAGTTTTAAGCGATTTTTACACGATTTCTCATCATCATCTTGGCGTTAATGCCTCGGTAGTGCTCCCGCGCACGAGGTCTCGGGGTCCGCCTTGACTGTGATCCAGGATTCGGCAGATCGAGTAATTATAGTTGAACGATTGCTATCTGACCTCCATGACCCTATTAACAGGGGAAGCTGTCCTGATTAGATTATGTTTCCCTCACTTTCTATTTCTTTATAATTTGATTGTGGGATCCAAGGCTGCCTGAGTACCAAGCCTCGGGTTATTTGAGTCGCTCCTGTCGATTGGTCAGCTTTTGCCCAACAAGTACATCGAGATTACAGTGACCATTCGCAATTCTTGTAAGCAATGACAACCTGTTATACGTTTGGTATAGAATAGTTTGATTAGACATACATTAAAATGTATTTACAAATAATTGGTTCGGTGTACATAATAACAGGAATGTTTAATTAACTATGTAAAAAGGGGGAAATTTTGTGCATTTATGTGTAAATTAAATTTTTAATTTGAGACTAATTTATATTAGGTGCAACTGTGCACATATTTTTATTGTGTTTGAGGGATTAATTATAAACTATATTTGCCTCATCACGCGACGCAGCGCAAATGCGTTTGGACTAGGGTTTACGGATACCCGACTTTTTTAGATACCCGGGTATCAGGTATTACTATTTTTAATACCCGGGTACCCGAATATTTACCGATTTTTGAAGAAAATGTCAGTAAAAAGTATTTTTTAATCCTTTTTTCAAATTAAAATATAATAAAAAAAAATTTTTAATATCAGTGAAACCAGACTTATTGGAAAACGAATGAATAAGATTTCAGTCATGTGGCCGCTGCGTGTTTATTCTATTAAAAGTCAAAACCATTCAACCAAAAGTGGGCTTCAGCGCTAAACAAAATTTTGAATGGAGGAAAAAGTTAACATCAATGAATAATGTCACGTTGGACATTCAGATTGTACAATCAATGGAATTATCTATTAGATTATTTTTAAGACAAGAGTGAATAGGTATTACTTAACATCAGGTGAGATGGTAGTCAAATACTGACTATTAAAAAAAAAACAGCTTTTGGTGAGTTATTATTTGCTGCGAAATGTGTGAAAATTTGACGTCCACATTGGGCCATCTTACGCGGCAGTCGCGGCAGAAATAATATTCTAACATAAATGGCATTACATTATCTTTCCTATAAATAAATAAATAATCATTTATTTCAGAATTTACAATTCCATACCATTTTAGGTACGTAAGTAAGTAGTTTTTAAATTCATTACTAAAAATATAAAAATAATAATAATGTCATATTCCATATTTATGTCAACTAACTAAAAATATCAATGTCAAATAATTTCATAAAATCATAAATTTGACTATGTCAATACAACAATAAATAAATAAATAAATCAATAATCAATCCTATAAAGTTAGTTTCACCGATATTAAAACTTTTTAAATTTTTTATGTTACTTTAAATTATACTTTAATATAATATAATATTGGCCGTGTGGTGCCCGGCAGAGTAGAATAGCACCAACCCCTTACACTCATGGGTGTCGTACAACGCGACTAATGTTTTCGAGGCAAAAGATCAAGAGTCTCCGTAGTCTAGAAAATGTGCAGCAGCATTTTCCATTGTTATATTTGAACACTGCGATCTCCAACCCGCCTGCCAAGCGTGGAGATTATGGCAATAACCTCCCCTTTCGTGGGAGAGGCCCTAGGTCCTGCAGTGGATTACGGGCTGTGATGATGATAGTATAATCCAAACATTTTTAGAGATCATACATTATACACTGACAATAAGGAGGATATCTATATTCATAATGAATGACCGTTTCGTATCTGCCAGTAATAATAACACACTAACTGGACGTTCTGATGTCGAGGATTCAGACCATAGTAAAGCAAAGTAATTTCAAAAAGCGTCTGTAAAACTGCAAATTTTCGTTTACTTGTTAAAATTCGGTTTTTATTTGTATTCAACGCGGTGACAAACGAGCAGACAGCCCACCTGATAGTAAACGGTAACTGTCACCCATAACATCTACGAGTACAATTCATGATTACGATTATTATTAACAACAACCCGTACAGTTCACTATGTTCTTGTTTGTCGCCCATGTTTGAAAAAACGCTAAAATTAAAGTCTCACTGAAATTTTATATAACTGGAGCAAATAGCAGGCTTGGAATATGTGTTTAAAAAGTAAGAAAATTTGGGAGCGAGGCCTCTTAATGCATATGTTGCATTAATTAATGCATTATGGGCACATTTAAAATATTAATAATTTTAAGTACAAAGTCATGAATAATGACTTTTCCTTAGCGACTAATTCTTGTATTGACATCACTATTAATATAATTAGCGTGGGCCGCCCACGCTACCTCTAGGTGGTACGGTGGGTCCGGAATATTATGTATAAATTTCGTGTTCCTTATGTGTCCACAAAGACCTGCCAACTTGGGGCTACTTCCCTTGTAGCCCTACTTATATGTTATAGTGAATTATAGTGAGCTAACCAGCTCGTGTGTTGCACAGAACACCGGCGTGATCCAATCAGCACAGAGGGTGATAGTCTCGCAGCCAGCAATGGTCAGCGCGCCGTCGTCACAACAGATGACTGTGGTGAAAACGGCAATGGCACAGGTTGACAGCGCGCCGCTATTACAGCGCCCTCTATATACGTATAGCCATGTATAAACACATTGATAGATGCATGCTGCATTCTAGAGTTGGGGGTGCCTGAGTGCTCGCTAGCTGTTTGGGCGGAGCTTCTGATGGAAGTTTAGAAATATGTTTAGTGATGTAATGTCCAAATGTTGTTGGTGGCTGTTTTAGAGTTTGAGAGCGTCCTAGGGTATCCTACGTCATCGAGTACAAAAATATTCGAACGTTGGTCTACCCGTGCACTGTCTAACAAGAAAACATTTTTTTAGTGACCCAAACTTCGACTTTTTGTAGCGATAATACTTACATATCCTTTTGTGTGGGTTCTCTAAGAATGAAACCATGGTGCCTCATCCTCTTGCAGTTTCGCTTTTCAGCCGCATTAGAATTATTTTGGGGCATGCCAACGTTTTGTCCTGAACGTCGAATACCACTACAAGTGGAATTTTTCTTGTACTCAATTACGTAGGAGAACCTAAGACGCCCTTACAGTCTATTATGAAAACGGGAATAGCTGCATTTAGCTGCAGAGTTGAGGGTGCCTGAGCATACTAGAAGATTAAATGATTATTAGGGCTTGTTGAATGGCAACGGTGCAACCATATAGTTTTTAAGCTCCGCCGACAGTTTTCGTGGGGCGTAGCTGTAAAGTGGTTAGAAGCTTTTTAGTGAACGTTGTAGGTTGGGTATGTTTTTAGTTTAGTTATTATATCGTTTTCAACCTACCGCTTCTTGGACGACTTGATTTCTGACTGTTCTTTATTTTTATATTGGTAAAAGAAAGTATTTATGTGCTATTTCATCTGGCCTGTAGAGTGGCGGGCGATATGGATAGCATGCTGCTTAGATAGTTATTTATTTAATCTTGTCTTGACTAGGGAATAGCCAGAGAAACCCAGTTTTCTTATCTATTCGCATTGTAAATGTATCGTTATTATTTTATTATGACGCTTCCTTCTATAGCAGTCTGCTTTGAATCGATTTTTTTTATACCACAAAAGTGGCGAATAAGCTTACGGCTTGCCATGCCATGGTCTTCGTTTTCGAATTTTCACCACAGAGTATTTTACTGTGTTGTCTAATTTAGTTAATACCAGTTAAATAATTCGGAACTTTCGATATGGCTGCTTAAATTTCGGTTTAGAGCTTACGAATAATGGTGTCGGTCTTTGAGCTGGGTGGGACATGCTTTGCTTTTTGTGAGTATTTGTTGTTTCTCTAATTAGGGCTAGTTTCAGATGTATTATATAAAAAGTAGCTTGAAGTTAACTGTAGAGCGTAGATAATTGTCTTATCTATAAACTATTAAGTTAGATCCTAATCAGTTTGTCGTAGTCTTAGTTTTCACGAAAAAATATCCCATAAAACATTTAGCTGACCTAGAACAATAGTATAAATAATATATCAAATTAAATTCATTGGTGTGGGTTGGTGACTGTTTACCACGTAGTGCATTGTATTATCTGCCGAATGGTGAAGGGTAGATGAGGTTCATGAAAATGTACACATTTCAAGTCTGTAATATATTGAATTAAAACCAAATACCACGTGTACATATTGATGGACTTAACTGTCAATAATTTATACTCATGCTCAGTAACATACAATCTCATTCACCATTCACTCAACTCTAACCATATTAAAAATTCACCAAACTCACAAACCTTATATTAACCACTCCATAATCTTCCAGAACACGCCTCAAATAACTGCAAGCCAGCAACCGATAATAACGTCCCAACCGCAACCGATCAAGGCCCAAATAGTGAATCAATCGCAGCAGCAACAGATCGTCGTCACACAGAAGCAACCACCGGCGTTGATCACCTCCAGTGGCAACCAGATTGTCGGTAACCAACAGATCTTGCAAGGCGGACAGCAGATCATACAGGGGAACCAGCAGGTGAGCTAACTGAATGTTTGGCACTTACCTAATAACGATATACTCGTATATAGCAACAAAAAACATGGAAACTCAAAGACACCAATTGGAAAGCATGGAGGTAGATGGCGTTTACAAGTCTATATTGCGTTCTGCATCGTTCTAACGATATGGCCTAATTTCCACTTTATAATATCAAACGATAATCATGACCAAACGAGTTGTTACTCAACTGAGAAGCCGCTCGGGCTTGAATCTGGCCCCGCCAGAATAGGAAAGACAAGCCATGGCACGATGATGATGATGATCAGCCGTAGTTTGGTGTCTTGGTCACATAGGCCCAGGCCATAGGAAAATACTTAATTTAAGAACAATAGATACAGTACAAAGAGGAGAAAAAGAAATAACAAGCAACAGGCGGCCTTATTGCTTATAGCGATTTCAGCTTCGACTTTGTATACATCATTCCTTATTCGGGGTGTCCTTGACCCTTTATTGATTTTGATGTAACGTAACACCCAAAGACCCACTGAGCCCATACCACTCTTTGTGCCTCCTCCCATCTTCATTCGGAACGTCCTTGCCGCTTCAATGATGACGTTGACGTAGCAGCATCCAACGACCCACTGAGCCCACACCTCTCTTTGTGCCGTCTGCCTATATCGCTCCGTATTCGGGACGTCCTTGCTGCTTCAATGACGACCAGCTAACCACCCACGTCTCCCGCAGCTGCTCCAAGGCAACCAGCAGATAATAGCGGTGTCGAACAACCAGCAGATCATCGTGAACGCGCCCATGAAGGCCGCGCACCGGCCCGCGCCCAGGCCCCCGGCCCCCGCCGAGAAACCGCTCGCCATACATCCCGCGGTGGTGAGTAGAGTCTTCTACCGGGGTTAGGACTAGGATTGCCAACTTTTAAAGACCAAATATAGTATTTTCGAGGTTCGATTCATTCGAATAACCTGGGGTTCGAATGAAAATGAATGATTAGTAGATCAGTAGCCATAAAAATATAGTAGATCGGGAATTCATTTAAAATAATTCGCTTGCGCAGGAATACTCATATCCTATCCACCCTCTATAACGTCCTTCATAATCCTTCCGCTCCCTCATACCTCCGTGACCGATTCCACTTTTCTCGTCCACAAGACAAACCTTGTCGTTCCAGTGTTAGATCGTCGCTGGACATCCCCATCCACCATTCCGACTTCTACTCCTACTCCTTCACTGTACATGCCGCAAGACTGTGGAATTCTCTTCCGCACGAAGTGCGCGATTGTCAATCTATAGCAATCTTTAAAAAGCGTGTAAAGGAACATTATCTTTCCTTATGTGCCTGAATGTTCTACAATACATGTATATATTTTATTATGTATATATGTATGTGTATTTATATATATACTATTGTGTGTATTTAGTATCTTATTTATAATTATTTATGTAGTTTATTAAATATGTATATATTAAACTATTGCGCACGTCTCATCCCCTATAATCAAAATGTCTCTCTTCTATAGGCCTGCTGGAAGAGATTTCTTCTTAGAAATAAGTAGTGCCTGTTGTGTCGTCTTTAATTTTGTAATTTGTGTATACTTTATATTGTGTGCAATAAATTGTTAAATAAAATAAATAAATAAATAAATAATATAGTATTTTTAATAAAATATATTATAAAAATGGTCTGCCGTAAGTAGTTAGCGGGTCCAAGATGGTGTTTAATTGAGTAATTTCTAATTTCTTAACATTAAAAATCAAGACACATTCCGTTTTACTGCAAGTGATAGTGATAAGCGACTTTGGCTGATAAAATATAGTAGTTTGGTCACCACAACCAGCAGGATACCTTATTTTATAGAAGGACTACGTTGTCTTCGGCATCCTGGGTGACGTCGTGCTCCCTGGCAACCCCATCTTCTGTTTTGCTTTATCGAAATACATAAAATATTTGTACATTATGTGTACTCAATTAGTACTCATGGGATCGTTCAAGAGGTATATTAGAGGTTTCCTAAGAGGCGGGCAACGTACATTAAAAAAGTACATACTTAAAAGAAATGGGTCCAATTATTTGCATCAAAAATTGCTATAGAACGTATCTACAATAACCCTATTATTTGTAAAGGAATTTTACGTAGATATTTACTGTCTTAGCCAATGAAAGGCTGAAAAAAAGGACCTTATCTATTTCTCCCGTCAAGCAACAATGCTCGCATTGTTGTGTTCCGGTTTGAAGGATAAGGTTGCCAGCACAATTACAGACAAGCATCAGACCACTACCCTATTTTATTCCATTATAAACTATTAACAAACACTCCGTTTGGTGCCCACAGAAACCGCAGCAACCAGTGATGAGGCAGGTCATCACGCGGCAGCCCGTGATGGTGGGCAACACCAAGATTGGGGACAAGGAAATGGTGGTCAACACTCCGGTAGAGGTAAGACCTGTTTGTTAATTAAAAATGATATACCGTCACGGATATGGCTCCCGAAACTGTCTCATGCTCCCCAGCAGACCTTGGTTAACATCGCTTCGACAATGACATTAGAAATTCACTACCACTCCCATTGGTAATGGCAGGTGGTAGGAACTTCAATATTTGTTTTAGTATATTAGTGGTTATTCACTATTGTGAAAACCGTGGCTCAACACTTTTGACCATTAAAGTCACTCAACATTGAATTTTTTTTGATATTTCAAATATTTACTGCGTTATTTGATCGTCATCACATCGGCCGTGTGGTGACCGGTAGAGTAGAATAGCACCAACCCCTTACACTCGTGGGAGTCGTACAAGGCGACTAACGTTTAGAGGCAAAATATATAGTCTCCATAAACTGGAAAATGGGCAGCAGCGTTTTTCATTGTTATGTTTGCAACACTGCGATCTCCAACCCGCCTGCCAAGCGTGGAAATTATGGCAATAACCTCCCCTTTTGTGGGAGAGGCCCTAAGTCCTGCAGTGGACTGTAATGGGGTGTGATGATGATGATGACATCGAAGAAAAAATATCTCATTTAAGAAACACCTTCTTCACTCTTGCTCTGCATCTGTCGAACTATATCATCTGGCAACCTTTCAAGACCACAGAGATTAAGTGGTTGCTAAAGTACGTTTCATAGAAAAAGGCGAAACAATTTAGCACGACATAGAGAATGTTGAATATGACAAAAAGAAAACAAACATGCCACCAATAGGGAAATTCCACTCACTCACAGCCCGTAACAGTTCACTGCAGGACTTAGAGCCTCTCCCACGAAAGGGGAGGTTATTGCCATAATCTCCACGCTTGGCAGGCGGGTTGGAGATCGCAGTGTTTAAATATAACAATGGAACATGCTGCTGCCCATTTTCCAGACTACGGAGACTCTTGATCTTTTGCCTCGAAAACATTAGTCGCCTTGTACGACACCCATGAGTATAAGGGGTTGGTGCTATTCTACTCTGCCGGACACCACACGGCCATGAGCCTAGGTATTGTAATATAAATAAAGCGCGCATTCCGTAGCCGCTTACCACATCTGGAATGACGTCAATGTAAAGGAAGATATTATACTGCAGAAATGATAACTGACACCTCCTCACGACCCTTGGTACATTATCGTGCTCAGTTCTTTTGCCTTTTTGTGTGGAAAAGCACTATAGACAGCTATACATGGCATTGCCTAGGTGGCGAAACCCCCGACGCCGAAGCCGACGGCAACGCCGCCGCCGCCGCCACAGGACGAGACCCCCTGGATATGCCATTGGCGGGGCTGCGGCAAGTAAGTCCTTTCAATATTAATTTTACACTGTCTATACATTCATTCCTAGTGTTCCTAGTATTCTGTGAAGAAAGTAAGTTGGAATCCGGTAATAAAATCTTAATTTCCGGGTATACCCAGTTCCGGCTGCCCGACTCGGAAACTCTATGGAAAGCGATACCACAGAGTATTATCTTGGCGCTAATATCCCAGTTGTGCCCGGGGTCCGCCTTGAGCATGATCCAAGATTTGGTAAATCAGGTAATTACAGTGGAAAGACTGCCATCTGACCTCCGTGATCCTGCTACCAAGGGAACCTGACCAGATTAGATCAGGAATGTGCAGGTTTCATCACGATGTTTTCCCTCACCGTAAGAGCATCGGTTAGCATTCAACTGATGTACAGTCTGACAAGAAAGTCGTGAAAAAAATTGAGGGCGCCACCACCGTTTACATGGTATCATTGTACTGTATCAGTCAGCGTACCTAAAATATAAAAAAAAAACTTATCTTCACGTCTGTGCCTTGCATCTATATCCAATTTCTTTGTGTCTGTACCTCGTATACTTCGACTAGAAAATTTGATACCTGTTAATATTTTATATCATATCGCACGACTACAGCGCGTGACAGTCCTCTGCTGGACTTAAACCACAGCAGCCGAATGGGCTAGTTTTGTATAGTTAGAATAGATAGAGGGATAGGCAATATACAGAGTGTTACATAATATATGTATGAAGTCATGAACTGAATGGAGTGCAAAACATATTAAAACGATAGGTACAATTATTTCTGTTGTACGTGGAATTTTTGTACCTATCGTTTTCATACATTTAGCACTCCATCCGGTTCACGGCTTCATACATATATTATGTAACAGCCTGTATAGGGAAATCAAGATTAACATAAGGCCAGCTCCAAGTAAGATAGCAAGGTAGAAAAAGTGGGAGGTTCATTACATGGCTATTTTAATCACAATCTAAACAGTATGAAAATGCCAACGGATATCGTTACAAAGCCCTTGCATCTGCCCTTGTAATTTAGAGTATCATGATGAAGAGTAGGTAATATTAAATAGTATAGTTTTTGCGTTTTGGGAACTACTGCTCTTGCAATAGGAAGTTGCCTACTGTTAAACTGAATACCCACTTTAGCTGTCACATTATGGTGGAAGATTAAGAATAAGGGGATGTATTGGAAATTGAAATAAGAGTGGTATATATTTACTCTTATAAATTTATTAACACTGATGCACGGAACGATGTAATGTCAAACTGTTATCTACCTTTTGTTTCTCTCTGTGTTCGACCAGCCACCGTGACGTGATAATCTTATATTATCCTCCTCAATTAATAATATATTTCTCATGTTTCCCTGACCCTAGATTTTATTTCACCAGACTCGAATAGTCGTATATTGCCTACTGTGCCTAGACAATATAGCTTTGTGCTACAATACCTTCGTTCACAAGCGCTTCGTTAAAAAAAAGAATTTTATATTTACGAAAAATAAATTACAAAAAGACCGAAACTATAACAGTACACTATAATTTGACGGTTAATTTAGTGACCTCAAATAAATGTAAACAATACTACAAAACACATTAATGTTACATAAATTCAAATGATTTCCAAAAGATAATATTATTTTCAAAATTTAGATACATGCTACGTATCGATAATCTTTGATATTCGGCCGAAAACATCTTCCAAATAGCACAGAAACTTATCTGCTCTAAACTCGGCCACACATTCTTGAACAACTCTAAATATATATTTTCTCGTGCCGCCTTTATACGTTTTTGCATTAGTTGCGACAATTAATGTCCCACACAGTAAATATGTAGAAATAAACACAACAACAACAAGACAACGGCAATGTCTAGATGAGGTGACAGCTGAAGTCAGTTTGACCACAGATAGGTATAGAATATTTGAGTTTGACAGTAATTTAGTGTGGCCAATTTAGGCGAGCGCAGTAGTTCCCAAAACATTCTATTCACGACTTTCTTGCCAAACTGTACATAACTCAGAAAAGACTCATTGGCACATGGCCGCAGCGGGATTCGAACCCTCTCGACTACGAGTCGTATAACTTAACCGTTCAGTCACCGACACACCTAAATGTTAAGGCGCTAGTTAAACATGTTTTATTTGGAATATTTGTATCGTGTAAACGGATAACAACCCTCCAACCACCACTACACCACCGCCCCTCCCCCCATAGAGTGTGCGAGAGTGCAGCGGGCGTGTTCGCGCATTGCGCCCGAGCCCACTGCCCCACGGGCGCGGCGGGCGAGGCGCCGTGCCTGTGGGCGGACTGCGACCGCGTGCCGCGAAGGACGTTCGCGCTGCTCAACCATCTGGGGGACAAGCACTGCACCGCGCACGTGAGTAGCGACACGGCTGGGTTATGTCGTTATTCATCATATCAGCCGAAAGACGCGCACAGCTGGGAATAGGCCGGGCGGCCAGAGATCTCCGCAAAGGCCGGTCCTGTGCCTTCCGCATCCAGCTGGTACCTGCGATCTTTTTCAGGTCGACGGTCCACCTTGTGAGGGGCCTATCCGCGTTGCGTCTTCCGGTACGTGGTCGCCACTTGAGAACTTTACTGGCTCAATTCAGTCGTCTAAATTCTGAAGCAAAAAGCTTGAGAGCAAATCAAAGTGGAATTGTGTTACGCGTCACTCCGCTTTTCAAAAGGCGTGATACAGAAATGGACCTTATAGCTTATAGTGAGCAATACATTTTACTTTGAATTGCTCTCACACTTTTTGTCTGACTGACGTCCATAACATACTACAAATATAATAAATTGTAGTAATGTTTACTATCTGTACATATTATATTGTAGCTATGATTAAAGCAATTCGGTTTCATATAACAAAAATGCAGAACTATGAGGACTGAGATGATATGTCGCATGCCTGCAATGGCTGGATAAATTGACACCACATTTTTTAGTATACTACTGTACTAAAAAGTTTTACATGTCTACATCAACAGATACTATCAAAGCGTGATACATTGTCTGTTATCCTGCCTTTGTTCTGACCACTCTTACCCTATATTGGCTAAGGCTTTCTTATGCTACTCAGTGACAAATGAGCAGAAAGTCCACCTGATGGTAAGCGGTAACTCTCGCCCAAAACATCTACAATTCATAAATTTAGGTTGTAGGTAACAAAAATATAGAGCCGCAGGTGCCTTTTTACTGTAAGGATTAACATGAAATGCCTCATGCCTGTAATTTAGATGGCTACCTTATCCTTAAAACCGGACCAGAACAATGCAAACATTGTTGCTTGGCGGCAGAAATAGATGAAGCGGTGGTACTCACCAAAGCGGATTCCTCAGAAATGACAATCCTACCACCTGATAAAAAATTATCTTTAAAACAACAAAAACTCCCCTCCCAACAGGCACTAAAAGCCCTATACAACTCCCGGCGTGCCAGCGGGGCGATTGCGGCCCCCGCGGGCGTTGAGGGCGCGGCGGGGTCCCTAGGGTACCCCCCCAACGCCGCCTTGGCAGCCCTCAACAAACACGCCACCGACATGTTCAACCCTAGGGAACTTATGGTGAGTCATAGTAAAACTAGTCGTCAGCCAGACAGTATTTTATATTTTTTCGGACTTGACCCTGCCTCCTACCTTTTCCTCTCCTAGGTCTCCCATTCATCCTATAAGCAAAGCATTCATCCTTTGAGCAAAACGAGCATGAGCAAAATGAGCCGCGGATTTATGAGTAAACTTTTGTGCAAGTCTGCGCGTCCGGTGAGCAATGCTCCTTATTCGTATAGCTCATGGAGAGTCACAATATACTATTACATTTATAGTTTGTTATGTCGAACTATCTCTTCTATAATGTGATATATGTAATAAGGTTGGGCAAACTCACACAGCGCCATCTAGTTTCAAACAGCAAGCTGGCCCACTTTAACCATTCATTTATACCATTATAGTCTTTAGTTTTACCTTGATGCGGTACGTACGAGATACTCCGCCCATATCATGTCATTGCTTGCAACACTGAATACATCCTAAACTCATTTATATGCCACGATCCACTCCTTTCCATACATTTATAGGTCTACTCTTCACACTCATGATCATATAAGAAATAAAGATGGCGTGCTGTCGTCAGTGCCATGAGACCGGTTTCGTAAATATGTGTGCCATGGCGTAGTTTAATTGTCAATGTGTACGTGGACGTACACACAGCATGGCGTAGTTTTGCGTGCGTCAGTATGTTGTCAGCAGGATTCTGTCTTTATTTCTTATTTGGTCTGAGCGTTCTCCATCCATTCATTGTATTGTACCCCATGGTTCTCTTCAGTTTCACATAATCAAATACTACAATTGATAGCACGTATATTTACGAGAAAAAGCGATTATGTACAAGATCATTATTACTTTTATCAATATAAGATAATTTTAAGTATCAATATTGGCTATAAGTCTTAGTTTTGGGCCGCAAGCTAAAAGTAGCGATATATTTTTTTCGACATAGGCACTTTAGTTGCACACCTAGTCTTTTAGCTTACGGCCTAGAGATTAATATTTGGGGCCAGTTGCAGAATTGGATTGATTATTTTTTCTTTTATAAATATTTTATTTATATTACTTATTTTAAATAAAAATTACTTTGAAGCTCACTTATTTCATGCAACTGGCCCAAAGTATCACGAAGCATAACTTTCATCACTATAATATGCACATTATGGATTAGACCAATAGATGGGGGTTACATGGTACGGTAAAGTGACCATTGTACAGTCGTCATAGAAAATGTTTCCTTTTTATCTACTTATTTACTATGTAATTTTCAACTCTACTGCACTGTATTAAAGTGCTGCTCTTAATGGCCCACAAATAGCTCTGAAAATAACAATATATGGCTACTGTACGTGCGGCGGGCCAAATAAGTGGTCGATCAGTTTTGATAAAAGATTCCGTGTCACCAAAATTTCAAAGGGCGAGCCTAGAATATTATTCACGACGTAGGCACAACAGAACTTCAATCTCAATGGCTCTACACTTGGCTAAATTCAGTCGTCCAAATTCAGAAGGTACTCGTAAAGGCGTGAGAACAAGATCTAAGTGGAATGCATCGCTTATAGAAAATTGTCATTTTTTGTATTACTTCTATGTTACGCGATGCTCTGCTTTCCAAACGGCGTGATACAAAAATGGATTTTATTTTATAAGCGATGCATTTCATTTTGATCTTGCTCTCACGCTTTTTGCTTCTGATTTAGACGACAGAATTGAACCAAGTGTAAAATAAGCCTTTTAGGGTGGTAGACCACCTTTTAAGGGTATGGTTTCCGGGTTTCCTATCGCGTACCTTTGTTGACGAGTAGCCCGATATTCCCCCCCGTGTCCATGATGCATGCATCGAAATATCGGGCTACTCGTCAACAAAGGTACGCGGTAGGACACCCGGGACATACCCTTACAATGTGTGATCATAACCGCGATAGTATAAACATGGTAGACCACTCATTTGGCCGGTCCCCCCCCGTCTGTCGGTCCGTCCGTGTGTCGTCACTAACGTGTCCCCACGCAGCACCGCGCCGACGCCGGCCGCGCACCCGAGCAGCTGGTGAGAAGCATACCAAGGATCTATAGCCTGGGGTTTGGACCAATCGGGGATGACGGGCACACTATACATACATACATATATACATACATAGAGAGACAGTCACTTTTCTTTTTGGTGACTTTAATGTGGCTTATAAGCGAATACATGGACAGTAATTTTTTTTGATGATTTCAATGTGGCTGAAAAGCGAAACTGCAAAGAGGATGTAAGGCACCCTACAGATTTTATACAAATGATATGATATGTTCTAGAACCCACACTAGAGGATATGTAAATACTATTGCTGCGAAATGTCGAAGTTTGAGTCACTAAATTTGTGCCAGATTGTGCACGGGCAGACCAACGGTTTGTGGGTCTCTTAAACCTCCACTATCACTACAAAGTGGAATGTTTCTTGTACTTTTGCCTAAGTACAGTATTTGTAATAATCATAATATACGGTCACGGGGTGCCAACCGGCTCCCGAGACTGCTGAACAGGTTATCAGACTACCCCAGCGGAAGACCTTGGTGAGCGTATTTAGCGTTGCGAACGGTATTAGGAAGCACACCTCACGAGTGGCAAGCATTTGTATTTAATACAAGTGCAAGCTCTAGTGGAAATAGCAAATTTGAATTTCGTATCGACCGTCCTGCTCACGCTAATAGTGTTTAATAGGAGAGTGAGAGGAGAGCAAGAAAGAAATTCGAATTTCGCATTTGAGAGTAACCTCCTTGACTCCATTTTCGGTCGTATTGTCAGTTACCACCAGGTTAGTTGTCGGTAAAATGCTTGATTAGTTGAAAATATACCATCAAATTGGCTCTATACTTCCACTGATAATCAAAAGAATTTAACCAATAGAACCAATATAGATTTAAAAAGATTTTCACATTCTTTTTAAATTACACACACCGTTTCTACGTAGAAGATTAAATATTCACTCCATTTCTTCGTGTCATAAATTAAATTAAATTTAAATATCAATCCAGTAAAGTACATCACATCCATATAATATGTCGCGATCAAGAATTTTTTAAATATTATTTTGTCATACTGATTGGTCCAATACTCAGTGGCAGCGCGCAATGCTTGTGTGGAATTTTGTTTCGTTTTAATGTGGCAGTTGAATGTGTTTTCTTACGTTTTGAAAGTACGTTTCAATAGAAAATGTCGTTTTTAAAGGAACGAATATGCCGCCAGTAGGAAAACAACTGTCAAGGAAAAAGACAACTGACGCGCCATCGCGGTCATTCATTATTATCGTTTTAGCGCTCAATTGTTTAATATTTTTCTATTGAGACATACTTCACTATAACTTTTTTTCACTATAAATTTTAATTAGACTTCAGAATGATCATTTAGTAAAATGATAAATTCTGACGCTTTGTTTGTGTACAACGCCATCCTATATTTAGCTATGAGGGTTTTCGCGATTCCAAAATCCACGAGATAGCGTTACTGTGACGTAAGGTCTACTGTCAAAATAAAGCCCTGTCATTGGCTGGAACAGATTTGTCATTTTACAGCAGTTGTTACTGTTCAATATCACGACAGTATTCTGACAACAGACCATACGCCTCACAAGCGCCATCTGGAATAGTGAAAATCCTCATTAGTTATTATTTACATTTTGTCATTAATCTCGCCTGCAAAGATGTTGTTGTTGTATTTTTTATGGAGGTAGACTTGAAAATGGATAATTAGCTTGTTGAATTTGTGATATTGAGATAGACTGAGTTATCCTCATAAACTGTATTGTCTTTATCTTGTTTTGGTGCTAGTTCTGTGTCGCATTATGTTAACTTGTTGTGTCGTTTGTTTGTTGTGTTGTTGTGTGCGTGTTGTGTTTGTATTCCACTATTTTCACTCACTGTTTTACTAACTAACTGGCAGGTCCAGCAGCTAGGAAGCCGGGCAAGACGCAACTTTGTCGATGTGCAACGTTTTCCCGTACTTGTCCAATATGTCACATATACTGATTTTAAATGTCAGCATTTTATCTACCAATAAAACAATGATTAAATAACCATATTCAAAGCCTAAATAATTTATATTATGTGTCCTATGTCTGCCTCTATATAACATCATCCTTTCCACCTCAAAAAAAAAGTGGAAAGCTCAATTAAGTCTCAAAAACACCTGTATTGAAATAGTCTTTGTATGTGGTAAATTTTTAAATAAGCGTTTTATTGATAGGTATAACGCTGTCATACCCTAAGCCTAAATAATATGGGACTTGTTTGTTATCGCCTGGTGGAGGGGCGTGCGATATTTACATAAATACAAATTCATTCGTTTAGATTTTAATAATTTACAACGTTTCTCTCTCTCATATACTTGTATACCTAGTTCTTCTTAGTACTAATATTTATCATGTATACGTTCTAATGACCCTGTATTCATTTTGTACAGTGATAGATTATTGTACTTTATCAGTTACGTATTTCAGTTACCGTAGCTTCTCATTAGAAAGGAAAATATACATTATTTGCATGTATTATGGACAATAGACGTCGTCTATTTGCATGTGTATGTTTAAACTGATTGTTTAGTTTGTTTGTTCCTACATTTTGGAAAGCGACTTGTTAATTGATGTTTACTTAATTGTGTGCCAATTAGGACGAGAACGAGGGGCCCGTGACGAAGAGCATACGACTGACTGCGGCCCTTATCCTGAGGAATATCGTCATATATTCGAACACGGGGAGACGGTGAGTGGTTTGATTCGTATTTATTTTTCACGATTAATTTCTTACTGCTGTCTGTAGGCTTGTGATTCGTGACCAGTGGTCGGAACCTTATGTTTAGTACAAAAAAACAAGAATTACACTCGACAACTACGTTTTTCAAAATTAGAGACAAATGCCGTACGAGCGGGTTACTTATGTCCGTGCCCGCCGGCCCGGGTCCGCTCTTCTATGAAGAAAACCTTTTCAGCCTTATAGAAAGCGGTTTCCATCAATTAGTAATTAAAAATTCATGAGGGTATGGCCTTTTACGTGCGGCAACTGCCATCTGACTCACACAACACAACTTGTTAGGGAAAATCCGGATCGGATTCAATCAATTGGCAATGGTATGGCAGTAAGCGTACTACTTAATATCTTAGTACCTCAGCTTTAATACTTTTTCCAGTAATTCCCATTGTTTCGAAATGTTGAAGCAGAAGAAGAAGAAGAAGTGCAGTAAAAATATCGCTCGTTTAGAAGCACCTTTATTTAGTTATTTGCTATATTTTATTTCTGAATTAATTAGCGTTTTAGATATCATCGAAATCATCAGCCACTTTTATATTTCGAAAATAAAGAATGAGGCTGTCGACTCTATATAACAATAGCCCTTACCCTATGTTATGTCTAACAGGCAACTGCGGTCCTTCGAGTCTCATCTAGCGACGATAGCATTCAGTAACGTGGAGGCGTCCCGAACCATCGCACAAGTACTATACGACATGAACAACATTTGAGAACCGGACTTCGGACTTCGGTCTGAATAAAGCATCTTATGGACACGAGTTAAATCTTAGAATGGCCTGTACAATATAAATAAAGAACAAATTTACGTGACACAGTAAAGCAATAGTGGAGTAATGTCTAAATAACTCGGCTTTTGTGATAAAGTGTGGTAAGAAATGGCGATAAATATATTTTGATAAGGACCTTTAGTTGTAATGTAGACATTTTGTAATTGTCCCTTCCGTGTTGTGTTTAGGATTTTTTAAATGTTATAACAGCCTAGTTGCTTCAATGTAGTAGTGTCGCAGCTAGTAATAAATCTACAATGAGGGCTTTCGCGATTCCAAAATCCACGAGGTGGCGTTACTGCGACGTAAGGTCTGCTGTCAAAATGAAGCCCTGTCATTGGCTAATTGGATTCGCATTTATTTATGTCCAATAGCACGACAGTATTTTGACAACAGATCTTACACCTCACTAGCTCCATCTTAAATTGTGAATGGGTATTGATTTCGAAAGTGAATAAAAGTAGGCGCCGTTCAAACAGGCGATTGGAAGGAAGCGAGTAGGATAATGAGATGTCTTTATCAATACTTAAGTCAATGGCTTGTGCTCCACCAGTGGTATCTTTATTAAGGTGACCAATTGACCATGCCTTGGCCATTTTCATCGTCCTGTCTCATCTGCGTGGACTGTGCTCTGTATTAGACGTTAATTATGTTCAATTTATTTAAGAAAGCAGTTATTTTCGATTGTTAATGTGGCAGCAATACATTTTTCTTAACTTTCGTTTTCATGAGCAGCGTGTCAAAAAATTCAGCTAGTTTTATTAGTATTACATATTATTTGTTCCAATGAGGATTCAGTCGTTCTTTTTTCTTATTATATGTCCATTTTGTTTGTCTTATCTTTTCGCAATAATCTGTCTTATCTGTCTTTTCAATTACAGTACCTGTTTTTTGTAAAGAAGTGTCCTAAAAATGTTTTTTTTTTTTGTGAAATATCGAACTGTATGACAGTATTATACCTAGGAATCATCAAGTACTTTACGAATAGTAGTTAAGTTAAAATAATTAAGGGAGGGAATGTTCTTTTTCGATCTTATTGCAATATTTTGTAAGACGTAAGTTCCTACTCGTGTTAGAGTGTGACTTAGTTCTGAGCGGATTTTTGCATTTTACGTATAGCAGCTTTTAACGGATTACAGAATAATTTGTACTAAGATCTTTTGACATGATCTCATGTCATTGCTTCATTGTAATATCGTTCTAAGTTACAATGATAACTTTTTTGTGCATTTACCTTACGGATAGTTAGTGTGACATATAAAAAACAGTTTTTTTGTAATTTCTATTTATAACTTTTCTCTTGCGTTGTACTTATATGTAAGTACTTCCAGGATAAGTTATTTAGTGCAATGTGAATATTTTGAGTGTTTTTAAAATTATTTTGTGTTTTTTCATGGATGTATTGATTCTCAGTATCTTTAGTTATGTTGAATTGAGTGTAATTACGATTGTGTTGTATTTTTTTAAATTTCTTATTGACATTTGTACTATGTACCTAGTTATGTTTAGGACATTCTTACGCAATAAGTGTTAGTGAATGTGGAATGTATCGTTGAGAACGAATACTATTACTGATAAGTTATGTTGACAACTGCAATGTTAGAAGCTGATCGAGTAAAATATATTTTACGAAATTTTTGTATGGGGACTAATATTTTGAATGAGGTTGCAATTCAGTTGTGTATGAGGCAATAAATCATGGCACATTATATGCAAAAAATATTTAATTAGTAAATTTAATACAAATTAGTTTTAAGTGTAACACAATTGATAATAAAACATTGAATAATACTACGAATTTTATTTTGAGTCTTTGGCTACAAATTGAATTTGCTGACGCAGTGGTTGACTACAGACGCACTATGCATTCTTCTCCTTATAGTCTGTAGCGGTATTCCCAATCTGTTGCAAATGTTGTCGATGAAATATTTTTCTTGCAATTTACGCTCCTCTCGGTTTCATATAAAAGGGAGGCTTGATAATTAGCCCGCAAGCGAACCAAGATCACCGACATAGCCCGCAGGATAAAATGGCAGTGGGCAAGCCACATACCTCAAAGAACTATGGCCGATGGGGCAGTAAAGAACTCAAGTGGTGACCACTTATCGGAAGACGCAGCGTAGGTAGGTCTATCACAAGGTGGACCTACGACCTGGTAAAGATCGCAGATACAAGCTGGATGCGGAAGGCACAGGCCTTTGAGGAGATCTCTGGGAGAGGCCTATGCCCAGCAGTCTTTCGGCTGATATGATGATCATGATTAGTACATATGATAACTTAAAATATGTTCCCAATTTCGGTTGCATGTCAAGTTGCAGGTGGATTGCGCGCCAAAATATCGCCATTCACAACTGACAAAATTCGTATTAAGAATCAAACTAAGTTTTATTTCTGTTGTTACATAATTATCCAGTCGGTCGGCGTCCCCAATAGCCGCGCGGCGGCGCTGGGGGGATTTTGGACCACGTCAGTGTAGATATTCTGTGTCCTTGTGTCCGCCTGGCACATTATTAGTTTAGCTTCCAATTTCTAATATGCAGCAGAACAGAATTAAGCAAATAAAGTTGCATTTCATGTTACCAAAAACGTCGGTCCAGTCGCCTCTCCATCGATCGACCTTGAGCCTTCAGGTATAAATGATAGCAAAATCACAGAACGCACCTGCAACCTGCAAAACTTGCATTTTTGTTACCTGCAATTTAAATGTATGAATTGTAGATTTTATGGGCGACAGTTACCACTTACCATCAGTTAGGCTGTCGGCTCGTTTGTCACTGAATAGCATAAAAAAACTTTCGACACGGTATAACCTCGATAGGTATTGGTTTCGCCTATTAAGTTGTATTGCTCTTGATGTCACTCTAACACTGACGCTGAGTTGGATACAGGTTTTTTTATTCGCCGCACACCGCAAGGACGTTAATATCTGACCCAGTTCATGCCAACAAGTCCTAGTTATGAATAATAATTCCCAAATAAAAGCGGACACAGAAATAACATTATCGCGAACGTGTCAGCACTCCGGGTCCCCTCGAATCTTTTTTCAATTTACCTCCTTTCATTGGAAAAAGGCGAAGAGCGAGAGTAAATAAATTCCACGGGAAAGTATTCGCTCGAAACAAACGCTCGAGAAGTTCGGGGAGAAAGTTGTGTTATTGAAATTCTGAGCGCCAGGTAAACGCAAGTGCCGCGGATGGATTCTAGGGCGTTTTGTTTACGTTCGGGGCTCTGGCCCTGGGTATTGTGATCAAACGAAAAGGGCTGCCCTTACTGCCCACAGATATGTGTAGAAGAATAATGGTGATAATTTGTTCACCCCAGACGAAAAAAAAGGTAGGGGTGTGGTAATTTTGATGTGTGTATCTAATGTATGTATGGGTGTGTCTGTCTGTGGCATCGTAGCTCTACCGACCGATTTTGTAACGGATTTGATTAACAGATATACTTACTACTAGTCCACTGCTGGACATAAGCCCAAAATAAGCGCCAATGCACCCATCCTGTCCTCGCCTTGACGCATTCAGCCTCTACAGTTTACCTGCAGCCTTTCTCATATCGTCACTCCATCTGGCCGGAGGGTATCTATTACATTGGCGTCATTCCAGTAGCCGTATTCACAATGAATCGAAACCGTTTCCGAACGATTCGACACGAAATTCGTGAGCGGAGAATCCGTGTCGATCGATTCGAAAACTGTTATTCAGAATCCCGATAGATTCCACGGAAACTCTAATCTCCATAACATATGAAAATTTCATTAAAATTAACTGAAACCACATTGGCCTAAGAACTTTTGCGGGTCCTTTGTCGTTTCCGTATCCGAATCCGATTTCCGAGCCATTGTGAATACGGCTACAGATGTGGGCTACGGAATGCGCGCTTTAGCTCACGAGTCTAGTTACAATATCTAGGTGCAACAAATAAGCTAGGTAAGTATGTACTAAGTACCTACCTCTAATATTGCGATAGGTTGGTGACGAAAGTTCACAGACTTTCATAGGTGAAAAATATCACTTCCAAGTATCTCTACCAGTTTCTCCTTATTGGTAGAGATCGAAAGTTCGAGATAGCGGAAAGTAAAAAAATTTATGGGGGAAACAACACTGCAGAAACAATTAACTTTCTTAGTGAAATTTATTATTTATTTACCCTCGCCAGATGGCGGAAAAACAGAGAGATTCAACAAGTTCTTATTAGCACAGAATATCTTTACTAACACTATAGGTATGTCTTTGCGGAAAACTTATTTACTCTGTCTTACTTCCAAAATCTTTTTGTACATTTATCAAGAGAAGATTGGAGTTTGTAACACAGGTTTTACTCACACAGACTTCCAGAGCTTCTATTCCGCCTACCTACCTATTTTCTTGGCACAATAAAGATTATTTAATTACCATACATAGGTAGCAACACACTCACGCCCGTATATCTTATCTATTCATAGCCCGCGAATTTGTTCGCGTGTTATCCCTACCCTCTTCCTACCCTCCTCCTACCCTACATCTACCCTACTCCTAACCTTCACCTACTCTACAACTATTTTACCCCTACCTACCCATTTTATATACACGCTATAATACAGGGTATAAACTACCTGTATACCCTGTATTATAGCGAACAAAACAAAAAAAAAAAGAATTTTTCATTAGAATTTTCAAAGAATATTCAATTTCTCATTTCAAAAGAATTATTCATATCGGTCCAGCCTGTTTTGAGTTTTCTCGAGAACTGTAAAAACGCCGTGTCTATACTTTGAAGATATTGGGATTAGTCGGGATTGGATTCTGGGACGTAATTATACCTAAATCAAAAACCTTCATCTAAACAATGGATGTATCTATTGTAGATACCTGTATTGAATTCCGTAAATAAAAAAGGTACCTACTAGTACAATAGAAAATCAGGAATTCGAATAAAGCTTCGTACTCACAGTTAGATACCTAGGTACTTTCACACATTCAACCGAGTGATTGTTCCAAGGTAGGTAAGCGAAGAAAATACCTGCGTTTTCTCGGAATAAAGCGATCTTTTATGCAGACCATTCTACCGTTTAGCACTTGAGAAATGCAGCATCAAGATCTGCATTTTAAGACCTAGATCCGTAGATTTCGCAATGCAGATAGAGTTTACTTAGTCTTCCTTGCGGCGTTTGTTACCTAGCCGCTTTAGCTAATAAAAATTGTAGCTAGATAGATCCCGGCTTACAAAATGAACATTTAAACTATATATAAGCTGAAAATAATACATGTGATTGGAATTAGGTACTTAAAATCTTTTAACCGTCAATCGGTCGGGTATCTCGCATTGAACCAGCCAGATGGATTGAGCTACGGTCATATTTTTAAAATGCGAAGTTCTCAATAGTATTTATGAGGGTAAATGAGACATACCTATATAATATAATATAGCGTTCCGGCTCTGCCTGGCATTGTCGAGCACGGTTCGGTCGTGGTTGGCGAGGGATACGTTATCTACGGCCATAGGGCGGTCAGCGTGTCACTGTGTGTTTCCTTCCTACTTTCCTATCCCCCTCCTTTTTGACGATTGAAAGAGATATTTAATGTCCGAATCAATAAAGAAATTTTGAATTTTGAATTTCATATATGCATGCCCCTTTATTGCCCGATTATATCCGTCCCCGAGCGGTCGGAAATCGAACCTGATATTCTCCGTAATTTCCGCATGCGAGAGATATCAAGCACATACAGGCAGGTGGGTTCTGGGTGTATATATATATATATATATAACTAATGGGTTCTCACATTACCTTTGTCGTTAATAATGGACCGCCATACATTAATCAATGTAAAACTGCATCGTAACTGTAAGGCATGGGACAGAGCGCTTTGCTTCCTTAGAGGGACTATTTGTTTTGTTTCTTGGTAAGTTATATAACAAATAATGGCTTATAAAACATAAAAATGTTGCGCTTCTTTCCGTGCGTCCGTGCTAGATTGGGGCTACGTGGATGGAACCCAATTATGCCGTTAACTTTAAGTCCACTCCCGCTCACTTTCTAGAGGAGAGCACTTTTAATATGTTTACTCTCTAAGTACCCTAAACAAGATTCTGAAGAAATCTCTTAGTTATTCGTTCGCACACTCTACAGTCCCTTGTGAGTCATTCGTTGATTGGGCTGAAAATATTATTCAAGCTTGAGAATTTCGGAACCGTTAAGTGTATGTAGCGAACACGTCTTCCCACTGACCTCCCACTAGGTGGAGTCGGCATAATATGACTCTCATGTAGCGAACTCTTTACGATCTCCGAAATCACCTTGTTGTAGTCAGTGTGCACTCGGCCCTTGTTTGTTCGTTAAAATAGCAGTGTTCTACACTTAGTTTTAGAAACGCTCTGTCAGCGGTTTGTAACTATCGAATATTGAATGGACTATGGAATTAACCACGGAGCACTAATCCAGCGTTTAACCGGTTTAACCGTCTATTTCACAGGCTTCTCGTTTTAAACGATATTTTCAAGGGAATGTCGTGGAATCGGGTACTATATAACGCTGTTAGTCCAAGTCTTTTGAATGTTATATAGGTAGAGTAAGGGAATTAAATACCGCAAGATAATTTTAATTCAGGTATTTGCGGGACTGAACCATCTTAGTCCCGCTGGATCCAGGTATTTGCGGGATCCCGCAAGTTGGACTTAGACCTCAGAAATCAATTGTAATAAAGACCTTATAGACCTCGTTTTAATTTTACTAGGAAAGTATTCGTTGTAGAAATTTGGGAACAGAAACGATAATAAACTCATTTTTGTTTCCTTCAATATTCACTACCAATCAGAAGTTACTGTGATAGTATCAAAAACATAGCCAATCCAATGTAAATTCGTTGGAACAAGCTCCGCCCAAAGGTTAAAGGTTGGCAAACACAAATCCGCCATTCGTTATCTTGGCGCAGAAGTTTGTAGTGATAAGAAATGTTTGTAAATTTGTCTGAAGAAACATTTCCATTTATTTTGTCTTCTATTAGTAATAGAAAAAAAGGGAGTATATATATATATATATATATATTATTATTTATTATGAAGAAATTCAATATTGAATAATTGTAAATCAATTTATTTGAAATTAGAGCAGAGAAAAATATAAAAAAGCCAAATTTTAATAAATTTGTAACACTCATGCAATCCAAAATTAATATTAATTAATTTTGAGGTTTCTTATGAACCTCATGACTTTTTTTTCTTTTGACTTATCCATCAGATGTAGAACTTCCATGCCTATCTTAATTAAACAAAGTACTTTCAGTATAATTATATTGTTTGATTTCATTCAACATCACTGAATTTACAGCAATATTTATCTAAATAAATTGGTGCGCCTGCACAAAAATTGGACTCCTGATCAAACAATCGAAAACTTAACCTTAAAATGTTACACTCAATTTGATCTAGATGCCAGATTTACGCCGTAAACTCTACTGCTTAGACTTCAACAGCTGACACCTTGTCGGTAATGCAGATGTTAGTTTCCTATTGGTCAACTAATAATTAGTCATTCAACAGAAATTCGAGTCAAAAACGGTCTGATTTTCCTGTTGATTAACCTGCAAGGATCAAAAGGTCCCTGATCACTTTGTTTTTCAGTAAATTGGACCATCAAAATTCGTTCTAAATAACAATCGGAATGCCGTCAATCAGCCCGGGACCTTGTGACATTGTTCACTTGAATAAAGGTTGCATAGGTCAAATTAACTAGACGAAACGAGTGATAAACTTGTTTTTCAATCTTGAAAATTTATTTTATTGAAACGTTACACCCCCACTTGAACAAATCACGGTTCTAGTGGAATAAATACATTTTAATGAGTAATTATTCCCATGAATAGCCCAGCGAGTAAAAAAACTTAACCTTAAAATGTTACACTCAATTTGATCTAGATGCCAGATTTACGCCATGAACTTTACTGCGCATGACTTCTTCAACAGCTGACTCTTTGTTGGTAATACAGATAGTCTTCTATTAGTCCTTGGTGTGTATATTCACGAAAGACAGTAAAATTCTTTGTAATTTCATTTCTTCATTCTGTTTAAGACTATACTAGTTTAAAAAGTATTATAATTTACTTTGATTTATCATAAACAAGTTTTACTTCTTACATGTGTACACTAGAACACACGTAACTTATTTCCCTCAGTGTAGTGTCATATGCAAACTGATTTCATATTTAAATACTTATATCGCATTGATTCATTTTCTGTGATCAGTTGGATTCAGGATTGCAGGATTGAAACAATTTATTGTCTATAGTTTTTTATTTTGGTTATAATGATACACTGTTAGTTTCTAGTTGGTATGTTAATTAGAACCTATGGAAGTTAATAATCTAATGGTGACAATGATGCCAGTGGGTGGATTGAACTATTCTAATCTTTAATTATTACTAGTAATTACTCCATCGGGTGTTATGATAGCAAACTGACCAGGGCCATTGGAGGCCATCAGATTCTCTCCATCATCATAAACTCCTTGTCTAAATGAGGACCTAGGTCGTAGTCTCTGCCGACGCTGAAAAATCTCATCCAAGAAAGATTCAGGAGATTCTCCAAATCTATCGTCTTTATCATGAGAGTTCTGCGGTCTATTCGGAGGCTGCTGACAATTGTTGCCGTTTGACTGACAATTGTAATGTTGATCAGCATCATGAGTGTTACGGTTGCCATTTCCTTGCCGAGGAGGCTCCTCCTGGCAATCGTTGCCGTTTCCTTCACAATTGTACTGTTGATCACGATAATGAGTGTTAGTCTCGCGATGATATGTAGAGTCCCGCCCGTCCTCAGATCCCTGTGTGTAGCCGTCGTTGAATTGTCGACCGGGAGCAGGTACACCATTGCCGGTTGGTTGACGATTCAGTCCGTGATTACCGTAAGGAAATTGTGGAATTCTCGAACCCGTTGGTCTAGTGTTTGATGGTTGACATCTCTGGAAGGGATTATCACAGTCATATGTGAAAACAGGAAGTCCATCCCAGAATTTACAGACGACCATTTGACGACCAGCGCACGATGGTTGTTGAGCCCTTGGAGGTTTCCCAGTGTCAGAAGGATGACGTTCTGTCCTGAATGAACCATCATTGGTACTAGTAGAGTCCCATCCGTTCTCAGATCCACCTGTGTAGTCGCCGTTAAATCGTTGACCCGGAGCAGGTCCACCATTCCTGTTTAGTTGACGCATCGGTCCGTTTCCGCCACTAGGGAATCGCGAATTCCTTGAACCTGTCGGCATGGTGTGGGATGGTAAACATCTCTGGTAGGGATTATTACAGTCACGTGCATAAACAGGAGTTCCATCAAACATTCCACAGTAGATCAGTGGACTATCAGCACACAATGGTAGTTGAATCTTTGGAGGATTCGGTGATTTGAAGCTTCTGCCGTCAGTAACACCAGTGGTATCAGATGGGATGCTTCCCTGTTGGGTGTTCGTTGGACCTCGGTTGGTATTTGGTCCTGATGGTCTTGAGCAACCATTAGCTCCACGAGATCTATGAGTTCCACAGCTATCAGAACCATCAGAGCCATCGGAACCATCAGATTCATCAGAACCACGAATTTCTTTCAAACCACTGGCATTATTCCCGACACCAGCAATAGTTATATCCTTTTGATTTAAGTCTATTCCAATTGTCTTCCCTGAACCACCATGAATATGCACATCATTTGATTTATTTTAGCTCCAACAATCTCATCACCATGACTACCTCCTTTCAATGTGACGTCTTCTTGGTTTACTTTTATCCCTGTAATCTCATCACCTTCAGCGGCAACCTCGTGCTGATCGGTAATAACACCAATCTGGTTACCTCTCAAATTGTTTTCACAGTCATTACATTGCGATCGGTATGGTTTTGCTTGGACCCCTGAAAGAAACGCTTCAATGAATATCTCACTAATTTTTCCTTAATTTATGGCAAGTTTAAATTGTAAATCGGTACCAAATCTACTTACATTCTACACTGATGACTGGTAGGAGCACCACAACTAATTTTGCTTTGGACCTCATGCTGCAAGCGCGTTTTGAGCAAGACTTCAAGGGTTTCATAGTCGGAGCAGGGGGGTCATCCACTGATTAGTCAGTTTGCTGTCATGTGACATATCGATGAGGATAATGACGTTCGAAAATTGATAATACTATCGGTTAACCGACTCTAATTATTTCAAATATAATATTTTTAAACTTTCTGACGCAATTATAAACAATTCAACGAAAAATGGTTTTAAAGTTCCGATACCCCGTTGAAACAAACAGGCCATTGATAAACTTGTTTTTGTTCAAATTAATGAAGTCATCGTCACTATCATTACCACAAAGTCAAAATAAACAATGCCAATTAATAAGAAAATATGGTTTTACTTCTAGAAGCTTTGTATTAATAGAAGACAATACTCTTTCACTAAATGTTACTTTAAAGACCCTGATTAAACAGAAGGATTAAAAGTATCAAAAAAGGATTAAAAAGTATTTAATTTTCAATGTTTCAAATCCTTTCAAATACTGCCTCTTATGGAAGTTCAGTATATGAGAAATCCTTTTGTTTTTTCAGGGGATAGAAATCCAACAATTGGGGCGTCAAATTTTGAAAAATTAGTATATTTTAGTTAATTCACTTCAAAATTATATAAAATCATTCGTTTGCTCAGCTTATTAGAAACTATAAATAAATATAAAAAACATTTATTATAAATCCATTTATTTTTGAGTATAGAATAATTCCAATAAATTTGTGACAATAATGCAACTACCTATATAATATTACAATCCATTATAAGATCCAATATAAACTTAAATGTAATAATCAAGAGGAAAATAGAATCTAATAAAATAATGCAACTGAAGCAGAGTAACTTCCACGTTGATTAAAGCTCCATAGTTTCTCAATCCTTAAAAATCAATAGCAGGTCATCATCATCTTTTTTCTTGTCTTCGGCATTGATCTCATTTTTGGAGGGTCAATTTTTTATTTCGATGCATTCCGAGTCAGAAGTCCTCCTAATGTAGCCTTCTTTGCACACGCAGTCTGACACAGCCATCTGAAATATACAAAATAATGATTAAACTCATCAAATAATACAAAGAAATCCAAAAATAGTCTGCGTAATAAGTTTTTTACTTTGACACAAAAGAATATCACTGGTTCTTGGCAAGTCGGCTGGCAGGATGAACCATCTCTGATCCAGAACTCATTTATTCCGCATTTGGGAGGCTTTGTGGTATAGGGATCTAAACTAAAGGAATCGTCGTAGTCAGTTGGTGCCGCTTCGATCCCTGTAATAGAAAATTTCTTATAACAATCTGCAGTTAAGCAAAACATTTTGTTTTTATACTTCTTCAGTCACTAAGACAATACTTACATGAAGTCGAAGACACGGCAAGGATAGCGAAGACTAGTACGATTTTCCTGAGCATGATTCCAGAGCTCCTGAAGTTCTACTGTGAATTGGTTACAGCTCGTATCTTTTATATACCATTTTGTCCCATGATGTCATGGAACTATATGCGTTGGAACAGTTAGTCATTGCTATAATTATCGTCCATTGTAATTCCTGTAGGTATCTGTGGAGCGCTGTAGAATAATAGCCATTTAATTTATTTTAATAAATGTATTGTTGGAGGAAATTTCCACTGAATTGTCACAACATTGAGGTTACAATGTTATCGGTATTGTGCTGAACATCCGTCAAACGGCTACGTGACTGATTAAAACTGTCGTCATTCCAGAACTCGATCACGTGTCAGAGATCCTGAACAAAACTTCCAAGGGACGCTCTGGACTAAGGCTCCAGATTTTGAGACAGAGTTGATCTACTCTACCATAGATGGCACCTCTTCAAAAAGTAACTTTCCGTCTTATGGTTCTCATCATTCAATTCTAAGGTCCGTCAGAGCTGTTATTCGGGCCAGCCAGCTGATAAGAGATTACGCTCCCCGCAAATAATATAAAAGCCGCTCCAACGAGCGAATTACTCAGTAACGATTCTGGATCTCTGGAATCATGTTGGGAAAAATAGTCGTAGTTGCGCTCGTAGCGCTCATTGGAACCTCATGTGAGTATTTACTGGCTTTGCTATGAAATACTTTTTGATTGTAACAGTACCGTGAACAGTTGTTTCTTCTTCAGGGTTTTCCGGCAGCACTGGTCTAGCATCAGCTCAATATGGAGGAGTCTATCAAAGCGCTCCATTCTGTCCCAATGAATGGATTCGCTGGGAATCTGTTCCACATTTGAACTTTAACGGCTAGAGGTGTTATGAAAACACTCAATGTCAAACATGTTCTGACGGATATCTTCTTTGGAAAGAAATTCCGGGTCAATACTATAACTATTATAACTGGGTGTGCTTCCAAAAACCTGCCGATACACACACTTCAAGAAATATTGATATTGATCCTAACTCTCCACTTTGCCCCAATGATCGGATTCGCTGGGAATTTGTTCCACAACTGAACTTTAACGACTGGAGGTGTTATGAAAACACTCAAATTCCGACATGTCCTGAAGGATATCTTCTTTGGCAACAAATTCCGGATCAGTACTATTATGGCTGGGTCTGCGATATACCACCTACAAAGACACACTCTGAAGGAAAGACTGACAACGGATATTCGAGATCTGACACAGTAACATCTGGAAAAAGATATCATACCTACGAAGCTTACTAACTATCGACCATATCGATAAGTTCCTAAATTCTCAATATATTTTTTTAAGATCAATAGTTACAGATTGTTTGTCAAACTTCAATAACAATTGTTCATACTTTAAGAACTAAATAAATTTCAAATAAAGTAGTTTCTGCGAAATTATATTTCTGTACGAAGAAATATTTCCATTTATTTTCTCTTCTATTAGTAATAGAAAAGAGGGAGTATATATATATATATATATATATATATATATATATATATATATATATATATATATATTATTTACTATGAAGAAATTCAATTTGAATAATTGAAAATCAATTTATTTGAAATTAGAGCAGAGAAAAATATAAAAAAGCCAAATTTTAATAAATTTGTAACACTCATGCAATCCAAAATTAATATTAATTAATTTTGAGGTTTCTTATGAACCTCATGACTTTTTTTTCTTTTGACTTATCCATCAGATGTAGAACTTCCATGCCTATCTTAATTAAACAAAGTACTTTCAGTATAATTATATTGTTTGATTTCATTCAACATCACTGAATTTACAGCAATATTTATCTAAATAAATTGGTGCGCCTGCACAAAAATTGGACTCCTGATCAAACAATCGAAAACTTAACCTTAAAATGTTACACTCAATTTGATCTAGATGCCAGATTTACGCCGTAAACTCTACTGCTTAGACTTCAACAGCTGACACCTTGTCGGTAATGCAGATGTTAGTTTCCTATTGGTCAACTAATAATTGGTCATTCAACAGAAATTCGAGTCAAAAACGGTCTGATTTTCCTGTTGATTAACCTGCAAGGATCAAAAGGTCCCTGATCACTTTGTTTTTCAGTAAATTGGACCATCAAAATTCGTTCTAAATAACAATCGGAATGCCGTCAATCAGCCCGGGACCTTGTGACATTGTTCACTTGAATAAAGGTTGCATAGGTCAAATTAACTAGACGAAACGAGTGATAAACTTGTTTTTCAATCTTGAAAATTTATTCTATTGAAACGTTACACCCCCACTTGAACAAATCACGGTTCTAGTGGAATATATACATTTTAATGAGTAATTATTCCCATGAATAGCCCAGCGAGTACGTAAGACCTTTCAACTTTAGGGACAAGCGCGACTATATATGGCCGAGCGCGCGTTATTACCACAATTCTGTCGCAGAAGTCACCTCGAGATGTTTTCCGGACAAACATTTGTTTTCCCGGCCATCATTGGATCCATATGTAAGTACAATTAACTACGTTGTTATTATTCAATGCATTATCCTTATAACCACTGTACTTAGTACTCACTAGACATCTATATTATTAAGAGAATAAGCGAAATTTTGTAACTACTGTATTTATATGAGAAAATGGGTTTTTATGGTTAAATTTGGTATCGTTGGAAAGGTCTTAATTCTCGGTAGTCACATAGTGACTGCGGGTGGTTAGTTACTTATTAGATTGTATTTTTGATGATTCTGAGGAAGCCTTGGCTCGAGAATCAAATAAATTGTTTATCTATCTATCTATCTATCTATAATTGTTTATCTAGATCTTGTTATCGACCACTCAAACTGTTTTTCCTTCTGCAGGGTCTTTTGATGTCAGCGCAGGACTACAATCTGCCGGTGACGGTGAACCAATCCCAGATAACTCTAATTCACTCGACCACGCCGAGCTCTCTTCAACGACCGTGACGCGACCAAAGCCTCCATCCGATTTAACATGCGAGTCTGGAGAACTCGTTTGGAAGACAAGCCTTTTTGAGGATGTACCAAACCCAAACTCTAAAGGGTACTGGCTTTGCGAAATACCAAAAGTGTGGGAAGGTTCTATCAGCGTTCAAAAGTGGTCGAGACCAAAGTCCCTTCATTAGTTGGTTCCAACGATGACCAGAAGAAGAAGAAGCGAAATGCTGAAGATTCTCGTCACTTAGATTAATTATCCATAGAATGTTTTATAGCAATTTGACATTGAATAAAGTACTTTCAGCATAATCAATTAATCACTTTGTTTAATTTATCAAAATTTGTTTTATACCTGAGACCTTATGATACAATCGGTTAACCGACTCTAATTAATTTAACCTTAAACTCATAACAGGGGTCCAAATGGACCTCGCTGTTTTCTTGATGATAATTCGTTTCTATGATTGATAGTCACACTTTATTATAGACCATTTTTCCTTTCTTAATAACGAAGAGAATGGTGTGCACGAATTCCAATTTTAAATAAATTCAGTTTGTACAAAGCTTATCAGAGCATTTAAAAAACGAGAGAATAAGAAAAAAATCAGAATTTGTTATTTGCGTAAACAATTCAACGAAAAATGGTTTTAAAGTTCCGATACCTAGTTGAAACAAGCAGGCCATTGATAAACTTGTTTTTGTTCAAATTAATGAAGTCATCGTCACTATCATAACCACAACGTCACAATAAACAATGCCAATGTAATTAATAAGAAAATATGGTTCTACTTCTAGAAGTTTTGTATTAATAGAAGACAATACTCTTTCACTAAATTTTATTTTACAGATAGAGATCCAACAATTGGCGCGTCAAGTTTTGAAAAATTAGTTTGTTATGCTTGTACAAACAAATTTATAAAATGTTCCTTTAAATAATTGTTTTACTTGATCTCCAGCAAGAGATTGACATTCAGTCATAGAAATTATGTTGGCAATACTAGTTCACTTTTTTGATTCATTTATCAAAAAGCTATAAGAAACTCACATTAATCACGACCTGAATCATTAAAAATTCATGAAGCAATTAATACATCACTAAAAATCACACATCAATAACTGAAATCTCCCTGAAAATTCAAAAGCTATGTTTTTTACCATGACGCTTAAAAAATTTGCTTCTAGAAATTCCAAGCGACTTGAAATTGAAAACTTAGAAATGGTTCCGCTGGATATAACAATTTCTAAAAATAATTTAGATCTAAGTGAATCTAATTGAAAAGCTTTTTCAAGATTCGAAGTTTTTGAAATCGGATTTCAGTTCAATGAGCAATTTTCTAATGTTTTTTTATTATTTATTTCATTATGCGACGTTTCGTCCGTATGATTCAGACATTATCTGGCAACTTTGAAATATAAAAAAAAACATCCTGATACAAAATATTACGTCTGACATTCATAGAATACATACAATAGTCATAGTTAAAAACCATTTCACAATTGTCAATAATAATACTTTCTTTTAAAAATTCTTAGCATAAATATTTAGAAGTTATAAATTAATAAGCAAACAATTACTAAGAATAACCACCAAAACATACACGCTGTTATTGTCAGTTGCTTTGGTTCTAGTAAAAATACGTATTGCTATCAGAAGAATACCAATTATAGTTGCTAGAATGATACCAAGTTTTGTTTTCAGCACAAAAAATATTCCAAATTATTCAAATAATTCCAAAGGATTTCGTAGCGAGGAAAAGGATGCAAGGATTTTCAATGAAAACTTTTTATATATTTTTTTTATGTTATCCGGCAGACAAACAGGCATGCGGGCCACCTGATGGAAAGTGGTCACCGCCGCCTATGGACATCAGCAACACCAGGGGAGTCACCAATGCGTTGCCCGCCTCTGAAGAGATCTCTAATATACCTCTTGAACGATCCCATGTCATAGTCCAAAGGAAACACTGTGGCTGGGAGCTCATTCCACATCCGAATCGTACGAGCGAGAAACGTTCTTTCAAACCTTCGCGTGGTGACCAACAGAGGGTCTACGTAGTGGGGATGAGTACCCAGCCCACGGCGGGTGGTGCGATGGCGGAATTGTGCTGTTGGCACCAAATTAAAAAGTTCCTCGGAACACTCCCTATTGTACAGCCGGTAGAACACACACAGGGAGCCAAATTCCCTTCGGTTAGCCAGTGGTTCTAATTTGCTTGTTTGTATGGGATCGTCGACAATTCGAACGGCACGTCTCTGTATGGAGTCCAGAGGATTAAGCAGGCTATATGACCTTAAATCAATCAATTCTTTTTATTGAAATTCTATTGCTAAAACTAGTTCCATAGAGTGCTAATTATTTAACAAATACCTATGATTCAATAGTCCGTGTATATCGGGTATCATTGTCAACCACATAGGCTCGAGTTTCGGGTCGTCAGAATTTTCGAACTTGCTGAACCTCGGACCCGATGAAGTCAAGCTTGCACAGATATCACTATGACCAAGAACAGATTTGTCCGTAATCAGTCCTCCAGATTCTCCTGATTGCGTAATCATCACTCGAGTTCCAACGTGATGATTGTAGTATCTGTAGATCTAGGGTAAGATCTGCTTTAGTGGTATGGGTTTGGTCGCAACCATAATACTCATTACGAGCACGGAACAAATTAGTTGTATTCGCGCTATGGTTTTGAAAGGCGCCGAAGTACTCGTTGCTCAACTGGGTGATGTCGAAAGCATTCAAAGTGTGGGTTTGTTGTGAACCATCAAAATGATTTTCAAGCTCATCAACGTCGTCAGCTTGTGTCTTATGCACCTGAAAGCCGCCGGTATAATTATTGCTGATCCTCTTCACAGTTAGTCCATTCATACTATGCTGCTGGTAATTTCCGACGTATTTGTTGCCAGTGATACTGATGTGCTTTCCCATTAGTGAATGAATTTGGCCGTTGCCTGAGAAGGTATTGTTCGCCAAAACAATCCTATCAGCGATAATATCAAGATCTTTGTTCTCACCGGAAAATACGTTTCTGATCAGAGTAACATTGGAGCCGATGAGTTGGAAGCTTTCGGGAGACACGAGGAATTTGCAGTTGATGAACGAGATGTTCTTCGCAGACAGCCAGCAGAGGTTGTCCATCGGATAGAAAGTGGCGTTAGAGAAAACCATGTTATCAAAATATCCTTCGGGACATCTCAGATGAGTTGTCAATCTCGGATTCAGGTTATTTTCTGCTGGAAACGCCTGAACCACTGTGAAAGAACAGTTGTTTTAGAAGCAATTCAGAAAAATTTCAAAGAAGAAATCATTTGATGGACAATACTCACATGAGGTTCCAAGAATCGCGAGCACGATTGCTGCTTTGTCGAACATAATGCTAGCTTCTGAAGTTCTACTGAGGATCCATGAGACTAGTACTGGTTATAAAGGTCTATTATCAGTTAGCGCATGCCAGAGGTCAATTTTCTCAACTTGTTTTTCAACTGTTCAATTGATAACAGAGTGGGCATGCCAATTCAAACAAACAAGGAGTGTTCTATATTGTTTCAACCATTCAAAACAAACTGATAAGAGACTACTTATCTTATTTACGCCTCCAATTTACAACAGTCGCAGTAGATTTTAAAACAGTTTGGAAAATCCAAAAGTGCACGCCTCATAGCGGTCATTCAATTAAAAGAAAAAACTTAAATATTGCATACTTATTAGGGATTATGTGGAGAGCATAACAAATTTTCTTTTGAATGTTTCGCGCCATTAATCATCCAGAAAAGAAATAGGTACTACGCATGTCTTGTAGACAAACTTAATTACATAGGTATAGATTTACGAACGATAAGTGGATTTCAGTTAATTGTTAATTTATGTTAAATGGTATGGTTTTATTGAGGTCTTTACACCACATTCTTTGACGTCTTTATACCATGACAATAGATTGCAAGGAACCATAAATAAATATTAAAAACAATTGTCAATCCATTTATTTTTTATTATACAACATGATGCAATCAATGCAAAAAAACTTCGCGTTAATTCACGTCCTACGAAGTTTCTCAACAGTTCAAAATCCTTTTTTGATCAGCCTTAATCTTCTTTTGTTCTATTGGTCGCGCTATTTGCAGCTATACGGAGAAACAATCTTCTTTTTTAATGCACTCCCACTCAGAATCCCTGACGTAGCCTTCTTTGCAAACGCAGCCAGGCATACCAATCTGAAATACAAAAAGCAATGATTAACCTCATGAAGTTATACAGAGAAATACAAAAAAAGTTTGGAAAATCCAAAAGTGCACGTGACCACGCGGTTTTGGCTACATACAGACAAACGGACACCCACGGAATAATTTTGGTAGACATTGTTTTTATTAATTTAAAAAGCAAAAGGTCTTTTAAAAATGTCATAAGTGTTGAAACTAGTCATTTTCCTTGATATTCGTGGGTAAATATTATTATATAAGTACGATAAAAAATAAGTAGAGACACTTTTACTTGAAAAAATCACTTGATTTTTGTAAGGTGAGAGTAGAGCACAACCTCAACGCTCCGCTTATGAGGCGTGCAATAACACGCGAAATATGTTTCTTACTCTGATAGTCAAGTAAAGCTCTGGATCTTGACAAGTTGGTTGGCTAGCTGTCGCGCTATGGGTGTAGTATTCATTTCTTTCGCAAGAGGTAGGATCTTCGTCGCTCAGGTAGGAATCGTAGTTATTAGCTGGCGCCGCTTCGATCCCTGTGGTAGAAAACTCCTTATAATCTATAGCTGAACAACAGTTTCGTCAGAGTTTGTAATTAAATAAATTAATTATTCGTGGTCAAAGTGAGTCGAGACAATACTCACATGAAGTTGAAATCGCGACAAGAATAGCGAGCACTATGACAATTTTCCCGGCCATGATTCCAGAGCTCCTGGATTATAACTGAAAATAATTTACAACTCGTGTCCTTTTTATGCAATAATATTTCATCATATTATTAAATTAATACGTCAAACGTGTGGTTTTCCTTATGGAGCTTGCGATATGATCAATACGTAAATAGAAGGAATAATTCGTCATTGTTACTGTTATCGTCCATGGTAATTCCTGTAGGTATCTATGGAGCGCTGTAGAATAATAGCCATTTAATTTATTTTAATAAATGTATTGTTGGGGGGAATTTCCACTGAACTGTCATAACATTGAGGTTACAATGTTATCGCTATTGTGCTGAACATCCGTCAAACGGCTACGTGACTGATTAAAACTATCGTCATTCCAGAACTCGATTACGTGTCAGAGATCCTGAACAAAACTTCCAAGGGAAGTTCTGGACTAAGGCTCTAGATTTTGAGACAGAGTTCATCTACTCTACCATAGATGGCACCTCTTCAAAATGTCACTTTCCGTCTTATGGTTCTCATCATTCAATTCTAGGGCCCGTCAGAGCTGTTATTCGGGCCAGCCAGCTGATAAGAGATTACGCTCCCCGCAAATGATATAAAAGCCGCTTCAAGAGCGAATTATTCAGTAACGATTCTGGATCTCTGGAATCATGTTGGGAAAAATAGTCGTAGTTGCGCTCGTAGCGCTCATTGGAACCTCATGTGAGTATTTACTGGTTTTGCTATGAAATACGTTTTGATTGTAACAGTACCGTGAACAGTTGTTTCTTCTTCAGGGTTTTCCGGCAGCACTGGTCTAGCATCAGCTCAAAATCGAGAAGTTTATCAAAGCGCTCCATTCTGTCCCGATGGACGGATTCGCTGGGAATCTGTTTCACATCTGAACTTTGAGGGCTGGAGGTGTTATAAAAACGCTCAATCTCCAACATGTTCTGACGGATATCTTCTTTGGAAAGAAATTCGGGGTCAATATTATAACTCTTATGACTGGGTGTGCTTCCAAAAACCTGTTCATAAACACACTACAAGACAAATCCCCGGCGGATATGAGACCACGGATGAACATAAAGAAGAATGGAGAACTCTCGGTTTCAAGGGTTATCCAAACTAATGATTAGTTACTGAAATCTCAATACCATTTTTGGAATATCAATACCAATAGTTACAGATTATTTGTCAAACTTTAATAACAATTGTTCATACTTTTAAAACTAAATAAATTTCAAATAAAGTAGTTTCTGCGAAATTACACTGTTTTATTGTATCACACATTCGCTGGTCCTTTATCAGTTTGTTTGGAGTTAATGATTGGACAAAACAAATTTATTTACTTCAAACACATTGATATCTATTACAAGTTCTTAGAGAAAATCTATAGCATCTTACTGACACTTTTTGAATCCAGTTGCATCTAAATTATTCTTAGACATTCTACAAATTTACTTAAATTGAAACATTGTAACATTATACTACGTATAATTTCCATAGCTTCTCATGTTTCCAAGAGAATTACAAAATTTATTTACCGAAATAAAGTTATGTCTAGAAAATTACATTGTTGTATTACGTCACACATTTGCTGATGTTCTCTACTAGTTTATATCTAACTTTAAGGTTCACTTCAAAGAAAACGGAAGGACGAAACAATTTGTGTGCTGCAAGAGCATCAATACTAGTATAAGTTTTTTGAAAGAGCAATCTGCAGCGACTTTTATGAAACAAATTCAATAGGTCTGGAATCGCTAAGTTTTGATTTCAGGACGTTTCCTGTTTAACTCATATTAAACAAGGTTTTCAATACATTTTAAATGGTTAACTAATACTTAAGACATTAAAAATATGAAGACTATCGTAAGTTCTAAATAATCAATATTCAAAGTACAAGTCGTAATTGGCAAAAAATATTTAAACAAGCAAGGGGTGCGGGAGCGGAATAGCCCTATGATGATATGATATGCCCTATGATAGATGACTGAAACAATTTTCAGTCGGTCAGGTAGATTATGAAAAAATATTGGACACATTTTTACTCAAACAAAAAGTAACGGCGATACAGTCCGTTAGGTCACGCCTGAGGTGAAATTTTATTTAGAAGTGACGTCACGAGCCCCCACTCCGAAACTTTGATACGCTTTAGCTTCGTAAGTTTTCATTTATTTAGAAATAAAAATATACATGTCTAAAATTTTTTATAATCTAACTGACAAACCAATTAGAATTTTAAAATGTTGACCCAGTCATCATCCCTATTCTGTCGCATCGTTTAGGACCCAGCCAGAAAGTCCATTCAACAACGCTTCTTTGTAATCCCGCCAGTCTAGCGGGATCCCGCAAAATTTTCGACCGGGATTAGTCCCGCAAAATGTATGCGGGATCCCGGTATCCCGGTACAACCCCTTACACTTGTGGGTGTAAGGGGTTGTACTCGGGGCAATAGATCTTGAGTTTCAGTAGACTGGAAAATGGGCTTTCCATTGCTATATTTATAATACAGCGATCTCTAACTTTTTGGCATTATTTATGTACAGTCAACTACAAAGTGAAAAGGTATGCTGGAGTCGTTTACTGTGCAAGTTTTGCATAATTTTTATGTAGATTGAATATTGCGAGGGCGTGACTCATAATTAATTATCGAATTACTTGATTTACTGCGCGAGGGTGATACCCTTTTTTTGCAAACGTCCATAGGCTGCGGTGGCTGCTTGCCATCAGGCAGGCTGTAAGATTTTTTGCCACCTTAGTGGTATAAAAAAAATAGTAGGTAAACTTACCCATTTTGATTTAATCTTGATCATTTTAAGACAGGTGGGGTATAGCGGGGTATCTCGTTCGCATTGGAGCCGCCCGACTGGGGAAGTACCTCCACCTCACAGAATATCGCAGCTAAATAATACTCTTTTAAATAGTATTGTGTTTCTGCCGGTGAGTAAGGTTTCCAGTGGTCCATGGAGTGGCTTTTGCCTTTTTGCTGCCAGAGCAACGTGTTATAGAGGTGGGCAACGCATTGGCGTTACTCTTGGTGTTGCTAATGTCTATAGGCAGTGGTGACTACTTCCCATCAGGTGGCCCTCTTGCCTGTTTGCCTATCGTATGTCATAAAAAAAACATACATTTTGATAGCCCCATCCTCATCCCCATGGCGAGTCGCTTCCAAGAAGGCTTGAAAGCCCTCCCAGGCTTGTAGCATCCCCAAGGCGGTGTTTAGTGGGTAGGCGCTAAGGTTTTCATAGCGAGTCTCATATCACCAGCTGGCCGCGCTGGTATACTATGAGTATTTCACCACCCTTGGTGTTCCAGGAAGGTGTCTAAAACCCGTTGCGAAAATTGCAAATGTAATATATAGAAATTACATAATAGCAAAACATTCTCTCGCTGTAGGGCGTAGCACTTCGTAGAGGTGTGCTACGAAAATCCTAATTGTTAACTTTTAGATTAACGTTTCAGCGCTAGCTCGAAATTCCCTAACACGAAAATTATAAATAACTCGGTAACAACAATCGGTGCACCGAAAAACGTTGGCCGGCAAGGTGTCATAATTTGCAATTTTAACAAACCGCAACTGAAATTCCAGGCAAAAGTTTCGGCTTAAATGTAATTATTTGCATCGGCAAACCTGAACACAAAGTGCTTTAATAATTTCGGTGCATCGCTGGGCGTTTGAATTTAGAGCGAAATTATAAAGGCGGAGTGTGGAATATGGGAATTCGAGTTGCCGCGCCAGCACCCTGGAGGTTTGCCCTAAATTGCTGTTGGTTGCCTGCCGCTTGCCGCTCATGTTTCATTCTAATACGTTCGCAATTCTCAGCACTTTGTAATCGTATATGCCGATACTAAAGTGCTCGGTTTGGGCTGGAGTTATTTGTAAAATGGTTTGCTATGTCGATCGAGATATTGTCGGAGAAGATGGAGAGAGGGAGGGGGAGTACCTACCCTCTTTTTAAAACACTTGGATAATTGTTACATTGAGATTTCTTAAATTACGGACCCGGCTACAAGGTTCGTTTCTCTACTCCTCCTAGTTAGAACTTAATATTAATCTATAGTTTATCTAGATATACCGTCACGGCAGTACCCCTCACCTTACATTGTCATTTTGCCTGTGCCATACGGCGATAGGCATTTGCGTGATGGGTAACCATTATAATAACTATCTTGCCGCTAATGTCTCGGTCGTACTCTCACGCGGGCTGCGGGCCGCCTTCAGCATGATCCAGGATTTGGCAGATCGTGTAATTATAGTGGAGCAACTGACCTCCGTGACCTTGTCGGAAAATATGGCTGGATTAGATTATAAATAGACATTCAGTCGCCTGAAAGATTAATTCGAACCCGGTACATCTCGCATACGAGTCGATCCCCTTAACCACTAGGCCACCGACACTCTGATAGGCTTACTTAGGATCATGTTTAAACGTGATCATGGGTAAGCCAGATATGTATAAGTTTGTGGACATATTTACTTACATACCAGCTGCCCGGCGCGACTTCGTTTGTGTTTTTTTTTGTATTCGATCGTGATTTTTTTCGACCGCCACCAAACTCCTGATCAGGGCTGGGCTAATCTACAGATTACCTGCAAAGTTCATCTAAATCGATTTAGCTGTTTCGAAATCCATTGCGGACAAACATACATTGACTACTATTTACCTACCGCATTTTCTTCACCACAATGACACACTTGAGCCGCCATTCATTTGAAACTAGAGAAAGTAAGTAGTGGACCTATTTTAACAAAATCGTTAATTGGAAACGTAAGCCTCTTGTTCCGTAAGCCAAAGAGAGCAAGGGAAGGTCTTTTGTCCCATCAAATTAGGATTGGTCAACACAACACTACATCTGGAGGAACAAGGTTTCCCGTAATCAGATCATCGTGTAAGCCGACGTCTAGACGGTGTAGTAATGTATCTCGGTGGCCGCAACTTGCTCAAAATGCTCGTATCTCACGATTACAATTCCTCAGTCGGGACAAAGAAAAGCTTTTCGGCACGTGATCGATGTCCCGCGGTCCCGCCATCTGTCTTCATTGTGTCCCGTTGCCCCGCGCCAATTATAAACGGTGGGAAGACGAAATTAATACGACCGTATTAAGTTGCTCTTAGAAATGAATAGTATTTTCCTTATTGCTTCGGTGCTTTACAATTTTGCGGGGACGTTGAATGTGATATTTAATTTTGTTTTCTTGAATAATAACCTCGATGTTGGGGGAGTCGGCGCGGATACCATTTTGCGGGTTTTCGTACTTTTGTCGGATGTATTGAGCTCACCCTCAAGTGACTAAGATATGTTATAAACGTGAAAATATGTCTCTTTTGTATTCTGTATTCTTTAATTTAGTGTGGATGCAATCGTGTGTAAAACCTAGTCATAATCTATCCATTGGTTTTGATACACCTGATGATCATGAGCCAGCTATTGGTGTTAGGAAGTCCACCAGTTTGTGATAGTTACGAAATGGATTACATTCATTCACCCTTAGGTTCAATATCAATATAACTGTCGAGAAATATCGATGATATCAAGCTCACAGCTGTATCGAGTCGTTGAGGTTGCGAAGAGAAATTTCCTTTGCTTGTTCTATTGCTTAGGTAGATGATTTGTAAACAATAGTACACGAATTGTTTGCCATGATGCCCACGGCCTCATTCTAATATAGCACAGCTCACCATCCTCACTTTCAGCTAAGAATAAAAATGCTTTGCACTGTGCGGTTTTAGTGGAACTTCTTTCCACGCACTCATTGATTATGGAATGAGCTTCCTGCATATGTGTGAAAAGGATTTATAGGTGGGGTACGCTATAGAAACTGCTGTTGATACTCCTGGTATTGCAAACGTTAGGCTAACTCTTGTTACACCTGAGTGGTATAAAAATGCTAATAACACTAAACTCCAAGGCAAAGATCTGCGGCGATAAAAATGAATGCCAGTAAATTTGAATCGTTTCGCAGTCATAAATCAAGTCTTGGAGAAAAATTCTTCGACTACCCACATTAAATTAGGGCTGGCGGGAGCGTCGGTTACAATGATTTATGCAACCGGGCCCCAATTAATCCCGAGTTAACCTGGGCCCCGTAATTAGCAGACCTGCCCATCACTGCTCGTTAAAAGTCAGACCATATTTTCATAAGCTAAGGCGTTTTAAGGTAGTAGTAACATTTTCCGGAAGCAAGGAGGCACCCACCCACGTATGGGTTACTTACGTGGGCTCTAAAGCTGTTTGTATGATTTTTGATACACGTAAAAATGGTTTAGGTTTAATGAAATTAAATGAAACGTTACAAAGCATAAAAATTACTTCGGTGTAAAACTTCTTACTATTGTTGTTCAGATTAAAGGTGTTCGGTGTATCAAAAATCGTAGAAATAGCTTTAGAGCCCACGTAAGTAACCCGTACATATATAGCAACTCGCGTACAGTAACACAACTCATGCAATTTAATCTCTTCCATTGAAATAGGAAGGAATTCTCCGGAAAGTTGGACAATTGTAACTAGAGATGCAAACAAACTCTCGAATTTACACGTATTACGTACATAACGTTAGTAGTTTTGGCCCACGAGCGACGGAAACGTTTTCGCATATATTTGACCGTTTTCTACAACTTGGCTTTCGAACTTTCGAACATAATAATATGCTAACTGGTGTGGCAAAGTTTCACAGAAATAGCGCAATCTCGGATATGTGCGTCCCAGTTTTGGCATCTCGTAAAAATGTCAAGGATATACACAGACCGTTTATAATGGTAGAGTTCGTCTAGTCTAAGATGACGCGCCCCACTACTTAGTTAGTTGATTTCGATGTGTGAGTGCAAATATTGATAACGACACTTCATCTGTGTGGGAGCCAATGAACGACGCGTGCTGCTACGTTTGAATCTTACTGGCAACTAAATGACCAATTACAACGGCATTTGTAAATGTATTGCGTCCATATTTTAAACTTGCTTGTGTGCGTTAGTGCGATAGTGGGGCGCGTCATTTTAGATTAGACGAGCTCTATGAAACTTTAAGCACATCGATAACGGAGTGCTAAAGTGTAACTACGAATTTCTCGAAAGTTTTTTTGCCGTGTGGTATCCGGCAGAGTAGAATAGCACCAACCCCTTTACATCCGCGGGTGTCGTACAAGGCGAATAATGTTTTTGAGGCAATGTATCTAGAGCCTCCGTAGACTGGAAAATGGGCAGCAGCATTTTCCATTGTTTTATTTATAACACTGCCTGGCAAGTGTGGAGATTTTGGCAATAACCTCGCCTCTCCTGGGAGAGGTCCTAAGTCCTGCAGTGGATTATTATAGGCTGTGATGAAAGTTTTTTTATAATCTCAAATGTTAGAGTCTTGTTAGAGAGTATTTCTACATTATAATGCACACACATAGCTCTCAAGCTACACCGCCCTGCCTACACATCTGGATCAGACATCAGTACCTATTTATTACCTATTTATAGAGATGTCACAAATAGTGATTTGGCCGAATATTCAATAGGCTCTTGGCCAAACCGCCGAATATTCCGCTAAACGAAACACATATTGCCAGATTTTTTTTTTAAAAATACCGAAGATCTATCATCTCCCTGTATTAGTAGTAGTGCTGTAGGTAGACTATAAATAGACTGTTTTCAGAAAAAGGCACAGTTTATGGCTATCAAAAATATGTGGAAAAGTTAGTTAGTTTTGATTCATCATGACGTACCTGTGGGCTGTTAAAGGCTGGTGACATTTGATATCACCAGCCTTTAACAGCCCACTGTTGGAATTGCTCGTTTGAGCCTGCTCACATGTCACCTACATTTTTAGGATTTCAATATCTCTAATGTTAATCACATGTCACCGCCTTGTACGACACCCGTAAATCAAACGGGTTGGTGCTACTCTACCGGTAAAACTGATAAATTATGTTTTTGGTGGTTAAAATAAGTTCAACTTTAATAATTCAAAACTCAATATTTGGTATTCTGTATTCGGCCGAATATTGCGGACTATTCGGCTGAATACCGAATATTGGAAAAGTGGTGGTATAGGCCGAATACCGAATAGTGGTAGTGGTAGTATATTCGTGGCATCTCTACTATTTATACCTAATTTATAGGTACCTTTTCTAATTCAGTTAACCTTCACTTCGTCTTTATAATTTTATGGAAAGTTTGAATATTATGCTGTATCTGGAGTACGCTTCATGTAACATGTCTCGTGGTAGTCAATGGAACTACAATCATCACAGACGTAGGTGTAGAATCTTCCTGAAGACAACAGCGCCTCTTTTGATGAAACTTCTTATGTGAAACAGAGTCTAGCTCGGCTAAAGTCTAGAGGTCTGTAATTTTGTTCTAATGTGTGCGTAACGTGTATAATCCGTTTCAACAGTTAGCACAGAAGAGTGGCGCTGTTGCCTCTAGAGTAGCCATAGCCTAGCTCATGTTGTAGTTCCGCTGATAGCCACGGGACTTTAAAATTGGAACACTGTGCTCGATTGCGCTCGTCAGTCAGTTATAATTAAAATGGTCTAAAGTTTTTTAACTCCCAGTAATTTACTATCCTAATTAAAATAATAAAATCTCTTAAAATAGAACTAATGTGGGAGATTGAAGCCTAAGCTAGGCAAAAGGCCTGTTTTTAGCTCAGTCCGCGACTTTCTCCAACAAGTAAGACTCAAACGAAGTAGTTTTATATCAAGTGAAGTTAATATTTATTCATTCAACTTATATATTAGGCATGCGACTACTGCAACGTGTACGCTCTTCGAGTTTGCAGTCATGCGGTTAGAGCGAAAAATTCGCAAGTTTTCTGAAGAGGAGATGCGGAGGCCAACTTGGTTCTCGTGGTTTTACATGCACATACTTAGTTTGTCAGAGTACTTGTCTCAAGATAAGCTTGAGCATTCGGAAGCTTTCCTTCTTATTTTTATGTAGACTTACATATTGAGTGAATTGCTAGAAAGAAAAGGCATGAAAGTAATTGTAGAAAGAACGAAAGGAATGGTGTCAAGAGATGAGGGAATTAGATTAATTTCGATTGAAGTAGAAGAGGTTCGTGTCTGTATCTGATATTTTTAAATCATGGAAAGTTCGAGAAATACATCTTCTTTCCTACAGTACACGGACAGGCTATAGCGAGTGGAGCCGTGGAGCCGAAAAAGTAAAGTTTTACTGCAAAAAGAAAGTCTTCATTTAGCAGTATTACTTTCTACACTAACATACGACAGCGAATGTTAGATATGGCAGAAGAGGAAGTAAAGTAAAGTAGGTGAAAATAACAGTAATCCGTGAGAGGTGTAGTATGAAAGATGATATATACATTTCCGGTAACATTAGATATACCGTCACGGCGTGCCAATCTTCTCTTGAGGCTTTTCATCCAATCGGAAGACCTTATTCAACCCCGTTCTGCCAACGGCATTAGGTGGCGCATCCGACGTGTGCAATCTAAATAATGATGTAGCAGCAATAATAAAACATGTTTAAAATTGAAATGAGTTAAAGCACCCGAAAGCTTACGAAGTACTGATTCCGAATTTCTTATAAGGTTAAACAAAATTCTGCGTACTGTGGTATCGATCGCTGTAGTAGCTTGATTGAGATTCCTCAGACACGCTCAGGCTCATTAAGATAATTTGGAAGTTTAATTACACTTGAGTTGCAGTTCCACTGAGGCTCGTTATGTATTAAGTAGGAAGCTATTCAAGTGGCCAACTTTAACACCGGAAAGTTGTAAAGTTTGATGGATAGCAGTTTTGTAACTTCATACGCAGGTATGATTCATTTTCGTCTAGCTAAGTTATATTATTTTAAGTGTTTGTAGACTGAAAATTTATTTAGGTTATTTATTTATTTTTGCAGAACCATAACGAATTGATTAATACTAAAACTAACTAGTGTTAGTAAATAAAAAAAATAAAAAGTCATCAACATCACTGCCCGCCGGAATGGTGCCCAGAAAGCTGTCTACGTTGCCTCGTGTTATAGTAAAACTTATCCTCTATCTGAGGATCGAGCCAGCTCTCTGGTCACCTGTGGCGTCTATTAGCTTTTTTGCTAAAACTTGATAAAATTTGATAGTGTCTGTTAAGTTAAACAAACAGGGACACAGAAAATACACACACACGCACACGCACACGCACACGCACACACATACAGTAAATATTTAAATATTATAATATTTTATTTCATAAGTATAAATTTTCCAATATTATTTTTCTTTAGTTACCATGTTTAATCACCAACCAAATTCTGTTTGTTTTATGCATTTTTACCTAGCAACATTTTTAAATTCATGTTTTTTGTAATGTAATGTAGAAACGGTGTCTTCTGACACAGGCTTTGCCTAAAAGGGGACTCCGGCAACGATAGATTTAAGTACTCTTTGTTAATGAAAATAAAGATTAATTTATTATTATTTATTAAATAGACAGACAGAAAAGTATAAAATCCTAACGTTTACCTACTTGCCGCCGCTTGCCATCAGGTGGGCTGTATGCTCGTTTGTTGTTACATAAAAAATTTAGAAATACAGAATTGACATGCTGTATGTGTATCTCTGTAAACCAGAAAACGGGCAACAAATAAGCTTTTTATGTTGAATATATTCAACATTGCGATCTCCAATCCGCCGGTCAAACGAATGTACATCGTAATTTTTAGGCTCAGACCAAGTAACTTCTTATTTGATATGAGTTTGTAATTAAAAAATGCGAATGTAAAACCATAGCATAATAGTCATTTACGGAATAGAGTGTCGCTGGCCTACTCGTACCTCGATTCTATCATAATATGTAATCGATACAGTCGGTTAGTGGACAAGGCATAAAAGAATGCGCGCAGCGGATATTGGCTGTGCAGCGTGCTATCCAGGAAATTGGCCTTTACCCGGACACCATTAAGTAGCGCCAAACGAACTGCTTTGGTGTTAGTTTCATCTAGATTACTCTAGATAAATGATGTTAAATTGAAATAATCTTTCAATCTTTCATTGTCATGAATAGCGTATAGGAGTTTGTAGAAGGAATTTGTGGCCATGGGGTTCGACTCGTAAGCGAGAGGTACCGGGTTCGAATCCCAGTGCTGTCATGTACCAATGATTTTTTTCTGAGTTATGTACTTACATTAGTTGATCGCTAATCAATGCTCTTACGTTGAGGGAAAACATCGTGATGAAACATACAGAATCAAGCGACTGAATGTGTAACCATATTCCAATCTGGTCAGGTTCCCCACACGGTCACGGAGGTCAGACGACAGTCGCTCCACTGTAGTTACCTGATCCGCCAAATCCTGGATCATGGTCAAGACGGACCTCAGGCCCTCGGGCGACAACCGGGACCGCGTACCGCATTAATGCCAAGATAACAAGCGGAATAGTCAATTTTAGATAACTAGTAGGAACAATGTTGCTTAATCAACTTAGTAGGTATTTAATTATTCTCCTACCCGCAGTCTGTAGGTAAGGCTTCACTTGACATACCTTCCTTTTAGTAGATTGAATATTCGGTGGCCTCCTCGTCAATCTTAATTATTTACTTCCTAATGTAACTCTAATTGCTATTTGCAGCCTTATGCCAAGATTGATTGCGTAGCCAGTGTAAGATACATTACTACAGGTGTGAAATTAGCTTTATTGAGGTATTTTTTTACAATTAATGACGAACCTATCCCCTTTGTCGATAAATCAAGGCAAGGGTCGATGTCATCGATAAAGTACGGTCGCGTTCATAAGTGCATGACCACCTTATTCGTATTCCTTATCGTTTTATTCAATATAGCATACTGTTCGAAAGGGAGTAAAGTAGAAAACATTATAAAAGTATGTAAAAGGAACCACTTCGTCCAGGAAATACTTAATATTTTAATTTCAATGTAAATTTAGGTTGACACAAACAATAGGTACAAATAGGTAGACTTTCACTTAAGGAACCGTCTTCTCCAGCAGCTCGAACAAGAATGCATACATAACTTAGGCAATTCAGCCTACGAGGCCTGCGGCCCTCTCCCCACCAGTGGGAGGGGTTCGCGCGAAACGTTATCGATGTTGCCAGTGTAAACTATTTGATTTGTGCACATTATAATTATAAATCATGACATTCGGCCATCCGATAACGTGCCGCCTCCCGGCGCACTACAAACCAGCAATAAGCCCTGTCTAGGATAGATACATTAATTAACATAACATATTTATTTATACACAATAAATCAATATTAACTGATTATTTATTCATTACATAATGTATTTATTTAAGTATTTAACAAATCATGACATTCGTAAATTATTATTTAGTTATCAATAACAGCATGTAAAAACGGTAAGTCTCTACTACTTATAGTTCATTTCATGATTACTGTTTTATTAATTTAGAGCTGTGAACTGTACAAATACATTTATACTTATTAACTAATTATCACAAATTATAATAATAGGTCCTTAATCACAAAGAAAAACGAGTAAAACTTAGGTAGGCATAGTTATAAAATTAATTATTATTATTGTACGAAATGGCATACCCAAGTTTTCGACACATTCGGTTTATTAATATAATGACAAGGCAAGTATTCTTGATTTTATCAAAAATATTATTCGCTCTCGATATTACTATCACTTGAACTACTAACGTCTGTGTCATGCACTTCAAGTGCCTTCACATTTATCCATGGTCTAATCCTGTCGAACGCAATGACAGTTGTATATGGCTTGCCCTTTCTACCGAATCCAGGTACATCAGTTATCTTATACCTGTCGTTACCGAGTGATTCCGTAATTCTATAGGGTCCCACAAACTTAGACAGAAGCTTTGTGCTTTGTTTATTGTTTTCAAAGTTGTTGCGCAAGATTTTAACTAAATCACCTACTCTGTATAAAGGAGCCTCCACATGATTTGCATCGTGTCTTTCTTTTTGTTTGATTTGACCTTTACTTATATTAGCACTGACTTCCTCTCTAATTTCTTGTAGGTCCGGATTTGCATCCGTACTATTAGTAATATTCAGTTTGTTTAACAGACCATCGCGTAATTTGAGACCGAACAAAGCTTCTGTAGCCGTCTTGTGGGTTGAGGCATTAACAGTATTATTGATGCCCCATTGAATATTGCCTAGACGCTTGTCCCAGTCGCGTTCATGCCCATTGAAATTTTGCGCTGCTAACGCATTTAAAATGGTTTGATTAAACCTTTCGGCTTGCCCGTTAGCCCTGGGACAAGCGACAGCGGTTAGTACATGTTTAATGCCAAGTGAATCGCAAAAGGTTCTAAAAGCTGTGGACGTAAAGCTTGTACCCCGATCAGACACTATCCTTGCCGGAACGCCAAAGTCATAGAATATTCTCTCTAATGCTTTTATTGTAGTTTTGGTTTTCAGATCCTTGACAGCCCTTACAAAAACATATTTTGTAAAAGCTTCTACTACGGTCAGAATATAAGAGTTGCTGTCCTTACTCCTAACAAAAGGACCGAGATGATCCATGTGGATCGTGTGGAAGGGAATGCTAATCTTTTCCATTGGATGTAAATGACCAGCTTTCCGTTTCGCTACGGTATCTTTATTATACGCGCATTCCAAACACGCGGCTACATATTTCTTTATGAATCTCCTTAGTTTTGGGAACCAATAACTGTGTTGTATTCTTTCTAAGGTTTTAGTAAATCCTAAATGACCAATATCATCGTGATTAGCACGACATATTTGCCATCTAGCACTCCGTGGGACGACTAAGCACAAACGGCTGTCGACCTTCCTATAGACCGTGTGGTTCTTTACTATGTAATTTTTACGGATGTCCGTACATTCTTGGTCATCCTCTGGCTTAAGAATCTTATGAATGCGACAAATGTCGGGATCTGCTAATTGAAGAGATAAAAGCCAGTTTTCCTGTTCTAAAGTGTATATTGAAACAGATGGGTTGTCATCTGATTCCGCCGACAGTTTGGTGTTCCTGCTTAAGGCGTCCACGTGGGACATTTGTGTGCCTGGTCTATATTCAATATCAAAAGTATATTCACTAATCTGGAGCCACCATCTGGCTATCCTTGGAATCAGGTCGCGTTTGGTCAACGTTGTTCTGAGTGCGGCGCAGTCAGTAAACACTTTAAAATGTAATCCCAAAAGGTAGACGCGGAACTTCTTAAGAGAACATACAACAGCCAGTGTCTCAAGTTCATATGAGTGTAAGTACCTCTCTTCAGGTGTTGTTTGGCGGCTAAAATAAGCAACAGGCTTTAGAACTCTGATGTCCTTCTGCCATTGCATAAGAATACCACCCACACCGAGGGAGCTGGCGTCAGTATGTAGCTCTGTTTCGAGGCTAGGGTCGTAAAGAGCTAACACAGGTCTTTCAATTAACTTTGCCTTGAGATCACAAAAAGCTTGTTCCTCGATTTCTGACCAACGCCATACTGAGTCTTTTTTTAGTAAATCATTTAATGGCCGCGCTATCTCCCCGTAACTCTTTATAAATTTCCTAAAATAACCCGTTAACCCGAGAAACTGTCGTATTTCGTGAACATTACTGGGTTTTGGAAACTCTTTGACTGCCATTATTTTAATCTCTCCAGGCTGTACACCACGCGATGAAATATCGTAACCTAAATAGTTAACGGTAGAGTCAAAGAAACGACATTTCGACAGTTTTAAAGTGAGCCCGTGTTGTCTAAAGAGTTTCAGCACCTCCTCTAGCCTTCGAAACATTTCGTTTACGTCTTTCGAGGGTATAAGCACGTCGTCTAGATAGGCAAGTGCGTATTCAAAACGCCTATTTCCTAAGATCTTATTTATTACCCGTTGAAAGACGGCCGGCGCATTCGCCAGACCAAAAGGCATCCTTTTGAATTCATAATGCCCGTCAGGCGTCACAAATCCTGTGAGGTGCTGACTCTCCTTAGCCATTGGAACCTGATAGTAGCCGGAGGCTAAGTCGAGAGTTGTGAAATAAATGTTACCACTAAGGTTTGTTATTTGGTCTTCTATGAGAGGTAATGGGAAACGATCCTTCACAGTCTTGTTATTTAATGCCCTAAAATCTACGCACAGCCTAGGCTCTCCTGTTTTCTTTCTGACCATAATGATCGGGCTGGCATAGTCGGATGTAGACTCCTGGATGATGTCATTCCGCAAGAGCTCATCTATGGTCTCACGGACAACTTCCTTTTCGGCATGAGACAGGCGATACGGCCGGTATATAACAGGTTTATTGTCCAGTAGATCAATTTTCATTTCTACGCCTGTTGCACAGCCAATCTCCTCCAAATTTGTGGCGAAACAGTCCCTATAGTCCTGAAGCAGACAATGTAGTATATCTACCTGGTCAGCACTTAGATCTGGTCCAGTTTTTATGTCTGATCTATTCAGGGGTTCCAAGTGAGCAGCATCTACTTGGATTCTATGTACCTGGTAGGGTTTATGTTCCACAAAGGGTACCACTCTAGCTATTACGGTTCCCTTTTCCAGGGTCAAAGGACATTGACCCAGGTTTGAGACGACCACCTTGCCCTCACCATGGGAAAGGTGGTACGCACCTTGGAATAAGCTGTATTCTTTTCCGGGTTCCGCAGAGCTGTACCCTTCGGTGAATACGTCTCCAGTGAAATTACTCTCAGACTCCGTGTATACGGCGACCGTGCTAGTTTTATTAATCCTAGTAGTCTCAACGACATGAAGCTTTAATATTTGGTCCTGGTTATTAAGTGCGTCGTCCTTAGGTGTCTTATAAAAAGTAAGTCTTTGACTATCTTTCAAGACTGTGACGCCGGGCATCTCAGTAAAGTTTTGTCCAATTAACATAGCAGTTTGCATGTGCACATCGTCTACCACCAAAGCTTCTATTGTAGATTCTATATCATCTAACCCAATCGAAACTTGGACTTTGTACAGAGGAGCGACGGATGAGTGACCGAACCCTTTTATTATGGGAATTTCGAAAAAGTTTTTCGCTAAATTCAAGGATTCTGCCTCCGATTTACGGAGCAATGTACACTCACTACCGAAATCTATGTACGCCTGCATGGAATGATCATTTGCTGTAGCGGTTTTAAAAAATTTATCGTTTGCTTTATTCTCAGTGTCTATTTTAAGTGTTTTTTTCTCTAGATTGTTCCGTGCAGACGAACTAGATTTAGAACGGTCGTAAGGCTCGAGTTTGCATTGATTATTATTGTGCCCTATTCTACGACATACTACGCATCTTACAATGGGCTTATCACACTTATAAAAAGGATGACCCCTAGTATTACAATTATAACATAACGGCGAATCGATCGAACGAGTGTTAGGCGTGGTGCTACTGATATTGTTATTTTTCTGAACGATACGCTCCCGACCTTTAGTATAATTTACCGGTTGTTGTTTTTGCGAGCATAGAAAAGTGAGCAAGTCTTCGGGTTCCGAACAGTTTAGTGCCTGTGCCCCATTTCTAATTGATCTATCATAAATCCCGTATACAATACAGTCAACAGCTTTCTTCCCCTTAATATCACATCTGTTTAACAAACACAACTTATCAAAAAAATATTCGCGTAGGGACTCATCGTGTCTAGATATTCGATTTAACATTTCTTCTAACAAACGCCCGTAGTTATCCTCGCTGGGGAACGCTTTTTGTAGCTTTGTCTGCCATTCATCCCAGGTATAATTGACAGTTGGCAAGGCCTCAAACCATCTTTTAGCTAGCCCATTTAATTTTTGTAGTGAAAAATGTACGACTTGTTTTTCGTCCCATCCATATATAACGGCACATTCGTTAACTTTACGCAGCCAACTTGTGATGGTTTGAGTTCTGTTGGCCGGGTCAAATTCAGGGACCACGTTGTGTAGATTATTATTATTTAATGATGGCTTACTTGCTTCTCCTTTCCATTTACTTAGTAGCTTGAAGACGTCATCAGCAGAAATACGTTTCGATGTCTTACGGGTCTTCCGTGGTGTTTCCTCGTCATTAGAAGACAGCGAAGTACTTTCTCTCCTTCTCCTGCGTTTAGATTTCTTATGTGGCCGCCGGCGATGCGGGGGCGTACCTGGCGGTGTGCCGCACTCCTTATCTGACGTCATCTCTTGTAGACGCTGAAAGAAGTTATCATAGTCGCCATAAACCACTCGAAAACATTCATTTGTTAAAATGAGGGCAGTCCTACCAAACAGTAACCGAAGCCCGTATTCACAATATTATATAAAAGGATTGCTGCTTTAAAATTAAATGTTATGTTTTATTGAATTCAAGAATCGACTGGTAAGTATAAATATAGACGTCATAACATTCTTTAATCAATCCGACGAATGTGTGCGCCACTCAGTATAAACTGGATGGCATCGTCACACGTATCGCCCCGTAATCACTCCGACGAACGCGTGAGCCACTCAGTAAAACTGGATGTCATCGGCACACACGTATCGCCCCCTATTCAATCCGACGAACGCGTGAGCCACTCAGTAAAACTGGATGTCATCGGCACACACGTATCGCCCCCTATTCAATCCGACGAACGCGTGGGCCACTCAGTAGAACTGGATGTCATCGGCACACACGTATCGCCCCCTAATCAATCCGACGAACGTGTGCGCCACTCAGTAAAACTGGATGTCATCGGCACATACGTATCGCCCCCTAGACCATATTTGTAAATTAGACGACGACAGTTAATAAAAATATATTTATTTACATTTTTTTTTTTTTTTTTTTTTTTTTTTTTTTTTTTTACTGACCAATTATTAAATGCTGTCATAATATGATCGTAAATAATCGTTAAAATTCGGTAAACACACCTGTCATCAACAAGTGTTATCTTTCAATTTTGGCGACGTCTCGCCTTAGGTTTGTATTCCCAATAGTAGAAACAAGAATAGGTACAATAAATTAAGTAGGAACGCATGTGCATCGTACTTTTAAATAAAATATAGTAAACTTTACGGCCACCGCACGCAGGTAACACCAGGAATAAAAAAAAATGTAGGTAGGTGTTACAGTAATTGAACTCTTGCTGTCGTGTGTGGGTGTTTTTCTGATCGTACGACGACGGCACTGCTAGGGAGTTGCCCCAGCCTAGTGCCGATACTCGTATGTCGTAAAATACCACGAGTTACCGGAGTGTAGCCCCGGTCAAACACGTAGCATTTTTTTATTATTTATATTAGTATCGCAACAAATAAACACTGTCGGAGGGTAGCCCCGGCCAAGGGTTTAAGGTGCGTACCAATACCCTAATCGAGTAAAAATGTATGTCGTGTAGTGAAATGCAAAGTATTACCGGAGTGTAGCCCCGATCAAACACTTTAGCATTTTTATAAAATTTGTATTAAGTCGCAACAAATAAACACTGTCGGAGGGTAGCCCCGACCAAATGTTTAATGTTCGTACCAATACCCTAATCAAGTAAATTTTGTGTAGTGAAATGCAAAGTATTACCGGAGTGTAGCCCCGATCAAACACTTTAGCATTTTTATAAAATTTGTATTAAGTCGCAACAAATAAACACTGTCGGAGGGTAGCCCCGACCAAGTGTTTAATGTGCGTATCAATACCCTAGTCGCGAAAAAGTGTATGAATACCCGTTCGAATACGGTCAAAGTTATACACTACGTGCAATGTATCCAAATGTTTAAATTTGAGTTTTATGCAAAATAAAGTAAAAATAATGTAGCCATTCTGTTTCAACTTTTGTGGGCGAATAAAATAGTGATAAATTAAAATTGTACATACCGGTGTATCCCGCTTCTGAAGTGTAAAAGGAACCACTTCGTCCAGGAAATACTTAATATTTTAATTTCAATGTAAATTTAGGTTGACACAAACAATAGGTACAAATAGGTAGACTTTCACTTAAGGAACCGTCTTCTCCAGCAGCTCGAACAAGAATGCATACATAACTTAGGCAATTCAGCCTACGAGGCCTGCGGCCCTCTCCCCACCAGTGGGAGGGGTTCGCGCGAAACGTTATCGATGTTGCCAGTGTAAACTATTTGATTTGTGCACATTATAATTATAAATCATGACAAGTAAAATAATACCAAATTCGCTTGTAGTTTTTTTTTCAGTATAATTTTACTAGCAGTATCAGTATTCCATTATCTTATTCAAAATTAATGACAAGAGTTTCAATGATGGTGTGCACTGCAGTACTTGTAAGAAATATCTGAGCTTTTGCTGTGCCAGCCGACGCCGGGTACCACAAACTTGATCTGGAGCGTCAGGCTGTATGGAAATGCTTGAGTGGTAGCATTAGTACAAAGGTCATCGATAGCGTTACTAATCGGGTTGTTGCTGTCACTACTACAACTGCAACAACTGCAGTTTCCGATCCTAGCACGGTGTGCCGCTCGGGAATATTTCAAGAGATCCTCCTCATTAAAAAATAAATAACTGACCATCCTACTCTGTTTGAAGATGTTATGGCTATAAAAATGACAGCTGACCTCAACGCTTGACGAATATAAAAGCAGAATATCGATGCTGGAGGACACCGATGGCCGAGGAGGAGGGTCTCATGGATGAAGACTTGGAACAGACTTTGAATGCTGCCCTGGCGGACGTTCCTTTGTTAAAGAGTGACGTTGCGGACAGAGCCCAAAGATCGAGGATAAATAACGTCGAAATCAGGAGAGTACCTACCGGTAAAAAACGCCAGAAAATCACTTCGTGATTTCAGAAATAATTGGAAAAGCAATTAATTTTGACATTCCAAAGTCGGAAATTCAATATATTGCGAGAGTGCCTATCCATAACTCTAATGAAAAATCCATTATTATGAGTTAACGACCATCTAACTCCGCAAAACAAACAATTGAAAACAAGACCTAAAGCCAAGGCGAAGAATTACAAATTAGTTTGGGTCAATTATTGCAAGATACATGTAAGAAAGAACGAATCCTCTAAGATCTATCAGAATGCTATGGGTCTGCGTATTAGGTCTGTAACTTTATATCGTAACATATGTCTACGAAAATCTTGGCTGCTCGATGGAATTTTAGACACGGATATATTATAAATATTATACCTACTCGTAGGAGTCCGGTTTTGTTTACATAAATAAAGCACATAAATATGCAAGTAAATTGACTCGCCTGCACGATTCTCTTTCATGCAGACTGTTAAACAAATATCCTCAGGTACCACTTACGAGTAGCTATAAGAACAACTCCGTCAACTTTGTTGGGTAGCTGTGTAATCACGGTCCGAAAGAATTCCGTGTCTGTAATTCGAGCAGCCATGTTTCTGTAATTATAAAAATATCATAGTTTAGAATCGTATGTAAGGCATAGTATCAAAGAGATAGAACGAGCGCACCCCGTCCCTACGGGGTGTCGCATCCGATGAAACTTGGAAAGCCTTCCCGGCTACAGGTGCTCCCAGGGAGTGTTTAGCACGTATGCGCCTAGGTCCCTTTTTGGCGAGTCGTGCATAACCTGTCCGGCCGGCCGACTGGTACTCATGAGAGTTCACCTCCTCCCTCCCAACCGCTACCGGAGGGTGCCCATTTACTTTGCGTTAAGCGCAAAAAAAAGAGATAGAAGTAATCGACAAATCGCAGTTTGGACGGATACCGAACCCATTGGGCGCTTTTATAATTTGTAACGTGACGATATTATAGTGGATGTCCATGATATCGGGGAGCGGTGGCATGAACGGTGGCATGCCGTCGCCATATTTAATGACAGGAGTGTGACATTTTAGGTGCAGTGATGCTTCTGGGTTGCTACAGAACAAAAAGAGTCGTCTCGAGGCAATTCTTATTTTACCGATTATTTTACTTATCACTTTCAATAGTGTCCCTTTCATGTCACCTCTACCCTATATCATGGACGTCAACGATAATATCGTCACGTTACAAATTATAAAAGCGTCCATTTGTTGTCGTTCGTTAGGGGGGACAAACATATCTCGCTCTCTTCTAGTCAAGCCGAGAGAATTTCGGCTAACGAAAAATTTACTTACTCTACGAATGAGAAATAATGAGCCGCGAACATTGGCTGTACAAGAATATCCATTTATCTCCGAGTCGGTGTAAAAGCGAAGTGAAATGAACATATTTTGTGCCGCTGTCCTGCAAAAGTTTTCCTCAAATGCGGAGGGAACATAAATTTCAATTTTCTATCGAAGTGGTTCGTGAAGTTGCGATAAATCTAGTAAGCTAGGGCGCCGATACGGCAAGGAAATAGCCGTAAAAGCAGACATACGTACCTTTTCCTCCAGATTTTAACGGTAAATCCCGGTTCAGCGGCTAGTGGTAAATCTGTCAAGCAGGCCAACGTCCACTCTTTTACTAGGAAAGCGAGAAGAACACCAAGTTTGCATTTAATTAAATGTATTGTACTCGTATTAGTATTTTAGTTTATTATGTATATCATCATCACAGTCCAAAACAGTCCACTGCAGGAGTTAGGGCCTCTCCCATGAGTGGAGAGATTGTTACCATAATATCCACAGGGTTGAAGATCGCAGTATTGTAAATATAAAAATGGAAAATGCTGCTGCCCATTTTCCAGCCTACGGAGACTTTTTTTTGCCTCGAAAATATTAGTCGCCTTATACGACACCCACGAGTGTAAGGGGTTGGCGCTATTCTACTCTGCCTCTATTCTATTCTGGCTGAATTATGTATATGTATTCTCCTTCGTCGTGTAAATTTTCGGAAACCCTAGATCTGGCTTGCCTAGTATATGTGTATGTATTATTATAATTATATTAAAAGCTTAATTTCTGTGAGAGTAACACCTAGTGTCAGTTTTACATACATTAACGCAAGTTTCCTGTTTCATTAATCCTGATCGACACTTAACTCTGCGTGACCGTATTGACAGGTATCGCCGGCATGAGCCGGGTCCTATTTTCCATCGACCGGAGGCATTTTAAGCCGTCGAATATTGGCCCGAGTCCATTTGACGGGTTATTGAATATGCATGGCCAGTGTGCGTCGCTAATGCCTTGACACGAGGCGGGTTTAGGGTTGCCAGAAACCTCCAATAGGAATGTAGGAGTTATCCATTTAGGTTGTCAAACAAAATTGAATCCATATAAAAAATATAGTCATCATCACAGCAGACTTAGGGCCTCTCTCACGAAAGGGGAGGGGAGGAATCTCTACGCTTGACAGGCGGGTTGGAGATCGCAGTGTTGTAAATATAACAATGGAAAACGCTGCTGCCCATTTTCCATCTTACGGAGACTCTTCGATATTTTGCCTTGAAAACATTAGTCGCCTTGTACGACACCCACGAGTATTGGGTTGGTGCTATTCGACTCTGCCGGACACCACACGGTCAAAAATATAGAATCCTTCGTTTATTATTCTTAAGCTGTCTTTTTACATTTTGTCGAAGGGCTTGGTGCTATCCTACAGCGCCATCTCCACGAGCGAGAGAATCGCGGCGATATTATCGTCGTGCCACGTATTTCAATTATTTCAAATGTACGCGTCTCCACACGGCGACAACACTGGCGCTGTGAAACGTAGCTTAACTATTGCACAAAATGCCTCGTCGCGATAACACGGCGATTCCGTTACGAGTCGTCGCGGGCACGCGGCGATTCCGTTACCAGTCGTGACGATACGCTGGCGGAATAATCGCTCGTACGTGGAGATTCTCCGACGATAGAAGCGCGGATACGTCACGATTCTCTCGCTCGTGGAGATGGCGCCTACCACCAGACACCACATGATAAAATGTATAAAAAAAATTAAATTACATAGGTAGGTACGTAAAAGTGTACTTTTTGACCAAATGGCTCTTATTATACCAGAAGAAAGTGTTGCCGCTGTATTGCTAAAAAATAGTCGATTTGGGTAATATATCTTTTTCCAACAGTATATAGTACCTAGTAAGATACTATATTATATAGTAGATTTGGCAACCCTAGGTGGCTTTGATGAACAGGTACAAGTATATATGTAAATCGAGTTATGGTTAGGTTAGGTTAGCGGTTTGTTATACATGCCTGGTTTGTAATATTTGTTATACTTCCGTAAAATGTATCTATCTTCTCTAGAGTTGCAATGCGCAACCAACTTTTAAAACTTTATTCAATATGTAAGTACCTAATCTAGATGTAATTTTTAGAATTAAGATATTAAGATTTTAGTTTTTGTAATCCCATAACGGTAGCGCTTTTATACCTTTAATTATAAATTCGCACTAGGTCCCGGGGTCCGCTTTGACTATGTTCCAGGATTTTCTAGATCCAACTGTCATCTGAACTGCGTGACCCTGTTAACAAGACCTGAACCAGACTAGATTGGATCATGGTTACATATTCAGTCGCCTTGGTGCAGGTTTCATCTCGATGTTTTCTGTAACCCACACATTTACTCGCAGAACACACACGCACACACACTGACACACACACACACACTCACACACACACACACACACATATATATCCTTGATGCCTTAATTATTTAATACGTACTTACCTAAAAGTTATTAATTTAAACATGTATCAACTTGCATTCTATGGAAGACCGGGGCTTCCTGCTACAGGTATTTTATACTTAAAAGGAAGATCCCAACCACTGTTGTATCTAATTAAGCATGTTTATGAAATAAATAAAGTTTAAAGTTTAAAGAGCATCGGTTATCCAGTGTTCAAGTAATATATATAACTCAGAAAAGAGTCATTGGTACATGGCGGCACTAGGGTTCGAACCCGGACCCTCGGGGAACAAATCAGATCCCTTAACCATTAGGCCACCGACGCTCTTTTATATTTAATTTTTATCACAGACCCTTCCATAAAGTTTCATCATAATCATCTCAGCCGTTGGACGTACCTACTGCTGGATATTGGCCTCCCTCTTTGCCTTCCACACCGATCGGCTATAAAGTATACAGACAATATTCATGTTCTAGCGCAGGGTTCTCAAACTTCAAACTTTTGGCCCCACTTACCCCGGTCAAAGTTTCCAGATGCCAACGAACCTCTTAACCCTAAACAAAATAATAAAATTGACTGTTTATTTCAATAGAAGGCAACAAATACAGTGTCGAAAATATCTTATTAAAATTACTGTGATGGGTGGGCTTCATGTCGCAAATTACGTGAATTTTAGAAGTAATTTTGGACAATTTTAACCTTTATTCGGACACAGCATCAAGTTGGTTTCTGTATTTCGTGTTTGTCATGCATGAGCAAATGTGAAACCCAACTTTCACATAAGTATCTTATGTAGTAGCGAAGGCTAAAAGGAAATTCACCGCTTTGCGCCAACATGCTTGGCGCACGCCTGCCAGTCAAACAGTCAGCCTAACGTAAATCTTGCGGCGAACCCCCTACAGTAGAATTACGAATACCTAGGGGTTCGCATACCCCACTTTGAGAACCCCTGTTCTAGGGGATGTTAAATTAAATCGTGACTTCATTGCGCTTCGACGCGGAGCCGTGCCACCACAATGTAAATTAATATTACGCCAGTAAATTAAAAAATATGGTATGAAGACATTGCTTTTTACCCTCACTTTAGGACTTAGCAACCTATTTCGTAATTATATCCTACTGAAATTAGGATGTATGGATGTTTGTCACTCTTTTACGCAAAGACTACTGAACAGATTTTGACGAAGTTTAATCTCGGAAGTGATTCCCATGCGATCATGCTATAACCGAGAACTCGTAGGGTAATGAGTAGGTAAGAAATGTCAATGCATTGCTTTTTGGCTAGTTGAGTTTTGACACACAGACACGGTACTCAAACTTGGAACCCACAACAAAAATTAACAAGTAAAAGGGAGGACTAGGAAACCACGTTTTTAGACTTTCGCCGAAACACAGCTGAGACAGTGCAAAAAATTGAATTGGTGCGGTTAAGCAATAAAAAGTCAACCTTCGGAAGGCTTCGTGATCTTATACTAGAAACCCTAAGGCTCATATCATATCAATCATAATATACTATTCTGTGGTATGTGTGAGACGTGTGTAGGGCTTATTAATTAACGATAATAATAGTAGAGTGGCATGTTGTATTTATGTTTGTTTATCTGTAACCGAGGGTAGTTATATGATACTGTTTACGGAGGCAACGGCGGCATGACGTCATAACATTAACAATCGACGAGTATGTACAATTTCATGTGTCAATAAAAGCGGTATTTTGATGCCTACTTTATACTTACAGTACGTAGAAACAGATTTATTCGTTTTTGTAATGAAGTTGGAAAATTAGAATGAACATTTTGGACGATTATTCCAATTCCCAAAAAAAATATTGTTTGATGAAAGTTAGTTCTCAAAAGTTTTACGACATGCGTACGAGCACTTGCATACGAGCAAAAATCCAACGATATTATTTGGCGGTTTTACAGTTCGCGGAGGTACTTAGGCTGATATACAAGCGAAAAATATCGTCTAGCTACAAGTTTGCGTTTCTCGCAAGTCTGTCAGACACAATGTTACTTATGCGACCTCTCACAATGCTCGTCTGCTAAGTAAACGCACTGCGTTCTATACAATACAATACAAAACTCTTTATTGCATACCAGAGAACACAAGTACAGATACAAAAAATATGGCAGATAGTACAAAGGGCGGTCTTATCACCAATGTGATCTCTTCCAGACAACCTTGGTATCGAGAGAAGCACAGGATTATAACAAAAAACAGGTTGTGCACACAAAAGCATCACTTATAACAAAAAATATAAAAAATACATACATCTCCACAACAAAATACCCACAGATCCATAAATAAAGGATAAAAACCAGACAAAAACCCAGAACCACAGCACTCACAATTACCCCATTACAGACATTAGATAATGCTGCTTTACTATACGGCTATATGATTGGTCAATTTCGTTTCTTTTGACGGATGCGTAGTGCCGATCGCCACTCAAGTTGGTATAGTCAGTTGGAATCAGGTTGGAACACTGTGCGTTCGCGAGCACATTGTTTGAGACAAAGAGATTGGAAAGTTCATGGTGCAAGGTTCAGACAAAATTTTTTTGCTCTGTGGTTCGAGACCTCAACCGAACCTAGTTCATTCATATTAGGTTTACGGTAACGATAGTAAAGTTTCTGAGTACGGGTGTCAAAGAATAAAAATGTATGAAGCTGCTACATAAAATCTAGTTATTCAAAATTAAAAAGAAACTGCCCCTAATTTAATTTTCCATCCCCTATAAAGTGACAGGGTGACCTAATTCGTTTTGAAATGAGGTCGGCCCGAATGTTTTCACTGTGAAAATATTTACTGTACAGTAAACACCCCCCGCCCCCGCAACGGGGGGCCCCCCGCGAAGCAGCAATGTTTACGGAGTTGAAATATTGACAGTGCGTCGGTCGTGTCGGCTTTCCGAATTTATTGACTTGAGCGGAGCTAGTGGCGGCGCGAAATTAAAACCAACCTGTGAATAATACTTATACAGGTACGAACTGTATATAGGTACGAACATACATAAGCTCACACCTGTGTCCCAGAGGTGGGATAGGCAAAGTCTATGAAGAGCCACTTTGCTCTGTTCTGACACAACTTTCTAGCTTCGCATATATAATATATCGTTGGGGGGTGCCAATCAGAGCCTCGAGTCCGCTAATTTATAATGCCTCGATCGAATTGTAATTGGCTCGAAATCACAGTACAATGGCAGTTTTATGCGTTATTGGTATTCTGCTACATGCTATTCTGTTATTGGTATTTGAAATGTCATTGGCTGCTATTAAATTAAATACCGTAACAAGTAAATTAGCGGACTCGAGTCACTGTTCGACCAGTCTCAGAGATGCCCAGCGGGAGACCTTGGTTAACTTGCTTTGTCTTTGTTTGTTTGTATATTAGGAGACACAATTCACAAGCGGCGATCTCATTGCGGTGCCTGCTGTAAAGTACCTACGAAATGGTCACCCATCGTGGTCCGGACTCCGGAAGATTATTTTAATTGACCATAACTTTTTTCCCACAGCGATTCGAGAGTGTTTACATAGTAAAAGTGGTAAAAAATTAAAAATCCTTTCGATGACATGCCGCTCAACGTTATTGGTCTGGGGTCCATATTTGTGCAGCTGCTCCTTTATAAAATGTAAATAATCTACACTAATATTATAAAGAGGAAAGATTTGTACCTATTTTTGTATGTTTGTATGTTTGTAATGAATAGGCTCAAAAAGTACTGGGCCGATTTAAAAAATTCTTTCACCAATAGAATGCTACATTCTTCCAATTTGACATAGGCTACATTTCATTTTGAAAAAAATTAGGGATCCTTGGTAAAATTTGAACAATGTAACCGAAGGTGTAGAAAAATGAGTCTTAAAATGTCTTTCGTCGAATGCGCTGCCGAAACTATTAGCGATAGAACAAAATAATGTACAACAATATTGAAGAACATCATAATGTCTACAAAAAACTCCGCGGTAGCATATGTCCAACTATTGTAGTTATGTCACTACAACAACTTTTTTCATTTTAAACATTAATGAAAATGCTAACCAAATTCAAACCATGCTATTTATGTGTTTATATTAATCCTTATCCAAATAAATTATTTTATGGTCAAGACCATTTAACTACCTATAAAATAGTTTTTAAATTATTTAAATTGGACATTCCATTCGAAAGATATCACGAGTTTAAAAATGTGAATATTAGACAAAAGTCGCGTGTTCGCCGCTCAGTCCGCTCGGCTATCTAGGCAGCACGGGAGGGGAGTCAATGTCAAGAAATAAAGTGCCGCGCGGCTCACTCGCGCGGTCGGCTCCTTACGCAGCGGTCGTGTGTAACCCGTAGTGGTACCCGTGCGAAGCCGGGGCGGGCCGCTATAATATTATAAAGAGGAAAGGTTTGATTTTTTGTTTGTTTGTATTGAATAGGCTTCGAAACTAATGGACTGATTTCAAAAATTATTTCACCGTTGGGAAGCTACACTATCCCCGGGTGACATAGGCTATATACCCGTGTATCCGTAGTGGTACCCGTGCGAAGCCGGGGCGGCTGCTAGTGTAATATAAAGGAGGACATATTTCTTATTCTAAAATAAAGTACCTACTAAACAATTCCCATCGGCTAGTTTTAAGTGCATTATTAGCTTACATCAGATAGTTCCAAGGAGTATTTACTTTACTGAAGTGGTTTCTAGTACGGAAGCTGGTGCTATCGGAATATTTTGTATCGTCATGTCGCATCGATTTATCAGATGTGATGGATGGTGGGCGGACCGGTTTCAAGGTTAAGGCTTCGGGGCCTCGTTCCTTATCGTGCAAACAAGGCATAGAGCCGGGAAATGGGGTATCAGATATCAGATAGTTAATTAGGTTAAGTTATTATTTTGAATCACTTAAATGACGTAACTGAGTAACTTATGATGAATTATGAAAATTTATTTTTAAATTTAATCAAGGTAGGTATATATTAGAGACGAAACGGATATCCGGTTACTATCCGGTATCCGGCCTATCCGGCGTTAATTTACTATCCGACCGGATACCGGATAGTGCGTTAATATCTGGCTGGATACCGGATAGCAAAAAATGTATGAAAAGTACATAAAAGTGATTTTATTCATAGGAAAAAGTAATCCCAAAAATTATAAATATTAATTTATAAAAGCACTGTTGATTAGGTACCTACCCGTTGTTCATTTAATAGGTATGTTAGGAAAAAAATATTTTTTGCGATGTTAATCTAATAAAAGTAAATCTAAGGTAAATTATTATAAATTGGATTAAAATACAAATTGCTCCTACATTGAGAGGTAGCATGCGGTTTCGTGTCTTCTTATGCGAGCATAAGAGAATCTTTTACTACACTCTGTTCCACCATGCTTGGACTAATTCGGTCGGAAGTTAAAGTCGGAGTCAGAATTAGTCGGAAGAATTGTTCAGAATAAAATTCATATTATTTGTATTGAAAGAAGATTTGAAATCACGTAAACACATGTAGTTGTCTAAATTTCTATGTATTTCCAAATATCCGGCCACCGGATATTCGGCTAGCCGGCTTATGGGGTGGCCGGATATCCGGTATCCGGTATCCGGCCAAACAACTATCCGTTTCATCTCTAGTATATATGTCTATGTCTATTATAGTTGCATTTCGTAATTACTAATTTGGAATTGAGAAAGTACAGCGCTTAGTTTTCTTCAATTCATCGCATTCATTCTCAATCAATCGCATCCACACGAACGCTCGCGTGCGCTACCTATCTCTTTCACACTCGTGGTAAGTTGCTTGAGATAGAAAAGACAAGCATTAGAAGGCGAGCGCTCGCATAGATGCGATTGGTTTCAAAATTATGGCCCCTGGATACATTTTCAATGGGAAACATTTTCAAACGGACACACTTTCAAACAGAGATCTATACACAATAGTAGCGTGATTGATACGGCAAGTCGTGATTTTGGGCATTGTTTGTTCACCAAATAAGACAAGTCAGTTTAAACGGATCATAGTCGCAGACGTCGCAGCAGGCCATTTCCGGCAGGCAATAATCGCTTTAGTGTGTAGACTTAAGACTTAAGACTAAGACGCTTTAGTTCTTGGCCTAGGACGGTAGGCCGCCCGATGCAACCAGAGCAGTGGCGTAGCATAGGTCACTAGCACCCGGTGCGGATTCCAAATTTGCCGCCCTTTTATTTTTGTAATCCATTATAAAAAATTTGGGGCATGGTAAAAAGAGTACTTTTATTGATTAACACTAACCTGAAAAGTGAAATTAACATTTTTTGACATAGAGTACAGTTTTGTAAAGTTTGGTAGTTAGATATTATATATTTATTTGGCATGTTACTATTTTCGTTCCGATTGTACCTGCGCGCACCGGCGCTCGCAGCTAGGTAACAACAAAAAAAAAATGACGAAAAAAACACTGAAAGAAATTAACTTTTTTTTATATTTTAATTTTTTTTTCTAACTGCCACCTCCGCAGCGCCGCCCCGGCAAAGTGCCGCCCGGTGCGGACCGCACCCTCCGCCCCCCCCATGCTACGCCACTGAACCAGAGACTGCTGGTGGACTGTTAATGAATGGGGCCCTAAGAAACTTTAAACAAAAATACGTAATTCTCAATCGTGTTAAAGAATTTGTGGCAAGCGCTAAGTTACGTAATTAAGTTAATTGCTAGGTAATTAAGTTACTTCAAAGGCCCTTTAATCACCAAATATATAACTATTTTATTAGATTAAAAATTTTCAAGTTATAACTCTTCATTTCTTAAATAAGAAGGGTTCTGGCGGAGAAGGATACGTTTTTAGGGCCTTACGGAATAGCTAATGACCTTTTCTTTTAGCCAATTCAATGTATTGTAAATCGGTTTATAGAAATGGTAATATAAAATTCAAATTCCTTAACTTGGGGCTTATTTAATTATCAGCAGGGAAATTTCGGATCGATGTCCCTGTGGGGTAGTTAAGTACCCTACGCCTTTGTACTAGGGCTGTTAAGGATCTAAAATTTCAGACAAATATATCTACGGATACGAAGACCTGAATCATATTTTACAGTGTCCGTTACAGTTGTAGGTATACAATTATTTCTTAATTACGGTTATTAGATTATTTAAGAATTATTGAATTCATTCAAAAAGTATCGTCTGGTACTTTCTTTATTCGAGTATAAAGAAGGTATATCAAAATAATGAAATGACCAATACTCATTTTAAGTACCGAAGTATTCGAAACAGCTGCTATACAATATCTGACTCAGATAAGAACTCTCACAGCCAACCATACAACATCATACAATAACAATTACCTGTACCGATTTAGAGTTTGGCAAAAGATCTAGAGTCTCCGGAGGCTGGAAAATGAGCAGCAGCATTTTTAATTTTTATATTTGCATCACTGCGATCTCCATCCCGCCTGCCAAGTGTAGGGATTATAGGAATAGCCTCCTCTCTCCTGGGAGAGGCTCCAAGTCCTGCAGTGGACTGTGATGTGTGTGTGATGTTTTTTTTTTTTATACCACTAAGGTGGCAAAAAAGCTTGCGGCCTGCCTGATGGTTAGCAGTCACCGCAGCCTATACTATACTATGGACGTTTGCAATACCAGGGGTATCACCCACGCGTTGCCGACCTCGTAAAAACCTTTTAACCCGTTTCTTGAAGAACTCCATGTTGTACTCTCCAGGGAAAACCTCTCCAGGTAGTTCATTCCACAGTGTGTGTGTGTGTGTGTGTGATGGACTGCGATGATGATGATGATGATGATGCGTTCTGTCAACAACAATTCATTAATTAGTTTCATGAAGTAGAAATCGCTTGTGATCTAGATAGAATTAAAATATTGCCTTCATTCGTTTCATGAAAAAAGTATGGAGCAAGAAACAGTACCTACCTATTTTGTGGACAGGATCTACCAAAAGGTAGCACTAACAGATATGTTAGTCGATTCGCGAACGATTATGACACCTATCCATTATTTAGATATCTTCAGAAAGATTTTACATTAAACATACATAATACACATACGCAAATGTTTCGGGAAAACTGTAGTGACTGAGAGTGAGAAAAAGAGGGAAATGAGCCAGTCAATACGGATGTCACAAGGACGTCTCCATTGTAGCTGTATTCTATATACGTACATATATAAAGCTCACGCCTCTGCCGTACAGGTGGGGTAGGCAGAGACATTAGACCGCCACTTTTACAACACACAAAATCTTTCGGGTACAAATCGTGAGTAATGCTCCTGAGGTAGAATAGAAATTAAGCAGCAAAAACACCAGTAAACACGGGGTAAACGTCACCGAGGACAATAATATGTCATTAACGGAATTTGATCTCTATAGACGCGTCTTAAGACACAATATCCATCGGAGAGTAAACGTTAACCTCAAGAGGGGCTTGAAAAGACGAGTCACGTTTAGAAACACCATGATTGATCACCCTGTGAATAAGTTTGATGTCGACAAGGGCTTCATAATCGTATCTGACAGTATATATAGGTATAAAGGGTGTTGCATAGACCGGTTAGCTATAGAAGGGTATGGAAATTTGAAAAAAGGGCACATGAAAAGAGCCAAGGGTTCTCTTTTCAGATAACGTTGAAAGACGAAAGATTGAGAAGATCCACATAAAAGAGGAATGCGAAGAAAATATGTATGGATGACAAAAGAAGGAACAGTTGTATTGAAAACGGTTGAGTAGATACGCAAAGAAGAGATGTATGGAAAACGGACGCTAGAGAAGATCTGCAAAGAATAGTTGTATCTATGGAAAACAATAGTTTGAGATTGTCGCATGCAGGAGCGCCAGCGTGTCCCATTGAGAGAATACGCGTGCAGGCAAAGTTATATAAATAAACAAACATTACCGATGGAAAACTATGCCTTTGAGATTCTTTAATTATCATTAGAGATGTGCCGAACATGGGTTTCACCGCACACGGATAAATGTTAGTAATATTTCTACCATACCGATTTATTTTTATGCTACTCAGTGACAAACGAGCAGACAGTCCACCTGATGGTAAGTGGTAACTGTCGTCCATAACATCTACAATTCATACATTTAGGTTGCAAGTAACAAAAATGCAGAAACGCAGATGCGTTGTCATTGTGAGAATTGAGATGAAATGCCTCATGCCTGTAATTTCGAATATAAAACGAATAATCGGCCTATCCCCAGTTATCATCTGTTTTCGACAACATATTTTACATACATCACTGGCCCCAAACATTACCGCACTAAGCATAAATTGTACTCATACCATAAAAGTACACTTTCGCGATCGCTTTCGCTGGCATTGCATGTCTCCTTTTTATGGTTTCATGGCTTTTTGTAACGCAGTCATGTAGCGCATGTCGCACGTTATATGCCTTTTAATAATACAATACAATGTTAGGCGATGGTTGATCCGATTTGTAAAATGAAACAACCTTTTTGCACTTTGTGATCACCGCTTGGTAAGGCACATTGAATTTAAATTGAGATTGATGAAGTCTACGTTCCGGCCCATCCAAATCGAAAGCCCCGAGAGCTTTCATCCGTGGGGTGGGAGCCTGGTGACCAGTATCACAGGTTCTCTGGAAACTATTTCAGGCACCAGTCTCTCACAAATAAATATAGCTATAAAATTGTATAGTGCATACTTACTTACATTTTATTTATTTATTTGTGAAGAGATAATAAATGCTTATTTTATTTATTTCAACTCGTTTAACGCGTTGGGGAAGCTACGCCTAATATTATTTCGTTCCAATTAACCCAGTAACGTCTCAAGACGAAGGTCTTTGACCAATGTGTGTTGCCAATGTGGTGGTGTGATTCGATAAAGTTGGAGGATTATTTATTCAATTTGATTAGTAAATCTGGTTGTTAAATAAGCATTGGACGTCAATATTTGTTATAGTCACTGATACTTCGAAACTTTTCTAAAATTATTGACCTGGTTTATGTACACACAGTATCAAGTTATAAGCACCACTCGCCGTGGCTTAGGTAATCATGACACACTACCTTGATCTTCAGCACGTCCAGCATAAGTGTGCCCGCGATAAAACTCGCGCCGTGATCCCAGCGTTTGTTTCCTTCTCTCAACACTAAAGTAAAATACCAGTCAATAGTTAATGTATTTATTGCATTTACGAGAAGTATACCGATCTTACAGTTTTTATTGTAGGTGCTTACGTCATGCAACCCAGTATATATGCGGTATATATTAAACCAGTGTAAAATGAGCTAGCAAATCTATGGACGCGCATAGCAATGTTAGACCCCTTAATACTGGTAGATAGACGTTGACGAGCCACAGTGTTTTCTTTTCTCTGTAACAAGGAATCCTTCAAAAGGTATATTAAAGATCTCATTACAGGAAGGTGGGGACCATGAACAGGTGGCGTCTGCCGTATAACAAAAAACGTATGCATAAATATTATAGTATATACTCGTATATATAGTATAAAACAAAGTCGCTTCACGCCGTTTCCCCCTATGTATCTACGTTTAGATCTTTTAAACTACGCAACGGATTTTAATGTGTTTTTTTACAATAAATAAAGTGATTCAAAAGGAAGAGTTATAAGCAAGAAAAAAGGGTAGGTAGACGTAAAGGAGGTGTACGCGAATCAAGTCGCGCCGGGTCCACTAGTTACATATAAAGCGGTAAAAAACTTAAAACAGTTTCATTTTTACCGCGTTCCAACCAACAATCTTCAAGATACAAAGGTGGCTCTTCTTAGATCTGCGATATCAGATTTTCAGCAATCAAATCAAATCAAATCAAATCAAAATTTCTTTATTGATTAGGACATTAAATATCTCTTTCAATCGTCAAAAAGGAGGGGGGTTGGAAAGTAGGAAGGAAACACACAGGGACACGCTGACCGCCCTATGGCCGTAGATAACGTATCCCTCGCCAACCACGACCGAACCATGCTCGACAATGCCAGGCAGAGCCGGAACGCTATATTATATTATATAGGTATGTCTAGTGTAATTAAGAAAAACCACCTAAAACTACAGCAAGAGTAAGCCAGTCCACCAAGGCAGCACCCGTTCACGAGTATAACGCAGGGCCCAGCCATCGTCCAATTCAACCATATTTGAGGGAAAAGAGCGACCCGGCCCCCACGCCACCGCCAGACAGACTTTTAAGTGAGCGTGCATCACACATGCTGTATGTGGTAGGTAGTCGCTATCACCCTACTCTATCCTATCCCTTCCCTATCGCTACCTTACCCCTAGCCTATCCTAATATTGCCTTAACCCTACCCTACCACTACCTTACCCCTACTCTAACACTACCTAACCCTGACCCTACCACTATCTTACCCCTACCCAACCCTTACCGCTATCTTACTCCTACCCTACCCTACCCTACCCCTACTCTAACTACTACCCTACCCCAGCGCAGACAGGAGACACCATGTGTGGGAGAGGAAGGAAAATTAACGCCGCTTCCAAGGTGGTTCTCCGTGGGGGAAAGAAACGACAATGACTCACAGTTTTAAGTTATGCGCTTATTACACATTCCTAATTTCAGTGACTGAATTCAGAAACAAAAAGCGTGAGAGCAAATCAAAGTGGAATGTATTGCTCATAGAATAAGATCCATTTTTGTATCACTTATATTAAGACACGCGTCGCTCCTCTTTAAAAAAATCCGAGATACAAAAATGGACCTTATTCATAATACATTCCACTTTGATTTGCTCTCACGCTTTTTGTTTCTGAATCAGTCACTGAATTTAGGAATGTGTAATAAGCGCATGATTGAGATCAGTAAATTAACGCGCGTGATTCAGTTGTAGACTTGTACACGTGACAGTATTGTAACTCCCTCGGTACCGATTGTGATTCTGAACAAACTAACTTTTGGTCTAGATAATTACTTTAATTTACTTTGATTTGTTTCAATTACAATTAAATCGCTACATAATATAAAAGAAAGTTCCAGGCGGACCCCGGGCCCTCGCGTGCCGCGCGACCGGGACATAACGCCGAGATGATGATGATGATATAAAACAATACAATACAATACAAAAACTCTTTATTTGCACACTAGATACATACATGGGATAAAATACATAATAAAAAGCAGTACAAAGGGCGGTCTTATCACTAGCGTGATCTCTTCCAGACAACCTTGGTATGAAAAAGAAAAGAAAAGTATCTTAGCCATTGAAAAGTAGTGCACACAAAATCGATACAAAAATTTACAAAGAAAACACATAATCAAATGGTAAGCTAGTAGAGCTCGTCTAGTCTAAAATGACGCGCCCCACTACTTAGTTAGTTGATTTCGATGTGTGAGTGCAAATATTAATAACGACACTTCATCTGTGTGGGAGCCAATGAACGCGTGTTCCTACGTTTGAATCTTACCGGCAACTGAATGACCAATTACAACGGCATTTGTATATGTATTGCGTCCATATTTTAAACTTGCTTGTATGCGTTAATGCGATAGTGGGGCGCGTCATTTTAAATTAGACGAGCTCTACCTGGGTGGACTGGGTGCTAGACCCACAATCACCCCACTAAAGACAAGTAATATTGTTTAATTTTTTTCTTAAAACTATACAGCGATTCTGCACACCTAATATCTCGGGGAAGACTGTTCCATTGTTTAGCCGCCTGCAGTGCGAACGATTTGTGACAAACAATGTCCCACGCCGCATCAACTCAACAACTACTGAAGGGATTTTCATGCGGTTTTCACCAATATATAGAGTGATTCATGAGGAAAGGGTAGTGTATAATTTGATAAGGTTACTACCCCTGCGAAGCTGGGGCGGGTCTTTAATAACAATAATAATTGCTGGATATCATCAGAATTATCCGCTAATTTCTCCTCCCGTCCGTCAGTCTCTCCCACCCTATGGCCGAGGCTTGATATTCTCTGCCCAGGGGTATCCTCCCTGAAATAGAGCGCAAACAAACTGAATTTCTCAATCATATAATTACATTACAAGGATCGGCCATAAATAATACACGTCGGCTAGTTTTTGGACTTCTTTCGGATTCGTATTTACTTACACGCGTGCGACAGAGACGACGCTCTGCGAAGCCGAACTAGTTGATGTGCATTATTTACGGATTATAAAGTTATTTATATCTACTGCGAACTACTGCATGCCCTATAATTACATTAATTAATTAATTACATTGTGTATATTTATATATGTATATATTTATAATATGGATACATATATGTTTATGGGTATGTATATTTATGGATAACTTATTTATGTACTTACTTACTGATAAGTTATACTGGTCTCGTTTAATATATTTAAATTAATTCTCTGGTTATTTTTAAAGTAGGTAAGGTACTCTTGTTGCCTCTACCGCTCGCTAAAGCTCCTTTCGGCTTATCTAAGGTTAGCTGGAAGAGATCCGTTGTGGGATAAGTTCGCCTTTGCTTTGTAAGTGTTTCCTTTTGAAATGTACTATGTTGTTGCAATAAAGAGTTTACATACATACATTATTCCCTCTCTCATTTACTCCTATCTTTTGGATGTATTTGTTGTTCACCTATATCTTGTATCTTTGTAAAATTGTATAAATTTAGCATTTAATTATTTATGTAAAGTATCTCTTCCTTCACCTTATCATATTGTTTATCCGCACCGTCTACCGTTTTCATTCATATTTTTTTTCACGGTTGACTGATAGATAAGGCTACTTTAGCTTTAAGTCCGCCAATATACCTTTAGTGCATAAAGTTTTAATAAATAAATAAGTTGCGATCCGTCCAAGCTTCTTTTTGCTATGTACGTAGGTACAGTGAGGTCAAAAAGCGCTTTACCAGTTTTGACCAATTTTCCCTTTTAACCAAAGTTGAAATTGTTAACTGACAGAATGCCAATGCAAAGTAAAATCGGCGTTCTTGCTTTTTGTCGGGCAACTGAACTTCAAAGGATGGTAAAGCAATACAATACACCAAATGCGCGCTGTGAGAATTGTCGACGATACAATGCTCACAAGTGTTATTGAGCCGCTGAGTCAGCGGAGGGATTTCGCCTCCCTTTGTGTGCTCTACCGCTTGTACAACGGTTTTTGTTCTCAAGAGCTGTTTGACATGGTGCCTACAGCTACATTCTGTCATCGCATCGCTCGCTACAGACAGAGAGTTCATCCTCACACCTTGGAGCCAAATTGTTCACGAACTGTGCGGTTCCAAATAAACTTTCTCCCACGCACACTACGGCTGTGGAATAAATTACCTGGAGAGTACAACATGGAGTTCTTCAAGAAAGGGGAGAAAAGGTTTTTACGGGGTCGGTTAGTGAAATAGGCATCAGGTTAATCGAATTGAGGAGAATGGTAAGGGTACATCTGTACTTTATAATTATCGTGCCTTTATAAGAGCGGAGTGTTTATCGGAACATCGATGGCAAAGTGGTTAAGGTATCCAACTCGAAAGCGAGGGACCCTCACACTTACTTTTATGATGAGGAAAAACATCGTGATGAAACCCACCCACCCAAACCCCGCACATTCAGGTTACTGCATATGTATCAAGACGAAACCCGAGCCCTCGTGTGCGAATGCTAAGATCATCATCATCATCGTCTTAGCGCTTATCCCGGCCTCTGCCAGGGTCCGCTTTCCTACTCAATCTTCTCCATTTCGCTCGGTCTTCGGCATCCTCTCGTCGTAAGCCGTTGGCTCTCGTATCAGACTCAGCGATGTCAATCCATCGCTTCTTGGGTCGCCCTCTGATACCGGCAAATTCAGGCACCTATTTCCCATGTATCACTGAGGCTTACGCAACACATGACCAAACCAGCGCTTAACGATAAGATGATTCTTTTTATTATCGAGCCTTTATAAGGACCTACAGCTAAGTTTATTGTATTAATAACAACGGGAAAGTCCATTAAGATAAACACCATACAAGACGCGAGAACTGAACTAATACACTGCACACGTGTAACGGGACTATATCTCAAAGTAATTGACGCAAGTTCCTTTGACTACAGAGAGGCGAAGTTAAGCAACTAAGTTAGTAATTACTAAGCGACAGGTTAATATTACGGGGGTAATATAAGCTGTGGTCTGAAATTAAGCGTGCTATGTTTATAACGAAGGGGGGGGGGGGGGGGGGGGGTAAATCGTGGGACATCTGTTCGGGTGGTAATGTACCCAATTGGGTGTTGTCAAGTTATTGCTATCCGTAATTTGTAAGTACCTCGTGGATATTGGAGTGTAGGACGGAACAGTAGGTAGTAGGTAGAAATTGTTAGTAACTCTGTTGCTAACAATTTTGCGATTTCAATTATTGAAATTGTTACTTTTGCGATTACGTATCGATTAAATAGTTTCAGTTTATGGCAACGGAAATTTGTTAGCAACGCAACCCATTAATTTGATGATACGTAATCGGAAAAGTAACAATTTAAATTATGACAGGGTGTGAGGCAATAGGTAAATGCCAACAATATTTACAGTTATCGTAAATAGTAACTGAGATTAAGATAATGAAAACCGATGAAAATATATCACAAACTGGCACACTACTAGTCATTAAATAAAAAAATCCTTTCGAGCGCTCTATCGGCCACAACAATTCAATGAGACAAATCGCTAACTATAGTTATGGCGCTTCTACAAAACTAACATTCTGAAATATAATAGTAATAGAAATAATAACAGATGTTCGCTGTTATCCCCTTATAAAAGCCTAAGCCCAAATGCCATCTTGGCTTACTTCACGAATTCCCAAGAAAATTGTTTCGTGAATCTTGCGCCTCCGCAAAGTCTCAAAACATGTTTCTGATAAAGTTTACAGCTGCAAAGGTCTGACTCTGCGAGTTGTGAGGTGTGTATGTGGTGGAAAAGCCGAGGTAAGCCAGCTGTTGTCGATTGGGGTAACGGTATATGTTGTGAGGGAAAAGAGGTGGATTGTAGCTTGTTATTGGGGTTGTACTGACTCAATGAGACAGCCTCGCGAGTCAAGAAGGCTCAGGAACCAGGTTTAAACATATTTATACTCATAAAAGATAAATAATATAAAATAAATAAATATTCGTGGACAAATTCACACAGCGCCATCTAGCCCCAAACTAAGCAAAGCTTGTACTATGGGTGCTAGATAACTGATATACTACTTAAATACTTTTTTTAAATACATACTTATTATACATAGAACACCCAGACCCGTAACAGAAATTAAAATTCATCATTTCAACTTCTGCCCGGCCGGGAATCGAACTCGGGACTTATTGCGTGGCAGACCGGCATGTTGACCATTGAACCACTCAGATCGGGGATATATCATCACTTACATGAGAAAATAACTTACACAGTTAATTTAGTATGTCGCTCCTACCGCACGCTTAAACAATTTACTATTAATCATAGACATTGCATTGTATTAAGTACAATAACTAGAAAAGTAAAGTTGTGCATCGCCCGAAATCTGTCGTGTGTTGACTCTCGACCTGCTCGATTTAATTTTTTCCGATGGGACGAGTCGACCAAGGTCCATGTTGATTACAAAAATCATATAGGTAACTTATCTGACAGAAAAAAGTCGGATAACTCCCGACAAGTTTACATATTTTAAGGGTATGTTCCGGGTTTCCTACCGCGTACCTTTGTTGACGAGTAGCCCAATATTTCGACACAGTTGCATGCATCATGGTCACAGGCCGTCCAAAGGTACGCGGTAGGAAACCCGGAACATACCCTTAAAATGTGTAATCATAACCGCGATAGTTTAAAACATCAAGTTTTACATATACTCAAATATGAATGAAACAAAGCTAAAACCATCTCGTTTAAACTGGTTTTCAAATAGAGAAATCCGCACCCAAATCGGTGTCCATCCGTTCGGAAGCTACGAAAACTACACACAGATCGACAGATAGACACGTCAAACTTGTAACACTACTACTTTTTCGTGTGGAGTCGAAAAAAAAATTTTACCATCCACGGTTAATGAGCTGACCACTCCATTCTACTATGTCTATGACACTTTATGTCACATAGCCGAGTTTTGTCCGAGCTATCTATAGTCCGACTTGCTTAAGCTTAAACTAATTTCAATGTGTGTAAATCCACATATTTTACATTCATTATCTAGGAGGTGCCGCCATTGGAACGTAAACCTGACTATAGATCTGTATTTTCACATACTCGGATGTGACCGACGAAGAAATCAACCTAAATATTTGATAAAACAATACGTGCTACTCTCCACGACTTCAATATCTTGCACCATACCTAGCATACATCTGCTGTGCCGCGTACGTGACCGTATCACTGGTATCTCCGTACCCCGACAACGCGGTAGCGGAACGCCGGCTTAGGGAATTGCTTGCCTGGAATCCTAGTGTACTCTACTAGAAATCCTAGTATATGGCTTGCTGGGAAGGTGCGGGATTAGTTCGCTAAAGAGCTGTGGTGGTGATATCGGAGAACAAGCCATGAGAGTTGCCGATATCATTTCTAATCCCATTTATTTATTACCAGTAGATCCGGCGCGACTTCGCTTACGTACGCCTAGTATACCCCTACCCTTTTTTATTGCTTATAAACCTTACTCTTGAATAATTCTATCTTTATTAAGCACTAGCAGCCGCCCCGGCTTCGCACGGGTACCACTACGGGTACACGGGTATATAGCCTATGTCACCCGGGGATAGTGTAGCTTCCCAACGGTGGAAGAATTTTTGAAATCGGTCCAGTAGTTTTGAAGCCTATTCAATACAAACAAACAAACAAATAAACAAAAAATCAAACCTTTCCTCTTTATAATATTGGTATAGATTAATAAAATCCGTTGCGTACTTTAAAAGATTGAAACGTACAACCAAACATTGGGACAGACAGCGGGAAGCTGCTTTGTTTTATGTATAGTGGACCCGGCGCGACTTCGTTCGCGTACACCTACTTTACCCCTACCTTTCCTTTTTTCTTGCTTATAAACCTTAGATACTGTTGAATCACTCTATCTATTGTTAAGTTGAAAATCAGTTGCGTAGTTAATAAGATTTAAACGTACATAGATACATACATACATAGATACATAGAGACAGACAGAGGGAAGCAACTTTGTTTTATACTATCTATGTATGTATAGAAGCTGTGAATTGTCACAAGATAGCCCGCTATTGGGAGGGGAGCAAATAAATATATATTATGCATAACATAGATATCTTTGTTGTAGAGGATATTTGGTAGGTACTCGTATCTTGATTTGTTAAGGATAACATTATTTGAGGAACTCGTTCTATATAGGAGACGAGACGCGAAGACGCGGTCACGTGTTCTTTGCTGGACCATAATCTCTCAGCTCATGGAATCAAGCCATGAACGACGTTCAACTCTTTTGTGGTTCCCACCGCAGATTTGGATTTCTTCATGAGGGAAGATTATTGGCCGAAGGGTGTGGTGTACCGGCGATTCCGTGGGCGACCCAGAGTTTCCGGTGCCGCCGAAAATACATTAAGTGCCAGTTGTATCACACAGAGATACAACTGATGAGTGAAGTGACGGCTTTAAGATATAAATAAATAATATTTTTGAATATTAGTTTACATTTTATAATAATTTATATGAAGGTAAAAGTTTTATCTTTTATCTGTATTTTGTATCAGTTTATTTTGTATTTATTTTCTTTGTGTATTTATAAATATGGGCCTCAGTTGCCTGAAATAAATGAATAAATAAATAAATAAATACTTTCATCATCAGAGCCCATAATAGTCCACTGCAGGACTTAAGGCCTCCCTAAGGCCTAATAGCACCAACCCCTTACACCCACGAGTGCAAGGGGTTGGTGCTATTCTACTCTGCCTGACACCACACGGCCATTCCATAGCATTAACATTTGGGACAAGTTGTGTGTACATCTATCTGTACGGGTTCTTAAGCCAACACGTAGGGATTACTTTCAATATAAAGTTTCCGAGGGTATCCTAAAAGTTTTAGCGTGTGAAAAGCGTGGGAACGTAGGAGCTTAAATACAAGTAGATGCCTAGATTTTCTTTGTAAGTTTAGATATGCTACATCTTAACAAAACGAATATATAAATGTTTGTAAGTTGTTATTGAATTTTTTAGGTAACATATATTAAGATTACGGTAAGATTACGGTTATCGATGAACCATTAAATCAATTTTAAAATATCTATCTCAGCTAGAAAGCTCTCGATTTGCAATGATCTAAGAAAATTCAAGTTTTTGTCCTAGGTACTGAATTTCGTAATGTGTGTGTACTTATCTATTAGTATGATTCATTCCTAAAACCAACTACTTATAGAAAAAAACAACAACACAATAATAACTTATTAACAAAAGACTTGCGCGCTATATTACGGATACAAACTTCATTGGTTTTTAAGTAATTGTAGTAGTTATAAAAATGTGAAAATAATAAATGATTTAAAAAAAGAAAAAGAAAAATAGAAAGCGCCATAATATGAGTTCCTCCAGTTCCGTATTTTACATATACTTTTCCAATAACCAAACCCCATCACGGGTACCCATAGGTATAAAAGTTTTCCACACGACTGTATTCGAGAATTCCAACCTCGGAGCTTCGTTGCAAACTTTTGATCAACTCTCGCCTTCGCTGGGCCAATTTTTTTTTTCCCTCAAACATTCGCACCTATTATTCATACTGGGACGCGTTGTAAGCTCAGTTGGCTATCAATCTAACAATTTTTGACTGCGGCCCCGATTTATCTTTTTTTCGTGTTTCCAGAGTGAGAAAAGGGTGAAAAAGTGGCCAAGTTTGGCGGGCCTAATTTTGATGTCGTTGTATACGCGCGAGATATACAGATTTAGGTACAAAATAACTATAAATTGTTATATTCCAATGTCGTCGGAGACACTTGGGCAGGCCCAAGCCCCAAGGCTACCTACAAAGATCATCATCACAGCCCATAACAGTCCATTGCAGGACTTAGGGCCTCTCCCACTAAAATGGGAGGCTCTTGCCATAATCTCCACGCAGGCGGGTTGGAAATAGCAGTGTTGTAAATATAATAATGAAAAACGCTGCTACCCATTATTCAGTCTACGGAAATTTTAGATTTTATGCCTCGAAAACGTCAGTCGCTTTGTACGACACCCACGAGTGTAAGGGGTTGGTGCTATTCTACTCTGTCGAACACCACACGGCCACAGAGATAAAATATTATAATTTGAGTAGTTTTTTAATTAGACTAGCCAGGCTTTTGACTGCCATCCCACCTGGTAAGTGCCGATGCGGCCGATGATAGCCCCCGGATGATTCCTCCCGTTGTAGGCCGTTGGCTCTCATATCTGACTCAGCTATGTCAAATCCATCTTACCCTGGACCTCCCGCGGGACATCTTTCCTGATACCGACAGGTTTAGGCACTTATTTCCCACGTTTCTCTGGGGCTTACAAAGTACGCGCCCAAATCAGCGCCGGCGAGCCTCTTTAATCATATCCGCAATGTCTCTGACGACAAGGCTGTCACTGATAAACTCATTACCGATTCGTTCGAATCCTGTCATCGCATATCCACCGCTGCATTTTAATTTCGTTGATGTGAAGTTCGCGGACGTGCTTCGTCAGCGCCAGTCAAGTCTCGCAGCCGTAGACCATCCCGTGCATAATTATACTCTTGTACATAAGCTCCTTCTATCGAAATACTATTAAATTAAGCGATTATGGCTGAGTGAACGATCACGGGTGGGGGATCGCCCACTCTGGCTCGGCCAGACATCGACATCTCGTAGGAGATTGAGGAAGAGATGGGTTGACATCGCTGAGTCGAACTCGATGCTGAAGACCGGACAAAGTAGGGGTAGAAAAGTGGAAACCTGGCATAAGCCGCGATAGACGTTATGATGATGATTAACGACCACGGGTGTCGTACGAGGCGACTAATATCTGCAACCCGCTCTCCAATAACTGCCGAGTAGGTTCAAGTCCACAGTGGACTGGTAAAGAGCTGAATTTGATGAGTTACTCTCTTATTTTGATTTGGAAATAGCACAAAAATAAAATATGATAAAATGGAATTAGTCTAAGATGCCGAATTAAGATATCGTCACTTTGATACACCACTGCGTCTCTAGTTTTACGTGTGTTATAAGTGTGTTCCACAAGTAGCTTTCCGTAATCTGAGTTTACGCTAAACACGCAGTGTACGTACTATATTCTGAAGGCGCATGCCAATGGCATGCCGATTTCCAGATCCAGGTGTAGACGTAAATTTAAAATGTCAGTTGAATATTGAAGGTAGAAGGAAGCCAGTCGGTACACGCGAGCAATTTGTGCTATTTTCATGTTCTTCGTAAATCCGTTTTTCTTCCATGTTCATGTAAGTTTATACGTATAGAAGGAGTATATACTGTACTAAGTTAAGTGTAAAAGTTTAATGAACTATATCAAATAATTAAACCATACATATTGTAGATAATAATTGCATATTTCGAATGCCAATTATTTAGGTAATTATTTTGTGTAATTTAAGAAATTAGGTACAGTTCAGTACGGCTGCGGTGGATGTGCGGAGTTACGCGACTCGATCGAGTACGTAGCGAGTACATCAGAGGCAGCTTTGGCGTGAGGGATATCGCAGATAAGATCGAGGAGGCTCGTCTGCGCTGGTTTGGTCGCGTGTTGCGTAAGCCTCAGGAGGAAGTGGAGAAGATTGAGTAGGAAAGTGGATCCTGGCATAAGCGTTAGGACGATGATGATGATAAGAAATGAGGTACACTAGTCGCTCGGAGAATAATCAAGAAGTGCTTAGGTTCTTCAAGAATGCCCTCTGTATACTCGCAAGCATATATTTAGAAACTGAGAATAGAAATCTTATCACCGTGAAAAAACTGTGATTGAGGGTTAAATGACAAACTGCATGTTTATAAATACGTCGGTAATATTCGTGAAAGGAAACGTCTTCGGCGGGCGACCGCGGGTTGTAACGGGGATTTTAAAAATTGTGCATTGACCTTCAATTGTCATAACGGTCGTTACGATAAAACAGATAAGGCGGAGTCGCTCACGCAAAAAAAGTAGTGTAGTCACCCATCCAGGTCGACCAACACCTATATCTACATTCCCTCTACCCACCCTACAACATCGTACATCGAAAGACCTTCCCCAGGGGACTGCCAATTCCCGAGCACGGACCTGACGTGTTCGCACAAACGTTCACCGATAAAACGCGGCGGTAATAGTCCACATATTAGGCCGGGGTGCCAGTCAATATCTGCTAAATTAATAACATGCCGGCTACCCTCAATACAGTCGATGTTAAGGTTATTGTACACGCGATCGGCGGATAAAGGATTAACGTTACGTACGTTCTTGAATATATATTGACGACCTGCGGGGCTATTGTCTAACTCAGTTGACAACTGATGTTGACGTTATATTATTCTACATTACGTCATGTATTTTGGCCACTGGCAATAGTAGCAAATTAGATTAGTGACCGATTTTTTTATTTCAAAGTTGTCCCCTGTGATAGCCAATAGCCCCCCTGGGAGGCGATTCTCGCGCTGTGCAATGTCAAATTCTACATTATTTCTAGCCAAAAAACTGTATTAAAACGTCACTGAAATTTATCTTTGACAATATACGACTGTCGAAGATAGCTGAGAAAATATGTTTTGGCCGCAATAGATATTTCAATGTCATTATTAATGGAGATATGCGGTAAGAAAAAAGTATCGAATCCGAGATGTTACAGCGCGAGAATTAGGCGCATGAGTGGTTCAGTTGGTTAAATTCTGTGGTTTGCCACGCAGAGGTACCGGGTTCGATTCCCGGCCGAGCAGAAATTGAAATGATGAATTTTAAATTCTGTTACGAGTCTGGGTGTTTTATGAATAATAAGTATGTATTTAAAAGTATTGAAATCGTTTATTAGTTATCTGTAGTACCTATAACACAAGCTTTGCTTACTTTTGGGGCTAGAAGGCGCTGTGTGAATTGTCCAAGCATATTTATTTATTTATACGTTGTAAATAAACTGTAACTGTTGCCATACGACAGGATTTAATGCACTTTTTACGGTGAAGCTTTGGTGTGGTAGGGACTTAGAATAGAAGGCTGGTCTCCACTTGGGTCAGTAGGGCAACTCGACCTACCTTTTGGGCATCCACACCGGATGTATACTTTATGTGATGTGTACTTTATCGTAGCTGCACATTTTTAAATGTATGAGGGCCAGGCAAGAAACTATTTTTAATTTGTATGAATATGTATAATAATTGTATGAATGTTCTTAAAAAATAAAATAAATATGTTGTTTGGCAGGCACAGAGAGAGCCTTCTTCGGTCACATAGTCATTTACCACCCTGAGATGGCAGTCATACCTGGCAGATAAATGAAAAAAAATGTGCATTAAACATCAACACATGTTTTCATATTTATTTATTTTTGTACGTCGTTTTTTAATAAATAAATAGTACACTATTTTACTAGTGTGAAAGGGCTTTACCAGGTTTGTGCCCAACTCGTGTAACCGTGGCGTAGGCATACGCGAGCGTAGAGGTTCCCCATTATGGCTTCACTTGGTCCATATTGGGTCAGGGAGGCATTTGGTTCTAATAACAAGAATAAATTAAATTTTTTTTTTAAATCGTGGACAAATTCACACAGCGCCATCTAGCCCCAAACTAAGCAAAGCTTGTGCTATGGGTCCTAGCTAACTGGTATACTACATATATACTTTTTTTTAAATACATACTTATTATACATAGTTGAGTATTTCGAGTTTAATTGAGTATAATTGAGTGTCAATTGAGTCATGACACAGGGTATTCATTCCAAAAATTACAAATTATCTGGCAATGCCAATACTACTCTCTAGAGATGTCAATTAATAAAAATACTACAAATTTGGCGTAAGGAGAAATAAAGAAAATGTTGTTATTATTATTATTCGTTATTAAAAAACCGGCCCTTAATTGAATTGAACAGCCTCTCACTTAAAACGCAGCCGCATTTAGTTACCCGACTATCAGCATGGTAGTTCCTGAACGCAACTAGTATCCTACTTCTATCATTACGCATTTTAAAACAAAATGCCACGCCGCGTTTTTGCCGCCGCTGTGTCCGATAAACTCAAAAACGACTTAACGGATTTTCATGCGGTTTCAGCAATAAACAGAGTGATTCCTGAGAAAGGTTTAGGTTTATAATTTGTTAAGCCTACCCGTGCGAAGCTGGGTCGGGTCGCTAGTTTGTAATAAAATAACGTGCGATTAATCATGCTATCTCTCCACTACGACTTCACAAAGGGCTTTACTAACAACCAGTGATTACGTAATCCCCATAGCGGCCGCCATCAAATCGTATCAGAACCCGTTCGGGTAATTGCATCAGTACGGCCCGACGATGATAAAGTGAGCACAGGTAATCCCCTTAATGCGGCCCTGTCCACAGGGCGTAGGGTCCAGCGAAATGGATTTGGAGCATGCAGGAGGTAGCTGTATCGAACGTTCAGAAGGTTTCAGGCCACGTTTTACCTCATCTAGTCTCGCCATTGTTCTTTTCAATCAGCGGTAATGGATGAGGAAAGTGTTTCATATAATTTTTTATGTAATTCGGACCCTACAATGGGCTGTTGGGGGTTTCATTGACGAAGCTTGCCTTTGAAGTATGATTGAAGTCTGTTGGGTGCTTTCAACATTGAGATTCGCAATCGCCTGAAAAACGAGCTGGGATTTTTTTTAATTCTTTTCTGTGACAAACGAGCATACAGCAGAGCCTGATTGTAAGTGATAACTGTCGCCCATAACATTTACATTTCATACATTTAGGTAGCGGGTAACAAAAATGTAGAATCGCAGATCCGTTGTCACTGTGAGGACTGATGCCTGTAATTTCGTTGGCTAGCTTATCTTTCAAACCGACACACAATGCAAGCATTGTTGCCTGGCTGCAGAAATAGATAAGGCGGTGGTATTTACCCAGGCGGACTCCTCAGGCTTGACAGAGACCTACCACCTGATGAATTATGATTACCCTCCACTAATGTGAAGGATCCTCAAGTCCATTAGATGATGATGATGATTTAATTGGTCCGCCTAAACCTGATTATTTGGCAGCATCAACGAAGTTCATCAACAGTAGGCTCGGAAAATGAACAAACATTTTTGTTTCGATACAGTATCTAGGTATTAGGGCTTGCCAGATTTATTTTGTTACAGTAAGGGACAAATGCTCAATTTGGCAAAAAAATACAGCATTAAAATTTTCCCCCGGGACAAATGAAAAACAAGTTATTATTTTTATCTGTTTTAAATTAATACACATAAAAATGAGACTTTTAATTACTAATTATATTTTAAAGAAGTCTTTACATATTAGGTAATTGTAATTGAAATGAAAACGTACCTAATTCACTCGCTGTTTGTCAAGTTTGGGGTAATTTTTTTGCGCAAAATTGTTTTGTATTGTATACGGGACAGAGTGTCCCGACGGGACATAAAAAATTATGCTTAAAATACGGGGCGTCCCGGGAAATACGGAACGTGCACCAACGCTACAAGGTATACTTCTTGTGTGATCGAACAATAAGAAAAAAGTTCAGTAGGTCAAGGCAGTCGGATCACATGGCCAGAGGGTGATTGACAGACAAAGCTTCAAATAAAAATGTAGACTTTCTAATTTTATTTTATTTGGAAAACACACAGCTCATAATTACATTGAGCAGGTACAAATATAAGCCAATAACAGTTACACTTATAGAAAAAAAAAACATTGCTTTAATTGAAAAGATCAGGCATGAAATTACACCAATAAAATAAACTTTAGTTTGTAATTGAAATTAATAAGATGGACTGGTACGTACGAAAAAGTAGAAGGATAATAGGAGGATATTCACTAACTTAACTTATGTGCAATGAAAGCCTTACGTACCAGTACAAACCTTTCCTTAAACAAAGTTCAGGTACCTATTGTGTTAGCTTGTTTATATTCGAACATCTTATCGCGCGTCAGGTTATTGTTTCCCGTTCCAAAAGGGGCTGTTTTATCACAGTACGTCTACGTGATGTGCGCCTCCAATTTGGCAATGGCAAGTACCCCTCCAAGGGAGCTTGCGTATAGAAATAAAACAGGCGTTTTCACGCCTGCCTATAATGCGATAGACAGGCGTGCTGAATGGGGGTACTGACGCGGCTCGCTTTCATATGCAAATGCTGTGGACTGAGCGCAGGGACGACGATTGAGGGGCTGCTAAAACGTGATTTGGGATATGCACCGAACTGGAAGTTGTGGCGCTCTTGTTGAGCCAATGAAGGCATGCGGCGAAATCTGGTTATATTATTAGATTGAGGCTCAATCTAATAACTCAATCGTTGGGGTTATCCTTTATATGTGTATAGGATGCAAATATTGGATTTCTTCACGTTGGCAGGGTTGGAAGTCTTTTTAGGTGATTTATAACAGTTTTCAGTGAAAATAAAGAGATAAAGATGTCATTATTACAGGTAACGTGGCGGACAAACTGTTATAAATGTCAATGAAATATCTATTATAGCAAAATATCTAAAGATATAATTAAGAGATACATCTTAAGAATATATCTTAAGCCTTTGCACTTTTTCGCGTATGTATTTTATGATGATATTGTATTTTATGTATGTTGTCATTTGTATGTGTGCAATAAAGAGTTTTTACGTTTTTACTTAAGATTCTCATTAAGCGTCATTTTCCTTTTAGGTTAACATGGTCCACTGTATTAAATTAAAATGTCCGGTGCTCAAAATTGTTCACAGTATTAAAACGTCTACTTTAAAATGTCCACTCCACGGACACGTCCACTGAACAATTTCGTAAAACTCATGCAGTTAATTAATTTACTACTTTTAAATCTTATATTGCTACTTTTAACTATTAGTGTATTATGTAAATGTCTGATTGATAATTGTAGTTGAATAATGTTTGCTTGTAGTCTTCCTGCACCGCATACCTTTATCGATTGCTATCTCTCCGTCCGCCATTGTACTTTAAGCACATGAAATTTATTTAAATAAATAAATAATAGCCCACCTGTACTAGCACTCCGTATGCAATATTCGCTGCATGAACCGCCTTTTCACAGCTAAGCTCGACCGTAGCGTGAACTAATGAATTTCTTAAAAGGCGCTGAGGTGGGTCACCTCTCCAGTCACAATGCAGTATTCTCTGTGAGCTAACAGTCTACGGGGACAGAAGCCTGTGGCAGGTTTTCTTTGTCATGGTAATACCTGTATAGTGGTCTTATTATATTACGCTCTCTGAATGTTATTCTAAACTTAATACTATGTAAATACAATTTGAACTAAGTTGTTTGTGTTGAAGTTTGTGAATGGGTAGTGTTTGTGGACGTCATAAGGAATGCTAATTTTAGAATGTATTTAAGTTTTCAGATGAATGTAATAAAATGACGTCGTGTTAGCGTGGTTGTTGCAAACGAAAGAGAAACGTTTTAGAATATGTTTTAAACTATCGCGGTTATTATAACACATTTTAAGGATATCAGGGTCAGTCGTCCCTTGACCATGATGCATGTAACTGTGTCGAAATATCAGGCTACTTGTCAACAAAGGTACGCGGTAGGAAACCCGGCACATACCCTTAAAATTTGCAATAATATTTGTCAAAAATAATAAAAACCACCTTTGGCGAAACCTTCCCTGAAAACGAAACCTGGGCGAAGCCGAAGTTTTGCCAAAAGTGTTTTTTTCGGCTGAAGGTGGCCAAACCCGAAGCCGATGCTTCGATCATACTACTACGCACAAGATGGCCTGACGACTTTATAAAGGTCGTATAGAGCCGATATAATGTAATAATATGCTCACCAGCAGATGATGATGAAGAAACACAAAAAGTGCCACGTCCAATATCCACCTTTTCCCCTATTTTAAGAACCCTCAAAGATGTTACGTCTCCAACAACAATGTCACAGAAAGCGCAATTTGTTTCACAGAAATAAATCCTGCGGCATTCTCATTTGTACTTTGCAGATGTATGTATCAAACTGATGTCTTGCCATCTAGATGGCTGTATTCCTCTGGCATGGTTCCAACTTCCAAGTCCAACGTACCGGTAAAGAAAAACATCCGCAAGTATAAATAGAAGTAAAAGTACCAACGTGTTCAATACGTTTTATTACAACAAAAAGATGACAACCTTTCAATAGACTCCTGTAATTTTGGGTTAATATTTTATTTGTGTTATGAAAAGAAGACGAGTTGCTGCAGTTTATTTTCTCTGACTTCCATAAATGGAGTGTTGCCGCGTCTCAGAAAAATTGGAGATATCGGCTGTTATAAAAATGCCAATGTTGCAGAGTTTTCGATTTATGCTGAGTTCCATCATGGAACTAGCGACTTGATTCTGGGATTCAGCGGTAATGTATACCTAAGTACAATAGATTTGACTCCTGTGTATATAGGTGGGCCATCTAACGTTTGGAATTGGAACTATTGGTTATTTTGAGATAAGAAGGTTTGATGACATTTCCGATGTGACAGAAAGTTAGTTTTTTGTTTGAAATATAAAAAATGGGTCGCTTTTCGCTTGAACAAAGTTGGGAAATATTGAAAACTTATTTCCAAAGTGGTGAGTCTTCTACTCAAACTGTAAGAAATTTACGAAAAAAATTTGTCAAAAAGGATGTGCCAAAAACGCAATTTGTAGATCAATTTGTGAAGCGAGTTCGTGAAACTGGATGGTTGTTAGATAAAACAACCCGTGTACGTGCACGTACTCGTCCAGTGCGGTCAACCGAAAACATCGCTGCTGTTGCTCCGAGTGTGCGTGAACAACCATCAACATCAACTCGTCATCGTTCTCAACAATTGAAAATTTCACGCACTTCTTTGAGAAGAATTTTGCATAAAGATCTCGGTATGAATGCGTACAAAGTTCTATTAGTGCAAGAGCTGAAGCCGCATGACTATCCGATGCGCTTTCGGTTTGCTCAATGGGCCGAAGACCGCTTGATCGAAGATGACCATTTTTACCGAAAAATCATCTTTTCAGATGAAGCTCATTTCCACCTAGGAGGATACGTAAATAAGCAAAATTGTCGTATCTGGGGCTCAGAAAATCCACACGTATCGTGGAGAAACTAATGCATCCACAACGAGTGACTGTCTGGTGCGGTTTTTGGTCTGGCGGCATTATTAGGCCATTTTTCTTTGAAAATGAGCAAGGAAACGCCGCTACAGTGAATGGCGATCGCTACCGCGCCATGCTAAGCAATTTTTTGTTGCCCAAAATTGAAGAGGATAACATAGACGACATTTAGTTTCAACAGGACGGTGCAACATGTCACACAGCTATCGTAACCATCGACCTTTTGCGCACTGTTTTCGAAAATCGCCTAATCAGCCGAAATGCTGATGTCAATTGGCCACCTCGAAGCTGCGATTTGACTCCGATGGACTTTTTTTTATGGGGAGCCGTTATGGACAAGTGTTACGCTAACCATCTAGAGAAATCGAAGTTTCCATTAACGAAATAGAGGCCCAAACATTCGAAAACGTTCTGAAAAATTGGACTGATCGAATTAGGTATTGTAAGGCCAGCCGTGGCAGTTATTTGATTGATGTTGTCTTCCATTCCTAAATGGAAAGATTTAATCTTTCTAATAAACTCATAACTTTGAAAAAATATTCATTAGTTTTTTTTATAACCGATTCAAATTTCAAATCTTAAATGTTAGTTGTAGTTGGATCGTAAAATGTTATTTAGCACTATACAATATAGCAGTTTATATTGAACAACGTCATGTGACACTTATATACATTGATAATTACCCATGTCTTGTTCTGTTCTGTCTGGCTCGGCCTGCAATGAAATTGTGACTGTTTAAATGTCCAACGTCAAGACGTGCGTAATAACGTCACTAACTTATATCCTATCTAGCTTTCGTCCGCGACTTCATCCGCGTGGAAATAATTTTCACGACATTTTAACCTCTTTACCTCATTTAACCATTTTTGCCTCCGCATTTTATGAATGCTAGTGACTACTACAGGAGATCAAGGTGTATGTATCTTTACCTACCCAAATTAGACGAAACATCGCTTGTAACCTGGACTTCAAGCTATCGTACTATCAAAACCGAATAAAAATTCGGTCAATAGTTTCTGCGTCATGCGTGAACAGACAAACAGCCAGACCGACATAAATACTAAAAAATAAAAATGTGCTTAGTTGCGTCCCAGAATCCTTCCTACCCCAACTATTTTTTCTGAAATACATTTAATGCACGCACATACAAGGCTTTTTTAAAATTTTATAATAGTATGGATAGACAGAAGATGGAAAAGTACCTATTTACTGGAAAAATGGAAAACATAAAAACTGTAAAATGTGTAAAACCCTCACACCATTTAAGGGGTTCAACCACCAAGGGTGCTGATGAAAGTAAGACTAGTCAAAATACTTAACAGTTTACTCCTCAAAATTAGGTTAATATACAAATCTCTCTAAAACACTATATCTTTTCGATAGCGAACTTGCTCCCGCGATGTAGAATAACAACGCAAACGTCTACATCGCCATGTATTGGATATTATCCGAACTTAATGCTGTACATAACCGCCCACCAAGGACAGAATTTCAAACTGTCCTTTTTCCGCCCACCATGACTAACAACAAAAATATATTAACAGAAAACAAATCTTATGGTTACAAAATCTAAGAGCTAGGTTAATAGTATCTTTACCAAATTCTTAAAAGGTACTTAAAATTACTCACATAATATGAAGCTATCTCATGATAACAATCAAAATAAAAAATACAAAAGTTTTACTCTGCAATAGGTAGTATACATAACTTTGAAGTTGGTCGTTTGATCAAAGAATTTTTTACACGCAAGGTAACTACTCGGGTGATATCATCAGCGCCAGGAGGCTTTGCTTCAACTTTACCCAGCAACCACTTACTAGGCGGCAAGTCGTCCTCTTTTATCAGTACAATATCACCGACCTTTGGATCAGGAGTGGTAGTATTCCACCTATACCTCTGCTGTAACTTATTTATGTAATCTCGTGACCAACAACGCCAAAAAGTTTGCAACAGTTTACGTTGAGTTAGTTGCCAACGTCTTAAGCAAGAAATATTCGCTGACTCATAATTACGATCCGGAGCAGTGATCAATGAACTACCAACTAGAAAATGTCCTGGAGTTAACACAGTCTCTCCTGATTCGATTCTCCACATTGGCCTAGAATTCAAACATGCTTCGATCTGTGTTAAAACTGTTGACATCTCTTCATAGGTTAGAGTTGAATTCCCAACTATCCGTTTCAGGTGATACTTTGTGGATTTGATAGCGGCTTCCCATAAACCTCCGAAATTGGGGGCATGTGGTGGGATGAAATGCCATGTAATCCCGTTAGTAGCCAAACTTTCGGCTATTTCTCCCGATATTGTAGATTTTTCCGCATCAAATAAGTCCCGCAATTGACGAGATGCACCCACAAAATTTGTGCTATTATCGCTATATAAATCTGTGCACTGTCCACGTCTTGCCACAAATCGTCTGAAGGCAGCTAAAAAACCTTGCGATGTGAGATCACTCACAACTTCTATATGGACAGCACGAGTCACCATACATATGAATAAACATATATAGCCCTTGTAAGACTTGAGCCCTCTCCCCTTAGTAGTCCTAATGTTTATAGGTCCTGCATAGTCTACGCCACTAGATTTGAAAGGTCTGCTTGGTGTAACTCTGACTGATGGCAACTGGCCCATCAGTTGACTATTCGTTCGTGCCGTGTTTCTGACACAAACAACACACTTACGAACATGTGATTTACCTTCCACCAAGCACCCAATATTTGCAATTAAGATAATTTAACATTAATTGCGGACCTCCATGCATTGTCCTTTTATGTGCCTCATCGACCAACAATGTAGTTAAGTGACTGTTTTTTGGAGTAACAATGGGGTGTTTCCTGTCCTCCAGCATTTGTGCATTTTCTAACCGGCCTCCAACTCTTAAGATTCCTCCATCCAGATAAGGGTTTAAAGATTTCAGTTTGCTGCTTGAGTTCAAGTTTTCGTGTTTGAGTACAGCCTCTATTTCACTCTCAAAGTGTTCATGTTGACATTGTTTGATGCATGTTTCTAAGACATATTGTGTTTCCTTTTGAGTCAATATTTTATCACGTGGCCTCTCATTTCTTGCTTTTAGGACGTTTAAAAATCTTCTGCAATAAGCAATGACTCTTAAAAGTCGGTTCAACGAAGAAAACTTGTTAAACAAACATTCTTCCGTTGCTGTAAAGTGAACTTTCGCCACTTCTAAGTTGGTTTCAGGACTCTTCGATCTGTCCTTTTTTACAATTTTTTCCCATAAAATATAAGGACCCAAAAACCACAAGGATGACTTGATCAACTCGGAAGGACGTAAACCACGTGAGGCAGCATCAGCGGGATTGAGTTTGGACGGAATGTGAGCCCACTGATGAGGTTCCGTATTACTCAAGATGAACGAGACTCGATTAGCCACAAACGTCTTCCACTTACTTGGGTGGCCATTAATCCAAGCTAACACAACCGTCGAATCTGTCCATGTATGCCAGTCACATTTTGGAATCTCCATGACAGTCCCTACTTCTGCAATGAGTTTCAACAACAACACTGCCCCGCACAGTTCAAGTCGCGGTATAGAAATTTGTTTTATGGGAGCAACCTTAGTTTTTGCTGCTACCAAACTGACTTGAACATTTCCATTCGAACTGACGATCCGAATATAAACTACAGCAGCATATGCAGAACGAGATGCGTCGGGAAATCCGTGCAACTCTACTTTTTCATCATCCGATCTACAACCAAGATAGCGCGGTATCTGTACCAGTTCCAGCATCTTTAACTCCGCTCGGTAAGTTTCCCATTCTTTTTCTAAACAACTAGGTACTACATCATCCCAGTCTATTCCACATAACCAAAGCTTTTGGATCATCATCTTTGCTATTATAACCGTAGGTGCGACCCACCCCAACGGGTCGAATAAACGAGCAATATCAGCTATAACTTTTCTTTTAGTTACAGATTGTTTCTGCTCAGAGAGATCCACCGTGTATTGGTACGAGTCTTCACATCTATTCCAGGTAAGTCCCAATATCTTGAATATTTTATCCATTTTTAACTTCTTTTCCTTTTCAGGTACCTCTTCAGTTTTTTCTTCATTAAGTTTTTTCATCAACTTACTATCATTACTTGACCATTTTTGATGTTCGAATCCAGCGTTCATCAACATTTCATTCATCTCAGAATAAATCTTTAACCCATCTTCCACCGTTTCACATCCAGTTAATAAATCGTCCATATAAAAGTCTGTTATGGTACGTTCAGCAGCCATGGGGTAGTTATGACCTTCCTCGACAGCTGCCTGCATAAGACACCTGACAGCTAGAAAAGGCGCACATGACGTTCCAAAGGTAACTCTTACCATCTTGTAGTCCACTAAGTCTTTACTAGGATCCTCTCGCCATAAAATGCATTGGTAATTAGCATCGTCATCGTCTACTTTTATTTGCCGATATATTTTAATTATATCAGCTACCAACACAATCGGATTTCTCCTCCACCTCATTGTAATATGTCGAAGATCCATTTGCAGAGTAGGTCCAACCATGAGACAATCATTTAAAGAGACTCCATTTTGTCCTTTGCTAGATGCATCCATGACAACCCTAACTTTTGTTGTCTCTCTATCCTCCCTTATCACTTCATGATAGGGCAAATATACCGCTTTCTCTTCTAGATCTCGTTTTTTAACCGGTACCATGTGACCCAACTCTAAATATTCTTGAAATATCCTTTTGTATTCCTGTTTTAACTTCTCATTTTTCTGTAATTTCCGCTCTAGGGCCAGAAATCTTCTTAATGCAATTTCTCGAGAATTACTCTCTTTACAAGCAGGATTTTCTGTTTTAAATGGCAATCTTACCACAAACCTACCTTCTTCATCCCTTTTAGTAGTATCACTGAAGTAACTTGCACATTTTTGCTCGTCCTCAGTAAGTATTTTATCTTCGTTATATGCAGGCTCAGCCTCCATTTCCCAAAATCTTTTAAGCATATCATCCTACATGCATTACTAAAACTTTAGCTGAATTATTAGAATCAGCTAACCCCGAAATTACCCATCCTAAAGAAGTTGATTGAGCTATTAATGAACCGGTAGGATCCTTCAACAATCCTTCGTTTATTATTTGTCCGTAGATTTCAGCACCTAACAAAAGATCAATTTTGTTAGGTCTGTAGTATTGAGGATCAGCTAACTTTATATGCTTCGTTTGCAACCATTTCAATTCAACTATTTTCTTACTAGGAAGAAAGCTAGTGATTGATTTCAGAACATGAGCTTTAACTTCTATGGTTACATATGGTTCGTTGATAGATTTCAATTTTATTTTAACTACTGCATGAGATGTGATATCCTTATCTCCACCCAACCCAGATATTAACCCTTTAACTGGTATCTTTTTCAGCCTCAACAATTGAACCGCAGATTCCGTCACAAACGAGGCTTGAGAGCCTTGGTCGAGAAGAGCTCGCAGAGTACAATTTTCACCTGACTTAGCTGTTGCTAATAATACCGATTGGGTCTTTACAGCCGCGGTATTTACATTTATTTCGTCAGTACCGCCATCCTTTGCTATTTCAGGTTTTGTTAGAGCTACTGCAGAGGAGGTATTAGTTTTCGGGTGCAATAAATAATGATGATGACGCTTACATATCCTACATTTCATTGTATTTTTGCAAAACCTTGCGTTATGATTATCGCCCAAGCAAATAAAACAAACTCCATTACTTTGAACAAAAGCCCGACGAGAATCGCTATCCATTTCTAGAAACTTTTTGCAACTATACAACTTATGATTCTCTGAACACAATTTACATACCATTGTTTTATTGGAACCAGCAGCATGCAACGAACGAGGTTTACTTGTATTTGAATATTGTTGACTCGGTTGTTGACTTTTGTTAAAATTACGAGAATCAAGAAATTCTAAAGCTCTAAATCTATTCGTTAAGAATTCTTTAAATTGGTTAAAAGTTGGCAATTCGTCTGGTGCAGTGCTGTTAGTTACGTTTAATTCCCACTGTTTACGCGTTTCACCGTCCAACTTCAAAGTTAGAATGTGTAATATAAGTATATCCCATGACTGAATGTCAATTCCTATGTTAGACAAAGAGTTTAAACAATCAGTACTGGTGTCAATCAACTCTTTCAGAAAGCCTGGTGATTCTATGTAACAATTCCTTTAACTCAACAGTCGTTTAATAATGCAATGTGACAAATACTTTTTATTATTGTATCTAGCCTCCAGTTGAGACCAACAGATTTGATAGTTGCTATCTGTAATTGGTAAGTTCCGCAACAACTGTTCGGCCTCACCGGTCAAATAACTCTTTAAGTAGTGTAACTTTTGCACATTGTTCAGAGAGCTGTTATCATGAATCATTGAACGAAATAGATCACGGAATGTAATCCATTCGGTGTACTTGCCCGAGAACATTGGGATACTTATTGTTGGCAACTTTATCAGATGATTTGAGTTTCCAGGACCTGAAATAGCTGACCGACTGAACTCTTAAGGCTTTGATTGACAACTTTCAAACTTGCCCAAAATAGTTTTCAAGTTACATTTATATGCAATATAAGACTCTTCGGCTTTATCATAAATATCTTCAGTGACATAGTTACTTAGTTTTATAACACTAGGATCCGCTGTTTTCATTAAATCTCTATGACCCTTCAAAAAGTCGGTCCAGATATATTCTAAGACTTCCAAACGACTCTGAACATACTCTTTCGTAATCCGTTCTTTCGGAGATTTTTTAAAATTACCATAACCTTTAAGTAAACGGTTATAAGTATCTATTTGTACCACAACTAAATTCTCCATTGCAATAAAATAAAATCTAACTCAAAGTTTCAAAATATTCAAAGTCCCTTGAAACTACGTAAAAATTATTCTAAGTGTTTGACTTCAATAAAAAATAGAAAATCGGGCATAGGTTCCCCGTAGGTACGATTTTTAAGAAACTATTATAAGTTCTAACTACACAATACTTTTCTACATGTATTAAAATTACAAGTTAAACTTGTCTAACAAATAGAGTTCAATTTCCTTTACTTTAATCCAAATTTTAAAATTATTTACAAGATAAAGTTGCTTAGTAAATAAAGTCCAATTTCGTTTAGCTAATAGCAATCATCAAAGTTTTTTAAGCCTTGAGAATAAGGTTCACTTTTCTTGCTTTAAATCTTCCCGAATTATGAATTCAAAAGTACTCACAGATAGCGCACCATACACAGCAACACTCCTCACGCCATAGATGGCTCTCCTCCTCTGTACCGCTGTCCGTGGTACAGGGCCGAACGACTTCCCGACGCCGCTCACTATATCCTCCTCCGCACCTCCTCAGGTACAGGGTTCTTCTTGACTCCTAGTTGCTCGTCCTCCACCACCACACGTAGACGCAGTGCTTCCTCACAGAGCCACCAATTGCTCTGGTTGCAGCCTAGTCAAAATACTCCTGACCTAGACCACTGCGTTGCGCACCGAACAGCGATCCACTGCCCCTACTAGTGCGATGGGGTGTAATCCCGTTACGAGATTACCAAAAAAGCAACCATCATCCGGCTCGAAGGACCATGTAAAACCCTCACACCATTTAAGGGGTCCAACCACCAAGGGTGCTGATGAAAGTAAGACTAGTCAAAATACTTAACAGTTTACTCCTCAAAATTAGGTTAATATACAAATCTCCCTAAAACACTATATCTTTTCGATAGCGAACTTGCTCCCGCGATGTAGAATAACAACGCAAACGTCTACATCGCCATCTATTGGATATTATCCGAACTTAATGCTGTACAAAATGTGATATTTAAAAAAATCTGTAGCTGTACGACGCTGTACATTGGGGGTTGGTTCGGTAGTACTTAGTAGGAAAGCTTTGCACTCTTGTATATAAAGTTTTAATGCGATGGTTTAAAATAAACTATGTAACCTAATTAATGTTTTGATAACGAAGATTATAGAATAAATAATAACAAATATTTATTTACAAAACAGAAACACCACAACACAAAAATTTGGAAAACACGACAGTATTTTCGTTAAGACTAGATTTTTTATTGGGTACTTTACAGTTCGTTGGTAACCTAGCCTACCCGCCCATCACCTATCCTACACCTACTCTACAACTACACTACACCTATCCTACACTAACTCTCCTCCTACTTTATACTTTGCTATACTTACGTATAAACTTTCCTCTTGAATCACTCTTTTGTTGAAAACCTCATTAAAATTCGTTGCGTAGTTTAAAATATCTAAGCGTAAACTCGTACATAGGCACAAACGGCGGGAAGCGACTTTGTTTTATACCATATCATCATCATCATATCAGCCATAAGACGCCCACTGCTGGGCAAAGGCCTCCCCCAGAGATCTCCACAAAGGCCGTTCTTGTGCTTTCCGCATCCAGCTGGTACCTGCGATCCTTACCAGGTCGTCGGTCCACCTTGTAGGACCTTATACCATGTAGTATAAAACAATGTCACTTTACATAGAAAGATAAAGATAACCTCGATACATTTATCCAGCCAGAAGATAAAATGTAGTTTAACCAAAAGTATAGAACTTCGCCGAGGAGACTGAAGGAATTTATTACAAGAACACTTTTTACTCGGTAGAAAATATAAATTGACCAAGTTTTAAATGACATTTTAATCTAGTTTATTGTTGGCAGCTCCTTTTCCTCCGGGGCTTTTTAATTCTTTTAGCACTCTATTATAATTTCAGCCACAATTTGACGATAGGTAATTTAAAAATACTCCGATTTATTCAACAGCGTCGGTGGCCTAATGGCTAGCGTGTCCGACTCGTAAGCGAGAGGTATTGAGTTCGATTCCCAGTGCCATCATGTAGCAATTATTTGTTTCTGAGTTATGTAGGTAGATTAATTGACTGACCACTACCCGATGCTCTTGCGGTGAGGGAAAACATCGTGAAATCACCTGCACATTCAGGCGACTGATAATGTAAGTAATCATGATTAAATTTTGATCAGGCAAAAACAATTTGCAGCTCGGTCATAATACTAGATGATTAAAGAAGTAGGTAAAATAATTTACTTGTATCATAGGTATACTTGCCTACTAATTTATAACTTGAATCTAAGGTATGGTGAGTCATGACTCACTAACATACCGAAACCTAATGGAAATTGTTATTATAATTGAACACTAGGTTGTAATAACTGTAACATCGAGTCAAGTCGGCAAGACTGCGAAAGGATACGCCGGATAAGTTCATTAAATGAAGATTTCCCGTCTTATTATTTTACTGCTGCTAGCTAAGCCGGTTTATATAGCTGCTTATTATCTCCAGGCTTTATTCAGGACTTAACAGGCTTATATAATGCTGACGGGAGGTACCTCAGGCTTTATAGTGGCGACGGAGATTCGCTATCATAGCTTTGAGGTTCTTTATGAGTTGCGAGAACGAAATTAGGGGCTTGGTATTTTTTTGGTGGAAAAAAAAATACCAATCCCCTAATTTCGTATTTTTTTTCCATTACTTCATACAGGAAGTATGAAGTAATGGAAAAAAAAAATACCAAGCCCCTAATTTCGAGAAGATGTGTTGTGGTTTCTATGAAATTGAATGACCCAATGTATTTGAAATTGTTCACTAGGAAACCGCGCATTTTGTGTACATAGTCACACATTCCAGTGACGTCATTCACCCTGTTCAGAAAACCGTCCCTTTCCTTAGGCCCGGATTATATCAAGCGTCGGCGACGCACCTTGCGTCGCCGACGCAACCTGCGTCGCCGACGCAGGTTGCGTCGGGCTGTCAAACGCTAGACTTCAACAGTTTAAACGCACTGCTTTGACTAAAATCGGGCAGAGCGAGAGTCACCATCGATAGTCCTGTGTCCCTTTCTAGTGTTGCCACCATTGTTGATGCAAATTCCGAATTACTTTTTATTTGGCGCGGACACCGACCTCAGGGCCAGGCAGAGCCGGACCGGGTGCAATCTGAAGGTCATGTTTTCACCAGGGTCCAGCCCAAGCTTACCCTGCTACTCGGAAACTATTGGCCCTAGAACACTAGTTCCTAGAGTGAAATGATAACATTCCTCGAGATCATCATTTCGTATGACAGCTGTCAATGTTAAATCTTTTATAAATCGGTACCCATTGGTCCTAAAACACTAGTTTCTAGAGAGAAATGATAGTACTTGTTGAGATCTACATTTCGAATGACAACTGTCAATGTTAAATCCTTTATAAATCGGCACCCATTGGTCCTAAAACACTAGTTTCTGGAGAGAAATGGTAGTACTTGTTGAGATCTACATTTCGAATGACAGCTGTCAAAGTTTGAACTGAAATAACTCCTAAACTATTGGTGCTATAACACTCGTTCCTAAAGAAAAATGATAGTGTTCGCCGAGATCTACATTTCGCATGACAGCTGTCAAACTTAGAACTGTTGTAACTCGGAAACGATTGGTCTTAGAACACTTGTTCCTTGAGCAATACGATAGTACTCATCGAGATCTACATTTTGGATGACAGTTCTTAGTTTGACAGCTGTCATACGAAATGTAGATCTCGACGAGTACTATCATATTTCTTTAGAAACTAGTGTTCTAGAACCAATGGGTTCCGAGTTATAACACATTTAAGTTTGACAGCTGTCACCCGAAATGTAGATATCGACGAGTACTATCCCTTCTCTTTAGAAACTAGTGTTGTAGGATAAATCGTTACCGTACTCTTTTATCTGTTTTGTGGAACAAAAAGTCGTAGGTTAATAATTATGTCGACTCGACGTTTGTCGGAGATGCGTTCAGTAGATCAAAAGGTATTTTGACAACTACATTTCGGATTGTACGGATTACCTCATAATAATACCAAATTCACGGTAAATATATTTCTCTAATAATGGCAACACCAAACACAACACTTGTCAATTTAGAATGACGATGATTATGCCAATAACATTGTGTTTACACTGTTAGAAAGGGACAAAGGACTATCGATGGTGACTCTCGCTCTGCCCGGTTTTAGTCAAAGCAGTGCGCAGTCCCTTTGGGTAGTAAGTCCATGGTTTAAACCATACAGGAGGCTATGTTTAAACAGGTATAAACGTTCAGATGTCAATAGTCTAAAGGTCTATATGCACTTGTGCTGCAAAACGCAGCGTCGAGAGACAGGTTTGATGATGGCGTGCACCGTCCATACGAGTGGGTAGCACCACCTGTAGCCGTATTCACAATGATTCGAAACCGTTTCCGAACGATTCGACACGAAATTCATGAGTGGCGAATCCGTGTCGATCGATTCGAAAACTGTTATTCAGAATTCCGATAGATTCCACGGAAACTCTACTCTCTATAACATATGAAAATTTCATCAAAATTGACTGAAACCACGTTTTCCTAAGAACTTTTGCGGGGTCCTTTGTCGATTCCGTATCCGATTCCGATTTCCGAGCCATTGTGAATACGGCTACAGCACCGCATTCAGCCGAAACGGTGCGATGCATAATAAATAATAATAATGTTCCGGTGAATCGTGTGTTACATGCTGAACATGGTTCGATTTTGATAATATGATTATTTCAGCTTTCAGACATAGGTGTATGAGATTTAAAAAGTAATACTGTCTTAGCGAGCGGCCACACAGAAAAGACGTAAGACGCAGACACGTCGCAGACGCGGCGCCCGCGCTCGTTCAATATACTTTCATACTAAATGTATAGAAACGTCGCGACGCAAAACATACAGAAAAGACAGGACTAGGACAGGGCGAGGACGCGTCGCAGACACGACTTGAAACATACAGAAAAGACGAGGCAAGGGCGCACCGCGGGCAAGAGCAGGGGTGCGGGAGCCGGGCCTCGCCCGCAGCGCTTGCTGTCCTTGTCTTGCCTACGCTCTTGACTTATCCGCGACGGCGCCGCGTCCTTGCCCTGTCTTTTCTGTATGTTTTAAGTCGCGTCCGCGTCCCGTCTGTGCCCTGTCCGCGACGAGTCTTTTCTGTGTGGCCGCTCGCTTAGGTATGTGTTTGTTGACGCAACTGATTTCGTGCAAGAAAGAACGCTTTATCGCAAATGGTTACGTGTATGAATAAAAAATGTCATTTATCTTCGAACTGTGACGAACTGTTTCTTAGACTAACATATGGGGTCGGCTTAAAAAAATAATATGACAAACAAACTCTATTTAAAACCTTGTCCTGCCTAACACTACACATCTTTGACTGAAGTAACGCGCAATATCGCGTCGCAGCAGTGCGTTCAGAATAGACGTTGCAGTGCAGTTGCCGTGCCGCTGCCGCGTCGCGCAGCGTAAGTGCGTGTTCACCTTTATTAGAACTTTTGAATCCGCGACCCTCAACATGCTCAGTGCTGTATTTCTTTTAATTGTTTGGCTGATGCGGAGAGAGCAACGAAATCCAGGAAAAATAGTAAAAAAGAAACGACTAAGAAGATATGCTGTACATCCATTTAACACAGAAAGACATTTGTATGGCCAATTTCATACCCATTTTAACAGACTCAGAAAGAACCTATTGTATATACGCTTTTATAAAAGCTACAGAAAGTACACAATTAGAAAAGATAACCTAAATCTACAAATAAAAAAAATTCTCAACACAAAAAACTGTAGAATATTATCGATGAAAAACCAACCATCTGAACATGTTACCTACTGCTGTCTGTTTGTCAATGCGTTTCTGCGCGCTGATCTCAGGAACGGCTTAAATGATTTAAGTGCGGTTTCAATAATGTATAATTGTTGTAAGCTTCACTTAAATGTAGTGTTTGTGAAATGTTTTATTTAGATAAAAAAGTAAATTAATAAAGATATATCAATTTCAACTCATTTTGTTCTATAGAAATGCTGTTTTGTTAAATTGGCTGAAACTTTAGTCAACTAAGTAGATGTTGACAGAAAATTTAAATATAAACAAAAAAGGACTGTTTCAGAGATTTTGACTATTCCGATGTAAGTTGATCTCAGCTCTATATTATCAATCAAAAATATTAAATAAATATACTTGAACAATTCACACAGCGCCATCTTGCCTCAAAGTAAGCAAAGCTTGTGTTATGGATGCTAGATAACTAAACTTACTTACATATTTTTTTAAAACATACTCATGATAAGTACATATAACACCTAGACCCAGATAACATATATTAAAATTCATCATTTCTGAATCGAACCCAGGATCTCTGGGTGGCAGACAGAAACAGGATTTAACTTAGTGATGCTGATGTTTTGTGGCGTTTTAAATCCACTTAAACAGAAGTCAGTCAGATCAAGGGGGATGAGGTTATGTAGAAGACTACCATAGGCCAGCGCCAGCGTATACTCCTTTAAGATCTAAACTTTTTAGTGAACCTGGCCTACTAGCGCAGTCTTATAACCAGTTACAATGAGTGCCTTTTATGCTTTTTGCGGAATTTGACCCCATCGAAACTATGTAACATATTCAGCAAAATAAATCTGAACAGTAAAATATAACCTTAAAAGTCATTACCTGTGGTCCGTGCAGAACCAGTTCACCTGATATCCTTTTAAGTTTATCACAGATTTAAGTGTGATTATTTTCATGGGGAATATTATTGCATATGATAGAATGAGTTAAAGATGAGTATTTAACGCGAACAAAGTCGCGGGCAACCGCTAGTAATTAATAAGTTGGATATTTTTGCAAACTTTTTACTTTGCAATACTCAATGGTAGGTGCCACAAACTTACCTGACACGGTGACGGCGTCGCTGTTGTTGACAAACAAAATGACATTTTTAAATGGCTACACTTAGTTCAGTTTTTAGCCACCGGGCCAGATAAGTTTGTGGCGGAATTTTAGTGACAATGACTTGTCACTAAAAGCTTCCCCCAAACAGGGGCGATCTGTAGTTCTTAAAGGGAACACAGCAGAAAACTCACGACGCGTTCTGCAAGCGGGTGGCCGTGACATCCCCCTTCGCTGGACAGGTCATACATGTGATTATTATTATGATAGGCTAGTGCATTGACTATCTTTCGGAGGTTGGGCATACCTCTGACCGGTGTAACTTTGGTGTAGTTTATTATTATTAAGTATAATTATTTTCTTTTTTTTGTCAATGGCTTGATCTAGAGGCGACTGCTAACTATAAATCTGAGGGCGATAGCTGCCAGCCGGATGCGGAAGCACAGGACAGGATGTTATGGAGATCTCGGAAGGCGGCATATGCTCAACATGGGTGTCTTTTGGCTGATATGATGAACGTCATATCTCCGCAACTCCTTCCACTTCTCCCGGGCCCAAGACAAGCCTTGTCGGTCCAATGTAAAATCATTGTTATCTATCCCTATCCATCATTCCGATTTCTTCTCCTATTCCTTCACTGTCCATGCAGCGAGACTGTGGAACTCACTGCCACATAATGTGCGTGACAGTCAGTCACTGTCTATATTTAAAAAGAGAGTCAAGGAATATTATCTTTCCCTGTCTAGTCCATAACTTATATATTTATGTATTTTATATCGCTTGTTTTAATAATATGTTTATATTAGCATTATATACCTATATATTATAATATAATATATTTATGTATTTAAATATTCAATTATTGTGCACGTCGTATCTGCGTTACTTTAGTCTAACATCTCTCTTCTGTAGGCCTGCTGGAAGATATTTCTTTTTAGAAATAAGCAGCGCCTGTTGTGTCTTTTGTTCTATTATATTTCTCTGTATACGACCTATTATGTTTGACGACCTAAGTGGTTCAATGGTCAATATGCCGGTCTGCCACGCAAGAGGCCCCGGGTTCGATTCCCGGCCGGGCAGAAATTGAAATGATGCATTTTAATTGCTGTTACGGGTCTGGGTGTTCTATATATAATAAGTATGTATTTAAAAAGTATTTAAGTAGTATATCAGTTATCTAGCACCCATAGTACAAGCTTTGCTTAGTTTGGGGCTAGATGGCGCTGTGTGAATTTGTCCACGAATATTTATTATTATTATTTATTATTATTATTATTATATCATTATTGTGTACAATAAACAGTTAAATAAATAAATAAATAAACGTCTGTACGCGGCCGCATTCAGTCCAATAGTACGCGACCGCATTGCCCACGCCTGTGTGGGGTCAGGGTCTATTATGGATAGCCCATAGAGTTACTATACGAGGTATATAACTCTATGGATATATCTTGTGATATCCAGTCTCCCAGTCTCTATCCAAACTCATTTTGCAGTATATAAACTCCTTGTCTTGTTGATATAAAAGCCCTGCTTTAGTGCGGGCACAGACCTATGGAAAAGGTCAGGGACGGGCCCAATCGGCACACCTACCGGGCCGGACATTCTTAAAATTTTCTCAGTCGTTATCAAGCGCTTGCCGGGAAAGGTCAACGGGTAGAAATGGATGACGAATTAATGTGCATCGCCTTACTGTTTGGCGCTGAAAACCTACAAAAAAGGGAAAGATGGTAGGCAGTATCAGTCTACTGAACTACTGTACCTACTCGTCCAGATCTACAATTCGAATGACGGCTGTTAAACTTAAAGCCGTTATAACTCTGATTCTATTGGTCCTAGTCTCTAAAAAGATTTGTATCACTCGTCGAGATATACATTTAAAGTAACTGTTGCAAATTGAAAACTGTTATAACTTGAGAACCATAGGTCCTAGAAGAATAGTTTCTATAGAGAAATGATATTAGGTACTCGTCGAAATCTACGTTTTGTAAGAGAGACGTTAAATTTAAAACTGTCATTCGAAATGTAGAATTCGTCGAGTACTATCATAGTTCTTTAGGGACTAGTGTTCTAGGACCAATAGTTTCCGAATAGAAAGAGTCACCTTGGGGCTGGACCCAGTTCAAGCCTCAGGCTAAACAGAGCCAACTTGACCCGGGTCCAATTCATGTATTCTCGAAGACTGATGGCAGTAGACTGATGCGTATTTTTTTCTCGTCTTCATCTAACATTTAAACTTCACATCAACATATCTATTCACTTCTTGCCACGCAACGTCTTTGAGATTACGGTTGTGATAGTCCTTTTTTTTTATATTTCAATATAGGAGTTTTTGCCCTGCCAAAGTAATGGACTCAGGGTCAACCATAGAGGAATATACCTTTCCCAGGTATACCAATCTCTTTGATAATTTTATTACAGATCCGCCCCGATGGGCCCGGCCCGGAAAGCTTACGGTCTGTATATGCCGATTATAAGAAGATTATATGCAAGCCTCGCCTCTTTCAGGACGGTTGAAAGTTTTGACCGGGTGCGCTCTCCGGGCGTCTATAAGTGTGTGACGGCTAGTACATTGTCGATGAAAATAATATGGCCTTCACGTTAAACCCGGCCCGGCCCTGATCGGCAGGTCTGGCCCGGCCCGGCCCTGACCGGTAGGTCTGTGCCCGGCCTTAGAATTCTTGACGCAACCTGCGTTTTACCTGCGTCGCCGACGCAACCTGCGTTTTACCTGCGTCGGCGCGCGCATTTGAAAATCATACAATTTTGAGTTGACAGCTTAACGAAAGATGCGTCGCCGACGCAGGCAGCGTCGATAACGCAGGTTGCGTCGGCGACGCAGGTAAAACGCAGGTTGCGTCGGCGCGCGCATTAGAAGTTCATACAATTTTGTGTTGACAGCATAACGCAAGTTGCGTCGCCGACTCAACGTGCGTCGCCGACGCTTGATATAATCCGCGCCTTATAGGGGCGCCGTAGGCTGTCCTATGTCATCGAGTACAAGAAAAATTCCACTTCCAGGCAAAGTATCTTTTCTCTTTTGTGATTATAATGTGGCTAAAGAGCGAAGGCACCCCGTTTTTTACTTATAGACCCCACATAAGAGGATTTGTATTATCGCTACGAAAAGTTGAAGTTTGGATGACTAACAAATTTTTTTAGTGCCAGTCTCTGCACGGGCAGACCAACGTTTTATGGGTCTCCTAAACGTCTACTATCACTACAAACTGAATTTTTTCTTGACGTAGTATAACCTATGGCGCCCTAACATCATCATCATCATCATCTTGGCATTATGTCCCAGTTGCGCCCCCGCGCAGCACGCGAGGGCCCAGGGTCAGCCTTCCTTGCTATTCTTGGCTCACCTCGCTCGGTCTTCGGCATCCCTAGTGGTGAGCTTATTGGCACGCATATCGTTCTTGACTACGTCAAGCCATCGCTTCTTGGGCTGGCGTCTCCTTCCCGTGCCCGGCGGGGGCGGCATGGCCAGATACTTGTTCCCCACATAACTTGCCGGTCTGCGCAAGACGTGGCCATATCATCAAAGGCGGCACTCTTGCAGCTTATCTGCAATGTCACGGACGCCAAGGCTACCCTGAATGTGGGCGTTTCGAACCCGATCATTCCGTGAAACTCCACACATACACCGAAGCATCTTCATTACCGTGACGCGCAGCTCCTGCTTGTGTCGCTCTAATAGGGGCCAAGTCTCGCTACCGTAAAGGAGAGCAGGTCTAATGATGGTCTTATAGACCTGTTCCTTCAAGTTTATCGGCATTTTGGGATCACAAATGACACCTGTTACCTCCCGTCATTTGACCCAAGCAGCGGATATTCGGGCCTTGACGTCGCCATCGATGTCCCCGGTTGAGCTTAGCACAGATCCCAAGTATCTGACCTGATCCGTACACTTGACTTCCTCATCCCCTATGCGCACGGGTAGGGTATCTACGCTGTTGCAGGCCCTGTACTCTGTCTTCGCCACATTTATCTTCAGACCGCCTTTCTCAAGTGCCTCCTTCCACTTTTTTACACGTTGAATTAGTCGCCCCTTGTCAGAGTCTGCCAGCGCGATATCGTCAGCATTCATGAGCACCATGGAGGTACCTCATGATTATCTCGAATGCTGTCTGACTATACGTCTAATATCACGTTGAACAGAAGTGGGCTGAGCACAGAGCCCTGGTGTACCCCAACGGTAATCGGGAATGGTTTGGTGTCACCAACGTCAGTCCTTACTATGAAATCGGAACCGCGGTACATGGCCTCAGGTATGGACTTGAACCTCAACGCCCGGGGCATCATCTCCCGAGGGATACAGTCAAAAGCCTTCTGCATGTCCAGAAACAGGAAATGCAGGGGTGTGTTATTTGATCTGTATCCCTCCATGAGAGTTCTCAAGGCAAATACGGGGTCCATGGTCCCACAACTCGACCGAAACCCATACTGACACTCCGAGATTGTACACTCCCGTCGGATCCGAGAGTCCACAATGCGCTCGAAGAGCTTCATGGTGTGAGACATCACCTTTATACCGCGGTAGTTTGTGCACTCCCGCACAGAGTCCTTGCTCTTATAGACTGGAGTAATAATACTCAACCTCCATTGGTCGGGTATCTTCTGGGTGAGGAGAATGCGGTTATAAAGGTCGGTAAGGAAGGATGTTCACACCACGAGAGCCCATCGATTTCCACGCCTCAATAGGGACTCCATCGGGTCCGACGGCTTTCCGATTGTTCATGCGGCGAAGAGCCGCCTCCACTTCCTCAGGCGTCCTTGGTTCCGAGGGAGATCCGGTGGCTGCACCTCTTTGTGCTGCTTGTTGAGAAGCTCGTGGAAGTACGAGCGCCATCTCTCCTTCACCGCGCTGTCATCGCATAACAGGTTACCGCTAGGGTCATTACCACAGCGGCACGTGGAAATGTCCTGTGCCGCTTTAACCCTCGATCGTGCCAACTTGTAAATGAGCTTCTGCCCCTGAGACGATTCCAACTTATCGTAGAAAGGATAAGTGAGGAGAGTAAGTGGTCTCGTCTTGCTCTGGCTACCTGCTGGCTACTTGCTGGCTACGGCGCCCTCACAGTCTATTCTTATATTATTGTAGATATACCAAACACGAATTGGACGAAATTGCTATCCATTCCGGAATCTTTCCCAATTAAATGTAAGTCCTACACTGTTTGCTACCAAATGACATTTAAGTATAACAAAACAAAGACTACAATTTTATCAGACGTACACTCGGCATAATAAATCCATTGTCTCGTCAAAGCTCTCAGTTCGGCCACGAAGTACGACAGGCCCGGTTTGGCCGAAACAATTAACTCTCCGTTATGTAAATCTGGGTATCAGGATACCCGGGTCGCTCTCTTCCCGGACCTTTAGCACTGTTTGTTTATAAAGTGGAAACAACAAAACCTGCCAAATTAATACAAATATTTTCTTTTGGTATCGAAGATATTTTGTGTTTAGATAGCTTCGGGTCTGTGAAAGGTGGGTACGTAGTAAACAATTTCTTTTGGTTACGTTCGAAAATGGGGATATCGCGTAATATAGTAAAACAGAAATATAGATAATAAAGGAAAACATACTTTCTTTTCTTTTTGATGACCTGAGTGGTTCAGTTCAGAGCAGTAATTGAAATGATGGATTTTAATTTCTATTATTATTGTTATCATTTATTTAACCGTTTATTGTACACAAGATTGTTACAAAAGTATATGACATAATATATCACACAACAGGCTAACTTATTTCTATAAATAAATTTCTTCCAGCTGGCCTACAGCAGAGAGATCGTGACAATTAAATGCAGTTAAGACGTGCACAGTATAATCGTGCATTTCTGTTACGGGTCTGGGTGTAGTATGTATAATAAGTATGTCTTTAAAAAAATATAAGTAGTTATCAGGTTTCTGGCACATATAACACAAGCTTTGCTTACTTTGGAGATAGGTGGCGGTGTGTGAATTGTCCATAATATATGTTACGGGTCTGGGTGTAGTATGTATAATAAGTATGTATTAAAAAAAAACTATACCTATAAGTAGTTTAAGCATTTTTGTTTTTTTTACAATGTCTATTAACATGCTAACATTTCATTATTAATAAAACGAATCAGCTGTCTTGTTAGACACTTTGGATTAAAAATAAAACAGTCCTTCAAAAATGAATACCCGGTAAAACCGGCTAAAACACGTAACAAGAGCGAACCGTCCGGATAACCGGCGCTGTAGCGAATTAAGGGACAATGGCCGGTGATCAGGCGGCCGCGGGGAACGGCGACAAACTGAATTAGCATCACGATTTATTCATACCACTGTACCGGCTAATTTGTTTCGAATTGGATACTAGTATTACGGAAGCCTAGCCTTTGAGAGATGACCTTGATAAGATTGAGGTTGATTATGCTGGATCATGAATAATTAGTACGTAATATCACGCCATTTTGCAGTCGCTCAACTGTAATTATCTGCCATATTCTGACCCCGGGCCCTCATGCGCGAGAGCAGAACCACGCCACATTAACATACATTAACGCCAAGATGATGATGATTTTTTTATCACGCTTTTTTCCCGTCGTGGTAGGCAGAGAACACATCGTTTCACTTGCTACTGTAATGACAGATCTCTCTCGCTTCTTCCACTTCCGATAACATTTTCATACATGAACTTGTGATCAATATTCAAAATAAAAATTGTAAAATTTATTTATTGATAAGGCATTAAATATCTCTTTCAATCGTACAAGCTTTGCTTAGTTTGGGGCTAGATGGCGCTGTGTGAATTTGTCCACGAATATTTATATTTAGTTACGAGAATATACAAAGAACAGCCATGGTTACGAATATTTAACTTAGGCAGCAATGGATCACTGTTGAGATTATTCGATGGAAACATAAACAAATATCGTACTCTACCCACTTAGTGCGAATAGATACTACACGATCCAACGCTCAAACAGTGTAACTAGATATCCTGATCTATACGGCCATTTCTAGACTAAACACGAATCCAGATATAGCTCCATCTGCAAACTTTCACTATTGTTATACATGAAATGTAAATTGTGCTGTTGGATATCCTACAATAAAAAAAAAAAAAAAAAAAAAAAAAGCAATTAACCCGCAAGAGCCTAAAGAGCAATGTTATAGAGCAGACATCTTACAAATAGCTTCGGCCTAAATGCCGCTACGACTCCTTTATGATGGCAAAATTTTTTACGTCCCCAAAGTTTTTAGCGCACAACTTCGGTCATTTTCTTTTGGGGTAAGATTTTATCTTGTAACTCACTGGAGTCGTCGCGGATTACAATGTGACAAGAGAGTTATTTCGTTCGCTGTGAGCATATTTAGCTTTGCCGTGACATACGTACGTGTCGTCACTAGGGGAGATATGTTGGCTATTTGTATCTGTCGGATGTGCTCGGCAAATTGAGCTTGAGGTATGCGAGCCTTCTCGAGACTGTCGCTAGACGCTACAGTGGATTCCTCAAGATTTATCTCTGCGTCAACAACAGGAATTTGGCTAACTTGCGGCGCATAACCTTGAAGAGTTGTGCCTGATTGAATTAAACTTAGGCGACGTTTAAGTTGGCGCCTAATGCCCAATTGCATTAAACTTTAGGGGACGTTTAATTTCATTTTAAATGCAAGTACCTAACAAGAAAGAGCATTGCACCATCACCAACCTTAAGTGAAAATAAAATTTGCTAACACCCGTTTTCACTATACTCGCATTAGGTATTACTTAGCTAGGAAACTCTTATTTTTAAGAATGGCCTTAGCCAATTGGTCTATGGTTTATCATGAGTCAGATAAGCTTGCTGTGGGAAACAGAACCCAACTGTAAATTAAGGCGATACCTAGGGACTAAACACGGTCTAGTCCACTTCCTAACTTTAAGCGTAACCTAACGTCGATAGTTATTTCGTAGCGGATAGTGAAAGGCATTTTATTCTTAAGCAATTCCTAAGTATTAGGGCATCGAAATTAGACGATACCTATATTTAGTGAAAACAGGCATTAGTCACTCTTAACTTTATGACACCGATTTTGTGAAGGCCTAAGGTTAGTGCAATCGGGCATAAATGATTAAAAATATGAATACTAAGAAAAAACATTGCACCAACATAAACCTTAGGTGAAACCTAAACTTGCTAAGTCACTCTTAACGTTGTGACACCGATTATTTTACGCCTAATTGCTTAGGCGCCAACTTAAGCGTCGGCTACCTAAGTTTGGTGCAATCGGACGTTAGTATCTGACATTATGATTAGTTGGGCGTTTTTGGCGACACAGGTGTATTACACAGATGTTTAAACCCAAGAAAAAAATGGTAGGTATAACATAGGGGTAGAGTGGGGCAGGAATAGGAGACCAAGCGCACGAAGTCGCGCCGAGTCCATTAGTGCGAAATAAATACCTAAGCGATGCTAGAATAGCCCTGTATTCAGTCTTATTCTTTCCGACACGCAAATATAAATCCATACTCTTGTTTTCGATTATATTTCATCCATGTTAATCTATATCTCCATACTTATTATAAATAGAAAATATTTATATTTTTGTTTGTAATGAAATTCAAAAGCTACTGGACCGATCTGAAAAATTCTTTTTTGTTTTGGAAGATCAACAGCTTACAATTTACATAAGAGCAGTAATATAAAACAATCAAAAGCCAATTATAAATCTTCACCAATATGTAACAATAAGCTTACGTTACAAGTAATATAACTACTCACCCGACAATAGCAAGTGAGTGAAAATAATCATGCATCCTTACAAGGATTGGAAAAACAAAAAAAAAACAAATAATAATTTGAGAGTAAACTAAAAAAGAAAGAATGTAAAACCAATATTGAACTAATAAGTGAATGTACATAGTTCGCACATTGACAGCAGTGATAGGAGTGTCAAGGTGCTTTATCGGTAAAAAATTGCATTGCTTAGAATGCGTTTAATTGTAGTAGCACTCGTATTGAAGAGGTCAATGTCATGACGAATAGTTAGGTTATAAAATGGTGTACTGACCCTAATGAAGAAAGAATTTTGTCGATAATTTGTACGAAGTGAACCCGTTTGAAGAGGATTACCATGTCGCAGTGATCTATGCCACCGACTATGTTCATGAGATACACAATGTCCGACATGGTCCTTCTTTTAGTTAAAGGGAGAATTTGATGACTTCTGCATCTTGCTTCGTAGTCAGCATCATAGGTTTTACCTTTAAATTGGAGGTATCTCATGAATCGCCGCTGTACGGACTCCATTCGATAAATATAAATATCGTAACACGGATTCCACACTTGAGATGAATATTCGAGAATACTTCGCACCAGGGAACAGTAAGGGATTTTAATTGTTATTAATTTTTTGAAATTTACGCAATATCTTATAACAAAACCAAGAGCTCTGGCAGCCTTCTTAACAGTTGTGTTGTTCCTCATATGTTAGCTTCGAGTCTTGTATTATACCCAAGTCTCTTATTGAATTTTGGTGAGGCAAACATTCGTTGTTGATGGAGTAATGGTGTTTAAAAATGTTAGTTTTCTTAGAAAAGGTAAATTATTAGGAAAGGAAAATTGTATGGCATTTGGAAATATTAAGGTCCAACTTGTTTGCGCGACAATAGGACTCAAGTAGATACAGGTCGGCTTGAAGAGAAAGACAGTCAGCAAGATTACGTATTTCGGTAAATATGTTCATGTCATCTGCAAATAACAAGAATTTTGAGTTTCTAAAACAGGAGCCAATATCATTTATAAAGATTAGGAATAGCAGAGGACCGAGCAATCTTTGATATTATCACTAAGTAACATAGGCTACTGTTTACTCCGGACAAATAAAACCGGGACCGTTGAATGTTTACAAAGATCCGACCCAAGCGCGAGTAAAAGCCGCTGAGAACGGCTTGTATGAAATAATAAAAAAAAAACCGACAAAACATACTTAGCAAAACAAATACGTTTTCCAGCATACGGTGAAATAATTCACAGGAACCAGGGAACAGACGTAAATTCCCATGAAATTAATACGTCCAGGCCAAGAGCCGATACTGGGACAGGACGACTGGAGGGTGAAATTGGAAGCGCTGCCGTCCTCCACCGACCACGGCGAAGCGAAGGGTAATGGGTTTACCGCATCCCTGGTTTTCATGCCGCTAGTTTAATCTGTTTTTATGTGGGTATTTTATCTCTCAACCTATAATGGTTTCGATGTCTTGTGCCTCTTAAAAGCCTGAAGTGCGGACAGTATATCTGATTAAGTTTTTCAATTTGTAGTTATAGATTTTTAGATTAGGGTTTTAGCAGGTCAGGAGGACCGGCAAAATTGTATGGATCCCAGCCTACGAGTATATGACCAAGAGCGTTACACAATGTGTCGTTGGAAAGGTTTACTTTATCTTATATTTTGCTACGGCAGCAAGTCTCGAATCACTGTGAGAAAAAAGACATGGCCAAACGTAATTAAACTTCATATTGGACCGGATAAACACGTTAAGCGATGTCAGTAAGGATTTCTAATATTCTACAACTTTTATTATGGTGTCAAGTCTCGAATCGCTGTGGGAAAAAAGTTATGGCCAAATAATTATTAGATTAGATTAGATTCTTAATTTTTAATTGTAGGTGAATATAGTCTTAGATTAGTTTTAGTTAGTTAAGTTATGTTATCTTCCACAAATATTGTACCACATTTATAATTTAATTTAAATAAATATTTTCCATTATTCAAGTAACATTGTTACTCGTCCCAAAATTCCTACTTGCGTCGTCATCTCACTGACGTCCTCGCACCGTGTCTTGCGACTCATCCAGACCCTGAATGTGTCATGTGTGTTCCCTTGACCCACATACCCTGGTTTCCACATCCGTTTATTATGCAACGGACGTCACGACGCCCCGGGGAAGGCACGCGGTCGTCCCGGGAATAAATGTGTCAAAGAGAGTGTCAAAACGTGCGTCGTGACGGGTTTGTAAGGCTTAGGAAGTTGTGTATGTTCGAGAATGGAGTATTAGGTATTGTTGCAATAAATTAGATGTATTATTTTGGACGTGTGGTGTCCGGCAGAGTAGAATAGCACCAACCCCTTACACTCGTGGGTGTCGTACAAGGCGACTAATGTTTTCGAGGCAAAGGATGTAGTCTCCGTAGGCTGGAAATGGGCAGCAGCGTTTTCCATTGTTATATTTATAACAATGCGATCTACAACCCGTCTGCCAAGTGTGGAGATTATGTCAATAACCTTTCCTATCGTGGGAGAGGCCCCAAGTCCAGTGGACTGTTATGGGTTGTGATGATGATACATTATACACAGATAAGCACGACCATGAGGACCTCCTGGTTCAGTTGGTTAACATGCCAGTTTGCCATGCAGAGGTTTCGGGTTCGATTCCCGGCCGAGCAGAAATCGAAATGGTGAATTTTAATTTCTGTGTTATATGTTTAATAAGTATGTATTTAAAAGTTATCTATATAACATATACTCATAGCACAAGCTTGGTTTAGTTTGGGGTTAGATGGCGCTGCGTGAATTGTTCAACATATATATTTATTAAAAAAATAAGGACCTCGGGCTCGTACAAATATCGCAACAATATTATAGTTTGTCAAGAAATTCGTGAAAATAATGTTTTAGGAACTACTGCTCTCGCCTAAATTGGCCACACTAAATTACTGTCAAAATCAAATATTCTATACCTATCTGTGGTCAAACTGACTTCAGCTGTCACGTCATCTAGACATTGTCGTTGTTTTGTTGTTGTTATGTTTAAGTTGATATGTGTACATTTCCAGATTTTTACTGCGTTGGACATTTATTTTCGCATTGAATGCAAAAAACTAATAAAAGCGGCATGAGAAATGTAATATTTAGAGTTGTTCATAAATGTATGGCCGAGTTTAGAGCAGATAAGTTGCTGTGCCATTTGGAAGATGTTTACGGCCGAATAGCAAAGATTATCGGTACGTAACATCTACCTCAATTTTGAAAATATTAAATGAAATGTGATCTTTTTCCTTTTTTTTTTCTCATTTATTTTGGCACAAACAGTAATTTTACAGAGGTAGTTACAATAAAATTTGGTTACAATTTATCGACCTATAGTGCTGAATATCAAATCTATTGGAAATCATTTGAATTTCCGTAAAATTAATGTGTTTTGTAGTATTGGTTACATTTATTTAAGGTTACAAAATTATCCGTCAAATTATAGTGTACTGTTACAGTTTTGATCCTTTTGATTTTTTTTTCATAAATATAATATTCATTGATATTTTTGCGTTCAGGGGTGCTTAAAAGCAGCGCGGCGCTTCTGTATTGTATTGTAGCAGAGAGCTATATTATCCAGACACATTACGCTATTTGGGCTGGAGAAATCCATAAAAAGAAATGGAGAAACCCAGGATCAAGGAATTTTGAAAAATATTATATTATTAAGATTATTAAGGTCGCTGGTAGAACTAAGGGAGAATCAGAAGATAGATAACAGTTTGACATTACATCGTTTGGTGCATCAGTGTTGGTGTTAATAAATTAATAAGAGTAAATATTTACTAGACTCTTATTTAAATTTTCAATACTTCCCTTTATTCTCAATCTTCCACCATAATGTGACAGCTGAAGTGGGTACTCAGTTTGACAGTAGGTAATTTATTGTTGCAAGAGTAGTTGTTCCCACAATGCAAAAACTATACTATTTAATATTACCTACTCTTCATCATGATACTCTAAATTACAAGGGCAGATGAAAGGGCTTTGTAACGAGATCTGTTGACATTTTCAGATTATTTAGGGTCTGATTAAAATAGTCATGTTATAAGCCTACCAATTTTTTCCATCTTGCTAAGTAATTATCTGATCTTCCAATTCCTGGATCATGGTCAAGACGGACCTCGGGCCCTCGTGCGCGAGAGCACAAACGGGACATTAACGCCAAGATGATATATTACCAATCACTTTGTATATACTAACTATACTAAAATAGTACTCTCGGCTTGCATGGCACTCTCGGCTGATGTGGTTTAAGCCTAGCATTGGACTGTCGTAGGTCGGTGGATATTGTAAATGAAGGAGGACGTTTTGTAGTCGTGCGATATGATGTAAAATATTAAAAGTATCATATTTTCTTTTCGAAGTATACGAGACACAAGATATTGAACATAGAAAAGCACAGACGTGAAGATACTATTTTTAATATTTAAGTTCACAGACTGATACAGAACAATGATGCCATATTAACGATAGTGGTGCCATCAATTTTTGTCACGACTTTCTTGCCAGACTATATATAATATGAGAATGGAGAATTATATGCGTGTTTGTATTAGATTTTTGCTACTTGAGGCAAAACTATACTGAATAGTAGGTAGTTCATACACCACTTTAATGCATCACAGGCTATAATTTATTCCGTAAAATTTGGTTCACACTTGACAAAACCGCATTTCATAAGCGCGATGTAGTATGCAAGTTGACATTTCTAGAAGATTTGAAGCATCATCATCATCATCATATAAGTCAGAAGGCGCCCACTGCTGAGCATAGGCCTCCCCCAGAGATCTCCACAAAGGCCGGTCCTGTGCTTTCCGCATCCAGCTGGTACCTGCGATCTTTACCAGGTCGTCAATCTACCCAAGCTGCGACCTGAAGTATGTCGATTCAAAATTACTGCCCATAATTTTTAGGGTTGATTTATTTTGTATCTACTTGAAACCAGGCTCGTTAGTCAGTAATAAAACGATCATTAAGGGAAGTTGACAATCGCCTTAAATAAAGTCAGTAATGAATATAAGTGGGGACGGCGACCTAATGATTTTTTGATGAGCCAACTCTTGTACAAATTTTGGGTGTCAATAAATAGGAGCTTCGAAGTTTTAGGGCGGTCTCTATGTTGCGTTCTGAAAATAAAATTACTGTGTAAAGAAACAAGTTCCCAAATGTGAAATTTTTTTTATAGCATGATTTTATAGCGCATTCTCCATCAGTCACAGTACTGAGCCCAAACTCGATGGGTTTATCATGAGTAGTATAGAAGTTCCTATAACCTCCTTCCGTCTCCGTCATTAGATCAGGTCGTTGGTCACCAACACAACATAACATTGCATTGTCACCGAACTTACATGAGTATGCAAAATTTCAGACCAATCTGAAACTGAGAAAAGGAACACTTAACTTGCAATTTTTAATTGCGCTGAGTAGAGCGGCCCTCTTGGGTAAAATGCGTGCCAAACGTCAGCTTGACGATCAATTTGCTTGTCAAAGATACATTTGTAAACAAACGATTTCAGTTTATTTATAGGTAAAATAGTCTGGCAAATGTGTTTTTTTACCTGTGCACACAAATATGGGGACATATGAAAGAAAAACACGACAATTAGACTAAGAATGTGGGAAATATATATATCATTACCTACGGATAAACGCATTAACAGTCAGAAGAGAACGACCGAACATTAATACAGAACGGACAGAAGTCAAAATCGAGAAGACCAAATGTACCCTAGCCGCATCGGCTTCCAGAAAACCTTACTAAATAAAGCAGCTGTGATTGTTACCTGATATTTGAGAAAATAATAATTATACACAGCATTGTTCTAATTACGTAAATTACAAAAACATCTTGTTTGTAAATTATGTAATGTTTGTAGTAGACCTACCACATTGTGTTTGCTCTTGCATGTTAATATAATCAACATTACCTTCACACCCTAATATTCTTGCGATCAATACTGCCAGTATTAAATATTTAGTTTCAATTTGATAGTAAATTCTCGGGAGAGAACCTATTAGTCTGAATTTAAAAGCTATCCGGCTGGCAATGGTCCAAGCTTTTACGTTGGGTATATTCTTAAAATTTTAAGTGTTACAGAACTTAAGTATCTAGGCTGTTATACTAGGGCCATTAAATACTCAACAATGATAATGTTACTTGATGTAAATGGGAATTTCGCATTTATTTCTGCAAGAAAACGACAAGGCCTCTCAGGAGTGTCTACAATATTACCAATTACGTTAGCATATCAACGATGCTGGAATTATTTTAATGAATCTTGCTAATATAATTTTAGATTGAAAGGGCATGTTGCCTTTCGTTATTACAGAAAATTAATTAAAGTTATTATTAGACTGAAATTGAAATTACTTGACCTGCCAAATTTTTGTTGAATCTTAGATGTTATGGGCGACAGATACCGCTTATCATCAGGTGGGTTGTCTGATCGTTAATCATTGCGTTGCAAATAAAAAAATCTTGATCATAGACGAGGCACAGCCCAGGCCCTCACGCAAGAGCACAAACGGGAAGTTAATAATAGATTGAAATTCAATTAATATATTACTAGTGGATTCGGCGCGACTTCGTACGTGTACCCCTACCTACCCTTTATTTTTTTTATACCATAAGGTGCCACCTTACGCTTACGGCCTGCCTGATGGTAAGCAGTAACCATTTCTTGCTTACAAACCTTCCTCTTGAATCACTCTATCTATTATTGAGTTTCATAGTTTAAAATATCTAGGCGTACATATATACATAGGGACAGACGGCTGGAAGCGATTTTGTTGTATATTATGAAAAGATAAGTTTATATTTTATATAACAAAAAAGTCAGCCAGGTATCTTTTGTGAAGCATTAGTTGTCGATGATCCCCTCATCCTTGTGTCAGACTTGATTTATGAAACAAATTATAATAACCTGCGTATACTATTATATATATAATATATACTATAATATTAACTACATAACCTGTGTACCACAAATAAATAAAGTATCTAAAGGAACACGTACCTAACAAACAAAAGGTATATTTCCGTTCGTTGTTCGTTGCCCATATGATCTCATTTTCTCATTAATCCGAAAGAAGTTATATTGAGAGCTACACGTCGACTGCGGGCGAAACAACGCAATAAGTAGGTATGGAAGATCGAGTTTAACAGATATAAGAAAACCTTACCTTAGGGAAGAGTAACTTTCCAAAAGATTGTACACACCCATATTACGGGAGCGTTTACGGGTAAAGCTTGATCTTGTGTCAAGGATTCCGGAATTCCGTACCAGATTAGAAATATTTTGAAAGTAAATCGACGAATGTTGACATCTAAAACTAATATTTAGAAGAATATAAAAGAAGAAATATTTTGTTCGTAAATTTGTATTTTGGGGTATCTAAATAGGTAAGTCAGTATTAAATTTTTTGTGGATGGGGTGATTTCCAAAACTAATGAATCGATTTAGAATTTATTTTCATAATATTAATAGGACGTCTATGAAACCGCGTGGAACCTATAATTATACAATCCAATTGTTTCTTATTGTCTACAGAGGCAGACGGACGGACGATCCACCTGATGGAAAGTGGCCACCGTCGTGGACATCTGCACTCTAAGAGGAGCGGATGTGGATGTTCTTGTAACTGTTTCGAAAGACCGCCATGATAAAGATGATGCATTTGGGAAATAGATTAACGAAACGTAGCAACAATTTAAAAAATAAAATAAATATAAAAATATTTTGAAATATTAAATATTGTAAATGAAACACTTTCTTGTTTATTTATATTGTAGAAACTGCCAAATGAACATTGTCTATGTCAACGTAAATAAATAAAAATAAATAAATAAATAATTTATTCAAGAACTTAAGGCTAAAATTACATAGTTAAATTTAAAAGAACCTACTTATGTTAAAATTTGAGTACAACAATCTCAAGTTAAATCCACCATTTACGTTGACGTAGACATTAAAACTTAAAAAAAAAAAAATACGAATACTTAATTTTTACAGCTTCCGCCCGCGGGCCCCTAAACCTTATTATTACACTGTGTAATCCGTGGAATCGCTATAGTGAAAGTTTGTTCATTAGGGGTTTAATAAGCAGCAACGGTTGAGATCGCCGGAAACTCGAAGCCGAAGACGTGCTCAATGTTGATAACATCGGAAACTGCGCAGGAAAATTGTGCTACAGAAAGTTATAGCTGATGTAGCTATTATAATCCATAAAGATATCAGGCCACGGCGGTACGGAAAAGTGACAACTGCAATTAGATTGCTGTACAATGTGTAAACGTATTCTTGTTGTATTGAAATGGCAGTGTCATCATCACCATAACAGCCCGAAACAGTCTACTGCAGGACTTATGGCCTCTCCCACGAAAATGGGAGGTTATTGCCATAATCTCAACGCTTAACAGGCGGTTTGGAGATCGCAGTGTTATAAATATAACAATGGAAAACGCTGCTGCCCTTTTTCCAGACTACGGAGACTTGATCTTGTGGCTCGAAATCATTAGTCGCCTTGTACGACACCCACGAGTGTAAGGGGTTGGTGCTATTCTACTCTGCCGGACACCACACGGCCTATGGCAGTGTAATGGATTCTAATTCCTGGAACTCGGATGTAATACAGCCTTGTGGCGACAATAGGCGACGCGCTTTGGCATAAAATTGGCAACATAATGCCAGCCAGACATAAATTAAATACCTTGTGATTTCTGGCATACATACATATATATACTCGGTTACTTCTATCTATACCTTGAAGAGATTTCAGAAGAAATAGTCAAAATCGTATTCTGTTTGTCTTTCTGTCTGTTTGCGCTTCCCGCAAAAACGATTGAACGGATTTTGATAATTCGATAGCTTGAAGTCCAGGGTACAATCTAAGCCAGTTTCATCTGATTCGGTTAGGTAGAACCAGATATATCTGCTGTATACAGCTGTATACAGCTTGACCACTCCGTAGCACTAGTTTTCATACATTAGGGAGGTCATTTAAAATCTTCTTCTTATCGTGTCAATTATTAATAGGTTAAGTATAACAATTATTTATTTATTATCAGGTACTTATATTTTACCATATCTAAACCTGAGACATTAAAATGGCCGGTCGGGAAAAAGATAAACCGCCCTAAAATAACTTACTCAATGAGTAACTTGCTCAATGAGTTTTGTATTATGAGTATTGTGATGTCAAAATAAATAATGTCTATGTCTATGTAAAATCGATTTCAATTAAATTTGTTGGTTCTCGGGCGTGCTTGAGTGTTAAATTCAGTGGCTCTTTGGTTCGCCTCTGTAAATACTGCATGGGTAGCGCAAATATGCTCCCGAGCGGGACAAGCGAGAAACGGCGCAACATGATACTACTATCTCTCTTGTATTCAGAGAAGAAAATAAAGGCTCTCTCGTGGGCACACTTGTGCTAGCCGTGCTGATATATGTAATTAGTTGCAGCAATGGGTAATTATAGCTATGCCCGTCAAATATCTAACTGGGTTATACTATTTGTAATCCTGCGTTGGAACGGTGATAATCTAATATCCTATAAGCTGTGTCCTTCTTTAAAGCCATTAAAAGAGCCTTAATAACTCAATTCTAACTCTCTCTCTCACTCTCTCTTTTATGTTATTGATAAAAAGTGATTAACTTGGCGTTAATGTCCCGGTTGTGCTCTTGAGAAAGAGGGCCCGGGGTCCGCCTTGACCATGATCCAGAATTTTGGCTATCAAGTGAAGTTACTATCATCTGACCTCCGTGACCCTGCTACCAAGGGAACCTGACCAGATTGGTCCATGGTTTCAAATTCAGTTGCCTAAATTTGCAGGTTTCATCACGATATTTTCCCGCACCGTAAGAGCATCGGTTAGTATTCAATACATAACTCAGAAAAGAGTCATTGGTACATGTCCGCAGCGGGAATCGAACCCGGTACCTCTGCTTACGAGTTGGACACTCAACCGCTGGCTACCGACGCTCTTCCTTTTTATTTTATTGATACGTAAGCTTATAATTTACTGAGTCAGGTACGGTTAGTGTTGACCACGTCTCGAGAATTATTCTGTACAGTTTTATAATTATGTTGAATCTTGAATCTTATTGGAGTAACTGAAGAAGACAAGCAACGAACAAAACGAAAGCGATTCTATCATAGTACAGATAGATTAGTGGACAGGGCAACGGTTTAAAAGAATGCGCGCAGCGGATATTGGCTGTGCAGCGTGCTATCCAGGAAATTGGCCTTTACCCGGACACCATTAAATAGCGCCCAACGAATTGCTTTTATGTTCGTTTCGTCATGATACTCTAGATACACGATGTTAAGTTTAACATGAAATACTCCTGATTAAATAAAAACATTAGTTATTTACCTATACCTATAAACAAAAACAACCTTATAATTAAATAAAAATCGTTTATTACATCTATCTCACACATGGCACAGTACATTTGGGCACAATACATGGCATAATACAGCATACAAGAAACAATGAGAAAGGGACAATGCTATCGTTACTTCGTTACCTGTTACTTGTACCTTACTTAACCAGACTAATTTAAAAGGTAAAAAAAGTGCCTCAGGTCCCTAGATTGCGGAAAAGTGCCCAGAAGGCTGGCCGCTTTGCCTTGCTGTATAGCGAGGCTTATACGCTGACCCAAATAGTGGTCAGCTTTCTGAAAATAATCTTTTTATTCGTCATCGTCATGAACAGCATATAGGAGCGTCTAGCCTAGAGGTTAAAGGGTGCGACTCGTGAGGTACCGGGTTCGAATCCCACAGCGCCACGTAGCAATGACTCTTTTGTGAGTTATGTACATTTGTTGAATGCTAACCTATGCTGTTACGGTGAGGAAATACATCGTTATAAAACCTGCATATTCAGGTACCTGAATATGTTACTATGATTCAATCTGGTCAGGTTCCCCTGGTAGCAGGGGCTCGGAGGTTAGAGGGCAGTCGCTCCACTATAATAACCTGATCTGCCAAATCCTGGATATGCCAAATCATGTGCGAGAGCTAAACCGGGACATTAACGTCAAGATGATGATTATAACCGTCGCTAGATGTCGCTGTTCATCACTATCGCCGAGTAAGTATTTAGGTTTCATATTCATTTTTGGAAGAGACAATTTTTAATTGCTACGTAAATGCCATTTGAATTTTCATTTCGACTTTGTAGTTATTCGTACCTGTGGGTTCAAACCAACTCCCCTGTGGACTAATGTACCGGGAAGCCGAGCATTGAATACTTGGAGTTTAGTTTTCCAATGAAATTACTTGAAAACAATCTCCAACAAAGTTCGCGGTAAAGCCTCAAAATATTCCTTGTAGCGGGAATTTCTAGGAATATCATTTGTAGGAATATCATCTAGTTTAGGCGAATGTCTGGGAAGTTATAATTGAATTGAAATCATGAATTTGTTTAATACGGTTTTATATTTTCAGTGGCCAGTTTAGGACGTTCTTAGGTCAACTAGCCTCATGTATATTCATAATTTTTTAACAATTTACTACTAGTTGGCATGTTCGGGAAAATCTCCAAAACTAGGTTCTAAACCGATTTTGATAATTCTATCACTTATTAATTTTAAATCTTTTAAAATGTTTCGTTTTCTAAAACCGGACAAACTCGAGATTGATCCCAGGTCTGGACAGGACCAGACGTCTCAATGGATTCATTGGCTCAGAATTTCCCAAAACTTCCTCGAAGAGTCTGCGCAAGTTGATGAAAAAGGAGTTCAAACGATGGATCAATAGGAAGCTACGTTATTCCCAAGTGATAAGGCTACTTTTATGTCGGACAAAGAATAGGATCTTGCGGAATAGTTTTGGAAGATCTGAACTGCACGTATCGTTAGATAGCGTTATTCCATTAATTCATAATAATGATCTATCCATTTAGGAAATCCATAAGGAAACAATCGGCGTAAACCTACTTTGCTCGTATCTCTTAGCATTTTTGGACGCAACATTTTGAACCCACCTTTGTTTAAAGATTAAAATACAATAAGAGAAGCTATAGCTAACTAATACAAGCCAAAAGCTATACGAGTACGTACCCAGCGATCTTTCCGAACAAACCCGACATTTCCTAAGACATTTCGAAGCCCAGTTGGAAATTCCCGATTTACCTTTCGCAAATAGACGTCCCATTAAGCATTGGGCGGCAGAAATAATGGATTAGTTCCGCTTGGCAATTCCATTGCCCTCATCCTATTAAGGTTTGGAAAGATTTATTTAAGAAGCTAAGACCCCCAGGCTTGACGGCTCCAAATGTATTTTGTTGATCAACAATTTTCCTAATCTTATCATTGGCCTAGCTAGCTACAAATTCCTGGATTGGATTGGATAAATTTTACAAGATTGTTCCCAAGTTTGTTATTGTTTGGTAGCTACTTACCGGTGGAGTTAAAGGTAGCAGTAAGCTGAGTTTTGAGTTTTGTTTCCTTTGCTAAGAAAGGTAGGTAAATTAAGAGTGATAACAATATTCGGACCGGAATTGTGAATTTTGAAGCGGATTTTGCAAAGATTCATGTCCCAGTTGTGCTCTCTCACACGACCTTGACCATGATCCAGGGTTTGTAGGATCAGGTAATTACAGTGGAACGACAGCTATCTGGCTTCCGTGACCGTCTTAATAGGGGAACCTAACCAGCTTTAACCATGGTTACACAGATTTTGCAAAAAGTGCCAGAACTATCTCATCTTCGTCATCAACGGTCTGTATGCGGCTCGAGTCTCCGCCGGGTGAAACCGCCTCATACTCTACCATAACAATAACTATTTAACCTTACTAATAGAGTAATACAACGATAATATCAATGAAATGAGACGAGCAATCGAAATACAAACGATAAAGCTACACGACTGCGCCAAATTAAATACTTCCCCTTTTAGCCGAAGAATGTGGGTAGTTTGGGAAAAGGAAGTTATTTTAGACAACAATTCCTTTTAGGCCGCCAAAATGCTTGAAGAGTAATGTGTATGAACGAAGGATTTTTGTCTCGGTTGACTTACTCTTTGGAGATAACATTTTTAGCAGTATTGCTTGCTTATTGGGCTTTTACTTGGTAAATTACATTCTGAAGTGAACTCCGGGGATTGGTGCTTTTATTACCACTATATTAGTAATTCTTCTTCCGTGTCAATGACAGACATTGTTGTAAACATTACTTAACCACATTAACGGCAGCGGCTGTCATGAGATCCTTCTGCGTGCAGAATTAATTGAATCATCATCATCATCATCATCACAGCCCATATCAGTCCATAGCAAAACTTAGGGCCTCTCCCAAGAAAGAGGAGGTTATTGCCATAATCTCCACGCTAAGCAGGCAGATTGGAGATCGCTGTGTTATAAGTATAACTACGGAAAAATCTGCTGCCTAAATAGGCAGCAGATTTTCTATAGACTGGAAAATTCCAGTCTATAGAAATTATAGGAAACTCGTCACATTTAAACAACAACGTTAACGTATCAATTAATAGCTTTTAGAATGAATGGTACTTATTCGTGGAACAAATATAAAAGCCATCTAACCATCAAAAGTTTAATAGGCATATAATTATCTATATAACAATCTGAGTGTAAACGAATAAGATATTCGACATCACGATATCCACATCATTAACATATTGTACTTCAATAATAATAAATATCTACGTTATAAAACAGCGCCATGAAGAGGTACACACACATGGAATATGAAAAAGCGAGTACTAAAATCGCTTTAATCCCTAATGGAACCGGGCAGTAAAAACAATCCGGCTGGATCAAAAGTGCTGGGCGGGCAACCCGATACCCGGCAGAGATAAATACACCCGGATGTCATATAACCGGACCTCTAATCCGCAACTTCAAAGGTGTTTGAATTATTGGTGCCCCAAAAATTTTCTGATCGACTCTTCAAGTTTGGAGGCCCTTAATAAAATAAGTTGAGACGCCTAACTTTCCGGCTTCCATCTCCCGAATTTGATTTTACCCTGATGCTGTTGAGATGCCAATTTCTTGCTATCTTACTTTGGGGTTAGTTGTTTTCAACTGCGATGGAGGATGAGGTATTTCGATTGTGTTTTTTTTCCATTTCGATTCGAACGTCGATTTCACAAACGTACAATAGTCAATGTTCCCGGAAATTTGTGAAATTTAGGAATTTGCAAGTATTATTTATTACAAAATATCACAAAGTATTATTTAGGAGTTGTATACATTTCCCAAGAAATGTATAGCTACAATGCAAGCCAATTTAGGAAACGTGTTAAAGGTTTTGAGGTTATGTTGTCAATAACACGGGAAAATTCAACTGCTTAGGCGCTCAAACAACACTCGAGTCGTAGCCGTTAGAATGATTTTACAAACGCGCGCCAATTTTTAAAATGCCACTCCCTAAAATTTTATATTTGGTTCTCGCACTCGTCGGCCATATCGTGGCACGCTCGCTTCGCTCGGTGATTCACAACAACTTACTTGCTTGCAACTTAACCCTCTGTGACGGAATGACGTTTTTGATAGATTTGGTTTTGACAAATATTCAAATAATACATTGAAGTTAACTGTTTAGTAAATGTATGAAATTCCTAGAAAAATTGTACCTATAATAAAACATATTTCATAAATTTCCTGTCGATTTTATACAATATACTGGGTGTCCTTACGCTCTGGGCAAAGCCGAACACTAGTAGTTCAGTAGGGTATTTTAAACAAAACTGCAAAGTATCATAACAATCAGTCCAACATTTACTAAAAATCAACGATTATAAATTTATTACTCATGAGCAGCCTGTATGTAGTTGCGTGGTCTAGAAAGTACCCTAAACATTGCAAACTCTTTTGAATTGCATTAGAACTCCATGCCAGTAGACAGTTTATTAAATACTTTTTTTTATTGTAATTTTACAATAATTTGAAGTGTGATAATTAATTTTAGACCAATACACTCGTGTTGTCGTGCTACAGTATGTTGTAATTGTTGCCGATTGAGTTATAATTTAATTTGTTAGAAAAACTAGTTATATGTTTTTTGTCTAATTAAAGAAAGGCCCATTTTATGATGTTGCTAAGTAGCAGTCTTAAACAGGATTTCATTGTTTGTCCAGAGGCTAAGATCAGCCTGTATACATTTCCTAGTAATTCTATAAAATGACGACGAATGACGAATGACGAGGTACATACATTTACGATGACATAAAAATTACTTGCAATATCATTTCAACATTTCCAACAGTGCACTGCAGTTTTGAAAAAGAATGAAACAGAGCCCAGTTACAGGAAATTGTTGCTCTTTTGCCAAGTTAAATACAGCTGGAGGTGAGTATAAACAACAGGATATTCAAACAGTTCCTTGTTTTGTGTAACTGTTTGAATTGGGTCGGGCCAGCTACACTTCAATATGAGAGTGCAGTTTGTACGTTCCGGTTGGGAGGTACAGTTTGCTGTATCTACACAACTGCTATCTGACCTCCGTGACCCTGTGTTAATAGGGGTACTTGACCAGATTGGATCATGGTTACACATTCAGTCGCCGGCAGGTTTAATCACGATGTTTTATCTCGCCGTAAGAGCATCGGTTCGTGTGAAACTAATGTATTTACATACTCAGAAAGGAGTCATTGGGACATGGCAGCACAGGGGTTTGAACCTGGTACATCTCGCTTACGAGTCGGACCCCTTAACCACTAGTCCACCGACGCGTCCACTAGTCCGCGACAAGTCAGTCGGTAAATAATTGGCTAGTTCGGCTTCCTAGAGCGTTGTCTCTGTCGCCGAAACTAGCCGATGTGCAATATATACAGTTAACTAGTTTTAGCTTTGGATACACGATTGGCCCGGGCTCCACCAGGGCGGAAACAAGAGGATTTCATTATCACGTCTTGTCTCCGATTAGCTTCAGTGAACGGTTAAGCAGAGAGGAGAGGAGATGATATACAGGGCTACAGATGTCAAAAATGTTTTTAGTTTTTCTCTATACACATACAAATAAAACAACAATCAGCTTTTTGGGGATTTGTTATACCTTCACCATACATGTGGGTGATATTTCGCCTAGACTATAAGTCTAGCAAAAGGCTTATCGTACAATCGAAATAATGTGTACTCAAGTACTCAAGTCAAGCTCAAAATGCGATAGTCATTAAAATAAGTTTGCACGAGAATTTTCCTAATGGAATGTTGTTATTGTGACGGCATTTGTGACTTATCTTGCAAATGATGGCTTATTATTATATTTGGGGTCTAGTGACACAGCCGGCGACATCGTAATACTTTCCGAGAATAACCAGGAACGGATTAAGGCAAGCATTTTTTATTTGAATTTTGTAGGTACTAGTCAAATATAATGCTGCTTGGATATTGAAGTAGGTAGTTCGATACATTTAACATTTTTGCATTACACTAGTTGGTGTAAAGTTTAGATATAGTAATGACAAGTGGACCCGGCGCGACATCTTTCGCGTTCACCTACTTAAACCCTACATACCCTGTTTTTATCTTGTTTATATCCCTTATTATTTAACTATTTATTGTACATAGTAAAACATACAGGTAAAACACAATTATAAATGACACAACAGGCACAACTTATTTCTAAAAAGAAATTTCTTCCAGCAGGCCTACAGAAGTGAAATGTTACATAAGAAACGCAGATACGACGTGCACAGTACAGAATAAAAATAATTATGCTAATAGATACATACACATAATATATACATACATGCTTAAATATATAATGAATGCGTACATGTATAATTATACAATAATTTATCAAATAATATACATACATAAATACATAGACAGGGAAAGGTAATGCTCTTTGACGCGCTTTTTAAAAGTAGGTAGTGACGGACTGTCACGCACCTCATGAGGAAGAGAGTTCCACAGTCTCGCAGCATGCACAGTAAAAGAGTAGGAGAAGAAATCGGAATGATGGACGGGGATGGCTAGTGACGTTTTGACATTTGAGCGACAGGGTTTGTCCTGGTCTCGGGAAAAGTGAAAGTGGTTACGGAGATAAGAAGGAGCAGAAGGATTGTACAGGATATTAAAAAGGGTTGAATGGATGTGAGCGTTCTTGGGTAACGTATAGGGGGCCATCCAAACCTTCCTCTTTAATCACTCATTAAAATCCGTTGCATAGTTTAAAAATATTGAAGCGTACGTAGATACATAGGGACAGACAGTGGGAAGTGGCTTTCTGTTTATAATATGTCTAGAAGTTGAGTAGGTAACAATACTACTAGACTTTGGAATGCTCTTCCCCGAAATATCAGGTGTACCATTAAAAATAAAGTGAAGTAATGTTCTTCTTCTTCTCTTCTTCCGACCCTTCAACCCCTAATCAGATTAGTGATGAGTAAAATTGGTCTTGGTCTTGCAGTCTTGGTCTTGCAGTCTTGGTCTTGGTCTTGCTTTTTCGCAAGACCAAGACCAGTACCAATACTATTCATAGACTAGCAAGACCAAGACTGAGTGAGCAAGACCAAGACTGAGACCAAGACCAAGACCAGACGTATTTGAGCAAGACCAAGACCAAGACTGAGTGATCAAGACCAAGACCGAGACCAAAACCAAGACCAGACGTATTTGAGCAAGACCAAGACCAAGACTGAATAAGCAAGACCGAGACTAATACCAAGACTGTTCAAGTCTTGGTCTTGGTCTTGCTTTGCTCATCACTAAATCAGATCTGCGCCGATGCGCACGAAGATGGCTTGCATAGCCAATCTTTGCGGCAAACTCCCGTGCACAATGTGGGCACGTCAGTTTGCCGAAGTAACATTATCGGTCTATTGTTATCTATGTGTATGCTGTGTGTACAAATAAGCTTTCTGCCATTAGTATAGAAACCAAAATTGCATAAACCAACATTTGTGACAAATCGTGTACGTCTGTATGGGCTCTTAAGTATGAAGGTTATTTCATAACCCTCTAGAATCCACTGCAGTTTCAGTCCAGCTGTGGATTATTAAGGGCTGTTATTAAAAGTTTCTCCTACGAGCGGCCCTGGCCGGCATTACAAGCTGTTTGGCAGTGTCATGGCCTGCTACATAAACATAAGGGTGGTCTTAGCCAGGCATTGCTAACGTTGGGCGTGATCGCAAAAATAAACGCAAAATAAATCCTATTTGCGTATATTCTTGCGCGTATACTTTACTAGTGGACCCGGCGCGACTTCTTTCGAGTGGCGTTCAACCCCTACCTCTACCCTTTATTAATCTACAACTACCCTACACCTACTCTCCACCTATGTTATACCTACGTTTTCTTTATATACCTCTAAAGTGGCAAACAAGCTTACGGCCTGCCTGATGGTAAGCAGTCACCGCAGCCTATGGACGTTTGCAATACCAGGGGCATCAACCACGCGGTGCCGACCCCGTAAAAACCTTTTAACTCCTTTCTTGTTGTACTCTCTGTAAACTTTACCCCTACCTACGCTTTTCTCTTGCTTATAAATGTTCCGCTAGAATCACTCTATCTACCGGTGTTGTAAAGGGCGGTTTGTAGCCTATTGGTCGGGCGACGTTCGTTGTACAACCATGATCGTACGACCGTTGCCAATTAGGACAGCGCCTTATGGTCCTAAATTAAGGGTGGTGTAATCCACGCTTTAGAGGCAGGTCACTTAATACCCACATCACAACATCGGCCCATAATAGTCCATCGCTAGACGCATGCTTACTTCCACATATAATTTTTATAATGTGTGGCCATCGTAAAAAAATTAGGAACCAATACATTTCAAAATTTTGAAGAGTCTTCATAAGCCAAGCCATCACGTTACTTTTACGGGTCAGTTAATCAATCACCAGCACGATTAAGGCCATGATTAATTGCACAGGAACCAAAAATATCCCCGATTAAACCCAAAGCAGGGGTAAATTATACGGGTTGGCGAAATACTCGGGATTTTTCCCCAAAAATCAAGAGGCTTTCGACTGCTTTCAACGTAACGCTTTGAGTACTTTGGAGCCTTGCCACTTGACATTCTAAAAGTGTTGAAGTGTTTATTTATTGCGATATTTTATTTTATTCACAAATTTCATTGATTAAGTTCGTTGAAGAATTGAGGGCTTAAGGGTGCGTCCACATCAGGCGACCGCGCCGGGAATGAGTTGCAACGTGCGGCGCGCGGTGCTGTTACTGCAACGGCGCGTGAGCGACGCGTCGCATTCGAGAAGAAAAGACATTTATGACACATAGCTCACCACGACACAATCACAGTTACATAATACACGAAGGAAACATTACTAAATAAAAAAATACATATTTAATACAACGAGTAGGCTCACAATTTACCCTACAACCCCCAAAACCCCATTTCTGTTAGTACCAATGTTCCAGGGCACATCGCTTACTAGTCTAGTATCGCAGTCAACTAGAAGAGAAGGTTAAGTTGGCATCTTACTTAGCAGATCCAAGCAATACTTCACACCAGGGCAACGACTTCCTATATAAGGCACAAGGACTCATGTGGAGTATTGCTCCCATCTATGGGCGGGTGCACTGCTGTAGCAGCATGGTTCTTTTGACACAAATAAAAAATGCGCTGTGAGAATTGTCGACGATATCATGCTCACAGTGGTATTGAGCCGTTAAGTCTGTGGATGCATTTCGCCTCCCTTTGCGGTTCTAAAGGAAGTTTCTCCCACGCAAACAAAGCTCTCTGGATAGGGTATAATATGGAGTTTTTCGAGAAAGGAGTAAAAAGCTTCGATGGGATTGGCGACACGTGAATGATAACGCCCTGGTATTGCAAACGTCCATTGGTTACGGTATTGGCTTATCTTATATTCTTATCGTAAGCTTGTTTGCCACCATAGTGGAATAAAAAACATTGAAAGCTTAATGTAACAGACAGGAAATAATCCATTATTCAAGAAAACCAAGGAGATCAAATGATAGATCCGAGACAAAGGCAGAAGATATTTATTCGGTGTCTTTTATAATACAACAACCAAACATATTACTGTATAAACTTAAAATCACTACATATAATAAAACGAAGTTTGACGCCGCGTCTGTCTGTCTGCGATTAATTAAAAAACTACTGAACGGATTTTTATGCGGTTTTCCTATAGGCAGAGTGATTTATGAGAAAGGTTTAGGTGTATAATTTTATAATATTCTACCCGTCCGAAGCCGGGGCAAGTCGTTAGTATTTAGAATAAAATTAATATATTATTCATATGTTTTCAGATGTTTAGATGACAGCCGTGGACGCATTATTAAATGAGAACTAAGAGGCTTTTGACTGCCATCTCATCTGGTGGTTAGCGATGACGACGATAGAGCATGGTTCACAGCCTGTTCACTCTAGCTTTAAAGTTGTGCAGATTATAATGCACAAATGCAAGGCTGAATCAAAGCGGTTTGTGCGGATTGCTGGAAATGAATGAAATGAATGAATGAATGAAAAATTATTTATTGCTTATACATAGAATAAAACAAAAACATAGGAAAAAATAAACAAATAAAAGCAACCGGCGGCCTTATCGCTTAAAGCGATTTCTTCCAGGCAACCAGGAAATTTCTTTCTGGAATTGTCGACATAAGGATTAAGGATGGAACGTTCGCCCGGATCGCGTTTCCCGATGACGAAATGGGGCTGGCGGCAGAATGAGGTCGTGCAACTGTAGAACCGACATATACGCAACCCCACGCCGAAGCTCGAAGCTCTGCAGCTTAGCGTCAATCAGTTGAGGGTCTTTCCTCTTTTTCCCACCGAATCCAAATCGGCTAGTTAGTATTTGTCTAACTCATCTCAGACATTGCAGCAGTACTCCATGCATGATTAGACTTATGCTTGTTACAACTGAAGTAACTGCTTAGACTCTGTGCTATTAGATTTTTCTTTCGAGCAGGCTTTAGGTCCGGAACGCTCTTAACTACACTCCGTGACATAAAAGCTGCCGTCGCAAATGAAAACAAGTAGCACGCGTCAAAGCAATAAAACCACCGTCGGATAAGTCGATCGCTTCTTTTTCTATTACCGCAGGGGAATATGTGACTGTCGTAAATCACGTGACGTCCAACCGTTTGTAAATAAAACACATAAAGAGGCCATTCCGCTGTTTCCCGCCCGAATGGACGGCAAATCTAATTTGCGACACGCACTCTTGCACGAAAGAGAAAATATGTCCGCGCAAATTATTGGATGGGATACCGGAATGACAACGTTTTTACAATGACGCCGCCTCAGGCTGAGATAAGTGATTGGGGAGGCTGAGTGATTGGATTGGCCGCTAAAGGTTTTTCTATGTCATGTGCACATTAGGACCATTTGAAGGGCAGACAGGTGACAATCGAGAATGTTCTTTTCTATTTAAAGGAACTGGCAAATATTCCGTGTTATGCAGAGATTGGAAAGTTAGCTACCTTCTTGCCAGTCTATAGAGAGGACTGTGACAGCTGTTTCATATAAAATATGCGTGCCAGGTCAGAGACAAAAAATAATGAAATATCCTTCATTTTCTGTCAGAAGACAATAAAAAGGGATGTCCTCTCTGTCGATATTTTCTTTCGATGTATTGTAATAAGCGATATTATCGATATCGATGTAATAATAATTATTCATAAGTCATCACTATCCCGGCTTAAGTAGGTACTTGGCATAATAAGGTAATTTCCCTTTAAGTGTACAATGTTTCCTTGCACTTTTTGCCTTGTTTCTTTGTGTATTTTATTTGTATTTACAAATTATAAAATCTTATATAATATCATTTATTGAGTACAGCATGTGTGGTAATGTCAGTACTTACTTCAGTAGACCTTCCGACTTATTTATTACCGCGTCACATACAATCGTTAGGTAATCGGTAGATACTAATATTGTGAAGAATTTTGTTTGCTTGTAAAAAATTAACTCAAAAAGCACTGGACCGCTTTTAAAAATCACTTCCTTTAATAGGATGCTACATTATTCCCAGTGACATAGGTCACTTTTATCCCGGGAAAGTTATAAGTTCCCGCGGGAAAGTTGATTGTTTACAGAGACCCGAACTGCGCGTGGGTTAAGCCGGTGCCGACTAGTAATAATGGAAAACTGGGTAGAATATTAGAGATAAATAGGGAAAACTCATTAACTCAAAATCAGATCAACTTACAAATTTCAAAGCTCATCTATTATTTTAGTGAACGATCTCCCCCAATTTTTCCACTCCTCGTGATCAATAAGTATTTTTCTTTACATCGACACTGGGGAAAAGCAACGAACACTATCACACGCCCGAGTTTCCACACTATATATTACAGAGTTTGTCGTATTATTTAAGTCAAGAAATTACTGAAACCTCGAAATATATCAAATAAAAAAACTTATGAAACAGGAATCTTTAAGACATATTTTGTACACCTTATACGAGCGATAGCCAGCGACTTACAATATACAAGGTAGTGGTCTAATGCACTTCACTAATATAATAAAATAACAAAACGTTTAACAAAAAATATTAAAATTATTTTGCCAATACATAAACTAATTCGTTTGTTTACAAATTTGTGTCTGACAATCAAATTACTTGTCACGCTGACAATTCACTCCATTTACGCCACTCTTCATAAGCATGAAATTAGCTTACTTTCCAATCTCTTTGGAGTTATGGATGTTGCCGGCCCAACTAGTTTATCTAGAATCTACTACTTCTTATCAGGATAAGCAAAGACCACATCGACCATTGAACTAATCAAATTTTATATTAGAAGGAAATAATACCTGTTTCTTCACATCGCCGCCATGTACCAATGAAATTAAATGAACATTAACCGATGCTCTTAGGAAAATATCGTGATGAAACCTGCACATTCAGGTCACTGAATCATGATCTAATCTGTCAGTCAGGTTCTCCTGTTAACAGGGTCACGGAGGCCAGATAGCAGTCACTCCACTAACTACTACTTACCTAATCTGCTAAATCCTGGATCGTGGTCGAGGCGGCCTAGAGCCTGCGTGCGCTAGAGCGCAACCGGGATAGAAACGCCAAGGTGAGTAGTAGTTACACGACTAGAGTATAACAAAAATCATTCCGTATAAATGTAATAGAGACACGTAAACTGACGTCGTATTTTCGGTTTAAAGAACTTTATTCCTCATAAGAACAACATGGTTCACTTAAAAACGAGGTTACACAAATTAATAGTTTTACACTACATATCAGTTGCAACACAAGGAGCCGCTTATACAATATTATATTGCAAGTTACAGTTACTTATGACAAAGCACGCAGTATATTTACTTCACTTTTGTATATGACATTTTAACTTATTTTTAAATTCACCTAAAGTTTCAGCGTTTCTTATTTCACTTGGTAAATTATTATAAAGCTGTGCTCCCTCAAACACTATGGTCTTGTATCCGTATTTTAACGTTCTTGGTTGTGGAAGCTGGAGTTTGTTAGTATCTCTCAGATTATGTCTAAATACTCTCTTAGAAAATTTAAGATCTGTATGGATGGTACCTGATAATATTTTCCTAATAAGTAAACATGTGTTATAAGTGTAGATTTGGTTAAGGTTAAAAAGTTGTGTGTTCTTGTAAAGATATTCCGTAGAAGTAAGATAGTCGTAATGGAACAATACTTTAATAATCTTATTTTGTGAGACTTGCAAATCTCTTAAGACTGTTTTCGATGCAGATCCCCATATCTCTATTAGGTATTCAAGATGTGACTTAACCATTGCATTATAAATCATTATTCGAGTTTGAGGTGGTATACAATTTGTAACTTTTCTTAGAGCCCCAGTTAATGGAGTCAATACAGATCGGACATGCTCAATGTGTGGTCTCCACGTTAGCTTATCGTCCAACCATAAACCGAGATATTTTTCTAAATGTGATTGATGTATGGTAACTTTATTTATGGTTAGAGGATTATAGGCCGGTATCTTTTTATTTTTAGCTGAGAATATCATATACGATGTTTTTTTAGTATTAATAGTTAATAAATTGTACAGAAACCATTCATTAAGCACATCCAGATCTTTTTGGGCTTCTGTAATGATTTGGTGTATAGAGTGTCCGAAATAAAAGAGACATGTGTCGTCTGCATATACAGTGAGGTGGCCTGACAAACCGACGTTTTTTATATTGTTAATATAAATCAGAAACAACAGGGGCCCCAGGACAGAGCCTTGAGGAATTCCGCATGTTATTTTGTGATAACTACTTTGATATTCATTTATTTTTACTAGTTGGTATCTGTTTTGTAGATATGACACAAATATGTCTAAAGCACGATCTCTTATACCTATATTTGAAAGCTTATCTATTAATTTTATGTGACTTACTGTGTCAAACGCTTTCTTCAAATCGATAAATATGCCCAAAGCAATAAGTTTTTTGTCAATGTTTGTTTTAATTTTTGTGATTATATCCATAGCTGCCGAAAGAGTATTTGATTTAGGTCTAAACCCATACTGTTGTTCCATTAAAAAGTTTTTCTTGGTTAAATATTCATTAAGCCTGTTGTATATTATTTTTTCAAATACTTTAGACAGCACCGGTAGGACGGAAACGGGCCTGTAGTTACCTGGATCCGTCTTCGTTCCCGATTTATAAATTGGTGCAACTTTAGCTATCTTAAGATTGTCAGGAAATACGCCGTTAGCCAAACATCTGTTTATACAGCTTGTTAGGCTCCCAATTATACAATTTTTCAAGCATTTAATAGCTTTTGTAGTTATGCCATCAATTCCAGTACTAGTATTATTATCCAAACTATCTATAATTTTTGATACTTCAGACTCACTACAAGGTTTGAGTACAGACAGAGTAGAATCATGTAAGTAGTTGCTCTTGTACATTAAAGTGTTGATTGTGTTTGAATGGTATTTACTATGAATTTTATCGGCCAATTCAGTACCAATGCTCGAAAAAAACCTATTAAATGCCTCACATACCTCCCTCCCGTTCGTTATTAAAGTTTCGTTTATCACAAGACTTGGAGGAGCACAACTTTCCTTCCCTGTATTTTTCACTAATGTATTTATAAGATTCCAAATCCTTTTAGGTTTTTTGTTACATTTTTCAAATGAATCGAGATAAAATTTTGTTTTATAGCATTTGATCATCTTTTTCGTTTTTTTCCTCTCGATTTCATAGTTTTTTCTTAAATCTGCATTTTCAGGATTCCTTTTCAATTTCTGCCATATTATGTTTCTTTTTTCTATTGAGTCTATTATCTTTTTGTTAATCCAGTCTTTTTATATAATAGATACGTACTAGACGGACCATGATTCACGCTTGATTTGCCTTTGATTCATAGTAAAAAATAAGCGTTTTGAAATGGTTCCATAAAAAGAAGCATCAGAAATATTACAGTTCATTTCTTAGGATATTGGATATTGTCTTCTCAGTTCAACCGTATACTTAATATCGGAGATACGTATGCCAGCGACAAAATAATTTCGGATATCAATCTTTCACAGTTGCCAAAGTTCGTCAATTTGCCCGCCAATTTGTCATCTGCTGAATCGGTTCACAATTTGATTCCAACTTGGCCTAATATTGGCCCGGCCACATGGAAAATAATGATTTGATGCCGAAATTGAAAAGCGATCCGCCTCAAAAATGGCTGGAGTGAATTTTGGAATCCCCACTTAGGAACGGCGGAGATCAAAGCCGGCGCGGCGATCGCAAGCGAGGCTTTACTGAAAGAAACGGATATTACGCCCACCATTCCGATATTTCAAACGAATCGCAGAGGAAAATATTGAAAATACTCGTTATTTCTGTCGCAGGACGTATCGCAGAAAGGCGATAAGAGACGACGGTTACATCGAATGGAAATTTATTATCGAGAAAAGTGGATGTCTCGTCTCACCTAGGGAGATAGGAGCTGTTTTGTGTCAGTATTTAATATTCAACTGTTGTTGTGTAACAACAATAGTGTGGGGTTCTGGGGCCGTAACATCATCTCATGGGCGTAAGCCAACCTCACCTGAACGCCTGCCGTCATAGTACAGAGCTGTGGCGAATCGCTTTTTCTATAACGAGTCGCAGCACCTAAAAAGGCCGAACGCTACAATTTAAGTAATAATGAAAAGATCCGGTAGGAATGAATCCAAGCACAAGTCTGATCTTGCATGGAGTACTGCCGTCACCTCTGGGATGGATCAGCCAAATAACAACTGGCTGCTTTGGATTCGGTGGAAAAACGTGCAATGAAATTAATTTGTGATCCGCAGTTGATTGAAGCTAAGCTTTTTTGTCGTTTTTCTACAAGTTGCACTTCGGAGAGTGTGCGAAGCAGTTGCTCGACCTCATTCCGCCGGGCCCTTTCCGCCATCGGGAGACGCGATCCGGGCGAGCGCTTCATCCTTATGTCGTAGATCTTCCAGCTATCCGCACCAGTCGCTTTGGCTCGACTTTTATAATGCGTACGGCTAAGGCCTGGAATGCGTTGCCTGCGAGCGTATTCCCTGATCAATATAATCTGGATGCGTTCAAGGCTAGAGTGAATAGGCTGTTCCTAGACAGGCATGCTCCATCGTCGGCCGCATCGTCACTTACCACCAGGTGAGGTGGCGGTCAAATGCATAGCTAGTCAAATAAAAAAATAAATAATAAAAGACAACGGGCATCTGACCAATTCAAAAATAAGTTTAGCTCGATCTTTTATTTCAGAAATCAACAGGAAGTTCAATTGGCCCAGTAAGAATCTGACGTCCCCCGCCTACACGATAATTATTCAAAAATCTTTTTAGTGTTTACAAACACTGTTTTCGGTACACATTTACAAAGAAAAAAATGTTTGGGCAATTCACACACTGCCATTTAGCCCTAAAGTAAGCAAAGCATGTGTTATGGGTACCAGAAAACAAATAAACTACTTATATACATATTGGATAAAGTCACAGAGCTCTCAAACTAAGTAAAGGTTGTAAACTTGTACGTTTCTACATAAATACACTTGTTATCATAAACTTTAATCGAGTTTAGTAATACTGCAAGTGACTTGAACATAGTTTTAGTGAGATGGGAAAACCGGTAGACGGTTTATCTGATAGAATTTACATTTGCAAGTTAAGCATTTCTCGCCTTAGGGCCCCGGAAGACTGTATTTTAATTATTTTTAATAGAAAGTAATTTAGTGTTAAGAAATCCATACATACCAAATTGTAGCCAGTGGGTACGATCGGGAATAAAAGATAAACTACGGCAGACAAATGACTTTTTTTATTATACTACTCAGTGACACACGAGCAGACAATTCACCTGATGTTAACTAGTATCTATCGCCCATAACAACTACAATTCATACATTTAGGTAGCAGGTAACTAAAATATAGAACCGTAGGTACGTTGTCACTGTGAGGACTAAGATGAAATGCCTCATGTCTGTAATTAAGCTGGCTACCTTATCCTTCAAACCGAAACATAACGATGCAAGCATTGTTGCTTGGCGGCAGAAATAAATAAGGCAGTGGTACTCTCCCAGGCGGACTCCTTAGGCTTGACAGACTCCTGATAACGTTTTATTTACCGCCACAACATCGCGAGACCATAATGAAAATAACATACCCATGAGACAACTTGTCAATAAAGCAAATTGATTAAAAATTTACATGTCCGCTTTGTCAGATAAAAGTCAAGAAACAGAATTTACAGCAAAATTCGCTGCAGCGATAAATTTGCTGACATACCCTGAAGCAAGACCACTAGAGCGTCGGTGGCTGAATAGTTAGGGTATTCGAGACTCGTAAGCGGGAGTTACCGGTTTCGAATCCCATTCCGGCCATGTACCAATGACACTTTTCTGAGTAATGTAATGTAATGTATATGTAACCATAATTAAATGTTGTCAGATTCCATGTCATGGAGGTCAGATGGCAGCCGCGCCACTGTAATTACCTGATCTGCCAAATCCTGGATAATGGATGGTCAAGGCGGACCCCGGGCCTTCGTGCGCGAGAGCACATCCGGGATATTAACGCCAACACAATGATGATGGCCCTGAAGCAAAACCGCGACGATTGTGATTTCAAAACTTGCCCGCTGCTCTAGGGAATTATTAGGGAAATATTTATTATTTAAAACAATTGATGATTCACAAGAATTTGTAGACGATAGACAAAAGCGAGTCCTGACTGAATTTCTCCAAAATCTTGATATGCCATTAACGGAGGAGATAGCACGGAGTACCCAATGTCTGAGTGAGTAGATATATCTGAAGCATTTGGTTGGTAACACCCTGTATTGTTCGTAAGCCCTGTCAAAAGTTATGATACATGCCTTAACAAAACTCATCGATCAACAGAGTCTATTTTTAAACTGAAAACAAATTTAGGGCGGTGCACGACACTACCTCGATAAAATCGATTCAAGATGTGGATGTGGAATGAGCTCCCCGCCACAGTGCTTCCTTTGAAATATGTGATGGAATTGTTTAAGAGGTATATTAGAGGTCGCTTCAGAGGCGGGCAACGTAACTCCCCTGGTGTTGCTGATTGCCATAGCCAGCGGTGACCACTTTCCATCAGGTGGCAAGCTTGCCTGTTTGTCTGCGTATAACACAAAAAAAAGATTGGTATCCCTACGCAAGATCAGAGTTGCTGAAATCATACGTCAACTCTGTTGACTCTTCTAAGTTTGGCTCCAGTCACGAAGTACGTTAACTACTGTACATTAAACCAATGCCACTTTACAAACTCCCGATACAGCATCACAATCTCTTATAACTTTGAATCGAGAACGAGGTTGTCGGAGCTCGCGAACAGAAATTCCTTAACTCCGTGTTCTAGTTTTAAATTGTGACCCTCATTCTCTCATTACTACTCAAGCGGTGCCAGACAACCGCCTTGAGCCAGGGATACATGTACGTGAATTTGTAGTTAACACTGCTTAGGTGTATTAAGATGAGTCGCTGTTAGAGTTGTAGTTGTAATATTCGTTCATTTTAACTATTCGAATATTTTGAATATTTTTTTTTTACTTTTCGAATACTTTAAATTTTACAAAGTTTTCGGAAAATTCACATTAATCTTTTCAAAACATTCAACTTTGTGTCGTAAATTGCATTTATTACCGGATGCGCGGTCGTACCGTGCCAATCTTTTTATTATTCTCCCTCGGGAGGAAAGATATAGCCTAGTTTTACCTAAATGTTTATTATTTTATTTTACTATATTAGGCTCTGGCTCTGCTGACATTGTCGGGCACTGACCGGTACTGTCTGAAATTGTCGGACACGGTCCGGACGTTGTCGGCCTGAGGTGGATGTGCTCCGGTCCTGGGGTGGCCAACATGTCACTGTCTGTTTCCTTCCTTCATTCCTAACCCCTCTCTTCGACGGTTGAAAGAGATATGTAATGTCCTACTCAATAAGTAATAACCGCTACCTAACGCAAAGTAGGTGTCTGGGCCGAATCTCAAATATGTGCATAAGCCGTGGAAGCCAAGTGGTACCTAACCGTTTTGAGGTCTAGAATTACGCCCCAGCCCTAACCGGTCCCAGGCAATACTTAAACTGCAATAGCATAATTTAGCTGTAGCTGTGGCCACTAACTGCCGCACTGTGGAACCTCATAGTTGTACAACTCCGTTCTACGTCGGAACGGTACAAACGCGGCAACTTTACTGCCTTTCAGTAAGTTTTTAGAACGAAACTAAGGGAAGTTGGCTTTGAAGTGGTAGTTTGCGGGTTATGCTCGTGGAATACTCTTTTCAAGCGAATTTAATTATTCCTGAAAATCTTGTTTTGTGTATTAATAAGTTTTTAAATGGGTTCGATATGGCGAGAGGACGACCCAGAAAAACATTCAGTGATCAGATCAGTAATGTTCTCGAAAAAGCTGGGATCCGAAGTAGCAAGAATAAAAGGAGATGTATGAAAGTGTTGTGTCAGGACAGAGCAAAGTGGCGGTCCATAGTCTCTGCCTACCCCACCTGTGGGACACAGGCGTAAGCTTTATGTATGTATGTACGTGAATCGATATTTAAGAGTGCCTTGCTGATCAGTAATATATTGATATAGGCCTGCGACGATGAGCAGCTGTCAGTCATTAATTAATTAGGTTGTGGCTTGTAACGGGAGCGTTACATGAAAAGATGAAACAATTACTTAGTTAGAGCACAAAATAGAGATTGGGCGTGCCGTTTTTTACTTTGCGGTTAGAGCTTTAGATCATCCGCAGAGTTGACTTTTAAGTGATTCTAATCATTATCATCATAAGTCTATACTAGTTTACTGCAGGACATATCCCTTCCCTAGTAAGCTACAAATCACCCTGTCCTGGGCTTGCCGCAGCCTAATGATTAGTTACAATCCACTGTCAACGATTTTTATTATAGTATGATATTATGTGTCATGATATTATGTTGATGAATTTTTAAATTACATGTAAATTTTTATATTTTTTTAAATATTTTGGCCTATGTACTTTGTTTTATTTTATTTAATGAATTTTATTATGATTATGATTATTCTTTATGGACATTTTATATTTGAATGTATTTAAACTTTGACATAATGTAATGTTTTGACAATTTGGTTTGATTTATTTTATACTAATTGAGTGGTTTGTTATCCTAAGACATGTCTCATTATTAATTGTATTCAACTACCTGTTTTTCATAGTGCCTTTTTTAAGGTATTAAATGTGAAATGAATACCTATTTATAACAACCATATTGTACCATTTAACAGCGAATAAATGAAATATGAAATACGTCATCATCATCATCATATTATGTGTACGCATAGAGTGAATATAGTCACATGCTGTCACGGGGTACGAATTGGCTCCCGAGACTGTTCGTGCGTTTGGTGTGCCTCCACATACATACCGTTGGCGAAGCGAGGTTGAGGTTACAAGTAAAGAAATTTATATTAAATATTGACCTTTAGAACAGTTCAAATGCGCAGCGCAGCACATAATATCTCGCTTGTAATTGCAGTACAATGCCTTCACCTTACTTGGTTTCTTTTATTACTGCAGTAAAATAGTGTTAGAGGTGGAACTAATTGCAACAGTAGGTAATTATCACCGGTTTCTGCCAGGGTCTGCTTTCCTACTCCATAGGTCAGTAGGTTTAGAATTAAAAACGGAAATAAAATATAGGGAAAGTTTTATTGTTTTAATGTTCTCATTTGTTGCCCAATATTACCATCCTAGGTCCCCCCCCCTTGGCGATATCATTCTTCTCCACTTTGCCCGGTCTTCGTGTCATAGCGTCGTAAGCCTTTGGCTCTCGCATCCGACTCAGCGACGTTATCCGACCACGGGGCCTCCATCCTGATACCGGCAGGTTCAGGCACCTATTATATTTCCCATGTATCTCTAGAGCTTACGCAACACGTGACTAAAGCAGCGCAAGCAAGCCTCTTCGATCTTATCCGCAATATCACGCATCGAGTCGCATAACTCCGCACATCCACCGCAGAATTTACATTACGTTCGCGAGGAGTTCGCGGACGTGTTCCGCCAGCGCTTGCCATGTCTCGCAGCCATTGAGCATGTTGGCATTGTGAATTGAAGTAGTGTTGTGTCCGGCAGAGTAGAATAGCACCAACCCCTTACACTCGTAGGTGTCGTAAGAGGCGACTAATGTTTTCGAGGCAACAGATCTAGGAGTCTCCGTAGACTGGAAAATGGGCACCTGCGTTTCCCATTTTTATATTTATAACACTGTGGTTTCCAACCCGCCTGCCCAGCGTGGAGATTATGGTGATAACCTCCCCTTTCGTGGTAAGGATCCTAAGTCCTGCAGTACACCATTATGGGCCGCAATGATGATGATGACAATTTTCTACGATACACTGTATTACAAGTATGAGTTTGGTGATGGCGGAGTAGAAGTTTACTAAAATATGAACATTTATTTTGGGGCAGTGCTTCATTTTCTTTTGAGACTACGGCTACAAATGAAATTAAGAAACAGATTAATTTTGCTCCGTAAAATGGGAAGCAATTTTTAATTTTAGCATGTCGTAAGTAATCAGCGAGTCAGAGAAACATCTGTATTTCGTTTGATATCATAAATAAAACATCCGAGAACATTATTTAAATTGTAAATGTTTTAAACTCGTTTAATTTATTTCTGCTAGAATTGCTACATGAAATGGATTACGAAAATTCTCAAAAATTAAATTTGCTTTTAGATAAGTACTATATTCAAGTCATGCTTGAATAAATTTAGGATAATCCAGGAATCGGAAAGAAAAGGAAACTTCGAAATTATGTGTATAACTAAGACTTTTTAATTATTTACTTTGTTTTATTAAAACTATAATACACAAACAATATATAATTACATACTAAAACTACCTATAAATAAAAACCTTAAAATTACTTAAATAGGTAAAAAAATTGTCCCAAGTCCCCTGAATGCGGAAATGTCCCCAGAAGGCTGGCCGCGTTGCCCCGCTGCGCTGGATGGCGAGGCTTATACGCTGTCCCAAATAGAGGCCAGCCTTCTGGTCATTAGTAATGTCGACCAGGCGCTTGGCTAGTTCCCTATATAGGGAATGTGCGCCTGGTCCCCACGGCCCCAGAGTTTCCACGCCAAATGGCGCAAATATGTAGTCGCCACTGAGCGCCGTTTTGCGCCGTTTTGCGTTTTCAGCAGAGGCGGCACCGGCCCCTGCTTGACACGCGGGGGCTGGAAGATGGGACGGCGCGAGGGTATCGATGCACGTAGCATCCCAGACCAAAGGCCGTCCCAGTTTCCAGGGCGTGAGTGTCATTCCGTCGGGTCTTTCCCATCATCGCGGGCTAAACCGTTGGGTTCCAATACCGCGGGAGCACCAGCGGAGGCAAAGGCCCGACGGATGACATAATTGAGGTCCGCGTGGAGTGGAATGCATCCGGCGCTCCTACTACACGACAAACCATGGTAGCCGAGCTGGTCTACAGGTCGGCCACAGTGGCAGTCGTGTGGAGCGCTGCAGGGAGCTCCAAGACGCAGGGCCGTGGCAATCCTGAAAGTAGCACGGTCGAGCAAAGTGTCAATGTTTTTTGAAGGCATTGCCTGGAACCAGAGGCCCGACTCCCACTAGCCAGCAGCTAGTAAACGAGCACGCTCTGCAGAATTGGTAGTTGCGTTTAAAAGTTTGTTTCGCGCCAACCTACAGAGCGGCTCGTCCCATAGCCGCTGCGAATAAGAATTAGTGGGCTCTGCCTCCGGGCAAGCCAACTGCCACGCGATTTTGACCTCTGTAGAAAAAGCCGATGGAAAGGTTAGGGACCTTTTCATCGTTCCAGACGTTTAGACAATAATTTATCCACTAGGGACTGCGAACTGTGTACCGAGGACAAAAACGCTGGCAAGGACACACTAGACACTTAGACATTCATTTATAATTTTAAATTAGATATGAATCTGTTCATAGTTCGTAGGACTTTTCTTGAATTACTTCTCACATAGATACTAGGGTCTGATGTCAAGATGGACATAATTTTTAATTAGGAAGACATTTGTAGGGCCTAAATAAGTCAATCGTCAAAACTTTCTAAATTAATGAAAATAATGGAAATGTAAATATTAGCTCGACCTTTGCCCTAAAACTCGAGTTCCAATATTAATCGGCTGCTGAAACCTTAATCGGGGTAAACTTGGTATCGCAGAGATTAGCTCGCTTAAAAGTCGGCTTTGGCGATCAAAGAGTTAAAGGGTTTTAATAATTATTGTGCCGTTTGATTAAATCCGTTCTAATTAAAGCTGTATAGCTCTGTATAAATTATTCGTGGTAATTCGTTGGAATATATGTAACAATTACTTTTACAATTGCCGTGATTTAGAGCTGGGTCTCGAAAAGTAGCTACATCTGATTTCTGAAAGATTTGAGGCCTACAAGGATTGCCACCGAAACACGTTTTCATAATAACACGTTAAATAGCAGACAACGTTACATGGGAGCCGAACTTATACCTGCTAATGCTATCATAAAATATGACGTTTACTTACATATATTACAATTTCAAGATTAACATCGGAATTCGTTGCTGACAACCTTTGTTCAGATACCCTAGTTTAGATCAGGCGGTACTAAAAATAAGTTGTATGGTTATCACATGACTCCGAGCATAACAGAGAGCAAAATTGTGAAACATCAAATGCTCTCAACTGCAAGAAATGTATACCGGGCTAAATGGACCCAACATTGAAGCGGTATCTGCACAATAATACGACAATAGTGAATCCCGATAGAACTACATTTTCATTTACGGTATAGCAATATAATCCAACGCTATAATCAGATCCCGGTAAGTTGCCGATAATCCCCGATATTAAGTAGATATTATTACAGGAAAATCTTACGGTTTCCGACAAGAGATTACCTTTCACTCTCAGTCTCAGTGAAGCAACAAAATAATTCTGTGTCGCTCATACATGCTCATAAACTTTGATACTTCCCCATCGGCGTATACTAAAATTTGATACTTTCTACGTCTACTCCGAATTCCCTTTCGTTCCCCTTGTTTCAGTTTTAATGAATCTACAAAATTGTTGTCGAGTTGCCGATTACATAGTCTTGCTTCGGCGCTATGCAAAATTCTGACGACCCCATTAAAGGAAGTTTGTTTCTTTTTGTTGCTAGTTGCTTTAAATAAACATGGTCCGCAGATAGATTATGGAAATTGTCTTCTGCGGTTTGTCGGTTGACTTGATTCAATTCCATTAAATTGTAAAGTTGGAACTTTATTTGCATTAGAACTGTGTTTTAAAATGTAATACTGTTTAACGTTTGTGAAATTAAAATGTTTTGACTGGGTTATAACAACTGTTGCAATGTTGCATGTTGATTTTCGGGTCGTATTGACTCATGGATTCACAATTTATGCGTCATCTTTGAACGTTCGAATTTGATTTGAATACGAGCATCCTAATACTAGAATAGTTTAGACAGCTAATTGTAAAGCGTTGTCTCTCTCTCTCGCTCGCTCTGGTTTTTCGATCAACAAGTGTCGTGTTCTTTAAAATAAAAATCATGTTATTTCGTGAATACTATGCTTTTATTGGTAAAAACCTCTATGTGGCATTGTAGCTCCCGAAGGGATGGACCGATTTGTATGCGGTTTCTTCTGTTTTAAAGCCAATGTAATCGAGATAATTTTTAGCTAGGTTTAAATAAAACAGTTCTGTAGTTTAGAAAATATTTGAGTTTATGTATACTTGGTCGGGGGTTATCGAACTTTTTCTGTCGGTTAGGTCATTAAATACCTAGGGCATGTACTTAAAACTGATCTAAAAGATAAGGCAGATACAGTGAGGCAAAGGGCTCTCATTTCCTCAATGAGAAGCAATATCCTGGCGAGACGCTTCGCACATTGTTCAACTCAAGCAAAATTATTTTTTTATACTACGAAGGTTTCAAATAAGCTTACGGCCTGCCTGATGGTAAGCTCTCAACGCGGCCTATGCATGTTTGCAATACCAGGGGCATCACCCATGCGTTTCCGCCCCCGTAAAACCCTTTTCACCCCTTAAAATTACTCTGTTCAGGGCGTACTGCCAGTCGCTCCATACCAGCCAGCTCTGGAGCAGCCTCAAGCGGTGCGCGCTCGACATGCTTAAGCGTCCAATGTAACAATGTGGTCCGGGCGATGCTCGGCCTGCAGTGGCGATGTGGTGCGACTAGCATGTTTGCTAAGTGCGGAGTGTACGATGTGTATAATCCAATCCGCTTATTACACCTGACTAAATTCAGAAGCAAAATGCGTGAGATCAAGTCGAAGTGAAATGTATTGCTCATAGAATAAGGTTCATTTTTGTGTCACGCCTTTTGGAAAACAGAGCGACGCGTAACAATTATTTATGTGATACAAAAATGGACCATCCGTCAGCACTACACACTATATTCCACTTCGAATTGCTCTAAAGCTGTTTGCTTCTGAATATAGACGACTGAGTTTAGCCAAATGTAATAAGCGCATAACCTAGGTTATAGCTTACCAGTATACTTGTATCTACGTGATGACAAACCGGTAGCAGAACCAAGGTGGCCAACCGCAAAACTAAAGTAGCATCCACATACATAGCTCGCATACCGGATGCCCGATGGGGCGGAAAGAGTATCGAATAGCGACCACGTCCGACCAAGCTTAGCATAAGGGTGTATACACGTAGAAAGCTAGAAAGCGCCGAACGTCGCCGACGAGCAGGTCGGAGCTGGTATGGCACAAAGTATAGAGACTGCCTGCGCCGACTACCTACGCGGGCCGGTTCCGACATAAGCGCTGGTAGATCGGCGCTGGTAATCAGCTTTCTACGTGTATACGCCCTAAGATTGGATTGGCGAGATGGACTGACGACAGTTCAAAATGAGCAATGAGCACATTCCCGAAATGGTACTAACTAACAGAGAAATTGCTGTGACTGAAATTATATGGGTAATTAAATTCATCATCATCATCATTCCCGGTTGCGCAACCGCGCAGCACGCGAGGGCCCAGGGTCCGTCGTCCCGCCATTCTTGGCCCACCTCGCTCGGTCTTCGGCTTCCCTAGTGGTGAGCTTATTGGCACGCATATCGTTCTTGACTACGTCAAGCCATCGCTTCTTGGGCCGGCCTCTCCTTCCCGTGCCCGGCGGGGGCGGCATGGCCAGACACTTGTTCCCCACATAACTTGCCGGTCTGCGCAAGAAGGTAGGCTCTTGTAGCTTATCTGCGATGTCACGGACGGCAAGGCTACCCCGTAATATGGGCGTTTCGAACCCGAGCCTTCCGTAAAACTCCACACATCCACCGCAGCATCTTCATTTCAGTTCAAAAATAAGGAAAATCAGCATCATGCATCAAAATATCGAAATTTTCATGCCGAAAATTAATATTCAAAACCGCTCGAATCAAGACTAGCGATTCAAAAGGGCCCCTGGAACAAAACATACTTTCGCCCGAAACCGGACAACTTCACGCCCACGAATTCCGAGAGCGTAAGGAGAAACATTTTCATTTCAGTTCAAAATGAGCCAATGAATGCAGGCGCCACATTCCCGAAATAGGCCTAACAAACAGAGAATGAATTACCTATGACTCAATTTATGATGATGATTAAATGATTTGTCTGGAATGTAGTCTAAACAAAAAGGTAGCTATGGCGGCTACCCAAACGAGTACGTTGTTTGAATGATATTTATTTAGAACGATAACATAATCGATCAGGGACACTATTTTTTAATCGCTCGCATCTATTCGAGCTCATTTTAAGGGTTTGTTTCGGGTTTCCCACCGCGTACCTTTGTTGACGAAAGTGCTACTATCTACGTGATATCGGGCTACTCGTACTAGTACAGAATATGTGTGATAATAACCGCGATTATTTAAAACTTATGTCTATTCGAACTGTTTTCAATTATGATTTGCGGCATGAAAAATTCTATATTTTTTAAATCACATTAGCGACACCGAAAGAAACATCGTTCAGAAATAACGGAAAATCAGCATCACGCATCAAAATATTGAATGATGAAAATCAAAGTTGAAAACCGCTTGAATCAAGACTAGCGATTCAAAAGGGCCCTTGCAACAAAATATACTTACGCCCGAAACCGGACAACTTCACGCCCACGAATTCCGGGGGCATAAGGAGAAACATTTCCATTGTATTTTTATAAGAGTCATATGAACAATATTGGCTCGCCTCATTTTTGCGGGCTGCTGGGAAAAGCTGTAGCCACCGACCGTCATACATCAATCATTTCCCCCTGACTTTGGCAGCTTAGGGAGCAATGTTTCCCTCAGTTTGGTACTGTTCCTTGTTTTTTATTACGCCTCGCTTTTTATTTCAAACAAAAAAGTCGAACAAGGAAATTGTCGCCGGCGGTTTCCGTCGAAGATATTGCTTTCAGAACTTGTGTAAGGAATTAGCTTCTTGGTTTATATCTGCAAGAGTAAGAAACGAAAAGTAGAGTTTCTTTTCCTTGGCTCACAAAGTTTTTGGTCGATTATTTATTGAGCCATACTCAGAAGTTGAGTCAGAAAATGTTATCATTGAAATCCACAGAGATGAAATAAATATTCTACGAGAGCTGTAATTTGGTAACTTTTCGGAAGGTGAAATAGGAATATATTATTCCGTGTATCCCTCATAGTAATTGTACAAGTATCGTACGCAAGTCAGCACTAGTAAAAAACCTATTTAGACTTTATATCACACTACATATATACGACTTTATATACCTGCCTAAAATAGGTGCCAGTAGGTAATTACAGCAGCTGACCCAGCTTTGTAAAGGGACGCAGTGCTTACTAAGCGTTTCAAGCTGTAGTTTGCACTGGGCAGGAGCGGACCCGGTCCATTGTAAATACGCCGGCAACACGCCTGATCGGCGCTGCTAGTGGCACTCAAACTTAAGCTACAATAGCCCCCTTTGCTGTGAATAAAATTTAAATAATACATAATCATCTTGGCGTTATTGTCCCAGTTGAGCTTACGCAGGAGGGCCCGGTGTCCGTCTTGCCCATGATCCAGGATTTGGCAGATCAGGTAATTACAGCGACTGCCATCTGACCTTCGTGATCCTGCTGCCAGGGGAACCTGAGCAGATTGGATCATGGTTACACATTCGTTTGCCTAAATGTGCAGGTTTCATTATGATGTTTTCCCCCACCGTAAGAGCATCGGTAAGTGTTCAACTAATGTACATAACTCAGAAAAGAATACCTTTCCCATTAGGCCACCGACGGTGCTGCTTTGCTGTGTATGCTGCTGCTGTTTTTATGTATAAAATGATAATTGTATAATGTTTATGATATTACGGATTGCTTCACCGAAAAGAGCAAGTCTCATAAATTTATGATATGGATAATGGTGACATTGTTATCGTACTGTTATCACAATTTTTTCGATATGTTAAGCACTTTAAATGGACATTAAATAATTATTTACAGATTGCTAAATATCACGGTGAATGACATAGGTAGTTTGAGGGATAGTTTTGCCCAGCAATGGGACATTATAGGCTATTAACTTTTTCGGCAGGTGATACACGATTGCTAAATATCCATAGTCTCTGCCTATCCCACCTGTGGGATACAGGCGTGAGCTTTATGTATGTAAATATCGTTTATAATTTGCATGTTTGTTAATAAATATTCATTGTCATTTTAGATGTTAACACAACGATGGTCGTTCTGAGGATCTGCCCACAGCCACGTTCTATTATGGCACCGCTCGCTATTGACAGGGAGCTCATTCTCGCACTTTGGCACCAACTTGGACGCGAACTGTGCGGTACCAAGGAACTTCATCGCATGCAAACTAAGGTGGTGGGATCAGTTCTATGGAGAAGTTATCCCTGGTATAATTTTGAATTCTACAAGAAAGTGGTGAAAAGGTTTTATAAAGTCGGCAACACAGGAGTGATACCCTTCGTATTGCAAACGTCCATTGGGTGCGATAACTCTCTATCATGAGAAACTCGTGTACCACGTCAGTTATATTATACATAAAAAACCGGAAACTTTCTTTTTACTTAATAATATAAAAAAAGTTTTATATAATAAATAAAATTACCATTACAATGCAGTCAAAAATACATACTAAATTACATGTAAAAGGTGTAAATATGTAATATGATGAAAATAGTTCGAGTACATAATTAATTCCCCTTACTTTGCCTTACCAGCTTGAGAACCGTAGCATTAGCTACAGCTGCAAAGTGTTTATGTGCAATACGGAAACGGTTGTTTTGCTTATTCCATTCACTGACTTCACTGGAACTTCTGGATTGTTATTATCAACATGTGCCACTGTAATAATTTATTCTAATTGGGCTATTATGTTATTTGAATTGACGTAGGTACTTTATTAATTTCGAATTTAGTGTTTAGCAAACAAGAAAAATTTCACACTTTTAATTTTTGAAAGTTTCCCTTTAAAATAAATAATAAGTATGCTTGAACAATTCACAGCGCCATCTAGTCCTAAATTAAGCAAAGCGTGTGTTATGGGTGCTAGATAACTGATAAACTATAGTATAGACAGCTTTAAAAAAATAGATATCGTTAAACTCTAAATGTAATTGTTGAATTACTTTACAAAATTGCCAACGTAACCATCTAACGAATCCAATGTTAATTTTAATCTTTCATTCGACTTTTTTATGTATATACCTATTTTCCAGTATCGACTGATCATTATCATCGGATAATGATGCATGGAAATATCGGACTACCCTTAAACCACGGTACATACGCGGTAAAAACCTCAGAAGAAGCTTATTCGAAATAACCAAATAAGATCTGCCTTGTCAAGTGATGCGCCTATCTACGAGCAGTATTTAATTTGCCTACAAAATTGATGGAGGCACATACACATACATACCTACTAAAACCCATCAGCGCCAAAAATGGAAATCAATTTTGACCAATTTGACAACCGTTGGGTGAGCCTAATAGAATTCAAATTATTTTACTGGTTACCCGAAAATTACGTCAAACACGAGCAAATATTTGAAAGGAAATGAATTTCCTAGTAATATAAAGCAATAGCGGTTGATATAAACACATTTCGGTAAAACAGAACATCCTGCCTGAGACAATATTGTTCCACGAAATACCCACTTTGCTCTCACTTAGGCGGTTTCCGAAATATATTAAAGAAAAACATGTTTTGGTAATATTAAAACCGAACATAGGAAAATATACTTAAGGGCGTATCTTATTTGTGTACAATAACAGGTATAGGTACATCGTGGTCAAAAAGACGTGGTCTTATAAATAAGGCATTCCCTATACCTTGTTTTTAAAACCACGACCTTTTTGTTCATAATTCAGTTTAACTATATTAATATTAACATAATAGTTTTTAAACTAAATTACTAGGTAAGTCTTTACATTAAACAATAGTTATTGTTAACAAGATTCTACAAAACAGTATTAAATGAGTATATATATTCATTCTAATATTTCCTGTCGCATTTATCATTTCCCTGGCAACCTCTTCTGGCTACCATGTCGCTTAATACTCTCGACTCTGCATTTCATACCGCGCATCCCCGGCGATGCACGCTGCGCAATATTTTATTCAAATTCCCTGGCATATCAAGTGGCAAGCTACATTACGGCGAGGTCTGCCACAAACATATTACAATATTTGTTGTACGACCATCGGTATAAGTATAGTCAAGCTGCATTCGCTAGATCGTTTGTATGGAAGCGGCGAAAATGTGAGAAATTGTGCCGGGAGTTTTACGTTTCGAATTGGGTCGTGTTGAAAGCGAGCTATGATCGATCTATAGTGACATAAGAGTATCACATTGCGTTAAGCCGTTGAAATTTCAACTTTATTAGCTTATATTTAGCTATCGCTTTTCTTGTCCCTAAAAAATCTCGTGCCATGCTGACCTGTCTGGGCGCCGGCCATATTTCTCTTGATGTTCTATGAGTAAGGGCAGTTTGCAAAAAATTCTTAGACGCATTTAAGCTGATACTTAAACAAAAAGTTCATACAAAAAAACGTTAAACGGTGTTTAAGAATTTAGTGCAATCGGGGCTAAGTCTAAACATAGGCGACGCTTTAGGTGACATCTTATGATATTCCTAAGAATTATTATCATAAAATCAGAGTCATAAAATTAAGAGTGACTTAGCTTTCACATAAGGTTGGTGCCATCGCCATGCTCCATAGCAGTGCTTTTCTTGTTAGGAATATTTAAATCAACAATCGTCGACTAAAGTTTAGTGCAATCGGACATTAGACTCTTAGGTTCATCGACTCCATAGAGACTTACGAAGCGAGGATGCCGAAAACCATTCGAAGTGAAAAAAAAGATCAAGAAAGCGGATCCTGGCTGAAGCCGGGGTTGACCGCTCAAATGATAATTATGATGATTTCGATTCCATCCATTCCATCAAGATGGATAGATGAGTTCACTGCTGCAAGACACATTCACGTCGGGTTCGTCAAAGCTGGCAAAATTATAGGTATAATATCCACAATGTCTATTTTAATGACACTGCTTTTAATCTGACTTCAAAAATTCATTCATATGTTTCTAGAAAACGTCACAACGCATTATGACACTTATATATTCGTGTCACTACAGATCATATATTCCTATCAACTTGCTTTCAACACGTGTCGTCCTGCTTCTGGGCGTCGAACCTTAGAACTACGTCCTCGTCCATTTAATTCGTAACATATGCATGGATGGCCGAGATATTCCGCCGAAACTAGATTATACATCCTAAGCTCACAATGTGCCTGTATGCAGCCTTGAAAGGGTCGAGTGAACCGAGTGCCGTTTACGATATCATATTAAGTGGAGAAGCACTCTTGTGTCTGACAATGTTCTGATTTCGTGCGAAATAGTATAATAATATGGAATGCAATAAAATAAATATTAATTTCTTCTTTGCCGCTGCATGTAGGTATACTGAACAGCTGTCCCCATGGCTTCCACGAAAATTGATATCCTCGTCTTATGTCCATACTACCTTCAGGATTGTCCCTCCATCTCATGTTTTTTTTTAAATATATTAGAATACAGCTAAAGAAATGAGACGTAGAAAAGAATTGTGAGGCTAGGCAGTTGAGTCAGGACAGAGCAAAGTGGCGGTCCATAGTCTGTCTACTCCACCCATGTATGTATGTATGTATGTATGTAGAATACAGCTACAATGTTGACGTCCTGGTGACATCCGTATTGACTGGCTCATTTCCCTTGTTATCTCACTGTCAGTCACTACAGTTTTTCCGTTTTCACTTTTTGCTAGAAAGAATATTCCCTCAATGTAAGGGGTTTATATGTTTTAGGTCTAAAAAATATTTACCATTTAGGATCACTCGCTATCCGTCTATCGTCTATCCGTCGATATCCGTATGGCTGTCCGTCTGTTATAGCCAATGTTTGTTACAAAAGATAGGACAATTCTTGTATCTATTCGAGATTCTTGAGAATGGCTCTAAAAGGTAGACCATCGTGGTGGTGAGGGTAACCAGACCCGGCGGTGACCAGATGTGGCCAACGTAATATGGAATGGAGTCAGTGACTTCTACGTGGGAGACTATCTCCAGCAGTGCGTTGACATTATGGCAAGAAAGGATCGAATCCAACAGTAAAATTGAATTAATTTCAATAGAAATTATCAAAGATAAAGTAAGTCACCACTGCAATTTCGAGCATGAGGCATACTACCTAGTCCTCATAGTGACAATGCACGTGTAACCGTGAGGACATTTTTGTTATAAAGTACAAGAATCGATGTGTTAACGGCAGTTAACACATCCCATCAGGTGAGTTGTTGTAAAAGGGAACATCGAACTCTTTCAATCGAATCAATTTAGTTTATGCCCTTCTTTACCCTTAGCACTTGAATCGAGAAATAAAATTATACCTACGTGAAAGTAATAAAACACTCAAGTGGGCAGGCCAACAAAACCGTCAGGCCATAAATCAAGTCTATTTCAATTTATGAGAGCATTTGACCCATAAAAGAGTAAAGGGGCTCAAATGACCCCTTTGAAGGGGTTAAAGAAAAGGTAAGCTTACCGCTTACCTCACACCGTTAGAGGGACTCCTTTGTTTCAGTGGCGATGAATAAAATAAGGTTTGGTGATTGTATTTTTGGGTAGTAAGTCCATATTGTATGGACATCGAAGGTTTATATGGCAGGAATGTGACTGAAATATTGCGTTGGTACTTTGGTATTTCTAGGTAGTTCAGCTTATGTAGGTACTTATTAATTTGATGAGGAACTATACTTGTTTTTACCTTTAGTAACATTCGTTGTCTATCTATACATAGTATAAAGCAAAGTAGGTCCCCGGCATCTGTTTACTATGCATCTCTGTACGCTTAGATCTTTTAACTACGCAACGGATTTTAATGCGCTCTTCAAAAAAAAAAGAGTGATTCAAGAGGAAGGTTTATAAGCAAGAAAAAAGGGTAGATAAGGTTAAAGTAGGTGTATGTAGAGGTAGGATGCCAAGCGAACGAAGTCGCGCCAGGTCTACTAGTAAGCAATAAAGTCGGAAAATGTTAGTTCATTTGACCCGCCCTTGTAACTGAGTACACTTTGCTTGAAACAAGTTCTGAAAATGTATGTAGGCGTAGTTTTCTAACTAAGAAATTAATTAATTTAAGAAACTGCGTCTTTAATCGGGTGATTGTAAACATGGATAATAGGTACACACAATCGATTCGCCGAACTAAAATTCAACGGTCATTCCCAGCTACTGCCAGGGTCCGCTTTCCTGCTTTGTTTTCTCCACTTTGCCCGATCTTCGGCATCCTCACGTCGTAAGCCGCAAAAATCTAATTACATATGAATTTACATATTCTCCAAATGTCTATACATACTCGTGGTACATGCCGGTGGTGGTGGATTCCGGGACACATTTATCCAGTTAAACAGTTTTTGCTAGCAAAGCCAATGTCCGAAATAAACGCGCAACACACAAGTTTTACGACGGAAAATAAGAGCAGCTCCAATTTCGCTGAAGCACTCAACCTTGAAAGAGAAAAGGTGATGTGGAAGAAAAAACTTTATTTCGCCAACATCGAAAGGAAACTGAGGATTGAAAAAGCTAGTAAAACATGCGGAAACACCTCTCAAAAGGCACCGGTTAACGCGGGCAGGGATGAAAGGGTCGTATCTTTTATTTTTGCGAGGAAACTAACTTCATTCCAGTTGCGTTCAGCTGAAAAAAGGGTATTCGACGCGGGTGAGGATAGAGCCCCGGATTCCGGCTAATTCGCCGGGTTTTGGGCCAGAGTCCGATTATGGGCATTTCATACGTTGTTGTTGTGCGTAAGCGCGATGGATTTTGTGTCTGTTTTCCTGCGAACGAATGTTATTCAATTAGTACTGACTCGACGCGGATGATAATAAACCAATTTTACTTAGGATTAATCCTTTCGAGACAATTTAGACGTTATTGCCGTAGCTTTTTAAGGTTACCTATTTATCTACTCCGGTCTACTTCGGTCGCAAATTGACCTTGCTAGTGAGTGACAGACAAATCGATGCGGCGGGGATTTTGTTTCATACTTGTGCTAATTCACAATTTTGAAAAACTTTTAAACGACTAAGTAAGGCACGTTTTACAAAACGTTCCTCAAGAGAAGTTTGAACTCTAATCTTCTAAAACCATATTATTAAACTGAAACTTGAATCAAGTTCTGATTCGATCTCTGTTTAAATTGCCTATCGCCTTCTTCATTTTCTTATAGTGTCAATGTTGAAATAGGTTAGTTTATTACTATTTATATTTTTCCAGTCCAAAACTGACAGACGCGGATGGCACTGTCTGAGGCTTAATATAGATCTTCGAGCGAAGAGGAGTCTGGGCAGGCCAGGCAGTCTAGCAAATGAGCACACTCGCAGGCGCTTTCGGTGGGTATTTATCCCAAGTTTATTTATATATAAATAAATATTGCAGGTTATACATCTAAAAATATATTTCTTTTCTTTATTTTGTATTATACATATATATTGGTATTAATAATTTCCGTGTTAGCACGTCGTTCGCGTAGTGCGCGCATCGAGCTCTATTATGGGTCAGTCTGAAAACCAGCGCTGTGTTTGGCTGCTGCCATTCATAGCATTAAGCTGAGGCTGGTCCAATTTGGTCCGAGGACGCATCGCCCTGCTTTCTTAATATGTATTTATTATGTTAGTTTTAAGTACTTGAATGTGTTATTGGACCAAATAAAGTTACGTCTATGTCTATGTCTATATACCCCTATCATAAGTTTTCTATTGATTTGCCGACCTGAGCACGCAACCTGTTCATCGTCTTCCAGATCGGCCAGGGCAGCTCACAACAGGTGGCAGTTTCTCCTCAGGTGGAACAAACGATTGAGGGGACTTTCCCGCCACAGACTTGCTCTTGCTTTTTGAGCATTGTCAGTAGCCTTGGCACTGGTGAGGAAGCTTTTGCGGCTCTTCAACCGTTGAGGAGTTAATATATTGTTATTTAAGAATCAATATCGCTTTAAATTGTGTGCTGAAATAAAACCTCGACTTAAAACCAGTCTTAAAACTAGATTCATCACTCAGACTCGATTTATAATATGGGCCTAAGAGTTGTAAACAAGTGCACGGACTGCCTAATAGTAACAGTCGTTTGCAATACCCGTTGTATCACTCCCATGTTGTCATCACTGTACAAACTTTTTCATCGCTTTCTTGAAGAACTTCTTCTTGTATCCTCAAGGGAAAACCTCTCAGGGAGCTTCAATGACAACAACTCAACGCGTGACCTGCTATCATTTATAGGTCCGCCAACAGCAGAACATATTGTTACTTTTAGTTACACTTATTGTCTTGCGCAGACCAGCAAACTACGTGGGGAACAAGTATCTTTCCAAGCCGCCCCCGCCGGGCACGGGAAGGAGAAGCCGGCAAAAGAAGCGATGGCTTGAGGTCATCAAGAATGATATGCGTGACAATAAGTAGACCACCAAGGATGTCGAAAACAGAGCGAAGTGGGCCAGGAGTAGCAGGAAGGCGGACCCTTTGCCCTGGTGTGCCGCGTGTGGACATAACACCAAGATTGCGAAGATGACTTTTCACTTATTATTCGGACGATAAATTGAACCAACCAAACCTAAAAACCCTAGTGTGCCCTAAAAGCCAAGTGACTCTAAAAACCGCATATTTTATATATAGGTATAGCTACATCTATACCCCAATTTGTAAGAGAATATAAATAAAAAATCGCCAACCCACACCTTCAGGATGTAGGTATCCAATTATTCATGTGCTTGTTTCTTGGAAGGGCTGTCGGTTGGTTTGCCTAAGCATCACTCAGGATACTACCTACCATTTTGACTCAAGGATCCATGTCATTGCGAGCATGCGCAGAAAGCCAAGACGATTATTTTTAGTAAGAGTAAAGTATAATATCCTTGGGTATACTTGAATGTAAGAAAATGGGCGAGGCTGTGCCTAACGATATAACGATCATAGCCGCCGATATTTATTTTCATGAAAATCCAATGGCAGCTATCAGAGAGATATAGAACAAAGGCGCTCCACTTAGTCCGGTTCACAGTTTTGTGCAGTCAGTTGCTGCCAGCCGTTTTGCGTAGATCGTCGATCAGGAAGTTCCACGCTACCTGAAGAGGTTTTCGCTGGAGAGTACAACAAAGAGTTCTTTGTATTTGTATTTGTATAGGCTGCGGTGACTGCTTACTATCAGGCAGGCCGTAAGCTAGTTTGCCACCAAATTTGTATTAAAAAAAGTACGTTTGCCCAAACGTATGGCCTCCACTCCAGAGCACGTCTTCTCCAACGGTTATTCTACGACATTTTGCCGTTGAAACGAGATCAAGCTATAATTTGGGAATTTGCTACAGGTTAGGTAGACACACGGCCATCGCAATTTCGAAGAGGAGCCGGATTCTTATTAGAAATTTTGACAGTACCTCGAGCGTAACAAGCTCCCGGTATATATTGCGCAGCTGTCGATAGGGGGTGCCGTCGTGCCGGGTGACGTGGTATATGGGTTCCGCAGGTAGGTTTTTTTTTAAATGTTAAGTTTTAAGTAACACTTTCACTACAAATATTATCGGGCTAGTTACTACAGTTAGTATTGTTTTTACCACGATATTTCGACGCAGTTACATGCGTCATGGTCGAGCTAAAAACAACAATACTAACCGTGTTAACAAATCCGATACTATGTGTAGTGAAAGTTTAGTGAACAACCACGAAAGTCTTAAGTTTTAAGAAAGTTTGGTTAACCAATTTCGTTGCTAAACTTTTTTTATTAGGACATTTAATATTTCTTTCAATCGTCAAAAAGGACCTAAGAAAGTAAGACCTTATCACACAGTGACACGTTGGCCATCCCAAGACCGGAGCACACCCACCCCCCGCCGACCACGGCCGGACTGCGCCCGACAGTACCAGACAGAGCCGGGCAGCACCCGACAATACCAGGCAGAGCCGGATCGCACCCGACATATTACATAGGTATGTCTCGTATACTTAATAAAACTACAGCAAGAGTAAGCCAGTGCAAGAAGGCAATACCCGTTCACGAGTATTACGCAGGGCCTAGCCTTCGACCATTTCAACCATATTTGAGGCAAAAGAGCGACTCGACCCGTACGCCACTAATTTTGGACATTGGAGTTCAATATTAATATCAGAAGGGAATGGAAACTATTTTCTGTAAGCCCTAAAATTATAACTTTGCGTCATCTCAACACGTTATTTTATGATGGCCACTCATCATCCTGCCGACTATCCGTTCGGCATGACTTGAGTGAATGAATTTGAATGACATCATACACGTAAGACTCATCATCATGTCGACTGATATTCAGCATTACACACGTTGCGGCATTAGTTTACGTCAAGAAGCTAACAGGAATGATGAGTCTTCATGCCGCTTGAACATGTCTTCATGCATACGTTCATGCCTCATGTCATGCTGAACGCGCCACCATAAGCAATTATAAATATTTGTCTTTGAAACCCTTAACAAAAGACTTGATTTTCTTTTGTGTGGAACCTTGAAATAAAAGTTTTTTATACGTGCCTCCCAGGCGGTGTTCGGAAAACAATTTCATTGAAGCTTTGTCCCGGGCTTGATTGCTGTACTCTTATTGTAATTGAAAATCGACACACAAAATTCTTCTATCGTTCTTCTATACCTATGTTATACTGGTAGATATTATTGTACCGGGAAAAGTGCTTGATGTCTGGAGAATTCACAGAAAGAATACCATATATTAAGATATAAAATCCTGGAATTTTGTTTTGATTTCGATTTATATTTAGGTTTTTTATTTACAGAATTCGTTACATAAATAAATTATACTCTAACAGAAATATTTTGGGGAGTGAATGTATAACCATGATCCAATCTGGCATCAAACAAAATTGAAGTAATAAGCCCATGACGCTGCACTTTTTTCTTTTGCCTTGTACCCTACTTTACCTTTTTATTAGTCTTATTGAGTATTTTAGTCTCATAATAATGCTGTACATTGTTGAGCCCTTCTGAGCCAGAAACTCTCCCAATATGATGTCTTTTTGGTCCCAAACCCATGTGGTTTTAAGCCTTTGGGCCCTTGACCAAAATTTTTACAGACATATTTGAAGCATATGGTCACCACAACTTAAATTTATGAATCAGTTTTACTGCGTTGGTTTCTCGTTCAACCTGCCTCTATCATTTAGCGTCCAGCGCTCAAAAACACAATCATGCACTAGCCTGCATGGTCGCAGTACACATACTTTTTCACTATGACATCTGCACTTATGGCACTAACGAAGGTATCAAGTAACAAAAATGCAGCGCTGCAGTTGCATGTACCAACCGGAACACAATAATGCAAGCAATCTCGACTCCTGATCTTCTGGTCTCAGGCACACTGAAAGTAGACTTCATGCCGGCGCATTTGTATTCAACCTGCGTCTGATATCGGACAGGTATTGAGAAGGGACCCAGTGATGTCGAACAAGTATGAATGCAAAATAATTTCTAGGCATTTCTAGCTTGGTTGAGCCGAATACCAAATGTTACGCTTGAAAATAGTATTATCACAGCCCATAACAGTCCACTGCAGGACTTAGAGCCTCTCCCATAAAAGGGGAGATTCTTGATGTAATCTCCACGCTTGGTAGGCGGGTTGGAATTTTTGAGCAAATTATTGAATCGTTTTCCATTACAATAATTTCAGACGTAGCGGGCTTTTTAAAATATTTTTATGTTGGCTTTTTTTATATTTTGGATTAATTTAATTAAATGAATTCTAGGTAATTACATGAATAAGAAGAATCCCACTAAAATATAAAGGTAGGCTTTCGATGTTGTTATTCGAGAGGATCTAAATCTTACAGTAGCTGAATTATAGTTCAGACTACGTAGACATCCGGAGCACAAACAACAAAGTTCGATAGAAATTGTTATTTCCTGCCGCGCCCATATATCACCAGGAATATTTATTACTTACTAGCCTCTGTACCATATTCTCTGATGTAGGTAACTCACGCATGAGATAAATATCTTTTTATTTATGGCCCGAGATAGAAGCATAACAATTCTATTTGGTGAATAATGCAAACCTTTAACGGATTAAAGATAAAATTTTATAAATTAAAAACGACAAAGGGTTCTTTTTTTATAAATTGTATCTATTTTAGTTAACAGTGCCACAAATTGACTTATGCACTTTATGTGTGGTTTATTAATTAAATAATTTTATTTTGTTGAAACTACACGTTGTGTTATCTTTATTTGCCTTCTCGTTTCCTTCTTTTTTTTTGGTATTTTCTGTCACTGTCTGTCTTGGTTTATAAATATATGTCAAATTTGCTTAAACATCAACGTGTTCATTAATATTTGTGTCAATTATCTTGGCACCGCCCTGTAATTTTTTATACTATAATCTCTTCGGTTGACTGGTAGAGACAGCTTTAAGTCCGACATTGCACAAACCTGTATCTTTCTTGGGTTGAGCTGACAAGGGTTCTTTTGGCCCAGTTGGAGATCAGCTCCAGGGAACATGAAATGAACATGGTATTGATTTCAGACACACGTCTCAATAACTGATTTCACCACTGTATAATTTATTGTGCTGTCATCCGCAGAGCAATGAATGGAACTGATATGCAACATAATTAACATACATTTTAAGGGTATGCTCCTGGTTCCCTACAACCAGTTGCATGCATAATGGTCTCGGGATGACCATGTCCCAACATGACATGTGTAAAATGTGCGATAATAACCGTGATAGTTTAAAACATTATGTTATAATTAACATATCGTTAACATGCAGAATGAATAACATGGGCAACAGCCTAGAATCTTGGGGAATCCGATCATTTATAGGTAGGGCATCCGAGCATGACCTTCACGTACGTCTTTTTTTATTCCATGGAACAAAACTGAACAGCAAAATAATTTGTATTCACGTTACACCTTGGTGATACATTCAGTTTTTTTTTTGTCAAGGAGAGGCAGACCCTTTATTAACATTACACGAGAGGGTGTCCCGCATTTATTTCCATCCACCAAAGGTTGGGTGGAAGCTATTATATTAAAGCCGCAGGTCCCCAATTCGATTCTTGGGTCACACTTTACTAGGGAAGGGATGTAGTCGGATAAGGACCTTTTATGTTAAACCGAGTTTTATGGTTGGACATTTCTGACCACGATATAAAAGGGAATGATAGTAGGTATTCAGGTCAACAGGTTGGATTCTTTTCAAAGTAGGTATGTTTTTTGTTAGTTTTTCGGCCGCGACTGTCGACAATAGTTTAAGCTAAGATAAACTGACATGTTACTCTAATTTCCTCTGTCATAGGCTTACAGAGGTCTGGGTCACTAGGTAGGTCAAGTAGGTATGATGGAAAGCCCTGTCAGAACCGCAATTTATTAGGTACAACAGTACGATCAGACAAGGGTTTGATTTACCAATTTCAAACCAATATTTACGATGATTACAGTATTTTCACGTTTTTCAGTCAGTATTATTATCCTACATTAGTTTCACACCCGTCTCGTGAGAATTTTCAAACAGTGCTTTTTAGCAATATCCGAAAAGTCGGTGCATTTTATGTGCCTTGGTGCAGCGTCTTCGGTATTGGATTGACTGTTTTATTATACAGAGTGCTTTCAAATCGCTTACGTCTGCACTTAATCCAAGTCAAACTTGAGTTGGCGTACCAATAAATTCACCTGAATACGAAATAAAGTAAAGTAAAGTAAAGTAAAATACATTTATTACACAAAACAGTACTGTCAAAATTAGTCCGCTTGCTTACAATCACTACATATTAGAAACCGAAGTCTCACGCCGTATTTGCCTGTCTGTTCCCGATTTTCATGCGGTATTCACCAATAGACAAAGTGATTAATGAAAGGTATATGTGTATAATTTGTTAAGGTTACCGTGCGACGCAGAGCCGGATCGCTAGTAATATTATAATACATAATATATTTAAAAAAAATCTGCCAATCTTTAGGCTGATACTCCGTCTCATACTCCGTTTTTTTCAACATATTATGACGTAATAAAGAAAACTCGTGAACTCGAAGATGTAGGGGGTATAAAGCTGACACAGAATTAAAAAAATATACTATATATTCACATAGTGCCATCCGCTAGCCCCAAAGTAATTAGAGCTTGTGTTATGGGTGTTAGATAACTGATAAACTACTTTTATTATAATACATGTCAGGTATACATACTACACCCAGACCATCATTTTAATTTCTGCTCTTCCGGGAATCAAACCCGGGACCTCTGTGTCACAGACCAACTTAACCATTCGTCAAATATTACCTACTGTGGCCGCCTCAGACAATGTCCTCGGATTTGGATCGGATGCTACGGCTCTACTTGTAAACTGACAGAACTTTTTTGTTCAGCAACCTATTGTCTAATGTTAACTTGGATTTTCTTCGCGAAATTGTAATTTTTGACTTCCAGAAAGTAATTATTATTCTACATAAAATTGATACCACACAAACAGTAGCTAGGTAACAGATTTGAAGCCTCTTGAATCTTTCCTTTTCCTCTAGTATCCACCTCTACAGAAAACATGGTAATGAATCATCGAGAAAAGACGATAAGCACGTGACCGACCATATTATTATACTTCATCATCACAGCCCACATCAGTCCATTTCAAAACTTAGGGACTCTCCCACGAAAGGGGAAGTTATAGCCATAATCTCCACGCTCGGCACGCGGGTTGGAGATCGCAGTGTTATAAATATAACAATGGAAAACGCTGCTGCCCATTTTCCAGTCTACGGAGGTCTAGATCTTTTGCCTCGAAAATATTAGTCGCCCAGTACGACACCTACGACACCCACGTGTGTAAGGGGTTGGTGCTATTCTACTCTGGCGGATACTACAAGGCTAATTCTTATACTTCTTTACCCTTAACCAGTCAAAAAATGTTCGAACGAGAACCGTAAAATTTATCTGTTATACTAACATGCCTACGAGTATCACGAGTTATTGTATTTCTATGCCAAAGGTGTACAGTCTAAAAAGAAATTAATAATATTATATTTTATACATCGCGGTCATTATCACACATTTTAAAAGTATGTTCCGGGTTTCCTACTGCGTACATTTGTTAATGTTATAATGGACAGAGGATAAATGATTACTGATTCTGATTCTGAACATATTTTACTTTACTTTATTCAACATTAAATTTCTTACAATAGGCCCGCGCCTAATTCGCGCGCGAATTACTTGACTTTGTGACTGATATGCATTTAAATGAATTTATATTATGTTATCTTCCATACAATTGCAATTTATTATACTCAAAATAAAAAAGAAATTGAATTTCGAACGCTACTTTTACCCTTCCTTCGTTTCATCTCGACCTGTAAGAATTCAAATTCTACCTTTTTTATCCTCTCGTCAATCAAACCAGCCAGTAATTTTTCCTCTGTGACCAGTACGCTAGCGGCCAGTGCTACATTATTCAAGCGATGCGGGCTTGGCTGTTCTGTATATGTGGTCCACCTGCATATTTCACTGGTCAGACCGCCCTCTTTCCAGGGACAGCTTTATGATACACCCACCGAGTTAACTTAGGTACCAACTGTAATGGATTAGTCTCATCCTACTGATATTATAAATGCGAGAGTTTGTAAGGTTTAATTGGATGTTTGTTACGTTTTCAAGTAAAAATTATTGGATGGATTTTGATGATATTTAGCAGCAATTTAGCTTGTAGCCCAGAATGGCACATATGCTATGATGTATCCCGAAATTCAATGTGGTTCCAGCGGGATCAGACAGATAATTTAGAATTTTATTCAAGTCTCTATAAACATATTTGCAATTTTTTTAAATCTTTGTCTACTCGGACTTTTTATCCAGTATCAAAATGAAGGTGAAGTTAATTTTTAAAATTAGTGCATTTCGTAGCATATTGTGCTGCAAATTGGCATTTTTAAGTGTAAGTTAAGTTAACAATTACTTATTTATCCGTATGAAGTGACAAACATGAATATAACTCGTTTCCAATATTTTAGTCCAATCCTGAGGTTTGGCGACCATTTTTGTTTAATAACTTTCACAGTAGCTTGATAGGTCACATTAATAACTGTGAAATTTTCAAGATCTATATATACCAATTATAAAACAAAGTCGCTTCCGGCCGTCTGTCAAAATGTATCTATGTACGCTTAGATCTTTTAAACTACGCAACGGATTTTAATGCGGTTTTGACCAAAAGATAGAGTGATTCAAGAGAATGGTTTATAATAAAAAAAGGATAGGTAGGGGTGAAGTAGGTGTGCGCGAAACAAGTCGCGCCGGGTCCAGTATCTCATAAACCAGAGATGATTGATATTGTGTGCTAGATCCTAGAACGGCTTATTAGCCTAGAATACTGTTATTTTTACATGTCAGATGTCGTCATTCATTGCTCGTGTAAACCTTATATCTCACGTAATAAAGCACATATCTCATTGCGTACTTCCAAAAACTCTTTCACTGTGTGTCATTATTAGGAAAATGCGTTCACATTTTATCATCAAACCTCGTGTCGATAAAACCTTTGTATGTCGATAAACGACCATATACGGCCATGATAACCACAAGACAGAGGGCCTAGTGTGAGTTCCGCTTCGATTTTACTTAACTATCGCGTTTGCGTTTACGTCGAAATTAGTATGAAGAAAAAAACTTCATTTACGTTCCACTAGGCGGCGCTATATATTTTTCCATACTAATTTTCACGTAAACGCAAACGCGATAGTTAAGTAAAATCGAAGCGGATCTCACACTAGGCCCTCTGGTCCTGATTGCTGACTACTTGGAAAGCAGTAATTGTTGCATATAAATATAATTTATTTTTTACATTGAACTAATAATTTTTTTAACGTACCTAAAATGTTACAGGAATGATACAACTAGTCACATATGCGACGATATTTCCTAAACAGCTCTATGTAGTCAAAGAAACATTGAAATACATTTAATCATAGTAAAAGGATTTATTGTGTAAGATGAAACTGTTCTAAATATACTTTTTGTTCCACGTAAGAAGACATTATAGTTACCATTCGTCCGTTTAGTTTATGAATTATCGTCGTCTATGTAAGTGACTAGTTATTTTTGCTTATGAATGTATAATTGTAAATACTAAATAATGGCCACCTTATCCTTTAAATAGGAATACATCAACCATAGAATCGTAAGATCGAAGTATTAGTAAGATAAGGGTGCAATATAAACGCCTCAGGGTAGATTAATTCTACAAAGTATCTCCCAAACACCTAAAATAATGTTATTTCGTCTCTCTACCTATTTGCTAATGAAAAGCCACAATTTCCACAAATTGTGGCGAATATTTTGCCACCGCTGGCCAGCCGCCATGAATAAAACAAGGCGTTGTAACTGACTCATTCCATTTCAAAAGCGTTAGAAGCATATTTGGGAAGGATTCAGCATTCAAATGAATTAATAAAGTCATCGGGAACTTATCCAATTTATTCGGAGGGCTCTCAGAACCCTGTAATGAACTGGGATCCGGCTTCCCTTTATTTAATCTTGTTTTCTTTAGGGTTCCGCTGAATATGGTTAGAAAATGAATGCAATAGAAACAAATGCGTATTATAGACTTTAAATAACAATCGCAACGGCTGGAGGGACAGCGTCCATATACATTGAGGCGGACGGACAAACGATTCGAATCAAATGGTTTTTGTTAGCTATATTATCTTATTAATTATGACGACCTGAGTGGTTCAATGGTCAACATGCCGGTCTGCCACGCAAGAGGTCCCGGATTCGATTCCCGGCCAGGCAGAAACTGAAATGATGAATTTTAATTTCTGTTACGGGTCTGGGTGTCCTATGTATAATAAGTATGTATTTAAAAAAGTATATAAGTAGTTTATCAGTTATCTAGCACCCATAACACAAGCTTTGCTTACTTTGGGGCTAGATGGCGCTGTGTGAATTTGTCCACGATTAATTATTTATTTATTTAATTAAACTTAGCATGTGCGAGCATGATATTTTATATACTCTATGGTCTTATTCATATAAGTTATATGACGTTTTAACTGAAATGTGTTTTGTCACTTTCTTACAAATTCAAATTCAAATGGCGGGCAAATGCCAAGCTAGTCAAAATGTCAGAAAAAAAAGAAATTCAATGACAGATAAAGACAAAACATATTTATGCTAAAATAGGTTTAATAAACGTTAAATAACCTTTAAGAAGAAGATGGATAAACATTAAACCCAAAGCCGTATGAGATAAAAAATACATTTTAAAAATTAAGTACGCCAAATTTTCACCAACTTATATTACGTCATATTCAATGTTTTATTGTATAAAAACGTATACGTCCTTAAATTGTATAAGATTTATAGATTTTTGAGTCTGACCCGATATATAGGGACGTTCCACAGTGCGGCAGGACGACACGTTATAGAAGGGAGAAGTGTACTCCGCTTGTCCACTTATCCCACAAGTAGATCTAAGTGGATTATTTGTATATTTATCCCTACTAGTGGGAATAGTTTGGTGTAGATAAGTGTACAAGCGGATAATAACTCCGCTAACAATGTCCTAACGTACCAGAAAAAAATCTTACTTCTTTGAATACATCGGATGTAGACTCTGTCAAGCCAGGGATGGGCAGCCTAGATGTATAATGTATTATATATTTCGCCATAGGTATTTCTGCCGATAGATTATAGGCATTACAGCTTAGATCTCAAGGTACCTTCTTCATTCTGGTGACATGAAACATTACAATTACGAATTATCGATGATCCCATATAAACAAGCAATTTGGAACCACTGGCAAACCGAAGGGACTTTCGCCAGGGACCGCCATCGCACCATCCGCTGTGGGCTGGGTACTCATCCTCACTACGTAAACCCTCTGTTGGTCACCACGCGAAGGTTCGAAAGAACGTTTCTTGCTCGTACGATTCGGATGTGGAATGAGCTCCCAGCAACAGTGTTTCCTTTGGATTATGACATGGGATTGTTCAAGAGGTATATTAGAGGTCTCTTCAGAGGCGGGCAACGCATTGGTGACTCCCCTGGTGTTGCTGATGTCCATAGGCTGCGGTGACCACTCTCCATCAGGTGGCCCGCTGGCCTGTTTGTCTGCCGTATAACATAAGAAAAAATGTCGTAGATATTACTGCTTTCCATAAGGTGGGCTGTACACTGCCTGTCTGTTTTTCAATTATTGTATGAACTAAATTCAGTATTAATATTTAAGCTTTTGATAGGTGTCTTTTAAGTAATGAAACCGTGAAATTATAAATTACAATAAATTTGTGATATCATAAAACGATACAAAAATATAAACGCAATATTTAAAAGTGTGGAAGGCTATATCCACTAACACAAAAAAGAAAAAAACTGCTAAAAATCCCATGCGGAACCTTCTCGGCTTAAGTTTGCGGCTGTCTCGTTTGACATTCTGCGCGTAACATCGTTCCTTACTTGCTTTTATTGTTTATATTTACTCGTTCTTGTCTCATTACGGGGATTTGTTTTTGTTTGCGTTCAAGAGGTATCCCGGGGCAATTTTTTGTTCCGGTTAATTTTATTTGTACCTGAAATTGTTTATCCCAATCAGGAGTATGTTTTGGTCTCAGTGAATGTTTACTGCTGCTCCGGTTAATAAGATTATGGGTTATGGAGTTCACAATAATATTGTTGGAAGTTCTCTTGTACGTTATTTGTTTTATCTAACTGGTGTAATTTTTTTTTGTTTTGAATGAGGTTAGCGTGTTGCACTGTGTACAGTCGCGTTCATAAGTGCATGACCACTTTTCGAAAAAAATATTTGGTAGTTACTGTCACAGGATATTAGGTGCATTGATATACAAATGGAATTAGCTAAAGGAAGGGCCTATTAGCTGTCCCTCAGGCACCAATAATTCATTCTTAAACTACAAGTGTTTTTATTTATTTAGAACTTTGTATTGTAACTATCTAATTGAATAAGAATGGACTACTAAGCGGATTTAGCGTATAACCCGCCTGATAGTACGTAGTTTCAGTACGTTTGAAATACCAGACGTATTACTTGCGCGTTGTCGACCCCGTAAACCCCTTTTCACACCCTTCTTGAATAACTCCAGGCTGTAGTCCCTAAGGAAAACTTATCTCAAGGGACTCCATTGCTCACTCCATATATACGCGGGGGAAAGTTTCTCTAGGATCACATAGTAAGCGGCCATTTTTATTTTAAGGTAAATAAGAAGGTGGAAGGATTAACCTGTCGACCTTTTTAAGATTCGTGTCCCTGCTTCCTGTAAAAGACTAATGATGAAAAAACCTGTAAAGGTAAGACGTTTCTTTCGTAATTGTATATAATTATTTAAAAATTGTGTAACCATGATCCAATCTGGTCAGGTTTCCCTGACAGCAGGGTCATGGAGGTCAGATGGCAGTCGCTCCACTGTAATTTCCTGACCTGCCGAATCCTGGATCATGGTCAAGGCGGACCCCCGGGCCCTCGTGCGCGAGAGCACAACCAGGACATTAACGCCAAGATGATGATTTTTTTTTATTTAAAAATTATATTATATACGTAATTGTATAAAATATTTTGTAATCATAAATAAAATAAATAATTTATTTTACCTACTTTGTTTTAGTTTAGTATTGAACTGTTTAACAATTACCTTCATAAATGTAAACGGTTATGGCTTTCGGGATGTCAAAATAAATCATGACGTCTATGTCTATTCAAGAAACTTATGTCAAAAATTAGGCCCAAAATTACATCGTACTGTACTGTACTGTACAGTTATTTAGGCTTAGTAAATTAAGTAGATACGTTGTATATTTATTATTAACTAGATGCCTAAACTACATAGGTAAGCAATTTACTTGTGTCATTTGAGTTATTAGCTTAATTTAATGTAGGTTAGTGATTATGATTGTATCTACGTATTATTAAACAATAAAGAATGTTTTTGTTACATTTCGTACAGAATGTAATTAAGTATTGTCATAATTTAAAATAAATATTACCCACTACATATTATAAGTTATACCTAATGAAGCGACTACTTAGAATAGTTTAATTTATCTTTTAACCAGTCTTTAACGGTAACCTTACAATTAAAGTAATTTATAGAGTGAATGCATAAGAAACGATGTAGTTTATTGTACAGATAAGTATCAAGAAACAGAAAAATTTTGTGAATGTTGTGTGCGCAATAGTTCATTGCCAACAACATACATTCGTCCACAAGTTTCGTCTATGGCATGGCTATTTCCTATTGTTACTGTATGGGATTTGCATCAACATCAGTGGAACTAGTGTATAAAACTGTTGTAATCTATAATAAAAACATTGTTTCGCCGCTTTTATTTCATTCTTCCCAACAGATACCTATCGCACAACACTCCATCACAAAGATAAGCAACCAAACGGGCAACAATTGAAAATAAAATATGCACCTTGACACCATAAATAAGTGGCTCAGCATAAGATAACGGGACATTCTCTTTTTTGCTCCGAAAATAAATTAGGCGAAAGACTCTGGAAGACCGTTAAACGATGCCGGCCATGATATATGCAGTCGGGGCACGCGACGCCTCCGCCAGTGACAAATGCTTTCTTCTGAGTCGGCCATCAGTCGGCCCATTTATTACTTAGCAGCTACTTTTGGACTTACGCCCTTTTCGGCGCCGGGGAATTTCACTCTAAATACTTTGCGGCCACCAAGTTGTTCTGAGTGCTATAGTTTGTTGTTGAGACTGCCACTAATTCTACGCTAAAGGATTACTTAAGTACATTTGAAACACTTTTGGAAAAAATCGGGTTTTGGTGTTAGATATATGTTAGGTATTTCGTCAGTTTTTTATTATTTTCAAATATGTAATTTAGTTTGTTAGAATTTTTTTAATACATTTTTAACTAGAAATTTTCATAGTAATGAAAGTATAATTTAAGTTCTAGGTATATAAATTCTATTTGTAAATGTCAACAGTTTTTCGGTAATCATATATTGATACCTTATTTTCATTGTTTCGAATGCTAGACAATAAATTGAAAAACTGACATTAAAAACGTCCGCCATAAATCAAAAGTAAAAGAAAACAAACAAAGTATCCATCAAACCAAGCGTTTTATTTGATAATCGAACGGAGCTAGAACACACGTCGAAGCAAAGGGCAATAACAAAACGAATCTCTTTCATGAAAGATACAATCGCAATATCTGTTACTGTTTAAAAATAAACGAAGGTAAGGCTCGACGTTTAAAAAGGAAAACTGGTGCCCAATTTCAATTTCGTACGAATTCCAACCAACGCGGGGCAAAATTGAATCCTTTATCATTTACCGTGTTTTTTTACGTCTATTTTTATGTTTTTTTATTGAGATGATGCTCGTGCTTCGTTAAAATGTAGATTTGGTAGGCAGGGGGAATGATTCGCGATTTAACGTCGCGTTTTAAAGGATGTAAATTGTTACATGAACATATACGTCGCTATTCACGTCATGGAGAGGTCTTCCCTGGAGAGCAACATGGACAACATGGAGCTCTTCAAGAAAGGGGTTAAAAGGTTTTTACGGGGTCGTCGACGCATGGGTGTTGTCCCTGGTATTGAAAACGTTGATAGGCTGCGGTGACTGCTTACCATCAGGTAGGCCGCAAGCTTGTTTGCCACTTTAGAGGTAGAAAAAACAAACGAAAAAATGTGATGTCCATTACAGTATCACGTAGCATTCCAGCCGTAACGCCAAAAGCGAGTAGTTTAAATACAGAGACAATCAGAGTCATGTTAAAATATCGAAGTTTTCATGCCGAAAATAAAAATTGAAAACCGTTCCGACTCCAGACGAGCGGTTCAAAAATAAGGCCCCAGGACGTCCTCTGCTAGAAACAGGCCTTCACCCCAACCTTCCACGCCGATCGGTTCTGTGTTTCTTGCATCTACCGATTCCCAAACGGAATCAACCAAGTCGTTCATCCATCTCGTAGGCGGTCATAAACTTCGATTTGTATTAGCTAATCGCCACTCGAGGACCATTCTGCCCCCGCGGCCATCGGTTCAGTTTTGCGACTTCGGAAGTTTGGAGTTCGAATACTTTACTTCTGATCTTATCGTGTAGAGAAATCGTCGAATGTTGCGAAGAGACAACCCAGCTAGAGATACATTGTCGAATATAATTATTATTCAGTTGTCTGTTTCACATTCAGTGTAGCGCCACGTAAGAATATTTGAAATTGCATCCGTAGTTCTAGCTAGGAAGGTAGTGATACACAGAATTAACATCTTCTTCTTTGTAATAAAGTAAGAAAGAAAGAAAACATTACAAAGGACGCCACAACACGATCATTTTTTTAACACAAAAAGATAAGGTACATAAAACACGAGGACAATTATTGGGTTCCAGTGGCATTTTTCGTGGGCATCCAGCGACTTAGACTTAGGACTTAGGTATATCTTCTTATGTAAACTTTGTGTAATAAATACTTATATCATGACTCAAGAACAGCTGATTTAGCCGAGACACCGACTCAGGTAATTCGTAAATGGCCAATTCGAGTCCTCCCCTGTTTCAAAGCGGCGAACGAGAATATTTAACGTATTTTACAACCCTCAAATGCGACAATTCTTATGCGACTCGCCTAGCAGAATGTCGACGCCATTCTTTGGTCAAAGTTATGATCGCAGGCTGTTTATGCTGAACCGTTTACAAGATTTATTTACATTTTCCAACTGTTGCAGCGACAAAGTGCTGGAACGAAATAAGTATATTGATTCAACGAGTTAATGTTATCTTAAATTAGCGTTTGACCTGACAAAATCTATATTATGACAATATGGTTTAAATGGTCAGCTGTTTTTGTTTACCATGTTAGGTATTAATGTGAATGTCGTGAAGTCGTGTAAGAATAACATGAGTCCCGTTCATTCAGGGATATTTCAAAGACGTGCCTATCGGACCTTCATAGGATAGAAAATGGCTAACAGTCAATATTACAGATTTTAACATTAGAATATACCTAGATTTTTTTTAAATAAGAACATATATTCTGTTAATTATAGGCCGTGTGGTGTCCAGCAAAGTAGAATAGCACCTACCCCTTACACTCGTGGGTGTCGTACAAGGCGACTAATGTTTTCGAGCCAGATCTAGAGTCTTCGTAGGCTGGAAAATGGGCAGCAGCGTTTTCCATTGATATATTTATAACACTGCGATCTCCAACCCGCTCGCCAAGTGTGGAGATTATGGAAATGACCTCTCCTTTGGTGGGAGATGCCCTAAGTTCTCCAGTGAACTGTTACGTACATATCACTTTTTTTGCGCCCAATGCAAAGGAAATGGGCACCCTCCGGTATAGCGATTGGGAGGGAGGAGGTGAACTCTCATGAGTACCAGCCGGCCGGCCGGACTGGTTATGCACGACTAGCCAAAAAGGGGCCTAGGTGCATACGTGCTAAACACCCCCTGGGAGCATCTGTAGCTGGAAGGGCTTTTCAGGTTTCATCGGATGCGACACCCTGTAGGGACGGGGTGCGCTCGACGTCACTCCTTACGGAGCATACGCCGGAGAAATTATAGCGAGACCCCAGAAGGGGGTCCCGTCAGGGGGGTCCGTGAGGACATGTCTCGGTCTCCGTACCACGTGGCCGGAGACCGGTCAGGGAGAGTAGGCTGCTGCCTCTCGCACGAGCGGATTGGGATACATATATTCATGGTTCTGCAACAAATATACCTGTGAGTATACAGCAACAATTTCACATCTGATGTAGTATGTCGTGCGAAATTACCGTTGTACCGTTGGGCGTTTATTTCAGCGGTAACGTCTTGTGTTTACCGCTTTTATTTAGTGGCCCATTAAAATATTCATAGAACGGGGTATAAGGCAGGAGCCGATCCATAAGAGAATTTCCCCTGAGCACTGTACAAGGCCCTGACGTTAATGGCTTGGTATTTCTTGTCACTGCCTTGAGCGCTGCGGGTCGGGTGTTCGAGCCTTTAGCAACGAAATTGAATTAACATAAAATGAAAACGGCATCTCGCTAGTCGGTGATAATTTATTTTTACGTAGGGAGGTGGTACGTGCAATTGGTAAGTCACCGTGGCCGGTTTGAAATATCCGGGGAGTTATGGATGCGTTAATGCCGACTTTCGATAAGGTGGAAGCTGGTGACCGTTCCCACCATTTTCATACATACATAAAGCTCATGCCTGTATCCCACAGGTAGGGTAGGCAGAAACTATGGACCGCCACTTTGCTGTCCTGACACAACTCCATCACTTTGTATGTAGGAAATAAGAAATATTATGGGATATTTTAAAAAGCACTCTATGCCACTCGCGAGTAGGGTACTGGTATACATATCATAGCCTTTAGTAATTACGATTAAGGGCCAGTTTATACGTCACCGCTTACAACTCGTACGCGTCGCGTCTGCCTAGTCACCGCGTAGCGTAATTTACTTGGTCCGGGTAAATTGTAATTGGATCGTAATAGCAGCTATACGGCTGTTTAAATTGTAGCAGAATACCAAAAAACGTGTCAAACTGCCATTGAGCTGCGATAATATTACAATTCAATGCCATTATTAGTAAATTAGCGGATCTTACGCCCAGGAATCGTTCAGCATACCATATTGCGCGACGCGAGCTCTGTGCGTTTGTTTACAAAAAGTAAAATAAGCTTTCGGTCATTAGTCTGAAAACCAAAATTGCATAAACATTTGGGACAAATCGCACAGAAATCGCGTAGGTACGTCTGTATGGTTTTTTAAAGAAAGACTCAAATTACCTAAACAATAATTATATTTCAATATTAATAAAAGAGCGGCCGGCCGCGGAGTTGGCCGTGTGGTGTCCGGCAGAGTAGAATAGCACCAACCCACTTACACTCATGGGTGTCGTACAAGGCGACTAATGTTTTCGAAGCAAAAGATCAAGAGTCTCCGTAGTCTGGAAAATGGGCAGCAGCATTGTCCATTGTTATATTTAAACACTGCGATCTCCAACCCGCCTGCCAAGCGTGGAGATTATGGCAATAACCTCCCCTTTCGTGGGAGAGGCCCTAAGTCCTGCAGTGGACTGTTACGGGCTGTGATGATGAAAAGAGCGGAATTAAAAATGCAAAACCCGGACTGCGACGATTCCTCGACGAGAGCTGAGCAACAACGAGAGACCTTCAACGGTTGACGTACCCTTTTATAGCCTTTGGGATTTTTATTTGATCCGTTTTCAATTTTGATTTTCGGCATGTACAATTCAATATTTTTTATATTACATTGAAAAGTGACCGGTTCAAAAATAGGAAATATCGGTGACAGGCATCAATATATGGAATATTTTATTCCAAAATCAAAATTAAAAAGACTCGAGACGAGTGGTTTAAAAATAGTCCTATAGTAATAGTAGTTAAAAAAGGGTACATAATCACCCCATGCTCCTTTGACTTCTCTTCTGCAATATAATATATACTCTATATCATAGTACATACAAACTATGTGAAACTACCCAACAATATGTTGAAACTATACTCGACATGTACAGATGAGTGGATGTTCCAGAATTGTTACAATTTCCAAGTAGAGAGAGGAATAGGGTAGTTGCATTAATGGCAGAATATTTTATTCTGTTTTAAAGCCGAATACTATATAATTGGCTCTGTGAATTGTTCGAATTGAAAGGAATTTGTCATACTAAAAAACACAGTCCCAAGCCACGTTTGCCTGTCTGTCTTGGCGATCAACTCAAAATCGGTTTTAACGCTAAAGCGTCATAAATGTCAGATTAGCAGAATATTAGACTAGCAGAATGCCAGATTAGCATAATGCCAAAAGAACAGACTGCCAGATTGATTTTACACATGACATTTCCGTATTCGGCAAAAATTCGACGATGGCGATCGGTCATAATAGAACACATGAATGATTTATTAACTTAACTTTTTGTGACATAAATAAGAATAACGCACTTACTTGGACTACGCAAGCTCTTAATCTCTTGCTCACTAGAATCTTGATAATTAAAATTGTCAGCTTCTGTTTAGATCTTCGAGGTTAGGAACCCGTAGGGTTAAGAAGACTAAATAAATTAAAACAAAGTCTCTCTTTCCGTTTGTTGGAATATTTGCTCTAAACGATTAAATGGTTTACCAAAATGTTGTTCACCAACGTAAGGATTGATTCGCGATTGAGTTTTGGTGTTTATGTTGTAGTGTCAGGAGCTGATTGGCAGGCACCCCATGATTGTATATTATAATGTATGTGGGGTCCAGTAGAAATAAAAGAAGAGGAGGCTCTTTAAAGTTCCTTCTTTAGATTCCATTGATTTGCATTAGTACACCACCGTCGTCTACAGCGTATCCAAAGCAAGGCAGAGAGTGGGAAGGACCCCTAGCGGCTGGGCCATGTATTAAAATAAATCATTCCGTTCATTCGTTCTCCTTTCATTCGGTACCCAGTTCAGACCTAGTCATGCTTATCACGTGTATACCGGTGCGCAACCGGGACGAGTTTCTAGTAAATAAGGACGTATTTCCGCTCGTAACTAAACTGACTATAATTTATATTTGAACAATATCCATCTACCTTATTCCACAAGTTTCAAGCGGATTATTTCCAGTCGGCATAATGAAGCAGCGCTGTAGTGTCTGCTCTGTTTACCTAATTAGTTCCCTTTATTTCTCTGAGGTAAATAGATAGTGAATTTTGTTTACATCAGTTTCGATACGATGTTTATTTTCTGTTGTTGCATGAATTATGATCAAAATAATTTGTTTAGAAAATGTGTTTTGGTATTCGAGTGAAAATTGCTTGTCAAGTCGTGTCTATGACTTTGACGACCTGAGTGGTTCAGATAGGTCATCAGGTCTACCACGCAGAGGTCCCGGGTTCGATTCCCGGCCGAGCAGAAATTGAAATGATAAATTTTAATTTCTGTTACGAGTCTGGGTGTAGTAATGTAAGTATGTATTTAAAAAAAGTATATAAGTAGTTTATCAGTTATCTAACATCCATAGCATATTTATTATTATCTATTATTTACTTTAACGCGCAACCCAAATAATACAAATTATTGCAGGAGTGTTTGTGTGATCGTTGGCTAAGGTGATTTAACGGGACTTCAGATGGCAAATAGTGAACTTTAATATAGAGCCAACTGACCCCACGTACGTAACACAAGCAACGCATTGTCACATCTACACTGTTCAATTTGTATAATTTGAAACATTCTTTTGATATGCAACGCTGTCACATGTGTAGCATACATTGCGTAAGTTATCATATTGTAAGAAACCCCTTCCTTGGCCCCTACCACCAACCCTACACGCCTTATAAATAACGAGCAGATAGATGGCAAGTTCTTTTTGGTACTTGGCTTTCGGAACGGACGGACGTGCTACAGAATCACTGTTGGTTGTTATTAAGGTCGCGTGAGCTATTTTCCTGGTTATTTTCATTGTTATTTTCCACCTGTTTTCGGTTTAACTGATCTGGGCAAGTGTGTAATCGCTATGTGTTAAAATCTAGTGCAAATAATGGTTAATTGTGATTATTTTCTAAGAGTTTTGCAAATTGAAAATTTTGTTATAAAATATAAGAAGGGTTTTCGTTGTCTTGTTTTTTTTAATAAATTTGGCCGTAGTTTCTAAAAATATATTATAATTATCACAACCTACTTTTTTATGCCACATCTCTAATGCAGTAAGATTCAGAAAAAATAATTACTCCACTAAAGGAGCAAAGCTGTGAGGCTACGATTAAAACTTGATAATTTATACGTATCTATTGATAAATATTAACAAGCCCGTGGTGGTTTCCTAGTCCTACTCTATCCTGCACCTACCTTGTGCCTACCCTGCACCTATTCTATACCTACCCTACACTTACTTTTACTCTGCCTCTACCCTACCCCTACCTGACACCTACCCTACACCTAGGTACCATACACCTAATAACCTTTTCCCCCCAAAATACAAATTTGTCCTGCCAATTATAAGCCCAACAAAAGAGAACCAACTTATCTAAGTGCAGCCTTTCTTAAAATATGCGCGAACATGCAACATTCTGATAAGGTATCAGATCAGGTATATTAAAAACTAACATTCCCCTGCAGTTTTCTCCTGCTTGCAGTTCGACTTGCAGTTCAACTATCCCACGGGTCCTTATTATTTTTCCGAGATGAAACGTATTTTCAAAATCGGTTCAGCAGTTTCCGAGATAATATAATAATACTTCTACACGTACATTGTAGTACATATAGGCGCATTTTAATTTCCTCCTATTTTGCAGCTGTACGCTAGACGTCTTTGTAGAGTTTCTGGCTAGGAGCCAAGCTTGGACGTGGCATATTTTACCATGTTTTCTTTTGCAGCAAAACATGGAAGTACTGAGCACTGGCATTATGTCTTCTTGGGCGTGTAACATGTTGTATTCTACCTTTTTCTTAGGAACATTGAATGTTTATGAGCAATAAATAAAAACATTATGGTAATTTTTATTTATTCATGGATAAACGTGATTTATTTTATCATAACTGTAGTCATTACTTAACATTATAATGACATTACAAGATGGCACATATTTTGATACAAGACAGCTCATTCGTGTAATTCTGTAGGAAGTTGCTATTTAATTATGTGTTCTTTTTAATGGTCAATAGGGTTTCATTTGATAGTATCTCGCCTGATGGGAAGCGACGATGAGGTCGAAGATTTATCATGCTTGCCTAGAAGGCTTTTGACGTCTTGAAGATAGGGGACAGTATTAGGGAACAGTGACGCAGGAATTTAGGCAGTCCTTAAAGCATCCACATCAGTGCTTAATGTATTATTAAATGCATATTTTAAGCTTCGTATCACACTAATGTACCCTTTTTCTATGGTACTCAGTGACAAACGAGCAGACAGCCCACCTGATGGTAAGTGGTAACCGTCGCCTATAACATCTACAATTCATACATTTAGGTTACAGATAACGAAAATGCAGAACCGAAGGTGCGTTGGCACTGTGAGGACTAAGATGAAATACCTCATGTCTGTAATTTCGCTGGCTACCTTATCCTTCAAACCGGAACACAAGAATGCAATGCGGCAGAAATAGATAAGGCACTCACCCAGGCGGACTCCTCAGGCATAGAGGCAGATTCCTACCACCTGTAGTTTTCTAATAAATTTCAACATTTCCGTATATTCCTCGCAAAAACTACTGAACGGATTTGGACTTTGCAATGTGCTTTAATTATAGCCCATTCAAACATACACGATTTTTTCCATATGTTTATGGAATTTTGGTTTCTATACTAATGACAGAAAGCTTATTTTATTATTCGTGAACAAACACGCAGCGCTCGCATTGTCACCGCACATCAATCGTGTCGCACCCGCGTAGTCACCGCGTCGAATGCGCCCCAAAAAAACGGGCCCTTACAATCTTGTTATTTTTAACTGCCTAGGAAAAAAGAGGGGTGTTACAAGTATCTGTGGCTTTGCGTATCTGTCTGTGGCATCGTATTTCCTGAATAAAATAAATAAACTAAGGATGCCGAAGACCGAGCAAAATGGATTAAGAAAAGCAGATAGGCGGACCCCGGGCCTCCGCGTGTTGCGCGGGAGTGCAACCAGGATTTAACGTCAAGATGATTATGATGATGATTTATTATAGGTGTTTCTATTAATTTTGAGAATATTTTTCATCTAAAAGGATTTGCGTATATTATTACGTCGGATCGCTAAACGATTGGCAGCATTAAGGTTTCCCCAGCAATTGTCGGCGCGGGCCTAAAAATCAGGCGCGCCCATTATCAAGGATTATGGGCCGCCTCCCAAAATCTCTCCTGAATGGGGTACAAGATAAGAAAGTAATTTATTAGATCGCGGCCCCCAAGGAAATCGTGCTGCGGAGGTTTTTAAATCGCCCATTGATTTATTCGGGAAAGAGTCGATGACAAAACGTTGTCCCGAGCTTTCAAGATGGGAAATTGGTGCGATCCCGCGATTACTGCGGCGCTTTTGAGATGACGAATCTTTATTGGGCGGCGGTTTAGATTATTTTATGCTGTGGAATGAGAAACGAGCCGACAGCCCACCTGATGGTAAATGGTAACTGTCGCCCATAATAATAATAAATATGCTTGGACAAAGTCACGCAGCGCCAACTAGCCCAAAGAAGCAAAGCTTGTGTTATGGGTGCATAACATCTACAATTAATACATTTAGTTTGCAGGTAACAAAAATGCAGAACCACATGTGCGTTGTCACTGTGAGGACTAAGATGAAATGCCTCATGCCTGTAATTTCGTTGCCTACCTTATCCTTCAAACCAGAACAGAACAATGAAACATAATAGATCTGGTCTAAAAACGCCACATTAGCGTTTCATAATATGATTCATATTAATTTATCAAAAACGTATCTGCAGCGTCGCTGTTGTAGACATTGACATGACAATTCAGAATGGCGTCACTTAGTTCCAGCATTGGCCACCGGATCAGATAAGCTTGTGACACAATGCAAATATTGATAGAAAACCGCAAATCGATGTACAAGATAGCCGTTTGGTACACCCTAAAGTACCCTTTAGGGTAAAACAATCATTTTGAGCGGTAGTTCTTAAAAATATTCCCATGGGGTGAGCAGTAGTGACATCATCAAATTTTTATAAGGAATTAGTTAAATTTTTTTAGAAACCTATCTTGTTTGGTATCAAATGAAAGGGTATTATGAGCCGGTTCTAAAAATATACACCATCACCATTAGGATACCAGTTTTCTAAAAATCCAAGAAATATTTTCTCAACATACTAAGTTTGGGCTCCTCCAGGTAGGAGACGGCTAAGTCAATTTTTGTAAAACATACGCCAAATGTTTCTTGGTATGCTCATATCTAAACGTCAAAAAGCTGATTTTAAAAATATTAACTATTACTAATTTTTATAATGTTTTTATAAAGTTTGAGATTCAGAATTTTAATTTATTTATCGAACTGTACTGTACTATATTGTGTGCTATGCTAAATTAATACTTACACGTTTCCTATTCCCATAACCCCCCGCCCCCCACTCCTTACCCTGCACCTGAGCGGATATAATGCCGTGAGCTAAGCCGTAGACAGTCAGTGTCCAGTTTACGTCAATATTGGAATGGGATTGGGGAATTGGAATAGGAAGCACGTGAGCATCAATTTAACATAGATAATATCATAAAACACAATAATAGTAGATACAGTTCGATAAGCTTCTGAACAATTCCGAATATCATACGTTTTTACCTACAGCATATGCTGAGCTGAGCCCTAGTTTGGCATGACACTACAATATTTAACCTAATTTTATGTTAGTAAGAAATATTTTGTTAACTTATATTGTAGAAATTGCCAAATAAATATTATGTCTATGTCTATGTCTATGTTTCTAAAAATTAATAAAATTGGTAATTGTTAATATTTTAAAAATATCCTTTTTCACGTTAGATATGAGTATATTAAGAGACATTTGGCGTATGTTTTATAATAAATAATTTACTAACCCGTCTTCCACCAGGAGGAGCCCAAACTAGGCATGTTATGAAAATATTTCTTGAATTTTTAGACAACAGGTGGCCTAAAGGTTATGGTGTTGTATATTTTGAAACCCGCGTGTGAAGCCCTTTCATTTGATACCAAAAACGATAGGTGTCTAAAAAAAAATTCAAATCCCATATATCCCATAAATTTGTTTCATAATATGAGGCATGTACGTAAAGACAATATGTTAGTCTTATCGTTTTTATTAAAGAAAACTAGATGCATGAATCGTTCCTAGCTGTTACGAGCAACAGTTACCGCTTTCCATCAAATAGGTTGTCTGCTCATTTATCACTGACTCGTTTTTTTCATTTCATTTATTGCGATAAACATAAATTTACACGTCAAATGTTATTAAATTCTTGAGTAGTCATCACTCTAAAAATAATGTTACAACAGAAAAAAATCACAATCTTAATGTCATGAAGTTAGTTACACAGAATAACGTATTTTGTCCAAGGGAGTTAATTACAAATTCAGATGTCACAAACATATTATTATTATTATTACAATTCAATTCATTTATTGGAAAAAAAAATGTATTAATTGCATGTCAAATGTATACTTATATGATACTCGTACAAGTGTATTTATCACCATCTCAGAACTTAGTTTATGAGTAAAATACAACCATTTCATTTAATCACCACAATAATTCAAAACTTTCAGCTGAAGCACCATAATTTTCACAGACAATAAACCAGTTATTCGTACAGGGCTTAATTAATCACCATTATTCAATGAAAGAGATTATATTGGATACTCGTTCATCCTCTCGATGCATTCATGCATTGTTATTTTAACCCTCTCGTGGGATTCGATTCAGGTATTCAATTATGCATATTGCAATTCAATAAATTCTGACGTTGCCAGACCGTTTTCGGGTTAAGCGGAATTTTGGCCAGCTCTGTTACTATTTTAACACCCGTATTCATAAACTATATTCCTTTTTTGTATTCACAAACAATACTTGTTTAGTTAAAGTAGCTTTACTATTGTTCGTACAATGCTTGTGTGGTAAGTGAACGTATTGCGGTCAATAAAAAATAATCAACTTGGCGTTGATGTCTCGGTTGTGCTCTCGCGCAAGTGGGCCCGGGGTCCGCCTTGACCACGATCCAGGGTTTGGCAGATTAGGTATTTGCAGTGGGGCGACTGCAATTTGACATCCGTTCACCAGGGGAACTTGACCAGATTAGATAATGGTTACACATTCTATCGCCTGAATGTGCAGGTTTCATCACGATGTTACCCTCACCGTAAGAGCATCGGTTGGTATATTCAGCCAATGTACATAACTCAGAAAAGAGTCATGAGTATGTACTCAAATCTCACTGTGGCCATGTGGCCACACGCGAACCTATAATTTATCCCGAAATCCATTGTGCTTCCTGCGGGAACTGGTCTGGAACGTTATGACCGAATTTTAAGCGAGCAGGCAGAAACCAGTCTTTCAAAATTCACAGAAATAGGACTGTGGCTAACTCACCACTGGCTAATGCGCTTATTACACATTCCTAAATTCAGTGACTGAATTCAGAAACAAAAAGCATGAGAGTAAATCAAAGTGGAATGTATTTCTTATAGAATAAGGGCCATTTTTGAATCTCGAATTTTTGATAAGCGGAGCGTCGCGTGACTTAATATAAGTGATACAAAAATAGACCTTATTCAATGAGCAATACATTCCACTTTGATTTGCTCTCATGCTTTTTGTTTCTGAATTCAGTCACTGAATTTAGGAATGTGTGATAAGCGCATAAACCACTGGAACCACCAATGGCTAAACACCATTGTCTCAGAAGATCGGATTCATAAAACTGTTTCTTAGCTTGTCCCAAAATCTCCCGGCCTATATTTTTTGGTTACGTTAATTTATCGTTGAAATTCATCCATCAGTATGCCATACCTTAACAAGATACCACACAATTTGACGCCCAAGACCATTAACCTACATGCATGGTAAATGGACGAATTGAACAGCGTGTCAGTGATTACACAGCACTATTTCTAGGAAGGCAAGTATTAAGTCACGTTTCTAGCTCTATTTTGCCCCTCAGTGTTGAGGGAGTGTCAAGAATTATTTTACAGGTTAAGTGAGTAGGTGTTTCGGAGAACTTTGGCGTGGGCTCTGTGTTTTCACAAGAAAAATTTGAAGAGATCTGTTCTTCGTTGTTTTTGGGATTCCATTACATTAGGTTACTTAATTTAGACAAAGACAATAAAACACAATTATTAACTTTAAAAAAATATTATTATATTAATTACAGTAACAAAAAAAAATTCTAACTAAATTTGGAAGTGTCTTAGAAGGCTGGCCGCGTTGCCCCACTGAATAGCGAAGCTTTGACGCTGATTCAAAAAGAGGCCAGTCTACTGGTGATTCGTAATTTTGAGCAGGCGCTTAGATAACTCCTGGTATAAGGAATATGCGCCTGGTCCAAGGCCCAAGAGCTACAACGCCAAATGGAGCAAATATCTAATCGCCTCTGAGACTAGTTCTCAGTTAGGTTCTTCGTTATTATTTAGTAAAAATCAGATGTTGAAGCAACTCGTGCATGTCCGCAACCGATATCAATTACTTGACCTACATAAGTACTGTGAAATAAAGTCTATGCTAGCTATGTTTGCAACTATCACGGTATTAATTATGCCATGTAAATTGTTGCACACAAACATGGATGTGTATGTCTGTAGTTTAATTGATGTAGTAGGGTTTATTTATTTATTTATTAGTTCATTTCACAGTTTAACAGCAGTTAATTACATGTTATTGTTATGGGTTATGTAGTGGGTTTCGACTTTTTGTTTATAAATGACACTGTTTAGCAATTTCCACATACATTATGTTCAATTTCCCATAGTCTAACCTACCTCAGCCTCCCCTGCACCATTAGTCACGATGACTCATACATTGTCTAGCCCAGCTCTACCCTCGCTCTCACCTATATGATTAATGTAGAGTATGGCGCCCAGTTTAATTTTATCTCGATGCTACACTGGCTGTAAATAGGTCACACTAACGAGCTAGCTACAGCTGCTGACTTGTATACAAGCGTATCTGAAAATTGGTTCTTAAATAATTGAGACTCTACATTGTAAACTTGTATTGTGTAGAGTTTTGCTGAGTTAAATAACTTTGTTCAGCCAACGAGTCTTGTCACTGTATCTTATACACCGTGTATATCGTATACGTAGCTAAATATAATTGATTATTTCTTTATGGTTAATGTCACTTTCAATAAGTGAATCTTGAATGTACATTCAAGATTAAATAAAAATGTTGAATCTTGAATCTTATTTTTGATTAGTCGGAATGCTATTCGAAATCTTCACTATTTTGCATTAGCTATAGTAGCTTAGAGTCAGTGAGCATAAAAATAACAAGTATTTGATTCTACAATCGCAATTTGTTACAAGACGTCGTTATATCCCATTTCATGTAGGAAAAAAACCAATAGCGATATAGATACTTTGTAGTTTATTTCAAGGCTTCTAACCCAACCAATGGGCTGGAACCCACACAGACGACCGTCCCTTAAATTGGTGTAAAGGATTTATCCTTATTTACGTTGGCGCATGTTTGGTCCGACTCTACCAATTCTGCGTAGAGCTCTTAACCCTCACCGCGCTATTGTGACGTCACCATCCCAACTCCCAGGGCCCGGTGATCCATTTCTATTACTCCCATTGACAGGGGTTAATCTATGTGCCCAAATTGTCACAGATATTTCACTTGACGTAGGTCCGAATCGGGAGAAATCGAGAGACTTGTCGGGACTTGTCAAAAATGTAGAGCCTTCTCGGTGCGGAGCGGCGCGGCGCGAATAATCGTTTCGGTTATTTATTGGTTCGCCTTCGAATGTAACTGCTACTTGATGAGATTTATTTGGAATAGTTTAAGGAAAAATGAAGCTCTTTAATCATGGTTATGATGATAATACAGTCGAAAAAACCTACGCCGTCTTTGTTTTTGAAATCGGTTATAAAGTTGGTAAACTCTGACTAACTCACCACCAGTGATCCGGCCATTGTGGTCCTTTAAACTAGTCAAATGGCCTTGGCCATGTGGTGTCCGGCAGAGTAGAATAGCACCAACCCCTTACGCTCATGGGTGTCGTACAAGGCGACTAATGTTTTCGAGGCAAAAGATCTAGAGTCTCCGTAGTCTGGATAATGGGCAGCAGCATTTTCCATTGTTATATTTAAACACTGCGATCTCCAATCGGCCTGCCAAGCGTGGAGATTATGGCAATAACCTCCCCTTTCGTGGGAGAGGCCCTATGTCCTGCAGTGGACTGTTACGGGCTGTGGTGATGAAACTAGCCGAAAATTTTTTTAGAATCGAAAATTTCATATTGTGAGTAGGGTCTACCATGAAAATATACCTTTTAATTTCTATATATTTTCTCAAACACACACTCAATATAAAAGGAAAGTTAGAACGCTCGTCTAAGTAGAGATAAGCATATAGACTCTATAGCAGCAAGCACTAATGCACACGATAATTAATGCATACACATTAAATGGTGCATGAGAGCTCTCTGTATGAGAGCGTTTTTCGAGAGCAAGTTTATTTAGTAGCTCCGTTTTTTATTCTCCTTACTCTACATAGAGTTTAAATTGTTGGTTGTAATTGTTGGAAGAACAATATATAACTACATAAAACAAGTACTGCAATTATGCGCTCCCATGCTTAAATAACCAAAAAAACAATGTGACTAGCTGTATAAAAACATAATTAGTACTTTGTAAAGCAGTTTATCTGTAGTTTGTCATTCGTACTGTTATTCGTTTAAATGAAACTATTTATTTATTTAACATTTATTGTGCACAATAAATAGTATACAAAATAGACATACAGAAAAAATAACAACAGGTACAGCTTATTAGAACGTACAACTGATAAAATTTTGTGGCTGCTCTTATGGCGAGGGAAAACATTGGAAGGAACATCTGCACATTCAAGCGACACATCCAATCTGGTCAGGTTCCACTGTTAACAGCGTCAATGCGGTCAGACGGCAGTCGCTTGATTGTAGTTACCTGATCTGCTAAATCCTAAACCATGGTCAAAGTGGACCCCGGGCCTTCGTGCGCGTGAGCACAACCAGAATATTGACGCTAAGATGCAACTTTCGCGGAAGCACGGCAATAAATGAAATGAGTGGATACAATTATATAAGTCATTTATTATAAATAATGTCACAACTCAACATAAACAAGAAAAGAAAAAGACAAATATCAACTTTAACATTACATACAGACAGTTTCAAATTGTTGCCTTAGTAATAGTGTCGACTTGGCATTGCCGTGCTGTGGCCCTCCTAGTTGATAAAAGGACTTCGCTCAGCATGAGCCGTGGCCAAAGCCACGGTGCTCATCTTCCGCGGGTCCCACGGAGTGAGGTCCGGACTGCTACCCCCTAATACGTGCATCTTTCATTCCCTAAGCCTCTCCTGCCCAACTCTCTACTTACCTTTATTTAATGAAATACTTTAAGCATTTTTACAGCATTAATAAAAGGGTTTACGACTAAGATGCTCCTAACTTTAAGCAACTTAGCTTATGTTATTTTATAAAAACAGAAGTCGCTTATTAAACATTTACGTCACAGTAATTTCACTCAGCCCTTCTTTTCCCAACGGATTTCGAAAAGGATCGCAGATATTAAAAAAGTTTTATATTCCCCGGACTGTGGTTGGAATGGTTCAAATTTATAATTAGTAGACCCATCTCGGAAGTGTTGTCTAACGTTATGAGAAGCGATAGATAACTCACTCCGATTTGGGTTTTTCACATTTCATCATCACAGCCCGTAACAATCCACTGCAGGGCTTAGGGCCTCTCCCACGAAAGGGGAGGTTATTGCCATAATCTCTACGCTTGGCAGGCGGGTTGGAGATCGCAGTGTTTAAATATAACAATGGAAAATGCTGCTGCCCATTTTCTAGACTACGGAGACTCTTGATATTTTGCCTCGAAAACAGTAGTTGCCTTGTACGACACCCATGAGTGTAAGGGGTTGGTGCTATTCTACTCTGCCGGACACCATACGGCCAATTTTCACATTTACGCGTGTGATACGCTGTGAAGAGTGGGATGTAAATTGCAATATAAAATTGTTGTTATAGATAATACTGTCATGGGTTTTAGGGCTAGGGGTCTCCGGTCTCCAGCAGAAGACCTTGGTCAACCCATTATAAATTTTGTTAGACGGTTTATTTTATTATTTATATCGGCCGTGTTGGAGTAAGAAAGCGGACCCTGGCAGTAAAATATTGAATTTTTAATGCCGAAAATCAAAATTGAAAACAGTTCCAATCGAGGCAAACGATTCAAAAATAGATCTTCCCAGATTGGACAATGGTTACATAATACACATTTACATGAAAGTGCAGGTTTCATCACGATGTTTTCTTTTACCGTAAGAGCATCGGTTAGTGTTCAACTAACGTGCAGAAAAGAGTCATTGGTACATGGCGGTCCGAACCTGGTACCTCGGGGTACGGCTTGGACCCTTAACTATTAGGCTATCGACGCTCCAACCCCTTCCAAGTAATGACTAATAATATACTTATTATTATATTAGACGGGGCTTACACGCGACGTACCTTTTCGATTTGTTTTCCTGACGTTTCGGTAGGGCTGGTAGACTCGTGGACATCGTGAGTGTTGTGTGCCGTGCAGTTCCGAATCAACAACAAATTGACAGTTCTATGTGAGGGTAGGAGTCTACCAGCACATCACCGCAGCTGTCACCTCTCCACGGCAGTCGTCTCGTGACCACGGTAGGTGTAACCCTACTCTAATATAATAATATGTGTAAAGAACGCGAGTTTAGTTTGAAACAAATAATAATAGACTTTTTGGTAAATATTTCCTACTCCTTCTCCTTTACTTCTCCTGGTCTTCAACATCCTCGCATCATGACGCGAAGCCGCTGGCTCTCCCATCCAACTCAGCTATGTCAATGCGTCTCTTTGAAGACGGGACCTCTCCTGATACCGGCAGGTTTAGGCGCCTATTTCCCACGTATCCTTAGGCTTGCGCAATATGTGACAAACCAACGCAGACTTTTTCATGTTATACGCTACATTCTTAGGCAAAGACTACCAACGATGTCAAAGTTGACCAAATTCATACACTATAAAACAAAATTCCCCGCAACATCTGTCTGAAAGCGATTAACTCCGAAACTACTCAACCGATTTATAACATTCTTTCACTAACAAGAAACTACATTAGCTTGTTGAACGCAAGTGTAACCCAGAACAGACCGCTACTACTTTAAAAAACACGAGTAGCTGAAAAATGAAAATCTCACATGCAATTTAATCACTGCTCCCTCAATAAGATCCATATGAAGACTTTTTCATATCGCACAACCGTTTTTTCAATACCCTTTGGCCCGCTGTCCGAGCAATCAGCTTCGATGAATCACGTGCCAGATATGGCTATGATATAGGCATGAATCATTGCCCAGACATTGAGTGAAAGGCATAGATTATCGATATATTTTTTTAGCACCAGCTTTTCTGCTCTTGGCTCTAAGTCGGCTCTTCACTACGGAATATAATGTAGACATTTCTAATGCGAATTGTTGTGTTAGTTTATATGGATCTTAAATCTAAACAAAGACATAGTACAACACACAACAAGATACAACAAGTGGTGGAAAGTACAACATGGAGTCCTTGTTGGTGTTGGCCCTAGGCATACGTCCATAGGCTGCGGTGACTGCTTACCATCAGGCCGTAAGCTTGTTTGCCACCTTAGTGGTATATCAAAAAATAGTGAAAATCTATAGATAACGATATACATTTTATTAGCGTCTAAGACTAGCGAACGCGCGGCGTTTATATTTACAAATTATTGGATCATGGTTACACATTCTGTCGCTTGATTGTTTCTTTCTGCTGGTTTCTTCATGACGTTCTTTTTTACTGAGAAAACTAATGTTCATAACTCAGAAAAGAGTCATTGGTACATAGTCGCAGTGGGATTCTAACTCCAGTACCTCTCCTAACCTAACCTCGGAAAAATAAATTAAATGTATCATTTGAAAATCAAGTCATTAGGGAATCTAATCAAACTCAATTTCTGGGGATTGTATTGGACGACCGGTGCACGTGGTGCCCACATATCGCAAAGTTATGCAATAAAATAAATTCATTTGCGTATGCACTTTGGCGCCTCGCAAAAATCAGTAGCAAAAAGGTGGCCTTACAAGCTTACCATGGCTGTGTGTGCTCCATATTAAGGTACGCTATTATACTTTGGGGCAATTCATCACTTGCGAATCGAGTTCTTCTCTGTCAAAAGCAATGTATGAGAGCCATCTGCAATGTAGATACACTAACCTCGTGTAGGCCTCTCTTCAAACATTGTAACCTGCTGACTGTACCTTGCATGTATATTTACGAGGTCTGCGTGTTTGTAAAAAGTCATCCGCATCTATTTAAAAAAGTATCGGATACGACTAAATTTAATACAAGGTTTCCGGATAGATTGGTTGTCCCTCCCCATTCAACGACACTTTACAGCTGTAATAGTTATTCAATGTCAATTAAGATATATAACAGATTAGATACTGACAGGAAACTTCTGCCATTAACAAAATTCAAATATAATCTAAAGAAATGGCTAATACAGAACTGTTTTTATACTGTGAACGAATTTTTTGACTCGTTTGAACGTGGATAACAACTGAAAATAGTGATATGTAGGTAATAGGTATACATTTTTGTAATGTTGTGGGTACTTTAAATAATGTAACTTGTATTGACATATAATAGGTATTATTAGTGAATAAGTACAATGACATATTAAATCCTTGACCGTTATTTGAAGCTTACTAGTTTGAGATAGGCCCCTATCTGTTTTCCGTTTCCGCTTTGCCTTTCTCTTTCCATATAGCTCTGTCCCGCTCATCACCCCCGCTCGGCGATCCCCACCAGGCAGCCGCGACCGGTCTGAGGAACCGCGGTCCGCGGTCGGCTTGCTTCATTGGCGTCTTGTTTTCCGCCGCGTACGGTTGTCTCTAAAAACTTTCGAACAACCGGAAGAAACTAAAATTAAAATAATATTATAACACTACATAAGTGTTCATTTAAAATAATATTCCTTCGTGAGTTCAATTTACAAATAAGTTAAATCAGAATCGACTCGCCTTCATCTGGTAAGTGCTATTGGATTTTCTCTTCTTTTTCGAGTGAATAAAATAATATTATATTGTCGCGTATTCGTGCCTGATTTTATAATAATGGTTCAAAGACATTGCATTGTTTCATGACATGTAAATTAAGCATATCAAAATTTTTGTGAACCTACTACAGTTTATAAACTTACCTACATATTAATTTTTTCTTTTTAAATACGAAAATAGTCAATCGTTTTAAATTTTCATATTTTCAATTTTTAACGGCGCTGCCGTTCGTTTTGTATTACTTGTGTATTTAATTTACAGCTCATTAATATAGTCCTTTCTTTTTTCATTGTATGGCACCTACCCACATTATTTTTAGTTGGTAAACTGTTTTATTTGGGTATAGATGGATAAATCTAGCAATCTAATCAATTATGGTGTGGTTGCGGGTGCTCCAAAACTTATGTTACCTTCTGTCTCTTTTCTTATGATTTTAATAACTAAAATGTAATTTTGTGTTTAAAAGTAATTGAATATTACACAAATTACTGTGTTACGTATTTCTGTTCATTTAATTGTTCTTTAGAATAATAGACACAAAAAGAAAAAGCCCTCAAATAGTCACCACAGTCGTCTACGACGTAGTAATAAAAAAATAAAAAAAAATAAAAAAATGTGGGAGGCGTAAGGAATCACGTCAACTGACGTAGTGGAGGTGCTATTCATAAACACCTCGCTGTGAATCTTTATAAACACTCTGTGTCCTTAACCAACGAGACGCTCTTCAGTCTTGTTTGGAAGAGCTTCAAGGTGACAACTTGAATAATGACAGTTTACGTGAAAAGATGATGGAGTTATTTTCTAAAGGAGAATACTCTAAAGTATCCTCTGATTACTTCAATTAATTAGTGGGCACAGAGCGGATACGGTACAGATGCGTCGCGATGGCATCATTAACAATGCTCGTGACCCTTTCATCAAGTCGGCCCTTCGCAAGGTGCCAAAAATCTGACCAATGCCTATTTAATAGTTAACTGTTGACGTCAGTTCTTGAAAAAGCTGGAGTAGTTAAAAAGCTTTCGTGGTAAAGTCCACTAACACTGGTTCTGCTTCGCAAGCTAGAGCTGTCAAGCTTTGACGTCACCCCCCGCAGGGGTCGACTAGTGATGATGGACCCTCGCAGGGTACCAGGTACGGATGCTGCGCTCCAGCGCATTATCCTAATTACAGCTATTATAATCAACCCTCGCAGGGTTGTTGTCACCCCCCGCAGAGGTCGACTAGTGATGATGGACCCTCGCAAGGTACCAGCTACGGATGCTGCTTTCCAGCGCATTATTCTAAATACAGCCATTATAATCAACCCTCACAGGGTTGTTGTGACCCCCCGCAGGGGTCGACTAGTGATGATGGACCCTCGCAGGGTACCAGCTACGGATGCTGCTTTCCAGCACATTATTCTAATTACAGTCATTATAATCAACTCTCGCAGGGTTGTTGTCACCCCTCGCAGATATCGACTAGTGATGATAGACCCTCGCAGGGTACCAGCTATGGATGCTGCACTCCAGCGCATTATCCAAAGTACAGCCCTTATAATCAACCCTGACAGGGTTGTTGTCACCCCCCGCAGGGGTCGACTTGTGATGATGGACCCTCGCAGGGTACCAGCTACGGATGTTGCGCTCCAGCGCATTATCCTAATTACAGCCATTATAATCAACCCTCACAGAGTTGTTGTCACCCCCCGCAGAGGTCAACAAGTGATGATGGACCCTCGCAGGGTACCAGCTATGGATGCTGCACTCCAGCGCATTATCCAAAGTACAGCCATTATAATCAACCCTGACAGGGTTGTTGTCACCCCCCGCAGGGGTCGACTAGTGATAATGGACCCTCGCAGGGTACTAGCTACGGATGCTGCGCTCCAGCGCATTATCCTAATTACAGCCATTACAATCAACCCTCGCAGGGTTGTTGTAACAACCAACCCTCGCACGGTTTTGGAAATCATAATCATAGTGCTCACCGTCACACGGCGCATAGCACAAGAGGATCATTTCGCCAACGTGGTGGTCGTCAAGGTACCAGCAATGCCCATTACCAGAACAAAGAGTAACGTGCCAGGACTGTGATTAACCAAATCCAGTACTAATCGTAGTTCAGTGTCATCGAGTAGTTCTTCCTCGAGCTCAAGCACAAGCTCGTCGAGCAATTACAGCAGAAATCGCGCTGCGCCGTCCGCAGAGACTAACTTAGTCAGCAAAAAAGCGAAAATATTGACTCGGAACTGTTCAGGGCGGGATGCTTGCAATAATTCCACAGGCAATGGAAAATCATAGGAGCACCGAATTTCTTGTTGAAAATAATATAGAGATATCGCATATCTGTTATCTAAAAGCCTCCTTTAATCATGTCAAATCTGAAGGAAGGCCCATATTGCACATTCAGACTAATAAATATATCGAGTGTCCCGGGTTTCCTCCAACCATAGGATTGCTTATGCAAGATCGACCTGTCTCAGGCCTATTTTCATTTACCAGTGGCCCCGGCTCACCGCCGGTTTCTACGCCTTGTCTACAAAGGGGAGCTGTTGCAGATGACATGTCTCCCGTTCGGTCTCTGCACAGCTCCGAAAGTTTTTGCTTCCATAACCAATTGGATGACATGAGTTCTGCGAGCTCAAGGCCTACGCATAATTGTTTACTTGGACGACTTCCTGGTCCACAAAGACAAGCAGACGTTACAAGAGCATGTTCAGTTACTGTTGCATCACCTGCAATATCTAGGATGGCAAATAAATTACGATTCTATTGTTATTCCACAAATAAGTCAAGCATTTTTAGGAAAATGCTGGAACCCTTGGACAAATCAGAAAGCTTTACAAAAAGACAAAATTGTGAACATCACCAACAAAGTGACCACAATGATAAAAACTTACAGAGTGTTTGGCATTCTCAACCTTGCAAGTTTTGACGTCCTAAGAGGCAGATTGCGTTTCCGTGCTCTCTCCTACTATTACAAAATTCCATGCTGAAAACTTTCGGCAAGAAAAGCCTCCTGTCGGAGTGTAAGGCAAGTTATTATGATGGCTTCACAATTGCCATCAATCCTCAGTTATCCATTATTCACCACCCAGGCACTTTCTCACGACAGACGCGTCAGATTTGGCTTGGGGGTTACAACTGTCAGTGTCCCCATATCGGGGCTGTGGACGGAACAGGAAAAGCTATTGCATTGCTAAGTGTAGGAGATGCTTGCGAAAGTAAAAGAATTAGAAACTTACTATCCGATGTTGAGCCAGACGACAATGCTTGTGTAATGCGACAAGCGAAGGGTAGTTTCATATATTCGCAACGAAGGCGGGACAAAGTCCCCATCCTTAAAGGACACAACTGTCAGGCTATTTAAATTAGTGAACTTGCATCAAACAGGGGTACATACCCGAAATATACAATGTTCATGCCGATTACTTGTTCCGGCACCGTTGGCCACCGAAATGGCATCTCCTTCCACAAGCAATCCAGAAAATATTTTTCAAGTTCGGGTCACCAGTGATAGACTAGTTTACGTCAGAACATGCTCACGTGATTGCCAAATTACGTATCTCTAGACTTGAACGACACAAGCTATGTTCAGCGATGCATTCTCCCGTCTGTGGGCGTACAAACTAGCATGAACTCGGCGCGAGGAGTATACACAGCCTAATAGGCACAGCGACCAACCTTCCTCTATACAGAGTTCAGCTATTGCTAACTCTGGAGGTCTGGAAATGTGGGGGTGGTCAAGGAGTTTGACAGGTTGAAACTTAAATCAGAAAAAGTTGTTGCCAGCATCTTGGCGTGCATCTACAGCATGGAAATTATGGCTTAGCTGGGCTACGAAATATTCAGTGGATCCGCTAATTTCAACCGACTTACACCTTCACCACGGATTGTCTTATTACACAATACTTTTGCAGAAGTCTGTAGTGGCTACTTTATGTAATGCAGAAAGTACGGAGTCCCTGATTTCCCACACTCTCGTCAAACATATATTGAAATCAATTGCCTTAATGAAACCAATACTTCGCAAGCAACCAATTTGTTACATTTACATCGTATCTACATACTTAAGCGAAAAAGCACCTGATGAAAACAGTATATTTTCTGTCTCTAGACATACGGCTACATTATTACTTATGCTCTGGCAGACGTGTCCACGATTTAACGCTATTGGCCTTTGATTCAGATCACCTCTTTCAAGATAACAGCGTGATGTTATGGCAAATATTTGCTTCGAAAACCGACAACGCTAACTACAGACAGTCAGGCTGGAAATTTTTTACAATTCCTGTTAATATAAATTTGGACCCTGTATTTTGGACAAACCACTAGTGAACCTTGCAGTAGACAAGCGCAGGACTGCTAAATCTACATGTCAATTTATAACTACCAGGGGTCACCCTAAAGGAGTTTCACGTACAGCGATAGCTCTCGAAGAATTAGTCGGATAATTTCCCAGTCGACGAGATATTGTCTCGTGGTAACTGGAGGTCGGGTTATACTTTTGCCCTTTTTACCGACAGGAGATAATGCAAACTTCTGCCAATATTAATAAGGTTACAAGCTTGTTTATCCCAGTTAATTAAGGGAATTAAGAAGTAAATAACAAATTATTTTTATGTTCCATTGAATGTTTTACTTCATTTTGGAATTATTAACTAACTAACATTGAATTATTTGCCTGATCCTGTTTAAAATAATATGCTCATCACTCTTATAAGTTAAATATACTTAATCAATGATTCCATCAAAAGTTTATAACCTTATATTTACTTACCTATGGAATCCAAAGCATTTTACATACCTATTCGTAATCTAGGTATCTCTATACTTACATACCTACAGTACACCTATATATATTTAGGTACTAAACCTTCACCTTGGCGTCCCCATCACCAGGCGATAACAAACACGTCTCAAACTAGTAAGCTTCAAATAACGGTCAAGGATTTAATAACGGTGTTTTACCTAAAAAAAAAACACATATTAAATACTTACCTTATTTGAAGCTTACAATTTAAATTCTGCCTGGTGTTTTCGACACAATGAAGCAAGCCGACCGCGGACCGCGGTTCCTCAGACCGGTCGCGGCTGCCTGGTGGGGATCGCCGAGCGGGGGTGATGAGCGGGACAGAGCTATATGGAAAGAGAAAGGCAAAGCGGAAACGGAAAACAGATAGGGGCCTATCTCAAACTAGTAAGCTTCAAATAAGGTAAGTATTTAATATGTGTTTTATTTTCAGGTAAAACACCGTTATTATTTTATTTTCTATTTTTTATCAAATTATTTCATTCTGTATTGACATATTATTATTTTTTGGATAAGTAGTTATTTATTGGGATTTTATGATTTAATTGTTGAAACTGACATTATAATTATTATTTTTACGTTATCGATGTATGTTTTTATAAATTATTGCATGCCAGATTCTGGCAAATTGTGTGAACCTGTGTGAAAATGTAAATTAAGATCAATTGTAAACCACAATTTACGCAATAAAATATATTCTATAATATATTCTATTCTATTCTATTCTATTAACCTAAGCCACCGACTTTCCTTTGCAAAGCCCATCCAATAACTAAATAATATACAGCTACGTCAAGTCGCCCCTACAAATTATGTTAGGACAACATTCTGTGCCATACCGATGTAAATGGATCCGAATCCCCATATCTCTGGTTCGCACAAACGCACACATCTGACACATACCGAGCTAATACCAGACATACTCGACATATTATATGCTTGCAAGAGCCAATACGGTTACGTTAAAAAGGGCTCAAATTCAGTTGTGTCAGATGCAAAGACGTCTTTGACTAATCTGTGGCATACCACAAAAATCCTGATTTGTATGCTAATGATACAAATTCTTATTGAAATGTAGATCGGTTTCAATAATTCGATTCAGTAAAGTGACATTAATACAAAGCTTTTCGAGAAAATCGATTATTTTGATTAGATTTGGAAACAAAATGCACGAAAGCGGGCGTCGCTATTGGTCAATTTTTTTATGTAATACGGCAGACAAACAGGCATGCGGGCCACCTGATGGAAAGTGGTCACTGCCAAATATAGACATCAGCAACAGCTGCGGCTGCGGGCTTCGCTGCGCCGCCAGCACCGCCTGCCACCCCACTCGCTACCAATGCGTTGCCCGCCTCTAAGGAGACGAATCGTACATATTAATTGAATGGGAGAGTACTTCCACCTTCTTTCAAACAATACTAGTCCGCATCACTACTTTCCCCCAGATGAGATGGATGACAAACGTTTACTCTATTGTCTTGCTTGCCTATAGAAATAAAAAGAATTCAGTACCAGCCCAGCATTTTTCCATCTCGGCATCTAAAATTTGATGAGCTGAAACCGGCCGAGTCGGGAATTTTACACACGAACAAATCCCATATCGGTATGTCGTGAATCAATTAGACTTATGCAAATTGATACTGACTATTGTTTTGTTATGCTTTTTATTTAAAAACTTCAGTAGGTATTTGGAATACCTTTAGCGTGGATAGCATCAGCGTGCGTCCGAGAAAACTTCATACGCAGCAAGAACGTAAATGAATTGGAAAAAAAGGTCTTTTCCAATGAAAAAACTTTACGGTTATGCAGTATATAAAGCAAAAGGTACTTTAAACACTGTACCAAATAATATTATAATAATGATGTGCTATAAAGAAAGATTTGTCTAATAAATTGGACAATAGGTGAAACACTGAAAAGCCAGTGCTCCTTTCGTTCTCAAATCTCTGAAAATTTTCCGTAGGGGTTACAATTCTGTTGCCATAGTAGTTGCAGACCCTGGCTTAGCCGCAGTTGCCTTTTGGCAATTATGAGAAACATGGAGTATTGTCTGGCAACCCTTTGTCGCATATCAGGCCGCCGCAGCCGACCGGTGATGGCTTACAAATCTAATTCCGGATATCTCGCGAGGTCACCGTTGCAAGCTCCTCTGGAGTGCTAGAGCTGGGATGGCACGTGTCGATAATCAGTTTAATTCTACGATATCTTTGTTTCTGTTTTAATGAAGTGTAGATGCACTCTTCGAGCATAGATGTTTCCATTCTGTGGGGACTTTGAGGTTCCTAATGAGGCGTTTAGTATGGCACCATCACCTTTGTTACGTATGTCATTACTTGCATTGTAACAAACATTGGTCAATGGACTTCGTCTTCAGTAAATTATTTTATACTATTATAAATAAAATTTACCTAATATTTCTTTTCTTATTTTTAACTTTTCGTACTCACTACTACAACCTAACCATGTACTCGTACTTACTTTGCTCTAGATATTTTATTAACTCACTGTCCCTCCCGCATAATAAATGCAAAGCAATTAAAACAACGTCCATCGCTATAGATTGCTGATATTAATGATCGCTTAAAATTGCCGCTAGCAATTTGTAGTATTTTTCATCGATATATCGATATCGACGTGTGTAACGTCACTATGAGACCACTGTCACGTCTCTCCGGGCTGCAGTGAGCTGAAACACGCTTCACTGGAGTCACATCCGAGGGGATTTAGACATTTTTATTTATTTTATCACCGACCCACCGTTGGGATTAAATTGCTTTGTTTTGATTTCAGTTTGCGACGTGGAATTACTGAATTTCCTCCTCTGGATGCAGTTTGGGATTAAATTAAATTCGGTTTGCTTTGCTCACAGTGAGGGAAGAGAGTTCGTGTCTCGGGGATTCTAGAACGAGATTAAACTAGAAGTTTATCTTCAACGTCGTGTAATATGACGGCTTCACAATCTTATTTTAGAAACGTGCTCGAAAGACGGTCAGAAGTACCCTTAAGTTTCATATATAAATGTATGAAAATATATATAAATGTGAAAAAGGAAAAAAGGTGTGTCAGGATCGTAGCTTGTGGCCAGTTGTGGCACTCAATAGTCTTTGATGGGATAGGAGGGGGGAGGGGGGCATGACGGAAACGCTACGGGAAGTAACAACAATATGGCATGAATATAGCATTTATTATTCTTATTTATTTATGGCACATGTCTTAATAATATGACTACAATTTGAACTGTCATTCAACTAAACCACACAACCACAACCTTATTGACTTAAAAGAAATAAACTGTATAGTCATAATTACCTTACATTGACTACCTTTTACTCACAAAATTAGATCGACGAGACACTTAATGTAATTTTAAATGAATAACGGATCTCATTGTTTCTCTCGTTTTGACCATTGATCGAGTATCGCTTCCTATTAACTTTTTATCCCCAAACGTTTTGTTTCTTGTATACGTGGACGGCCTCGTTTTAACACGTGACCCCATCACACCCCTATCCTCTATGTATATAATATATATATGTAACTTTAAAAACTTGTTATACATAGTTAGAAAATAGACAAATATATACAAAGTCGCTAGTATTGTACGACACTTTTATTACACAACTTAGAATTGTCTTGAGCAGCGACTTGCGACGTCATCCGTAGAGACATCGATAAAAAGTACCTAGTTATAACGGAACAAAATACTCTCCACTAATGTGGGGTAGGCTTGATGAGGAGGTCCAATAATGGAATGGATGATGGAAAACAAAATAACTATCCATTGTTGCGTGAATAAATAACGAACCAACTATCATTAAATGGTGTGGAAAATGGATTTGGAACAATGGTGAAAACAAAGCCTCTGACACCGTAGTATAATAATATATACCTATAATATTACAACGTAGCTACAATACAACACATCAGAGATAACTATCGCCTATAGTAACATTACAAAGGCTTTCACGATTCAAAGAAACCATATTTTCCGATGATAAAAAGTGACTTTCATATGGTAATTCCGAACTTGCTGAGTTGACCGGAAAATCAGAGATATTTCCCCACATTCCGAACTTCCGCGGTATCAAATGAATGTTTTTTAGACGATCTACGTCCGATATTAGTGAAATATGAGCGTGGGCCGAACTCAATAGGCGTAGGGGGAAATATAGGTATATGACGTATGTTCTTACGCAGAGTTATGGATTATGATACGAGGATAATGTAGGACTTATTTTTGTGCCTTTTGGTGCCTAGCACAATAGTCATGCAGCCTTTAGCCATGCGTTGATTAGGCTTGCCGTGTTCACTAAACTCAGGAATCGAATAAGTTCTATCTTATCTCAATTTGGACGTTGCTGATTGACTAAAAACTTAGGCGGTTCCTACGTTTAGTGAAAATGGCCATTAGTGTTAGATATGTTGTATCATCATCGTGATGATGATGATACAACATATCTGTAATGATACAACTATCTTGGCGTTAAATCCCGGTTGCGTTCCCGCCGAATACGCGGGGGTCCGGGTCCGCTTAATTAGATATGTTGTATAATATAAGCTTTATCTAACGAACATTTTCAAATATCAAATTTGAATTTCGGACTAATTCTTCCCCGTCATTATTTTCTGGCTAGCCGCTAGTTAATAATTGTGCTTATAGACTTAATAGATTGTACTGTAGTACGAATGTCTCTTCATTTTACCTTACGCGAAATACAGGTTAAGATCGTGAATATGTCAGGCGGAAATTCCCAGTTCGCGCCGAGCACGGCTTGTGTGAATCCGGGAAACCTGGTTTCTAAGGAGGCGCCGCTTTACCTGAGGATTTTCGACTTCGCTATACCTGAGACGTTAAGTAAGGTTTCCGCATCAAAGAGGCTGAAGTTCTACGAAGTTTATTAGTTGCTTTGAAATCCTTTATCCTTCCTAGTAATCCTACAGGTACTCATATTAATAATACGAAGGTTTATAAGACTAGATATAAGTTACTCCTCCTCATCTTGGCATTAATTTCCCGGTTGTGCTCTTGCGCACGAGGGTCCGGGGTCCGCCTTGACCATGATCCAGGATTTTGCAGATCAGGTTATTACAGTGGAGCGACTGTCATCTGCCCTCCGTGAACCTGCTACCAGGGGAACCTGTCCAGATTGGATAATGGTTACACATTCAGTAGTCTGAATGTGCAGGTTTCATTACGATGTTTTTCCTCACCGTAAGAGCATCGGTTGGTATTCAACAAATATACGTAACTCAGAAAAGAGTCATTGTACATGGTGGTAGTGGGATTCGAAACCGGTACCTCTCGCTTTACGAGTCTGATACACTTACCACTAGACAACCGACGCTCCGGATTTTTGTTACTCTTTCACGAAAAAACTAAACGAAATTTGATGAAATCTTGCAATGTTGTAATTTTTAGCCCGTTATCAAAAAGGTTATAATGTATCCCGAATATAAGTGGTTCCTGACAAGGCATCACCGAATTTATCACGGACAAAATCGAGTGTATTCTTAAGAATTTGAAAGTTACGTTAACGTAACTTTCAAATTTAGTTTGAAGTTGTAATGAAGGCCATTATTCCTTGGAATTCTTGAAAATGTGTATCTAACGTTGATTGATTATTTATATTTCTGTCGCAAAGTAAAGTGCTAAATCAATCTTAAGTCACACCGATAATCAATAATCAACATTAAGGGAATTCAATTAAGATTTACAATGCAAATTTACTCAAAGTGCTCCATTTATGGAATGGCATTTAATCAACGTTGGGGAAATAATTTGTCTTAGTAATTAAATTATAGAAGCTGCAAGGCTTGCTAGCACAATTCGATGAGAGAGAAAAGGCGCGACATAGATACTGATATCTCTTTCATTTTAGTATTGAGAGAAGGAAACAGACGCTTCGTTTCGGTCAAAAGCTAGCATTATAAAAAAATTAATCCCTACTTCCTTTTGTCACGCCATAACTTATGATTGATGTAGGATAGGGTAGGTGTAGGGTAGGCGTAGGATTGGTGTAGGTGTAAAGTAGGGTAAGGTAGGGGAATAGTAGGGTAGGGTAGGGGTAGCTTACCACGTGAACGAAGTCGCGCCGCGCCAGCTAGTAGATTAGTAAAAATACGTTGCACGATTTGCAAGTCATGTTGGATGAAATAGCTTGACTGCTTGACCTTTCACCGAAATCGCCGACAAAGGTTAGTCTAAGGTGAAGCTCCTGGTATCCTGATACTTTCAATAGGTCTCTTGTACCTACACAATGAAAGTACCTTTTCTGTTTTGTATTATTGTATTATTATAGTAAAGTTGGGTGGGAATGAGTGGGTTTGCCGTGAAATTTAATAATAGGTAAGTATTGATGTTTGGAAACATTTACATTTTTATGAAAACAAAATATTAATGGTTTTATTAATTAAAGTTATTTGACGTTTCATAAACCTGTTGTAGTTAAAATATTATGGTTGTCATTTTCAATTATTTCAGTGATAAATGAAGACAAAATATATCTTTACTATAAAAGGTTTACAGAACGTCAACCGAGACGGTTTGACTTTATATTAAACTAGTGAATCCGGCGCGACTTCGGTCGCATGGCGTCTTACCATATCTAACACTTACCCTACAGCTACTATACGCCTACCCTATACCTACTCTACACTTGCCCTACACCTGCCCTACAGCTGCCCTGCGCCTGCACTACACCTGCCCGACGCCTGCGATACACCAACCTTACACCTACCGTATCGTACACATACGCCATACCCACTTTACCCATACCTACCTTTTTTATTTCATAAACTTTTCTCTTCAATCACTCTATTTATTGACGAAAACCGCATTAAAATCTTCTATTTTAAAAGATTTAAGCGTACATACATAGATAGACCACATACATGACACAAACGCAATTCTACCTATTCGCGATTCTACACAATATGGATTCCGCACAGCTGACATTTAACACATTGTTTATTCCACACAGTCTTCAATTATAGACAAACGCGTTTCTTCCTGTTCGCGATTCTACACAATATTAATTCCACACAACTGCCCGGGGTCTGCATTGACCATGATCCAGGATTGGCAGATCAAGTCATTACAGTAGAGCGATTGCCATCTGATCTGCTACCACGGGAACCTGAACAAATTGGACCTACACATTGGAATTGTTACCTACACATTCGGTCACCTGAATTAGCAGGTTTCATCATGATGTTTGCCCTCACCCTAAGAGCATCGGTTAGTATTCAACTAATGTACATAACTCAGAAAAAAGTCATTGGTACATGGTAACAGTGGGATTCAAACTCGGTCCCTCTCGCTTACGAGTCGGTTACTACAACCACTAGGCCACCCATGCTTTAAGGGCAGGTAGCCCGTTAGTGTACTCGTATTGTTAATTTACACTGACAGACCAAACTGGAACGCGTTGCTCATAGAAGTCTCATAATTACTCTGATCCAACAAACCTGGTCAACGCTGAGGACCCTGGACTGCCATTCACATATTCGTCAACACTGTGCACTCTGAGAATGGTGTGTATTGTAACCTAAGCGTAGAACAAGACCAGGGCGTGAGTTTAGTGGACTTAGTAAATATTGACCAAGGTCAACTCTGGTCAACAAACCTGGTCAACGCTGGGCACCCTAAGACTGGTTGAATACCCAAGCTTAGAACTAGACCAGGACCTAAGTTTAGTGGACCTAGTAAAGGTTGACCAAGGTCAACCCTAGTCAACCAACAAAGCATTAGACCAGGTTTGTTAAATAGGGTTGACCTTGGTCAACCTTGACTGGTTCCACTAAACTTAGGTCCAGATCTAAGTCAGCTAGTCCCAGGTCCCCAGCGTTGACTCTGAGCGAATCTGTTGAATGGCTGCAGTTGTTTGGAATTAATATTGTGTAGAATCGCGAATAGAAAGAAACGCGTTTGTGTATAATTGAAGACTGTGTGGAATAAATAATGTGTTGAATGTCAGTTGTGCGGAATCCATATTGTGTATAATCGCGAATAGGTAGAATTGCGTTTGTGTTGTACGTTGATCAATCCTTTACCTGCTATTAAAATCCAATGTTACTATAACACCAAGTGAATAAATAAATGACTAAATGATAGGGACCGACCGCGGTATGCTACTTTGTTTTTTAGATAACTTAACAACTAGAAACTGCAATGCCTTTGTTGATCGGCTGCCAGACACATAAATAATAAACTAAACATTAATTGTCTGAAATAAACAACTTTTATTATTATAGTTAGTACAGACAGCACAGCAATGTTTTTGGATTTATAGCTTTTATCGTCGGTGATAAAAACATTTGCTGTCGCTACTTTTCGCATGAACGGGCCCGTCATAATTATTATAGAATTTATAGAGTTTCGGTGACGAAATGTGAAAAATAAGTATCCTTGTCCATTGAACATTTTTTTTAATGTGTTACGGCAAACAAACAGGCTGACGGAAAGTGGTCACGGCCGCCAATGAACATCAGCAACACCAGGGGCGCTATTAATGCGTTGCCCGCCTCTGAAGAGACCTCTTATATACCTCTTTGACGATCTCATGTCATAGTCCAAAGGAAACACTGTGGCTGAGAGTTCATTCCACCGTATCGACCGTGTACTTTGATTTGAAGACTGTAAGGAACGGCATTGGCTTCAATTCGCGTACAGAGTGTCAGCTGCAAAGTGAACGGACCCCGCAGCAAACTATAAATGTATGCTGGGGGATCCGTTCTGCAGCTGTACGTAATACACGTCGTGTCTGCAAATATATTAGCTGCCTTAACCTTGAAACCGAGACTTCGCAAGCATTGTAGCTTCGTATTTGAAATTGTATTACAAGTCCCCAATACAACCGAGCTAAGGTTTAATCTTCGGCTACAAATATCCGGAACCAATAAAAACATTTCGACTTTAGCACGATCCAATGCGTCCTTTATCAATTGGAAATCTAATATTGGGTGCAATATTGGCGTAGGCTATATCCAATTGTCTTAGATATAAATGCGATCAATAAACCGAGCCAGGGCCAAACTTGAATAATTATTATTTTGCTATTTTTTTGGCAATCCAGCGTTACCAGGTGAAATAAATAAATTGTGCATAATTTCTTAGCTATTTAGTGTGATACGAGCAGACAACTCAATGGCAAGTTGAAACTATCGCCCACAATATCATTTACTTAAGTAGTTTCTGTGTGACAATAATTAGAGCCGCAGGTGCGTTGTCACTGTAAGTGTCTAAGATGATATGTTATGCCTCTTGTTGGCAATTGTATTTGCTACCTTATCCTTCAAATTGGAATACAACTGGATGAATCGGTGAGACCTACCCAGACGACTCCGCAGTCTTGACAGAATCTATGCATGGGTAAGTAGGCTTCATAGGGCTCTTTTTTGTTCCTAACTTGTCCAAAAATAAGTATTATGTTTTCCGAAAATTTAAATAGTGCCATCTGGCCATAAACCTTGTACCAGCACTAAGGTATGAATTCTAGATAACTGCTGAAGTATGCAAATAAATACCAGAAATTAAGGTTGGCTGGAAGAAATCCCATTGTGGGATAAGCGCGCCTTCGCAATCTAAAATTATACGTTTGTTGCTCTTGTATTTACATACACACATATAATGCTTGTAAATTTGTCTAAATATCTATTGGTCGTATACTCGGACTAAACAATCTATACATAGTTTAAAATAGTTGCTTCCTGCCGACTGCCTCTCTGCAATGTATGTATGTACACTTAGATCTAAACTTCGTGGCGGATTTTAATGCAGTTTTCAACAATAGATAGAGTCGTTCATGAGAAAGGTTTATAGGGTCAAGAAAGTTTGTAGTCTTTATTACATTCATTATATTTATTTCTTAAAACAATCAGCTTTCGAGAACCGTGGCCCCCGCCTGAGGACGCCCCTGTCTATTTCACGGCTCGGTGTCCCCACGATGGGTCGCCGATATTGGATTTGGTTATATCTAATCTACCTGCAGGGCTACCTACTCAATTTGATTGTAATCGAATCATCGGGGTTTACCGCCCTGTTGAAACGCTATGACGGATACGGGTCTTACACTGGAATGCCCGTTGTGATTGGGGTTTGAACCCGTTCGATCATCCATGACGCTGATTGTGACTAGATAGTATTAGGAGGGACTAGATAATCCAGTTGTGCTCCATTGTTTTGAATGGACTAGATAACACGATTGGTATTTAGAGTTCAATAGAATGAAGAACTCTTTTGGGCAAGCATTTGTTCAAATAATAGGACTTATACTAATTGTCACAGTGTAGCTCTATGCAGGTTCAGATTGAGGCATGAAAAATGAACCAAAGAGTACCCTAAATACATTTACCATTACTATTTACAAGTCAATCAGTTCGGCTAGCACATGTTGCTCTCGCACTACCTATGGCATATCTATGTCGCGCTCGAAATAGCGCGACATAGAAAGTGCTATCTCTTTCATTTTAGTATTGAGAGAAAGGATCAAACGATCTCTCGCGGGACGAGCTGTGTCGCGGACACACGGCACCGGAAAATACAAGACATGACAATGATGGCGAATGAGAGATCGAGCATAACTAAATTCAAGACATTATCAGGACGTGCATCAATGCATCCTGTTCTTGGCTTACTATTTCACTCAAGAACGCATGTACACCAGTTTTTTGCCGACCAAACCGGGCCAAAGCGATTGTTACACCAATTTCGAGAGAAACTAAATGAATTTTCGGTCTGGCGTTCGAACGATTTTGTCTGTCGAAATTACATGATCAATTCAACACGTTCGGTGTCTGTGGTCAGATCGGCGCGTCGGAATTTAACTCAATAGTTTATTTCAGGCTTCAAATATCAGGTTATACGGTTCAGCTACAAATAAAATGCTTGTATCGTATTTGAAACCATAAATGTAAATTCGAGAATACCGATTTTGATTTTTGGTTACTCACAGTATCTGTGATTCAGTAAGTATAGAGAGATCATCGTTTAGTTAGGCAATTGTAAGTTTCTGCTTTCCGACAAGATACTTTTACCATCATCATCATGTGATTGTGCTATCGCGCACGAGGGCTGGACGACAAGAAAAACAGTGCCACAAACAAATCTGACAGCGTCGCTGTTGTTGGCATTGAAATGATAATGCAGTCGAAGATGGAGACAAGTCTAAGGAGTCTGCCTGGGTGAATATCAACGCTTGAAAGATAAGTTTGCCAGCGAAATTGCAGGCATGAGGCATTTCATCTTACTCCACACAGTGTCAACGCACCTGCGGTTCTGCATTTTTATTGAATGAATTGAAGATGTTATGGGCAACAGTTACCACTTACCATCAGTAATATAAAAATAATGGTACCATTCCGCCGGGAAAGCACTTAAAACTAATAACTTACATCATCATTACAACCCGTAACAGTCCAATGCAGGACTTAGGGCCTCTCCCACGAAAGGGGAGGTTATTGCCATAATATCCACGCTTGGCAGGCGGGTTGGAGATCGCAGTGTTTAAATATAACAATGGAAAATGCTGCGGCCCATTTTCCAGACTACGGAGACTTGATCTTTTGCCTCGAAAACATTAGTCGCCTTGTACGACACCCATGAGCGTAAGGGGTTGGTGCTATTCTACTCTGCCGGACACCACACGGCCATAACTTACATAATTACTAGCAATCAGTTACTATCTACTACTTCAGTATTTTACTTATAAAACACAGTCTACCGGAAAACCTGTATCAACATCTAAAGCAAGCATAAAACGTTAGCGAATAGCTATTCCGCTCAGCATCCGTAACCGTAACCGTATCCGACGTAGCTATCCATAGTAAGCATAGCAGATAGCAATATTATGCAGCGATAATCACACGAGCGAATGCCTTCCATATCCATCGCGGGGATCTGCGTTGCAGAATCTCTGGTTTAATTTAATAGCTCTGGAGCTCCCCAAGTTAGCGCTCCTAGTCCCTATTGGCTATTTCTCTTCCACACTTCATTTGTTGCTCGTCCACACGGAAATATTATCGCACCTTCCGTTTCGACGCGAGTGGGAAGGCCACCTTCGTAGTTTGTGGGGAGTTTTGGGTGTTTTGGGCAACGGAAAGCTCTGAACGTTGTTTGTAGTATTTTTCTTGTACTTTTGGGGGAACTTAACCGTTAGAACGCTAACGCAGTTCATCTGCACTGTGTGCTTTTTCAGGTTTGGGGACCACTTTTTTATTTGTCTCTTTCTATATTTGACCAGTTGATACGACAATAAATAGGATCGTTTCTGCTTTTGACTACTTCTTTATTTGACTTTCACGAGTACGGTGTGCATATGCATACATACAAACAAATACGACTAGCTGTGTCTAAACCACATACAGAAACAGCTACATTTAGCAATAATTTGTGTGGAATGTGGTTTCTATTTGTATTTGTAACCTCTTGACATTTAAATACCTTTGCCTTTAATGGGGGTAGGGCGGCACCGTAGTATCGAATCACTCTGACTTTTCGCAAGTAAATTCAATATCATCATGCAGAAAAGGTAGTAGGCATTTGTAGGTTACCAACGGGGGAAACCATAAAATAATCATATTGGCGTTAGTGTCCCAGTTGTGCCTTCGCCAGCAGAGGCCTGGGGTCCGACTTGTGCAGGTTTCATCACGATGTTTTCCCACACCATAAGAACCGTAAATCGTGAAGAGTCGTGAATATTAACACTATAAAACTGTGTTTTCTGTTCTTCAGCTAGAGAGAGGGAGAGAGGAGAGGTTTCGCATTTCCGAACCATTATTCTTTTATATAGAAAGGACCCTATTAATTCTATGGGACTCGAACAAGTAAACTTCAGCGACGTCGTCTTTTTCCCCTGACTTGAATAGGGATCGATTTTAAAACGGTTCCTTCACTGGCGCGATTGAAAAGATATCTTGCTTAAAATCTCACAGAACCACTTACTTGAGTCTATGTACAGACGCCTGCAGAGAAATTGGAACCCTCACTGACTGCTACTACGCTCGTAACTGTCTTGTGTCTCCTCGACATTAGTGGTAGATTTCGTCATAAAATACTGAATATCCCAATATAATAATATGGGAACACTGTCCCTTACACTAGGACATAAATAATATCCTAGTGTAAGGGACAGTGTTCCCATGGGTTAGGTATACTCTATTTCACATCATAAGTTTTAATTTTTATTCGCTTGTTACTCATATTAAGAACCTACTTAGTTTGTAACACAACATAATGTAGTTGTACCAATACTCATGTAATTGTATTCTTGTTAAGCTACAATAAATTTTATATTATTATTATTATATCATAGTACAAGCTTTGCTTAGTTTGGGGCTAGATGGCGCTGTGTGAATTTGTCCACGATTATTTATTTATTTATATTATGATTATAATAACCAAATACCTTCAGGACATGGATACCTTAAAATAATATTTTTCCCTATACTAACTTAGATAGTCTATCTAAACACTTAAAATACCTGACCTTTGAATTTCGGCCTATCATCCTAATTAGTGTTTATTTAAATGTTATTCTAAACGTTTAATCCCAAGCTTGAGATTCGGCCATCTCGAATGACCTTTGAACAGAGCTCGTCCTTCGAACAATTATATATTACTAGCTTTTGCCTGGGACTTCGCGCAGAAAATCGTTTTTAAGGAAGTTTATCTTTTCCCCGACCAACAATTTTAAATTACCTCCCTAATGTATGAAAGCTAGTAATACGGGGAGGTCAAGCTGTATCTATGGTTCTACCAATCGAATTAGATGAAACATGTCCTGGATTTAACGTTGGTCCCCAAACTACCAAATTGTAAATACCACCTCAAAATGCATTAAGCGCAATTTCCATATTTCTTATTTAGCTGGTCTATTATAGTTCTACATCAGGTGTTGTAATTTCCCAAATCAATGTTATGGTACTCAGGCTTAATAGCTTCACAACAATAAAGGTTTCATTCAAATCCGTTCACAAGTTCCGGAGATTAACGTGTAAACAGATAAACAAACATTTATAATGTTTTTTAAAAGTTCTTATTCTATTACAATTTCTTTATCGCCCTAAATAATGTTGTTGTGCACAAACACACTTTTTTACTGTTTTTATTATTTGTCTAGATTAAGATATTCTCCTGAGCCAATTAGGTATAACCCGAGCAAAACATTAAAGTTATAACAAGCGCCCAATGCGCAAGATTATGAATTTCTATGTAGATAACGAATTACATGAAGCGTGCGCCGTACGCGCGTGCAATCGGCTTAGCGATAATTGATTTTAAAAATACATAACAAAACATAAAACTCAATCTTTTCATACATCTCCTTTTATTCTTGCCACTGCGGACCCCAGGCTTTTGAGAATATTACTGATCTACAAAGACTGATCTGAAAGATGGGCAGCAGCATCTTTCGGGTCCATTTACATCTACTGCACTGCGATCGCCAACCCGCCTGCCAAGCGAGGCGATTATGACAACCCAGATTCCTCCCGTACAAACAGAACGAACAAAATCTCTGACGATACCCTCAAACTCATCGAAGAAAGACGCGGAATGACTCTGCCCCTTATGATGTCTCTCAATTTAGGCGACTTAATCGACAGATCTTCAAGTCTTTGACTCGCGACATACGTCGCTTCAATACTACCAATATTGAGGCGGCGATCGAGCGGAACAATGGTTATAAAGTATTTGCGAGAGATCTCTCGATTGGACAGAGCCAGTTGACGAGACTGAAAACGGATGACGGCAGAGTTGTCTCGACCAAGTCCGAGGTTTTGAGGGAAGTCGAGAAGATCTATGGACAGTTATACATGACAACACGGGCACCTGTTACCAGTATGGCAAAAGACCTCAGAGCCAAGTTGACCTGACACTACACCGAAGATATCCCGGACATCAGCCTGTACGAGATTAGTATGGGTCTCAAACAGCTTAAATACAACAAGGCGCCGGGTGATGATGGAATTACGGCTGAGCTTCTGAAAGCTGGTGGCAAACCTGTGCTTAAGACAATTCAGAAGCTGCTCAATTCCTTCATCCTCGAGGTGAAAACGCCGGAAGCATGGCACAGAAGCATAGTGATATTGTTCTTCAAGAAAGGTGATAAGGCTCTCTTGAAGAACTTCAGACCAATATCCTGATACAGGTATACAGGTATGCATACCTAGTAGGAGCTCTGAACTACAGTAACAAGCACCAAATACTAAAAATAAAAAAAATAAAAATGCAGTATTGTTGAAGGTAAAAAAGTTCACAAAATTATGACACCTTGATGTATTTGAACACGCTTCCTCAGCCTCTTAAGTTTTTAGAGTTAATATTCTGTGCTTAAATCTCAAACAAAATATACAGCAACAACACTCATATTTATTCACGCTCAGGTGCACATAAACCCTTTAAAAAACTGGACGGGTACGTATTTAAAATTCTAAACAAAGAGTACAAAAGGTCCGTAATTATAAAAGGACCGTAATCACGGAAGCACGTAGGAGCAATGGAAAGCACACAACTTTGTTCTTTTTATTCCGCAGATATTGTCTTGTTAAAGGAAATATGACTGGGAAAATTAAAATAAAATAGGCTTGAAAAGGCTATTTCTAGACAGGCATGCTCCATCAACAGCCGCATCATCACTTACCACCTGGTGAGATGGCGTTCAAATGCCTAGCTAGACTTCCTTCTTTCTTTTTTTAAATGACCTATTATTTGAAATACGGATCTATTAAAAAAATATGAATTCATCTACATTCGACCCGAACTACATGCCATAATAGCCCACTGCTTGACTTGAAGCCATCTATCACACTAGAGCAGGGTATTTATACCACTAATGTGGCAAACAAGCTTACGGCGTGCCTGATGGTAAGCAGTCTCCGCAGCTTAATCTCGACGCCTGGCAGGCGGGTTGGAGATAGCAGTGTTAGTGTTATACTCTACGGAAACTGTTGCATCCATTTATCTGCACCTGTACGGGGGTTTGAAGTGTTTGCATTTCTTTCTTTGCATAGTCTTAAAATCTGGATGACCCTAATAGAACTTTTTTAAATACCTGGTTTTCATAAAGCTTTTTCATTCATGTACTAGGTGAGGGCGTCGATGGCCTAACGGTTAAAGAGTCCGACTTGTAAAGGAGAGATATCGGGGTCGAACCCCAGTACCGCCATGTACCAAAGACTCTAATAATCATCTTGGCGTTAATGTCCCGGTTGTGCTCTCGCGCACGAGGGCCTGGGGTCCGCCGTGACCATGATCCAGGATTTGGTAGGTCAGGTTATTACAGTGGAGAGACTGCCATCTAACCTATATGACCCTGCTACTGGGTGAACCTGACTGTACCAAAGACTCTGTTCTGAGTTATATACCTTGTGAGGGAAACCTCGTGATGAAACCTGCACCTGTGTGACCATGATCTAATCTGGTCAGGATTCCCTATTAACGGGTTCACGGAGGTCAGATGGTAGTCGCTCTACTACAATTACTTGACCCACTCAAACCTAGACCATGGTCAAGGCTCCAGGCCCTTGTGCGCAAGAGCACAACTAGGACATTAACGATAAGATTATAATTTTAATTTATTCATGTACCTAAGCCGGCACGTTAACGACAAGATGATTTTTTATTTATGGTACCCTAAGAGAAAAAAACTGTTTTTTTTTGGGACAGTTATGACCAATTCCTAAATTTGCTTATTTGCTATCAAGGAACTGGTTATACACTACAAGTGTAGAGTAGAGGTTAATACTATGTCGCTGAGACCCTCTTTAGCTAAGATTTAATCTTACCTACCTACCATCATTAAAGCCTCAGAATTAAGGTGTCTCAATGAACGGTAACGGCATGTTTATGATTTTATATTACCTCCAAGTAATTCCGGCAACCCTCTACGCTCTGGGTTAATTCTCGGGCCCATAAAAGGCTCGTGAGCATATCGTATGAGACTTACGAGCCTTGTTATGGCCACACCAGGTGTGGCCCTAAATCCAGTCGGGGCCATGAGACCTTACTTAGGAGGAAAAAGTTGTTAAGGAGCCATCGGGAGGGATAGTTAGGCTTAAAGATGACGGAAAGCTTTTAAGGGTTTAAATAAAATATGATGTGTTTGTGTTATATGCAGCTATGAAGTTGTGGTAAAGGTTAAATAAATGTGCTTGGATAAATTCACATAGCACCATCTTGCCCCAAAGTAAGCGAAGCTTGTGTTATGGTAGTGTGATAAATCTATACTTATTATACATATCACACCCAGACCCGTAACAGAAATTAAAATTCATCATTTCAAGTTCTCCTTGGCCGGAAATCGAACCCGGGACGTCTGGCAGACCGGCTAACCAACTGAACCACTCAAAAAGGTTGAGGTAATACTGTAGGTCGTATTTTATCGTTTGTAGGCTTTTGATTTGTAAAGAAAAGTTGAGAAGTACAATTTGGGTTTACACCCAAATTTGTAATACAAAACACACTTTTGAACCTGGTATTGCGAACGTCCGTAGGCCGCGGTGACAGTTTACCATCAGGCAGGCTGTAAGCTTGTTTGTCATCTTAGTTGTATAAAACAATATCGCATATCGTGCCTTCTTAATACAGCATTCCGATGCTCTTCCCTTAACGCGCGTCATAAAAACGTAGTTAAATCATATATTATTCAAAATTTAAATGTTCTAGACGTGGTCCAGAAACCAATAGGTATCTATGCTTGTGGTTTTTCTGATTTTCGATAAAATATAGAAAGAAAGAAAGAAAGAAGAAATTTATTACACGCAGACACCACAACACGATAATACGGTAATAACAACAAAAAATAACAAGAAAATAAGCGTTAAAAATAAATGTTATAAAATAAAAAAGAAAAATAATAATATCGTTTCAAAGTTACACAGGTCTTAAGATTTCAATACAAATTTTAAATCATATGAAACTTAAAACTATATATTTTAACGAAAATCTGACTAATCTCAAGCATACGGGGCGGCGCTCAGGGAAAACTAGCTCGACGTAACAACATTAATACTATACTTTTCCACCATAACCATTCGTCAGACAAGAAAGCTTAGTACTTAGCTTATCTCTAATATCTCTGGTAGATTGGACGAAAATAAAATATTTACACTATAGGTACATGTGCTCCACCTCCAGTGGGCTCCACACTTGTAGGTGTCGTACAAGGCGAGTAATATTTTCGAGGCTAAAGATCTAGAAGCTAGATTCTCCGTAGGCTGTAAACTGGGCAGCAGCTTTTCCATTGTTATATATATAACACTGCGATCTCCAACCCGCCTGCGAAGCGTGGAGATTATGGCAATAACCTCCCCTTTCGTGGGAGACGCCCTAAGTCCCGCAGTAGACCGTTACGTGTGATGATGATGACAGGTAATTTAATCAAACATTACAACACAAGTTCCCAACATTATTTGACGTAAATTGAAAACGGTTGTAATTAAAGTTAATTCCCCATAGACATCATGGGTCTAAATGGGAATTCTACGAGGATTATATTAAATAGAAGTCAATTAAGGGAGGAATCACGAGGGAGTGGACCTTTTAATAAATTGGAAGTGAAAATAACGCAATTATTTAGAACATGGTATTATTCATAATAGTTAAAGGTGGGTCTACACTGACTGACTCCTTTTACGACTTCGACATTATCGTCGGAGGAGAATGGGGACTTAATTGTACCATTAACTAGACTTAGAGAGTCGGGAGGGACGATGGCAAATTTTACATTGCTTCAATTGCAACATTGGTACCGACTTGATGTACGATAAAGGAGGAATTGATTGACCTATCTTTGAAATTTGAAAGTCTGATCAGAAATTTCCATGGGAAGTGGCAACAGTAGACTAATTACGAGCTCTGGTGCCAACAATTCTCTGATTTCAATTATTGAAATTCTTACTTTTGCGATTACATAGATCGGTTTAATAGTTTCAGTCTATTGCAATGGAACATGTTAGTAACTGAATCTATGAAATCGTTGATACGGAATCGCAAAAGTGACAATTTCAATCATTGAAATCAGAAAATTGTTGGCAACAGAGTTACGTAATTAGCCTACATGGCTTAATATACTGTTCATAAAAGCCATCTTCGGTTACATCAGCGCCCATTCGATTAGTGGTCGTAGTGGTCGCCACGACTGAAATGGGTCGGAAGAATAATAATAAATGAACGGGAAAACATAAAAACTGGAGAACCACAGACTTCTAGGCAGAAACCACATTCTTCCACTTACTATGGTTTAAACAGACTTCTAGGCAAAAATCACATTATTCCACGGGGTGCTTATACATTCATAAAATGTACATACAAAATAATAAGAAGGCGCCACAAAGGTGTGACGTCATCCCGTTTTGGCCACAATACACGCAAATCTCCGTTTTCCAAGGAGGCCGACTATAATCTCCAAAACAAAGGGAGGACAATAATTCAAATGAGTGAATTTATGAATAACTGAGTCAAGATAAAGGAAATGGTCGATAATGAAACGGTATCTGTGAATCCATCTTCTATACATAGTATAAAATAAAGCTTCCCGCTGTCTGTCTGTCCCTATCTACTCGTATGTATGTATCTATGTACGCTTAGATCTTTTAAACTATACAACGAATTTGAATGCAGTTTTCAACAATAGATAGTGATTCACGAGGATGGTTTATAAGCAAGAAAAAAGGGTAGGTACGGGTAAAGTGGGCGTCGAGCCCGCTAATTTTCTTGGTGCGCTTGAATTGTAAGCGAATTGAAATTGAATCACCTTAGCAGCTCAACGGCAGTTTTAATTGTAGCAAAATACCAAAAATGCGTAATTCTGCCATTGCGATCCGATAATATTTCAATCGAGCCATTAGTAACAGTAGCAGAATACCAAAAACGTGTCAAACTGCCATTGATCTGTGATTACAATCCAATTACAATTCGATTGTGGGATTAGTAAATTAAGGGACTCGAGGCGCTGGAGGTAATTGGTGAACAGCCGTAGATGGAGCATGCCTGTCTAGGAACACCCTATTCACTCTAGCCTTGAAGGCGTCCAGATTATAATGATCAGGGAATACACAGGCAATGTGTTCCATTCCTTATCCGTACACTTTATAAAGGTTGAATCAAAGCAGCTCGTGCGGATAGAAATTCAATGTGGTTTCTCGGGAACGGGTCTGAAACGTTATAACCTAATTTTACGCGGTCAAAAGTCGAAGTCGCAGGCAAAAGCTAGTTATTCTATAAAACTAGAAGAACTAGAACTAGTAGTTCTAGAAGTTTGTAAAATATCAATAAATTCCTGTTGAATTTTCTTTTTTTGTAATTTTGTGTGCAATAAAGTGTGTATCTATCTGTCTATCTAAGTTCCTTGAAAAGCGACGGTTTTCAACCGTCTCTAATCCAGGTTGTACAGACCTTTATGGGCACGTGGGGCATCATGTTATCAACACAGGACTCGCCCGACCGAATTCGATCTCGATAAATACCGTTTAGGAGGGTAATTTACAGCGGGAAACACTTTTATGGGAATGTAGGTTTTCGTGGTGTTAAATATTCACAACATGATAGAAACAGCTTATTACGGTAAACAGTTGAACTAGTCATCAACATCACAGCCACAGCACAGCTAATTTAATTTTTGAGGAATTTCGTTATCCATTTCATGTAGCAATTCTAGCAGAAATAACTTAAAGGAGTTTAAAACATTTACAATTTAAATAATGTTCTCGGATTGTTTATTTATGATATAAAAAATACAGATGTTTCTCTGACTCACTGATTACTTACGACCGGCTAAAATTAAAAATTGCTTTTTATTTTACGGAGTTGAAATTAATCTTTTTCTTAATTTCATTTGTAGCTGTAGTCTGAAAAGAAAATGAAGCAGTGTCCCAAAATAAATGTTCATATTTTAGTAAACTTCTACTCCGCCATCACCAAACTCATACTTGTAATATAGTGTATCGTAGACAATTGTCAACATCAACATATCTAAAGTATTATTATCTAGAGTATGGAAACTACAGCGAAGCAGCTATTCTCAGAATATGCGACATCTGAGAGAGAGGTTTAAGAGAGGTAGGGCATAACGGAGTATCCCGTTCGAATTGGAGCCGCCCGACTGGGGAAGTACCTTACAGAATACCGCAGCTAAACAATACTCTTTTAAATAGTTTTGTGTTTCTGCCGGTGAGTAAGGTTTCCAGAGCTCCATGGGGTGGGAATTTGGGGAACCGTGGCTTTGGCAGTGGAGGGATATTTGCCTTTTTGCTGCCAGAGTAACGTGTTATAAAGGTGGGCAACGCATTGGCGATAGTCTCTGTGTTGCTAATGTCTATAGGCAGTGGTGACCACTTTCCATCAGGTGGCCCGCTTGCCTGTTTGCCTATCGTATGACATAAAAAAAAAATCTGACCTCCATAACCTTGCTACCAGGGGAACCTAACCAGATTGGATCATGATTACACATTGAGTCTCCTGAATGTGCATAGCCGCAGGGGGATTCAAACCTCTCGCTTACGAGTCGAATACCTTAACCACTAAACCACCGACGCTCTCTTAAATAATTAATAATATTATAAATTCATATGCTTTAATATTTGGTCTCTACACGAGGTATATCGATTTTCAAGAGCAAAAAATTATAACCTGTATAGGGGGACTCCGTGAAAAAACTTTGAGAACCCCTGACCTAGGGTAAATAGTCCAATAGTAACCCTATGATTGGTACGGTTATTTTACCTACATTGTTTCAAGAGCCAGGTAGTAAGTTCTTAGCCATTAACTTCCCATGGCCGTTACCATAAATTAGTATGCAGCAAACTGGCGTAACAACAGTAACTTTACTAGCAATTTAACTGTCGTTCTTGACAGTTTAACTTACGTATTGTTACTGCAGTTTTATTGGTCAATTTGTAACGAATTTAGAGGTTGTTTTGTTAGCCGTATTTCGAACCTGTTTAAGTTCAAGTAATTCTTGTTGGTCGCATCCAGCGGACTACTAAGTGATAGTGTATATTTTTCCTAATGTTCTAAAAAGGCCACTCCAAGTGTCTCCATATAATATTAGTAGGTGTGGAGTGTAATATAGGCCATTCCAAGGAGTTTCTATGACCACCTTTCGACTCCATCGTACCATATTAATGCATTAATATGGTACCAGCTCCATGATACCATAATCATGCATTGTCATCCAAGTTACATAAGTATACAAAATTTTAGCTCAATCGGATACCAACAAATGGTTGAATAATTGTTTGCGAATTTTGACGGACAACTTACAAATGTACATTGCGAGTTAAACAAAGGCCTCTGAAAAGGAGATTTCAGGTTGTTTTACAGAGCAAAAAAAGGAGATTTATCAGTTTGTTTTACAGAGCAGCCTGCCTACATGCTAAATAAATAATGACCATGATCCAGGATTTGGCAGGTGAGGTAATTACAGTGACCTCCATGACCCTGCTACCAGGGGAACCTGACCAGATTAAATAAATAAATAAATAAAATAAAATAATCGTGGACAAATTCACACAGCGCTATCTAGCCCCAAAGTAAGCAAAGCTTGTGTTATGGGTACTAGATAACTGATAAACTACTTATATACTTTTAAATACATACTTATTATAGATTGGATCATGGTTACACCATCCAGTCGCCTCAATGTGCAGGTTTCATCACGATGTTTTCCCTCTCCGTAAGAGCATCGGTTAGTATTCAACTAATGTACATAACGCAGAAAATAGTCATTGGTACATGGCCGGAGCGGGATTCGAACCCGGGACCTCTGGCTAAAGAGCCGTATACTCTAATCGCTCGGCCACCGACGCTCTGCTAACACATGCTAAATATGATTATGCAATATTTTTTTAATTTCGACAGGAGAGTAGTTTAATATTCTAAACGATAATTTATGTAAAAATTCTTTCTCTAAAAAATACTGCAGATACTTTCATTTTATTATAAGAATAAAATAAAATAAAAAAGAGCTCTCAACTTTAGAAAAGGAACGTATCTACTCATTTTAGAATAAACCTAGAGGAGATTCCAAGCCAGACATGTCTCTGTAAGACAACTTAGTTGCTTTTTACCACACTGTAATTAGCAAGGGCCAGTGTATCTGCTCCGCGGCCAACTTTAAAAATGTTGAACCAAGTAATTACCCATTGGTAATAAAACAAAACCTTTTAAAAGCTTTCAAGTCAAAAATGTTTCTCTTTACCCGCTGGAACAAGCACTTAAGCAGTGGCATAATAGTGGAAAGTTTGCAAAATGACACTTTTTCCAAGTTACAGAGCAATTTACTCTACGACTTTCATCTTTGAACTTTCAACTACGGAGACTTTCATCTTTGAACTTTGCTGTATCCACGGATAACTTTTGCGTCATGTTACGCAGTAAGGTAAATGTTTTCTTTGTTATTATGCCATTACAATAGCTGTCTTTATTTTCGAATTTTTAGACTTTTTGAAGCAAACTTGGTTCTTTAAGCAACGAGAAAGAGTTTGTTTATTATTAACTAGCGATCTGCCCCGGCTTCGGGACGGGTAGTGACCCTAAGAAGTATACACGTATTCCTCATGAATCACTCTCTCTAGTGGTGAAATCGGCGTGAATCCGATCCGTAGTTTTTGAGTTTATCGCGAACAAACAGACAGACAGCGGCGTGGAACTTTGTTTTATAATATGTAGTGAAATTTCGACGACCTGAGTGGTTCAGTGGTCAACATGCCGGTTTGCCATGCAAGAGGTCCCGGGTTCGATTCCCGGCCGGGCAGAAATTGAAATGATGAATTTTAATTTCTGTTACGGTTCTGGGTGTTCTATGTATAATAAGTTTGTATTTAAAAGTATATAAATAGTTTACCAGTTATCTAGCACCCATGACACAAGCTTTGCTTACTTTGGGGCTAGATGGCGCTGTGTGTGAATTTGTCCACGATTATTTATTATTTATTTATTTATTTATGACAGGCAGCCATCTGATGGATAGCAGCTAGATTTCAAACATACGCACTTAATTGCCACTGTAAAGACTAGTGGATATGCATTATGTATGTACTACCCAGTTTCAGTGTGTACACTTGCGTGGAAAGAATATAAAAAGCTTTCTGCCAATAATGCAGAATCCAAAAATGCACAACTACAGTATTTGGGAAAATGCGCGTACAAAATACGTTTCAAAGGAACGTACGGGCTCAAAGGAAGACACATAGGATAATTAAAATTTGTCGACATGTTCTTCAAAAACATCCCTTTGTGGACTCTTCAACAAGCTGAACACTAACCGATGCTCTTACGGTGAGGGCAAACAATCAGCACATTCAGGCGACTGGTGTGTGTAACCATGATCGAATCTGGCCAGATTCCCGGAGTAGCAGGGTCACGGAGGTCAGATAGCAGTCGCTCCTCAATTACCTGCGGCTTTAGCCAAGAGGTTTCGTTAATCAACAATCGTTTGTGGCAGCTGAAATTGGAATTTGACATAAGCTAACGTTATCTGACATAAGCTAACGTTTGTGGTAGAAATTCTTGGTCCATAGACAATTCACGTACTTTCGATGTACAAAGGAGGCGGATTGGTGGATGATCCTATACAATCAGAGCCAATGTAGATGTTGGTAGTAATAGTCGAACTTCGACCTGTCAATTTTCTACCATACACGCATCACGCAAGCGGAGCTGTCAAAGATGGCTAGAACGGCAGATCTGCCAAATCTTGTATAAAAGTTAAGGCGAACCCGCGCCCTCGTGCGCACATTAACGCCAATAGTATGTAGTATAGTAATTACCTACCTAAACAATTTAAACAATATTTAGATACAACTCCGAGACCTTGAAATCCGAACAATAGTCATAAAATCAAAGCCATTAAACAAAACAACTTGCAAACAGGAGCGACAGTAACGACTAACTTTAAAATGTTGTTATCAAACCATCTGTCATTTGCCATTGTTTCTCTTCTGTCCCCTTTATTGTCGTCTTTATGTGAAATGCGGTGTTTCAGTATTGTTACACAATGTTGCGATAATCGGCTTTGAATTATGTTGTTTCTGTTGCAATGTTTGATTGGTTACGTAGCTTTTAGTCAACAATGGCGTCAAATGCTTTATGGGCTTCAAACGCAGGGTATTATCTATAGTACCGCTTCTATGTATGTTTTGTACATTGTACATTAGTCGCCTTGTACGACACCCATGAGTGTAAGGGGTTGGTGCTATTCTACTCTGCCGGACACCACACGGCGAAAGCCACGGGTAAAGCTACTTACTTAGCAAGTATTTTTTGTGAATACCAGTATATTTCATTTATCCTGTGGTACCCGAGTAAAATTTTTTAGTCGCCTGAACGTGCAGGTTTCATCACGATCTTTTCCATCACCGTAAGAGGTTAGTGATCAACTTATGTACATTACTCTAAAAAGAGTTATTGATACATGTCGACACTGGGATTCGAACCCGATACCTCTCGCTTACGAGTCGAACCCCTTAACCACTAGGCCACCGACGCTCGCTTCTCCTTGCAAATAGTCGGGTGTGAAATCCACTTATTCTGAAAACATATTCCATGGTGACTATAAATAAATTGAATTCCGATCCATGGCAATATTCCGCAATCAGCGCCCGGCGCGGCCGAATCATCCAATACGTTTTATTACCCACCGACGTAATTGAGTGGTTGTCACACACTTTGAGCGTAGAGACGAGCAGATATGGTATTTTTGTTTATTACACCAAGGTGGCAAACAAGCTTACGGCCTGCCTGATGGTAAGCAATCACAGCCTATGGACGTTTATAATACCAGGGGCATCACCCACGCGTTGCCGACCCCGTAAAACCATTTCACCCCTTCCTTGAAGAACTCCATGGTATACCGCATATTTTGAGCTATAGCTCAAACTATTTTCTAGAGAATATTTTGGATTTTTGCATGTTTGAATGTATGGGTGTAATGGATAAACTAAAATACAATGAACGTACGTGAATACCGTGGCATCACACTCGAAATTCCTGTTAGTAAAAACCGCATCAAAATATAATGATTTCTTCAATACATAGGTACTAATAATCTCCATGTTGATGTCGCTGTAAATCTTAACAAGAGTCGTATCTGCGAGAATGACTGATACAGTCTCCAATTTATCTCTTATCGTCAAATCTTAAAATTTCTATAGTCACAGCGTGGTCATGGTCAGTTAACGGATTTCTCTTTGGAAGTAATTTATCATCAGTGAGTAATATCCTGTATTGTATATTAACGTTATATTGACCGATGAGATTTTATTAAATGAATTTGTTGTATTTATGGCTGTTGTTCAGTTTTGAAGTGGACAACCTACCACACAAGCGTCACAGCATATGACGTCATAAGTTATGTCAGATGGCCTTGTCTAATTTTGGAGTGATATTACTTTTTTTTATGCTACTCAGTGACAAGCGACCAAGCTGATGGTAAGTGGTAACTGTAGCCCATAACATCTACGATTTTTACATTTAGGTTGCAGGTAACAAAAATGCAAAACCACAAGTGCGTCGTCACTGTGATAAAATGCCTCATGTCTGTAATTTCGCTGGCTACCTTATCTATATCTTGTACCCCACATAATGTTTAAAAAAATTGTTTATTATTTATTACCAGTTTGTTATGTTACTAGTATTTGGTTCTTGCCTATAAATATAATGCGTTTTCTTTGCATGAATACATTTACTTAAATATTTTTACTGTACACAACATATCAATACTTGATTTAGAAAGTAGAGTATGCTTAGATATCAGTAAGTCTAGCCGTCAATCAATTTCAAATTTATCACAGCTTCAGTCTTTTTCGTGGGCAGCAAATAGAAATAAAATTTTCGCTATCGTGGCATCGATTTATAATAATAATAATATATTTATTGACAAGACAACAGTGGTCCATTTGTTTGTTAGTAAATCTTAGTCTATGTTAGCAAAATTTACAATAACTATGTAATAAAATTATTATTAGTTATTTATTGATTTATGGTTCGTCACTGCTTGACAACTTCAAAACAATTTGTAAACAATATAAGTATTAGCTATTATAAATATTGTCTCCAAGGCCAAAAGGAAACAAATACACAAATTAACAAAACAAGTACGTCTAGAAATTCGTAGACCATTTAAAATAATGGTCGCATCCAAATAAACATAGTATCATCTCTTTTCAGAACATAATATAATGAATTAGAGAGCCATTAAAGTCTGAAGGGCCAAACCCAAGGAAATACAAACAAAAACCATAAAAACTATTACATTAAAATTGAAAATAAATGTTTCTACGAGCTGAACAGTTGTTTGTAAAGAAATTCTAATAACTGTAAGTACACCCTTTCTTATTAGCCGATAGTTTTGCCTTTTGTTGGCAAAATTGCTGTTATAAAAGTTAATTGAGACGTACCAATAAATTTAATGTTGTCTGACCTACAAAGTTTCAATTCAATTTAATTTGCCATTTCCAAGATAATTAAAAATTTGCTTGTACGAAAATTAAATTTTCCGCCATTTGCGCCATACAAGACGCAAATTTCATAGGTCCTAACCTAATATGTTATGTTACGGTTCGGGCTTCTTCGGTACAGCGAAGTAATATTTCACTACATGCTACGAACAGCTACAAATTGCTACGTTTCCCTCTACGGCGTAGATCGTCTACGAGAGTTCGACGCCTGTCTTGCGTGGGAATAAGCAACGTTTATTTATGGAAATGCCAATAAATTGCTATGAAATGTGATCATGATGTATGTACTGTTCTGTTTACGGTGTCTGAAATGTATGTACTCGCTTTGGAATAGCTATTTGGGTGAGTAATATCATACCGAAGGGACTTTGGCTCCCTGTGTGTGTTCTACCGGCTGTACAATGGGGAGTGTTCCGAGGAACTTTTCGATCTGGTGCCAACAGCACAATTCCGCCATCGCATCACCCGCCGTGGGCTGGGTACTCATCCTCACTACGTAGACCCTCTGTTGGTCACCACGCGAAGGTTTGAAAGAACGTTTCTCGCTCGTGCGATTCGGATGTGGAATGAGCTCCCAGCCACAGTGTTTCCTTTGGACTATGACATGGGATCGTTCAAGAGGTATATTAGAGGTCTCTTCAGAGGCGGGCAACGCATCAGTGACTCCCCTGCTGCTGGTGTTGCTGATGTCCATAGGCGACGGTGACCACTTTCCATCAGGTGGCCCGCATGCCTGTTTGTCTGCCGGATAACATAAAAAAATAAAAAAAAGACTTAGCTCATACGTTATATGCTCATTTTTATATTTTATATCAGATATGTCACTACATACTTGTTAGGGATATTGATAATAGACAAAAAGGCACTTCTGTAAAACAAAACATGTAACCATGAATATTAGTTAAGAATCACCATGTATTTAGGATATAGCTTTCTAAAGGCTCGATTCTATTTTGGCAACTTTATTAAACTTAATTGAAATGTAAATTTATATATTTCGACAAGGTTCTATCCTCACTCTTCTGAACGCTCGCTTGGAGAGCTGTCATTGTACCACCCATAGGTACTGATTGCGCACGAATTAACTAGTAGTAAAGTTACAGACGAATATCCTTCGTTCCCGGTCGTACCCACTGGAAACGTACCCATCTGGGTAAGACTGGGATATACTTATATATTTGTACTTCTGTACAAATAGCACAACTGTACAATTACGTGTACTATATTTCTATATAGTACGCGTCATTGTAGAGACGAATAACCGATTAACCTTAACGTCATTGGGGTAATTCGTGATATTTTAAAATACAAAAGCGTTATTTCAAACTTGTATTCGTATTCAGCTATACTTTTAGTTTAGTTCTTTAGCTATTTTCCGTATTTATATAAACTTAAATTATGGTCTACAACGCCAATCTGTACGTTTAAAAAGAATTCATTTCGATGAAAGCGTTACCTGCTTCGGCGACTAATGTTTTCGAGGCAAAAGATCAAGAGTCTCCGTAGGTTGGAAAATGGGCAGCAGCATTTTCCATTGTTACATTTAAACACTGCGATCTCCAACCCGCTTGCCAAGCGTGGAGATTGTGGCAATGGCCTCCCCTTTCTTGGGAGAAGCCATGGGTCCTGCAGTGGACTGTTGCGGGCTGTGATGATGATAATGATACCTGCTTTGCCTTAAACAAATACACTATTCATAGCCGAACATCGGTGGTGGAACATGGTTTAAAGGGTCCGAGTAGTAAGAGAGAGGTATATCCCCATTGCCACCATGTACCAACGATTTTTTCTAAGTTGAATACTAACTGAACTTACGGTGAGGGAAAACATCGTGAGGGAACCTGTATATTCAGGCGACTGAATTTGTAACCATGATCCTATATCAGATCAGGTGCCTCTGTTAACACGCTCATGAAGGTTAAATAGCAGTCGTTCTACTGTAATACCTGATCTACCAAATCCTTGATCATGATCAAGATGAACCTCGGGCCCTTGCGCGAGTGAGCTCAAACTGATGTCAAGATGAATTATTTATTATAAACACCGTCTTCGCCGCACCAACGCTTCCGACGATCTTAATTACTGGTGTTCCTAGAATTCCTGAGGGAAACTTCACAATGGCCGTCACGTCAATCACGTTTGAGCCCTAGGGATGCGCTGAACCATACCGATACAATAGGATTGAAGATCGAAAAGCGATTTTTGACCCCCGATGTAGGGGGAGGGTGTAATTTTGAAATGTGATGTGCAACTATCTGTATTTATGTATGTAATCTTTGTATTGCATAAAATTATAACATTACAGGAAATAAAAATACAGTTTATAATGCAAAGGCGAGATTATCCCACAATGGGATTTCTTCGAGCTAACTTTTGTTAAGTCGAAAGGACCTTTGATGAGCGGTGAAGGCAATTCCGGGTAACAATTCTAAGACAATCTGTCTGTGTGTCTGTCTGTGGCATCGTCTCTTCTTTACGGCTCGACCGATTTTGATATTTTTTTTCCATTTGGGATTGAGTTTAATCGGTATGGTTAGTTAACGACTTTATTTCTTTTAAATCTGCTCAAAGGAAAATATTTGAGCGCAAACTTGGGGGCTTTCTGACATTTGTCTCAATGACACTGAATATCGTATAACGAACCAAAATAGAACCATTATAAGCGAATTTTGTAAATATACTCGTTCCACGAAAGAAAGCGAAAAACTGGCAGCATAGTAGACGTAATTATTAGATTAAAATAAAACGTAAAGATGATCGTTAAAGCTCCTTTCCGACTATCTTAGGGTGTGAGATAAGCCCTTGTAATGTATGTGGGAGTAAGTGTATAGAAATTTAAGAAATATGAAGATTAAATCCATGTATATTATTGCAAATAACATACTAAATAGACAGCAACAGATCGAGAGGACATATTTTGTTAAATTAAGCAATTTATTTAGAATTAGCAAAATACAGACAAATTCACAATCATTAAAATTGTTATATCTAATAAAAGCAAATAGAACATAGAAATAATACGAATTATACGATTAATCAAGATTACCTGAGGAAGACAGCTCAGAGCACTGGTGGTGCCGTGTCCGCAGTCGGACAACGTCTGACCTGTCGAGAGCGATGGCCGCTTTCTTATATACTGCGGTGTACCCGCATGTGTGGTTTTTAATTTAAGAACACTACCGACATTTTATAAAAATGAAGGTAAATAAAATAATAATCTTATTTCCCACATGTATATTTATTATCTTTTGTAATTATGTCCTATATTAACTTATACGCAATAAAAAATTTACATACATAAAAATGGTTACATGCTATTTCAATTGAAATATGCACACACACACCACACACTCGCTCGATTGCCACCCTTTATTATATTATAAAAAAATTGAGCATCCCTAGCGTCCCATGCTTACACCCCCCCCTCACCCCCCTCACATCCCCCCCTCGCCCTGGAGGCTGAGTCCCACATTTTGCACCTTAATTGTGGAAATTAGCCTCTCGGCTCACCGCGAGGGTATTCTGTAACAGCAATTTGTTAGGGCTCGGCCTATTTTGTGATCAAAGTTATGGCTAAGCCAGAATCAGAGCGAGATGCTAGTTGTAGTAGGTGTAGTTGTATTACAATTCCATTGTTAGGCCGAAAAGTTAGGGTTTCAAGAGAGGGTTAAAATATTTTTAGAAGTTTCTTAACGAACACGATATCGTGCGGTTGGCAATGGACACGTTAAGCTAAGTCTGCGATATTATCTATGTTATAGCGTAGATAATACGAAACTGTGTTTTCTTTACAATATTTCTTTAAAAAATTACAGAACTTAAACTGTGTATTTAAAATGTGTGATTCGATGCATATTTTACAGTGTGAACTAACAGCTGGATTTGTAACGAATGTTTTCAATAAATGATGATACCTATGTTACCTCAACAGTTTTGTCTGAAGATAAGAATGAGAATTAGTTCTCCGTAATATCCGGCAGAATATAATGCGGCACCAACTCCTTACAATGAGGGCCAGTTTATACGTAGCCGCTTATAAACCGAACAGAAAACGCGTACGCGTCGTGCCAGACAGAAAACGTGCAGTCTAACAAATCTCGCGAACTTCTGTATGTGCTCTAGCGGGTGCAGTTCAACGTGCGAGGCTAATGTACAAAAAGGTTATCACAGACATAATACTATTTTAGAAGTACTTGAAGTCTGTGAGGTTGGCCGTCTAGCTAGGACCTTCGTCGGAAGGATGTGTCGTAGTATTTCCTGTGTAATCGTAAAATTGTAAATTCATTTTTTTTTAAGAACAAGTACTCATTCCAGTAATGCCTTTGTGTTAGTTTTTTGCATAAAAACTGTATGACTCCGATTCCGCTAAGTGATATAGGTTAATATATAAAAAAACACACACACAGTACAGTTTATAAATTGAAATTAATATTATGCATTACCAACTATGACACTAATATATGACACGTCTCCCTTCCAAATCTTTACAATTCTATTTCGCAATCATCATCATATCAGCCCATAGTGTGTCCGTCTTCACACGTAGACCTCTTCAAGCTCCCACGCCTGTCTGCTCCTCTTTCCGGCTACCTGCAGCTAATTTATAGTCGCTCTCACTGGTGCGAAATTAACTCATAAAACCATAATCTGACAACCGAGAGTCAAATTACTAGAAATCTGTAATCTCATCGCAAGTGAGAAGGCTCACGAGCTCTAGAGCTGTCTACACTGCACCAATCAGTGAAAATTAAATTTCACATCCGCTCTGTCTGGCTACCTGTTACAAAAAGGCAGTGCAAGAACGGATTTATCGGAAAAGTATTAAATTGCTAGTTAGGTTTTAAATTTTACTAATAAAAATACGACTCTAAAGTAATAAAATACGGTCTAGAATTCTAGCATCGGAATAGCCCGCAGAGGAAATTAGATTACCGCTAACCGGAAGCTCGGTGGCGTAAATCTGTTAAAATTGCCTCGGCATCGGCGACGATGGCGGAAGGAATTCGAAATGTATCAGCTGATCGGTTTCTTCGATGTATTTAGGTATCCATATTTGGTGGTATTTATTAATTGTAATAGGTCTAAAGGTGGAGAGATTGTAGTCAATCCTGAGCTAAACCAGCATTGTTCTTCCATACACCTCCTAAGTAAGCGAGAGGGACTGGGTTCGAATCCCACTGCGGCCATGTACCAGTGACTCTTTTCTGAATGATGTACATTAGTTGAATACTAACTTATGCTCTTACGCTGAGGGAAACACCGTGATGAAACCTGCACATTCCGGCGACTGAATAACTGTGATCCAATCTGGTCAGATTCCTCTGGTAGCAGGGTCACGGAGGTCAGATAACAGTCGCTCCACTGTAATTATCATATCTGCCAAATTCTGGATCATGGTCAAGGTAAACCATGGGCCCTCATGCACGAGAGCAGAACCGGGACATTAACGCCTAGATGGTATTTTTTTTCCATATTTCATGGTATAATTTTTCTGATCCGGACGAAATGGAGAAGAGTGAGTAGAAAAGCTGATCATGGCAGAAGCCAGGATAAGCGCTTAAAGCGCTCCAAATAATATTCAAAATAGATTCAATACAATGTAATACAATAAAGGTTGGACTATACTAGGTGACAGCGGACCAACGTTACACGGCGCGTCTAAATATTAATTTGTATAAGAGAGAGAGAGCATACTATGCGGCAATTTCATATTCATACTCTATGAGTGAGTATGAGTATGAAATTATCTGCTCACTTCATACTTCATACCCATAACATTTTGGTGAAACTGCCGGTATCAGAAAACATATCTCACAGGAAGTACAGGAAGCGATAGATTGACATCGCTGTATACCGAAGACTAGGCGAAGGAGATAAAATACTGTAGAAAAGCCGGTAGAAGCCGGGTATTGACATCTCGAACGATGACGATGACTTACGTTAACCCATGAATCAACAATAGCATTTTTACCATCATCATCATATCAGCCGAAAGGCGCCCACTGCTGGACATAGACCTCCCTAAGAGATCTCCACTAAGGCCGGTCTTGTGCGTTCCGCATCCAGCTGGTACCTACGATCCTTATCAGATTGTCGGCCCACCTTGGGGCCTACCCACGCTGCGTCTTCCGGATCGTGGTCGCCACTCAAGAAATTTCCTGCCCCATCAGCCATCTATTCTGCGAGCTATTTGCCCTGCTCATTGCCATTTAAGTTTGGCAATCTTTCAGGCTATGTCGGTGACCTTATAAATATAGCATTTTAGTGTATAATAGCATTTTAGAGTCTCAATTTCAGAATATCAGAACCAGCGGAACGGTACAACAAAAACCATACCAAAACTTCTAAATGGAATTTCTAACACGCGTAACTTGACTAAAGCATTATCTCTAGACTAACTTATCTATGACTCTGCCTAACTAAGTTACCTACCCTACGGGGCACCAGCTAAGCAAAATGCAGCCGGGTGCATGTTATTATGACTAGCAACTTAGTTTGCAACTTTTACGTCCACCGTAAATTCAACAACTTTAGAAACAAAATGGTAATGCAGTTGTTCAATATTCAGCGCACAATTTGCTGTAGTTATAGTGTAATGTATATTACAGTGAAAACATGGGTAATGGAGAAGTTTTAGTACATAACTAGTTGTTTATTTATTTATTGCACACAATAAGGAAATATAGAGATATAACATAGATGTAACTGACACAACAGGCACTGCTTATTTCTAAAAGTAATAAGAGAGAGTTGTTGATAGAAATGCTGTGTTTATCAAAACAGTTTCGTTACCACGCGATGTTTCATATAACATTATGTCTTTATGACCCTAGTTATTACATAGTATATAACCTAACCGAGAGAAAAAGTCGGATAGCCCCCGACCAAGTTTACTTAAACTCAATTTTTTTCTTAACTACAGAACCGATTTTAATGAAACAAAGCTAAGAACTATCTCGATTAAACTGGTTTTCAAGTAGAGAAAACCGCATCCAAATCGGTCTATCCGTTCGGGAGCTATAATGCCACAGACACATAAACAAGCCACAGATACACACGTTAAACAACCCCTTCTTTTTTCGTCGGCGGTTAAAAGCCAAGCTTTTTGTTTCTCTCCTTACACTTAGGTATATTCTAAAATTTTGGTAAAAGCTTTTGTAGTTTAGCAAAATTAAGTAAATGTAAAAACTGACGCGAAAAGCGACTTTGGGACGTACATATCAAAGTAAGATTGAGAGAATTTGTCTTAGTTATAAACAATCGAAAAACTGTGATATGTGACTGGTACATTATAATTCGTCACTGGCCCGAGTTCTTTCTTTACTTTAATTTTAGACTATCCAGGCATTTGACCGCCATCTCACCTGGTGGTAAGTGACGATGCGGTCGAAGGTGGAGCATACCTGTCTAGGAACAGCCTATTCACTCTAGCCTTGAAGGCGTCCAGATTATAGTGATCAGGGTACACACTCGCAGGCAACGCGTTCCATTCCTCAGCCGTTCGCATTATAAAGGTTGAACCAAAGCGGCTCGTGCGGGCAGCTGGAAGATCCACGACATAAGATGAGTTGATGGATCACCGTGAGTCTTAACGGGGCTCTTCTCCGATTTATCACAGCACTAATCTAACATAACATAATACCTAGTGTCTTCGAAAAACACAAACATACTTACAAATTCACGCCCGCCTCCCATAGAGACTGTTGAGTGCCACAAGCTACGATCCTAACAAACTTATAAATTGCTTGGTTAATTTCGTCGCAGTTTACAATTATTACAGTTTACAGTTTCTTGCGAGATATACTTAATCCACAGAAATCAAATTAAGATACAGAGGTACATAGAAATGCTATGTGGGGCGTCAAAGTGTGGATAACTGTAAGTACTACTACACATGAAATTATTGGTGAGAAATTACTTATTATTACTACATTTTATAAAATAACGTCCCCCCCCCGCCTCTGTCTGTCTATCGCTATCTGTTCGCGACAAACTCAAAAACTAGATACTAAACGGATTTTCATGCGGTTTTCACAAATAGTTAGAGCGCTTCATTCGCCTTCTGTCAGGGTCCGCTCGTCTTGTAGGATTGTGTTTTCCTACTATAGCTTTCCATTAGAAAGTTGTATTTTGGCTCATCAAGTGCGATGACTACGATCTTACCCGCACAACTCATTCTGGCAAAGCCGATATGTCAGAATGGGTGACATTCTGACATATTGGCTTCATCTATCAGCAGGGAGACCACGTGGAGATGAAGTTGGCTTAAGCCCAAAGGATAGTGGTAGGGTGTCAATTTCCTCCCTTATTTTCCTCAAGAGTGAGGCACTTTATCAAACCTTACCTAGCATACAGTCACAGCAGCAGATGTTACATATCTATGTACAAACTCTCTAGCAATATTTAACCGTATAGTGTAAGGCAGTCAATAAAAAACACATCTAAACATTTTCTCGCCGCCGATTCCTGCGATTCCCATTTTCCTCAGGAACGATATGAAAGTTTGCGCTCAGAAAACCTACGAGCGTTCCCTTCCACCGATTTATTCCTATACGGAGAGTGGCAAACTGGAGTGTGGTTTTCAATAATTCATGTCGCTTCTTCGCCGATTGAATAGTGTGTGACAAAGATTCGAGATTTATCGCTAGAACGCACAGGGAAATTCATACCTACGGCTGGAGCGATCGACGCTAGCAGTGTACCGTTACCCATTACGGTACAAGGGTGAAATTTATAGGTATTGTGTTACGATAAATAATGTTGGCGAACACCAGAACCGTTTTGTTTGCATGTGGCTTATGGATTGTGAAATTGTGTACGGTTAGGGATGATTGGATACACCTCTATCCATAAGGGAATCCATTTTTTTACCACGTGGTAAGAAATGGACTTTCTTATGGATGAGACGTTGAATATTGAAAGCGCGTGACTGTGAATGTAATATGAATATGGTGGGTGTAGAGTAGCCCGATATTTTGATGCATCGTCGAACTTCGGGCGCTTGCGCGCGAGAGCACAACCGGGATATTAACGTCAAGATGATGATGTTGATCAATGTCCCGCGAAATATTAGCCAACGTACGCGGGAAAACAATTAATACAAGATACAATTACAGTTCCTATACCTACACCGATGTAGGTAATTGATTATAATATTGTATTTATTTAAGGAAATATGGCATAAATCACGACGAAGGTATGAAACGCTACAAACGCGAAATGGATCAAAATAGATTAACAATTGGACTTAGCCGTTCTTAGACTTTTTGTAGGAAAACCAATAATTTGTTACGATAAAATACCGCTACGTAAGCAAAGAATGAAAAGTGACGGTAGAAAAAATAAAATAGATTCGTTTGAAATGAAAGAAATTCCTTTCGAATTCGTAACAACATTCTGTTTCGTATTAATGTAATTGAAGCTTGTTGTTATTCAAGACCACAACTTCTTATTATCGTGAGCAGTGTTTAAAAAAAATGTAATTGTACGGCATCCCACTCTTTAATTCAAAAAAATATTTGTACAGTACTTCGTCTTTTACCAAGCTTGTTTTTTTATTAAAATAATGAAATAACTATAATATTGTGTCTATGTTAATATTGAGTCATCATCCCCTCGTCCTTATTCTAATATGTGGGGTCGCTTTGCTACAACATGTCTCTAGGATACATGTCAACCCTCCTTGGGAATACTGATAAACAAATAAAATAAATAAATAATCGAGGACAAATTCACACAGCGCCATCTAGCCCCAAACTAAGCAAAGCTTGTACGATGGGTGCTAGTTAACTGATATACTACTTATATACTTTTAAATACATACTTATTATACATAGAACACCCAGACCCGTAACAGAAATAAAAATGCATCATTTCAATTTCAGTCGACCGAGAATCGATCCCGGGACCTCTTGCGTGGCAGATATTGTGATGAGATCGCAGTAGTACACTGAACAGAAAATGCTGCTGCTATTTTTCAATCTATAGTGGTTGTCTCGGATTTTAGTCGCTTTTAACAGTATTATAGTGGAGAGGGTTCATTCAATTCTACGCTGCGGATATTTTATAGAGATAGTTAGGGAACGGGTAAAAAGGGAACCGACGGTTGTCGGGACCCAAAACCCTTGTCACCCGAAGGTAAAAGTTCACTACTTCCTTAGTAACCTGCAATACCTGAAGATTCGCAGTGACAAACAGACAGGCTGCCTGATGGGAAGTTGAACGTTGAAGGTATAAAATGTAGATGTAGGTATAAGCAGCTTCAAAAGTAGAATGAATCCACAATGCTGCAATGCGGGAGTATTCCCAGAAGGCTGGTCGCGGTACATTTGAACATAACTAGGCTTAGCTCGCTTAGGTATTGCCTGAAGTTTTATCGGAGAGTCAGTTTTTGTCACATTTGATATATATATTTCTTTCGTTTCTGACGCAATAAGAGATTTGGAGCGTGTATCTGTGTGTCTGGCTGTGGCATCCGATAACGACGTACTTTGTTTGTGGGCTCTTCCAAAACAAGAGTTCTTACACCCGTAATTATATTAGAAGTTTCCTTAGTGGCGGGCAACGCATTGGTAGCACCCCTCGTGTCGTTGATTTCCATCGGTGGCGGTGACCACTTTCCATCAGGTGGCCCGCAGGACCGTTTGTCCGCAGTATTTAGACCGTTTAAAAAATTATGAAAAGTTACTAAGTATGATATCTTTATCAAAGTGTGCGCGGACGCATAGGGTTCCAACTGACAATACGTGAGTGGCGATCGGTACTATGTGTCTGCCATGAACTAAATTGACCAATCATCGAGCCGTATTTAACGCAGTGCGCACACTTAGCAGACGAGCACTGCGAGATCGCACAGCAACGCTACTTTATTTAGACAAGTCATCATCATCATCGTCCTAGCGCTTATCCTGGCCTATTGACAGCCAGGGTCCGCTTTCCTACTCATTCTTCTCCACTTCGCCCGGTCTTCGGCATCCACACGTCGTAGGCCGTTGGCTCTCGCATCCGACTCAGCGATGATAATCCATTGCTTCTTTGGTCGTCAACGGGGCCTCTTTCCTAATATCCCCAAGTACAGGCACCTTGCGAACCCTATTTAGTGTTAGTTTTGCTTCTATAAAATTGGTTTAGTAGCAATATTTGAGGTTATAGTGTGTGTGAGTACTGAGATATCATTTCTATGTCAGGGGCTTTACAAATTTGGATTTTTTTTAATTTTTGGATGCGTTTACGACAAAAGTAGCTTAGCAATGGACAGCCGGAAATTATCAAATTTTTAGGCAAGCTTGCTGATCTAGTATCCACACAAGTTGAGCGAAAAAATAATTTGAAATAACATTGTCACAGCCAAAATGGAAGTCCAGAATGATGCCAGATCACAACTAAAAACTCCCATTTTTCATAAAAAGAACAAGATATTTTCGATGCTGTGTCTTTATCTATATCAGTTACGGTGCGGTCTTTATCGTCCTCAAGCAAAGTGTCCACTTCTATCCACTTATGCCCACTTGTGCCCACTTATGTAAATAGGTCGCGGCTTCATTCTAAACAGATCCGTCACACCGGGCCCTCGTTAAGTAGAAAACCTCGTTACTTTATACCCTCGGGCAACGATAAAGGCCAGCTGTCAACAATTTCTTGAGACCCAGTTCATTACAAGTCGGTCTCGCAAAATACCCCTGGGATATCGTTATTTTTAATTTGCCTAATATAGGTTTTGTGGAAAGAATTTTTAAACGCCTCTTTTTAGAATACGTTTTGATGTTCGTTGTTTTGACTAGTTTATGACGGTCTGTATAGAAGACTAAACTTCTTAAAAAAATATGTCATTTCAGTATTGAAATTTAATAGATTTGTGAACCAAGTATGTTGAGATTATATTCTAAAGCAAAAATAGGGTATTTTGTTATAGAAATAAGCAGCGCATTGTGTTATATACTGTACAGACGACTTGCGTGGTTCAATTGCTTAACATTGGTGTGCCATGTAAAGATCCCGGGTTCGATTCCCGGCCGAGCAGAAATTGAAATGATGATTTTCTTTACTTTAAGTTTTTTTTGTTATATGTAGGTCTGGGTGTAATATGTATCCTAAGTATGTATTTAAAAATATATAAGTAGTTTATCAGTTTTCTGGCACCCATAACACAAGGTTTGCTTACTTTGGGGCTAGACCGGTAGTAGGTCTAAACTTAGAAATGAAAACGAACCGTTTGGGGACTTTCAATTTTGTAATTCGTATTTATAATACTCAAACAGGTACAGCTTTTCCTCTACTCATCACAGCCCATCACGGTCCACTGCGCGACTTAGGGTCTCTCCCAAGAAAGGGGAGGTTATTGCCATAATCTCCACTCTTAGCATGCGGGTTGGAGATCGCAGTGTTTTAAAAATATAACAATGGAAAAAGCTGCTGCCCATTTTCCAGCCTACGGAGACTCTATCTTTTGCCTCTTAGTCGCCTTATACGACACCTCCTCCGCAAATACTTGTAATCTAGGTATTTTGTTTGTGTTACAATATATAATGTATTTTGCTACTCCATGGAATCTACATTCCGTGCAGCAACGCGAAACCTTCAATTTAAAACAAAAGCCGCATTTTTTAAACTGCACGCGCATCCCGAGAATCGAGATTAAATATATGCACTTTTAGAATATACTAAATTTAAATAAAGTAACATTTTGTTATTATTATTTGCAATAAAATTAATTATGTTATATTAACAATTAAATATACGTAAAAAGTACCTATACTAATATCTATATCTATACCTATATCTGTTATATAAAACTAGTCCCTATGTCAGAGAGAATAGCGACTAAAGTCAGGCTAGGTTCTATAGACGTTTACAGCCACGGCCCGAACAACGAAATATAACCTCAAATGCTCAATAACTAAATACAATCAACCTCTGATTGTGCGACAAGGAACACTCAACTACCAAATAACATTTATCATCGCCCTAAGACTAAGGGCAGGCCCTAATAACTCGTTAAAGAGTGTAGCGGACAAAAAGGCCTGTTATCAGACCGGCCAATCGTCGTAGACGACGACGACGGGTCGGCTTTACGGCTAATTTTCCGGGATAATTCCGACCGACGCTAATCACGAATGCGGAGGGCTTATTCCGGGAACAGGTTTTATAATTATTCCTAGGTGTTGTATATAAATTTTGACCTAGTCATGATTTTCCGGAATAATTCTGACCGACTTATCATGAATGCGGAGGTCTTATTTCGGAATGGAACAGGATTTGTAGTTATTTCTAGTTGTTTTATATAAAGTTTGACCTTGTTTACCTCGTTAGTCTAGTCAAAGAAAATAGAAAAAACATACAATTCAAAAACATTTATTTCTCTATAAAGGCAGGTAAGCTTATGTATCTTAACACAATTACTTGTTTCAAACACAAATATTTTCGTTTCATTTACAACATTATGTTGTTTTGGTGTTAGTTGTAGATCTATAGATAAAGTTACAGCATTTGGCATGAATAAGGATGTAATTTTTTTTATAAATGACTCATGAAAGGCTGTACTGTAGGTTGTACCTAGATGTTTTAATTTGTTTTTGTTGAGGCACCCAACTTCTATATTGATCTAGTTTACAGTCTAATAGTTTGACAGTGTGCGCATTTATTAAATAGACATAAATTACAAAAAAAAATTTATGAAGTAATCAAAATTATAGCAGACCAAACGACATTTTTATTAAATAATTCGTTATTTTTATAATAACAATCCTTTACTACATGCTTAGTCAAAATGATCTTTACTTCCACCGATAAGTCGACAGCGTCCGACATAAGAACCCGTTACCGAAACAATTTCCACTTCAAAACGATCCCAAATCGTTCCAGAGCCAGCTGCACCGGAATAGGACTCCGGGACTTTTATCAGTGCCCGGAAACGATTGGACCGGATTTAGGTTACCGTTCCTGAGTTATCAGCAACGTAATGGTAACTACTTCTGTTTAGTGCCGAGCAATAAATGTTACCACCACCGAGATAAGAGCCAACAGACGCATGAGTGGAACCGTAGTAATATCAGCGACCGAAGTTATTTATCGTGCTTTGATGGCTTAGTTTTATTCCTTTCTGTTGTTGTTATTGCTGTGATAGTGTATTTTATTTATAATACGGTTTTGAGGATGTAATAATATCGGTGGATGTAGGTTTTATTAGCAAAATGGACGTTCAGGTATGAAAAGGTTAATGAACGTGGAAGAAGCCAAAGAGATTGGTTATGACCGTAGCAAATCTCTGCCTACACCTACAGGAAAGAGGCATGACATTATGTATGTATGTACTATTATGTAAATAGTGATTTTATGGTTTAAAATTGTTTAGGAATATCTACAACAGCCCATAACAGTCCATGCTCGACTTGAACGGCGAACCTTTCCTTTCTACGTTAATTTAGGGCATAGCAGGATATCCAATTCGAAATGGAGCACCCAAATGTGAAAGTAGGTACCTTCATTTGTCAGGAATATCACACCCAAACTATTTACTGTCAGAGCAACGTATCTAGGACACATTTTAAAGGTATGTATCGGTTTCCTACAGCGTAGGTACCTTTTTTGACGAGTAGCCCGATATTTTGACGCAGTTGCATGAAACCTGGAACATTCCTTTTAAATGTGTGATAATAACCGTGATAGTTTAAAACTTTAACGTATGTAGGAGTTTTGGAGGTGAGCAACGTAGGTATTGTAATGAGAATATGAGTCTATGAAACTTGAAATAAATGATATTTAATTTAATTGCTGTACCAGGTGTTGCCCCATAAGCAGCGGTGAGCACTTTCCATCAGGTAGCCGTTTGTTTGTTTGTAATACTGATTGATATAAAAATAGTTCAAGTATGATATAAACTTCAAAGCCGGTCAGTAGAAGGAATTCGTGGATTCTGGCGCACTACACGACCTCCGACGTCCTCGGATTGCGTAATCGCGGGATGAGCATCCTAGAATTTTTTTGTACTAATCAAATTACGGTTTAGCCCTGTATGAATTAATTGCGCGATTGCGTGTAGCCATGATCCAAACTGCGGGGCTATTGTCTAACTCAGTTGGCAACTGAATTTGTTTTTAAATAATTCAACACTACCTCATCTACGTTGGCCACTGGCTTCAGCGTCTACCGAATTAGATTAGTGTTTTTTGCTTTTACTTTTAAAAGGACCACGGAGGTTAATCGTCGCTCCCCTGTAATTACTAGATCTGCCATATCTTGGATCAGGGTCAAGCGGTCAGGCACAACCGGGATATTAACGCTAAGATGATAATATTTTTGATAATCGATTGCGCTGGGTCCAATAGCTCTAACTTGCGCCCCTTCCGAGATAGCGTTTCTGCAAAGGCAACCCCTAGTAGATTAGTTAATGAGTTAATAACCTCATTAACACCATCGTCGATCGTTATGCATCATTACTTAATCACCCGCCGTCGCGATCCTGGGTAATCACCGCTGCTAAGTTTCATTTTATACCGTCGACTGTGCTCTATTTGTCAATACCCTTAAGATGAATTTATATCTTAGCATCTTCATTTGTTTTTACCACAAGGGTGGCAAACAAGCTTACGGCCTGCCTGATGGTAAGCAGTCACCGCAACCTATGGACGTGTGCAATACCAGTAGGCCTAGCATAAGTTGCTCTCGCGCGCGATAAGCGAGAAAAAGCGCTTCATAGGTATTGCTATCTCTTTCGTCTTAGTATTGGGAGAAAGAGACAAACGCTCTATCGCGGCGCGAGCTTTGTCGCGGACACACTTGTGCTAGGGCCACAGGGGCATCATCCAGGCGTTGCCGACCCCGTAATAACTTTCACCCCTTCATTCATCTCCTTTCTTTCGAGTTCTTCCTTCGGTACAGAAATCATTCTTACCATTTCCTAAGAGTTTTTACATGCTCAATGAACTCGTCGGTAAATTTTTCGTTCTCTACAACCTACAGTACAGGTATTGGCCATAAATATTGCACATCGGTTAGTTTCGGCTTCGTATTTACTCACACGCGTGCGACAGAGACGACGCTATACGAAGCCGAGCTAGCCGAAGTGCATTATTTACGGCCGACACCTGTATTCTATTTTTATGTTCACCAATAATAAAAAAAATCTGGCGTTAATGTCCCGGTTGTGCTCTCGCACACGAGGACCCGGAGTTCGCCTTGATCGTGATCCAGGATTTCGCAGGTCAGGTAATTATAGTGGAGCGACTGCCATCTGATCTCCGTGACCCTGCTACCCGGGGAACCTGACTAGATTGGATCATGGTTACACATTCAGGTGACTAAATGTATAACTGTGATCCAATCTGGTCATTACGATTTTTTTCCTTACCGTAGGAGTATAGGTTAGCATTCAATTTCAATTTCAATTTATTTAGCATTCCATGTGTTTTACAAAGGTAGTAATTTTACATAATACAAAATTATATAATGGGTATCAACATGGACCCGGATCGGGCACAGCATACCGGTAGAGAGGAGGCACTTGTTTTATTAATAATATACCTTAAAAATTATATTTTAGAATATAATATTAATACTCTATATATGTAAATATAGAGTATAATACTTGTCTAGTACGCTTAAGACAGAGCGAATTGGAGGAGCAAAAGTAGCAAAGCGAATCCTGGTGCAAGCCGGGACCGGCTTCCACTTAATAATTAACATTTATTTAATAATTTTTTATTTGCTTCATATTCATACTCTATACATGTAATATAGAGTAATATGACATTTCCTTCGTTATTGGTTAACATGTATTATATTATTAGTATCTATTATATTCAATATTATCTTAATTCCTTTATCATATAATTTTTTAATAAATTTCGTTTATTGATTATAAATTAATTTATGTAAATAATAATGTTTATTTATAACATTTTATATTATCAATAGTATATAATAATAATTATAATAATTAATTCAACTAATATACATAACTTAGAAAAAAATCATTGGGAAATGGCCGCAGTGAGATCCGAACCCGGGTTCGAATACCTCTCCCTTACGAATCGATACCTTAACCACTAGGCCACCTGGCCACTAGGCCTATTTTTATGTTTTTCAATATTATCTACTACGTAATGTAACTTGCTTACTGACCAATCGATATAACTTTTTAATTTAACAATAATGCCCATCACTCTCATTCATTAAGTACAATAAGTTGATGTGGGTAGCTTATGGACACTTTGTGAAATATTGTACAAACTACAGTATTATTTATTTATTTATTTAAAACTTCGTGCACTGTTACGTACATTGGCGGACTTAAAGCTGAAATCTGAAAATGAATTGGCTTATCTGCATCTGCTGAAGTAGTTGGCTGGCTCAATTGTCTTCGTTTTGAAATTGTTTGGATATCATCTTCAAAACGATGTTTCATTTCTCGACCGACTTGAAGCCTGTAGAAGACATATAATAATAAGTTGATAAATATTCTCCCAAAACATGTAAATATGTGGTGTCCAGCAGAGTAGAATAGCACCAATCCCGGCTTACACACGTGAGTGTCGTACAAGACGACTAATGTTTTCGAGGCAAATATCTGGAGTCTCCGTAGACTGAAAAATGGGCAACAGCGTTTTCCATCGTTATTACAACACTGCGATCTCCAACCCGCCTGCCAAGCGTGGAGATTATGGTAATAACCTCCTCTTTCGTGAGAGAGGCTATAAGTCCTGCAGTGGACTGTTATGGGCTGCGATGGTGATGTAAATATGCTAAAAATTGTTAAATTAAAAGTACTTACTTGTTTTCTATTTCTTCACAGATATTATAAAAAATAATATCTAAATCTGAATCTGATGCAATGGCACTCTGAGTTAAATGTTCTTCGTTTTGGATTTCATTTGTATTTTCAAAACAAAACTCTTTAACACTATCTACTTCAACACAAATGTCGACTAATTCAGTATTTTGGCTTAAACCATTCGTTTCACAATTTTCAACGAAAAAAGCACTAACACATTGATTGAACTGAGCCATTTTGGTTTACAAGTATATTAAGCACGAACTGACAGCGAAGACAGACTGGGTAGAAATTATTAACTATGACTTGCTTATATATACCAAGTAGGCTCATTAACGTTATCGAGCATATTTACTAATAGCATAAAGTTTTTCTGGTGATAATACACATAGATGGTGGTGATTAACAAACTAACAATTGTTAAAATTACAAAGGTCCATAAAAAATTTAAATAACGACTGTTTTAAATAAGGTTCATGGGGTGGGAATATGGGGAACCGTGGCTTTGGCAGTGGAGGGATATTTGCCTTTTTGCTGCCAGAGTAACGTGTTATAGAGGTGGGCAACGCATTGGCGATAGTCTCGGTGTTGCTAATGTCTATAGGCAGTGGTGACCACTTTCCATCAGGTGGCCCGCTTGCCTGTTTGCCTATCGTATTTCATAAAAAAAAGGTGTCATCTTGATTCAATATTAATGTGTAAATGCTAATTTTGTTATAGCTTCGTATCTTATTCGACTATTCAAATTGCCCAGTAGTACTACTATATCAATGAGATCACTTCGATCTCAATGTCTAAACGTATACTTACTTTTAACAGTCAGATGAGGCTTGCCAACCATGTGTTCGTGTACTCGTAATGTGAGTATCGTTGAGTTTCCCTAGTCCTAGTCGTTGTCGCTACACCAATAACCACATATTTCGTGGGAGAAGCCCAAAGTCCTGCAGTGGACTGTGATGATGATGTAAATACGAGTATGCTAAAAATTATGAAATTAAAAGTACTTACTTGATTTCTATTTCTTCGCACATATTATAAAAAATAATATCTAAATCTGGATCTGATGAAATGACACTCTGAGTTAAATGTTTATTAAACCGTTTATTAAATGGTGTACTTTGAATGGCAATAGCCAAGACTTTATGAAAGGTTTCGATTGAAGCGTAAAGGGTAAAATCACTAATTAGCTCTGGTGCCATTACCAGAGATCCATCTGCAGACTCCCACGAACAGTACTCGGCACGTCGAAAATCGGCCGAAGAATTGACAAGGTTACGGGATGGTGGAATGGTGAGGCACAACAATACATGTTTCAAGAAATGGCAGCACAGTAACTCACTATCGGATAAGGAAGGGTACTTGGGAGCAAAGTGCGAGCTAAAATGACGGTGGCAAAAGCGCGGTCAGCCCATCTGGGTCCGCTCTACGACGCGCTGGATACTGTGGAGTGGCAGAAGCTCGTCAACACGCTGGCAAAGCCGCGGAGTCGAGCCAGTGTAGATGTGAAAAAATGTGTTGCTATAAAATTCACGGTCGGCGTATTGCTCACGCTATTGCAAAGTATATTACAGACCGTTGGTGGGGTAATTTCAAGGAACTGTCTAACGAGGCCAACGCCTTGGCATGATAAGCCTGATTACCCCTGACGAGGTGGAGATGTCTCTGGCCCGTATGAATACCTATAGAAACCTAGAAAACAATGGAGTCCCGGGGCGTACTATTGCTAAACTATTTAACAGGATCGTAGATACGGAGCTATTATTTAAGTATTATTACGCCAATCTATAAAGGCAGTGTGCAAGAATGCGACAACTATCGTGGTATCAAACTTATGAGCTATTCGAACAATGAAGCTATTCGAACGTATTATAGACCAGAGAGTTCGACAGGAATGCTCTTTGTCCGAATGCCAATACGGTCCAATCTTTGTCCTCGGGATCCTCCAGGAGTCCCACTGCAATAGGAATTAGGTAACCAAAACGTTTTTTTAGGAGGCGTATTCCGCTATGATAATAATAGGTACCCACGAATCCTTACTACTCCCGTCTACGAAATCAAATCAGCCAAAAGTAAAACTCGAATGCACGAATTACACGAAATTTTGGTAATGAGCGGTCTTATCAGTACAGTAAAAAACTGCCAGAATTTGGCAAATGACACCATGACATACCTACACTCATATTTTAATTACGGTACCTACCCTTTATTAAGCTGATTACTTTTAATTATGATATTCATAAAAGCAACGGAGAAATGTTATTTTCAGTAAACATTAATAAAATTAGAAGGGAAGAGGAAAAAAATATATTTTTCCCTGTAGGTAATTCTTGTTGAATTCCTGATATGCAAATGTAAAACTGAGAATCAGCTCTACATATCTGGCTACACAGTGGCACCACTACATACCCAGCTTTAACTAAATCTGAATGAATATAAACTCTAAGGAAAATAGATTTGCTCCGCAGGGCACGGCATCAAACAGATCTGGGTCAGAGATAAATATATCAGTGAGACCTGATCGTGGGTTGTTTGCACATACACAAAGTTATAGTAATTAATACCTAGGTACACTAACCCTTTTTCAGTAATGTAAACTTTTAATCGAATTAGTTGGAATTAGTTTGAATACATTCTAAATGTTCTGCCCAATTCCGGGTCTATAAATCTCAAATGAAATTGAACTATGAAAAGTACATTTAAGCGCAGATATTCGTTCTCGTGAAATAACTGTGCTATTTTAGTCGAGTGAAATGGATATTGGGAATATTATATTGTATTATTATTATAATATTATATTTAAGCTGGGGTCCGAAGTGGCAAGCAAAGAAGATGTATGAAAAGAGTTGTGAATATATGCGAGGCTAGGGAGTTGTGTCAGGACAGAGCAAAGTGGCGGTCCATGGTCTCTGCCTACCCCACCTGTGGGACAGAGGCGTGATCTTTATGTATATGTATATTGTATTGTAGTGATCATGCAAATGACTGTTTAAAAACCTTTAGTGTTTATTTACTTGGATTTTCCCTTCGTTAAAAATAATCACAATAAGACATTGTAAAACACAATACATTTCGATCTGCGCAACCTGCTCCAAATCGAAGTGCTCCACAGAATACTAAGTGCTGAAGCGCCAATGAATATGTAATAAGTACACGAAAATGTCAATCTGGAACGAGCAGTTTATTTAAAAACTGTCCGTCAGGCAACTCCGAGCTTTATTTAAAGCGAGATCGAACTCATTCCAGGGTTTCCGCTTTTAGACTTAACCTAAAAGCAACCGTTAAGCTCCGAGGCTTGAAGTAATCAATCTTTGTGAAAGGCCGGCTTAAGTTTCTGTTTGTAGTGGTTTCTTGTTTGTAGACTCCAATGTTATATATATTTTTAGCTGCATCTTGATATTATATGATGTTTTGTTTGTTATAATCATCATCTTTGCGTTAATATCCGTTTTAAGTAATAAAACCACATGAGAGTTTTTTATATAAATAGTTATAATTGAATATTATTATTAAAATAGAAGGCTTGTTTGTCTTACAAAGGTAATCAATACATTAAATTAAGAAATAGAGAACATAACTCAAAATATATTATGTTGATTGCCTGAAAACTATTATAACAATGACATTGAAAATAAAATGCATTGACAGGAAATTGAATAAAATCTATCTTTATCTTTATTCTTTATTGTACACAAACATGACATAATGATACAGTACAGTGACAGAGGTGTACAAAGGCGAGCTTAACTCATTAATAAAATATGATTTAAACTTGGAATAAACCAAAAAGACGGCAACAATCCCAGTTGTGCTCTCCGGATTTGGATTTGGCACATCCGCTAAATACAGTGGAGCGACTGCAATCCGACCTCCGTGACACGGTTAACAGGGGAACATGACCAGTTTGCATCATGGTTACACATTGAGTCACCTGAATGTGCAGATTTGTTCACGATGTTTTCCCTCACAGTAAGAATTATCCATCGGTTAGTGTTTACCTAATTTACATAGGTCAGAAAAAGTCATTGGTATGTCGTTTGATAAGAGATTGTCTCTTGACATGTCGGTCGGTCACATCAACCCTATTTAATAAAAAATATTTAATTTATTTAGAAGTTACTTACCATTAAATCTTAAGGGCTGCGTCTGCATCTGATACGAATAATGCTGTCAAGGTAGCCACGCAATGTACCTAAATGTGTACGTATTCCAATATGTTACAAAGTGGCTAAATTATTCAGGTATGTAGGTCGTCATGCCATCGTCTCCCGTATGCCATACGATGCTCTCTGGCTATTTGTCCATCGATAACTAAGTTATTTCGCACAAGGGATCTATGTTAAAACGCCCACCTCGTTTGGGTCAAGATATTACACTAGTGGTAAATAATTAATATCGGCTAGTTTTGGCCCATAATACATATATACGATGTCTGCCCAATTTGTCCCAAATTTTTATGCAATTTTGGTTTCTAAACTAATTACAGAGAGCTTAAGTTATTATTTGTAAACAAACGCGCAGCAGACGCATAGCCACCGCACAGTAATCGTGTAGCATCCGTCATCACCGCGTCGTGTGCACGCCATTAGGGTAGTCTACCACTGGTAGACTAGACGTTTTCTGTCTGGTTGCTACGCGGTGACCATGCGGGCACGACGCGTACGCGTTTATTGTCCGGTTTGTGAGCGACGACGTATAAATTGACCCTTATGCCACAGATATGACGCTCTACACGTTTTTTAAATTATAAATAGGCTTGCATTTGACCTTAACTCATCGACGGAAAGTCGAAGATGTATCATGCGTGTCTAGAAGATACCAATACCATGGAATTCTTAAAGAAAGGGGTTAAAAGCTATTTACGGGGTCGGCAACGCGTGGGTGATGCCCCTGGTATTGCAAACGTCCATAAGCTGCGGTGACTGCTTACCATCAGGCAGGCCGCAAGCCTGTTTGCCACCTTAGTGGTATAAAAAAACCACACTAATGTACACTAACAGATTTAGCGATCTCTGATCTCGGTGTTTACCGCAATCGTACAAACAAAGTAATATATGCAACATACAATTTCATCCCATAAAGATTTGCATACATCGCAAACATACATTCTGCCAAATCCCCGGTTTACAAATCTCGGATGAAGTTGAGCTGTAACGGGAAAGTCTTGGAGCGAACGCAATAAACATGATCGTAAAATACCTGTGACTTTTAAACCGTGTTCGAGGACACATTGTACTAAATGGTACGATATGCTTCCATTTTGTTGAACAAATAGCAACGCTAAGGATAATTTTTGTCTTCTTCAGGGCTTCAGGGACAAAATTGGTGGGATAATGAGTCAAAAATCCATACATGAATGTTGCCAATTGAGACTCAGTCACTATACTCGTAACTCTGTGTATTGGTTTGTATTTTACATAGGGCTGTAACCATGCGAAACTCTGCTCTCTCTTTGGCTTCGATTTTAACTTCGCTCGGGGTATCTGTACAAATGGGTCTTTTGTTATTTAAGCATTTAGGTTTTGCTTGCTTGGTGCTTAATATCGAAGCAACTTAGGCATCTGTATAGAGGTTTTGCTTGCTTGATGCTTGCTAAAGCAAAACAATCACGGTCACCTGACACAAGCCGGTCACCTGATGGAAAGTGACCACTGCCGCCGATGGACACGTTTATACGTAAGAGGGAGGTATTTATATTTAGAGATGAATTCGCACACATACGTTTTAAAATTGTGTATATGTGATTCGACTATGCTACTTACGTTTGTAATTTCGCACAAGGCACCATTGCAACTCTAACTTTGATGTGAAAATGAAAAAGTATTTTCCTATTGTTACCTAGCCATGCCACGCTAACAATACCTGTGTGGAAATTATACTTAAAAAAGGTTATGGCTGTCATGACCTTGATACCCTAGATAGAAGCTTACGTGAGATTAAAGGTTCTAACCCTAAGCTTGCGTGCTAAAAGCTCATTTCAGTCCACGTCCTCTGGCGCAGTTGCAACTATAAATATCGTGGTATTTACTGTCGTGGGAAGGCATTAAAGTTGACTGAACGTGACTGCGGGCTAGTGGTTATATGGCTTTTGGATCTTTGCTGTGGACCTTGAGAAAAACTTGCAAAGTGTGTAATTTATGACCAACAAATTGGCGTAGCTGTAAAGCCTTGAGCATCGGTAAATAAAAATAATAGATTTGCTTGGATAAATTCACACAGCGCTATCTAGCCCTAAAGAGAGCAAAGCTTGTGTTATGGGTGTTAGATAACTGATAAACTACTTGAGTACATTTTTTAATACATACTTATTATTTATAGTAATCCAGACTCGTAACTGAAATTAAAATTTGTCATTTCTGCCCGGCCGGAAATCGAATTACTAAGAAAATCGAATACGTTTTCTTTATTTATGACTAAAAAAATGAAATTCAATTGGTGTACAGAAGTATGAGAAACGTGCTACAGGGTTGCGAATCTGTCGGTGTCGTGAAGGTCGCATTTCAGGGAGTGTGCAAAGGAATTGCGGGATATGCGGGTTCTAATTCAACCGCGTTGTGGATATTCCAGCTATTCGCAAAACTGTGTTTGTTCAATCTTCACCAATGCGTATATTGGAGCCCGTAGCTATACGTTTTTTGCACGTGTCGTGGTTCAACGGATTTCCCTTGCATATTGCTTAGACAACTTTGAGTTTTGTACAAATTGCATAAAGTATATATTCCCTTTCGCCTTTTCGCTTACGCGCAGCTACCGAACTACGAATGCGTAGCGATCGCGTAGCAAACTTGTAGCCGTAGCATCTGCATCACTAGATTGTCCTCTTATTTGTCCACGAACATTTATTTTATTTTATTTTTATTTTATTTCTACGCTGTAGCTGATCCTATACTGTTTGGCCACTGCGTACGGTTTGAAAGCGGTAGACATATAAACTACAAACTACACATGATGCCTAGAGCTACGTTCTATCATCGCACCACTCGCCACCGACAGGGAGTTCATCCTCACACCTTGGAGCCAAATTGGTCACGAACTGTGCGGTTCCTAAGGAACTTTCTCCCATGTGCACTAAGGTTGTGGAATGAACTACCTGACGAGGTTTTCCCTGGAGAGTACAACATGGAGTTCTTCAAGAAAGGCGTTAAAAGGTTTTTACGGGGTCGGCAACGTGTGGGTGATGCCTCTGGTATTGCAAACGTCCATAGGCTGCGGTGACTGCTTAACATCAGGCAGGCCGTAAGCTTGTTTGCCACCTTGGTAGTATAAAAAAAAATAGCCTTATGGAAAGAAATAAGTTGCAAGTGATTATACTCCCCGCATCGGATAATCTAGACGCCTAGCCTTCACCTAGCCTTGGATAGGTAGGCTGTTTTTAGACTTGCATGCTCCATCTTCGTCATGCCATACCACATAGCCACGAAGTGACGTAATAATGGTGAACTTCTTTCGCATTTATTTTGTGCAATTTTTGCTTAGATTTTAATTGCAGCTCACGCCTCACTCCAACATGGAAAGCTAATATCAAAGATTTTGACATATGGATTTAATATATTTAATGTATGTTTCACACAAAATTTAATAAGAGAGGTAGGGCTTAGCGGTATCCCGCTTTCCTTTCGAATTGGAGTCGCCCGACTGGGGAAGTGCCTCCACCTTTTATTTATGATATACTGCAGACAAACAGGCAAGCCGTCCACCCGATGGAAAGTGGTCACCGCCGCTTATGGACATCAGCAACACCAGGGTTACTAATGCATTGACGCCTCTAAAGAGACCTCTAACATACCTCTTTAACGATCACATGTCACAGTCCAAAGGAAACACTACGGAATATCGCAGACAAACACTACAATTTTAAATAGTATTGTGTTCCTGCCGGTGAGTAAGATTTCCAGTGCTCCATGGGGTGCGTATTTGGGGAACCGTGGCTTTGACAGTGGAGCTAGTTTAGCTGCCAGAACAATATGTTATAGACGTGAGCAACGCATTGGCGATAGCCCTGGTATTGCTAATGTTTAAGCAGTGGTGATCACTTTCCATCAAGTCCCCCGTTTGCCTGATTGCCTACGGTATGAAATAAAAAAGAACGCTTACCGACAGCAAACTTATAAAAGCCCTTTTTGTCTGCGAACAAAAATAACGTTAGAAAAAGGTATATAGCTCTTAAGTATTCGTTGTCACGCTAGCGTGGGCCGAACCCTGTTCTTAGTTAAAAGAGTATGTGTGAACATTTATCATGACTGTATGGGTACATGTATGGGTTCCTTATAGTCCTTGGTGCTACGAATTGGAAATAACAACTAAATATATATTTAGCCCCGCGAAATATCTGAATGTTTACAGAAAAATCAGGTGAAAACGGCTGGGGACGGCTAGTTTTTAACCGCTGACGAAAAAAGGGGTGTAATAAGTTTGACGAATATGTCTGTATATCTGTCGATCTGGCGCTCTGTCGAATTATGTGTCTGCCTGTGTCATCATAGCTCCCGAACGGATGGACCGATTTCGAGACGGTTTTCTCTGTTTGAAGACCAGTTTAATCTAGATGGTTCATAGTATTGTTTCTTAAAAATAAATTTAGTAGTTTGGGAAATACTGAGTGAAGTCTAGTGTGAATAGGCTGTTCCTAGACAGGCGTGCTCCATCTTCGACCGCATCGTCACTTACCACCAGGTGAGATGGCGGTCAAATGCCTGGATAGTCTAAAATTAAAAAAAGAAAAAAACTTTTTTGGGAGTTTTCCGACAGCTGTCGATTACGTTATTTCGTTAACTACAAACAAACATCTAACAAACAAATCATCATTCCAGCGATCATTCCCGGTTTGCCAGGGTCCGCTTACCTACTAATTCCTACTACCTATTTCGAGTATCAGCATAGTATTATTATTCTGTAGCATCAGTGGGAGTTCGCATCTCGGCATCTTTCTGTTAACAGTTGGGGCATACTTGCGGAGCTTTAGTTGGAATTGTTAGGTAACAAACAAAGTTTTGGCGTACATTCCGGAGGCTTTGCATTCAACACAATTTGTTTACATCATAATGAAGCTTGTATTCTAGCGTTGCTGGTACTAAGTTTTAATGATTGTTAACAGCTATTAAATTCTGTTCGCGTTACAAAACCTCTGTGTAATAATAGAAATAAAAAAATAATCGTTTTGGCGCTAATCTCCCGGATGTGCTCTCCAGTACGACGGCACGGGGTCCGACTTGACCATGATCTAGGATTTGGCGATCAGGTAATTGCAGTGGAGCGACTACCATCTGACCTCCTTGACCCTGCTACCAGGGGAACCTGACCAGAGTGAATCATGGTTACAAATTAATCGCTTTATTTGAATAGGTTTTAAATATATATATACTTATGTATTGTGATGTCAAAATAAATAATGTCTATGTCTATGTCTATGTCTGAATTCGGTTGCCTAAATTTGCAGGTTTCATCACGATGATTTTCCACACCGTAAGAACATCGGTTAGAATTCAACTAATGTACATAACTAAAAGAGTCATTGGTACATGGCCGGAGCGGGATTTGAACCCGGGGTCTCTGGCTTACGAGACGTATACTATAACCGATAGACCACCGACGCTCGACATCTAAAAATTTGTGGTTGTAATAGGCGAAAAGAAAAGTTTATGTTTTATAGGAGCCTAGAGGGCCACCACAGATGGTGGTCAATTGCATGCGGAAAAACCATAGAGTTATTTACGAATATCTAATGTAAAAGTTTTAAGAGCTGTTGATACTATAACAAATAAAACAAAATAAAAAAATGCATAACCGGACCTTATAGCGTCGTGTTAGGCGGGCAGGTGGAAATGTATGACGTTTGTTTCCACAATAATAAAATAAAAATAAATTTCATTTATTTCAGACATATTAGTCCATATCTTACATGAGAGACAGATTTAAGATGTCAGTCTAAAAAATATTATTACTGCAATGTCAAATAACTAAATTTCCAGATACAAATATAAAAATTTCCAATTAAAATGTCAATGTACACAATATAATGTCCAATAAAATAAATTAAATTGCAACTTTTAAATGTCAAGATTCTTGTAAAAAAATAATAGGATAAAATAAAAATCTGATAGTTAGATAGATAGAAATAATTATTCCAAGCTCGATTTTGTTTGGTGCGAGATTTTCTCGTGGAGAGGCACTCAGAGCTACAGCTTTTAGTATTATTAGGTATCTTTGGAGATCGCAGATTGTCAGCGAATATGAAATGAAACATTACGTACGTTTAGATTTTGTAGTGTAGTTAGCTTATAGCCCGGTTGGCCGGTACTTTCGACCTGGACTCAATTCTGATTTTAATTAATTTTTGGTAGTTTGTTCGAAAATACTGTGGGGTATGTAATTTAAGTTTTCGACCTCAAAGAGCCTGTGCTACCTCGAAGGGGGCAAAAACCTCGTAGTTTTTGGACTTTTTCCAGTTTTTAGTTTATAACTCGAAAACGACGGCTTGTAGCAAAAACGCTCTTACACTAAGGTAATCTACACAAAATTCTTTACCTTTGCTAACGATATTTTTTTCAAATTCCCAACCGTTTACGAGCAAAACAGCCTCGGTAAAATATCATTTCCTGAGGAATAGTCATTCACCGATCAGATTTGTAATGTTTTCAAAAAGCCGGAGCGCTATGTGGCAGGAATCTACGTAGATAATATAGCAAAGCAATTAAGTAAGTTGTATCACGAATCCATATCCACAATATCCATCCTGACTCAGAATACATCTAGTAGTAAGTAGAGTTTCTTAAGGCCCTGCCACACACAGAGCTCGGCGCGAGCGTGGCGCGAGCCTAGGCAACAAAATATCCATCCTGACTCAGAATACATCTAGTAGTAAGTAGAGTTTCTTAAGGCCCTGCCACACACAGAGCTCGGCGCGAGCGTGGCGCGAGCGCGGTGTGATAGTTGCCTAGGCAACGCGTCAGCATCGCGCCGCGCTCAGGCCGTGCTCACGCCACGCTCAGGCCGCGCTCAGGCCGCGCTCAGGCCGCGCTCAGGCCGCGCTCAGGCCGCGCTCAGGCCGCGCTCAGGCCGCGCTCAGGCCGCGCTCAGGCCGCGCTCAGGCCGCGCTCACGCCGGCGTGAGCGCCGCGCCGCGCCTGCGCTGTGCAGTGCCACAAACTTATCAGACCTAGTACCGGCGGCGCTGTTTTTGGGATTGACATGTCAGTTCAAATACATTTCAAAAGTAAGTGTCGTTATTTTTCCGCAGTTCCAGTTTTGGCCACCGCGTTTCTATGACAATCGGCACACATAGAGTGGCTGCTCCATTATTCGGGGAATTGAATATTTAGGATGGTAATACTCCCACATGTCGTAATAGCGGGTTAATTACTCGTTTCTTTTTACCAACAGTCCGAATCTTTCCTCCTAATTTGACTGGTGCATTACGCAGATAATTTAGAACCTGAGGACGAATATAGGCTTACTTTTTATTCCCCTCCACTCGCTAGCTTGAAAGAGTATATATAAGGTAGGTAAAAACCTGAAACTTGGAAAAGTAACGCCCTACCTCTGAAATAAGTCGCCTTTTACGACACCTCTTAGTGTGGACGGCGATGCTATTTTACTCTGTTGGACACCACACTGCAAATTTTGCTCCCTAGCTAGGCCCCCTAAGGTAGGTAGGATGAGGGGGCACAGCTCTCCTACATCAGAATCAAAACATTTCAGTACGACTTACTTGTCGACAAACTTTTAATGATACCGTAACATAGAGTACAAATTCTACAGTGCAAAAATTCGGTGGCTAGAGTCTAACGCTGATATAGATGTTTTCTATATGTGTTGAATAGTCCCCGCGGGCTTAAGTAACCCACTCTTAAGTATTTGTGTCTTTGACATTTGTCAAAACACACTTGCCAGGTGAAATTATTCAATATTTATGGTAGAATTTTTTAGTAGTTTATATAATCTGGCTACCAGTAGACACTGGCAAAGACACATAAGAGACTAGACACAAATCAAAAATATTCCCTGTTCGCTCACTCTACAATTATTATGAACCTCGCTATCCCGTTTTTTCGTCTATTGAAATAAGCTGTCAGAAAATAACGCGCGCAATGTTTTGAACGCTCCACATGTTGCTAGAGCTCCTGAAGACCTGACGTTTCTTTTGAAACATCGGTGTATAATTTTATAATTTCCTAATATAATTTAAATCAAACCACCTAAAAGACGGTGTAATTTAGTGCACATCTAAATGAAAATTTTAGAAATTTAAATATTGTAATCGAAAAGTCTAAAATAAAAACATAGTTCTTTTTTTTTTTCAATAAACCCTACGTACTACGTAATAGAAAATAATAATTGACCATAGATAGGTAACATATAGGGAAAGCAAAATTGTCATAATGTCTACTCGAAGCAAATGGAACAAATGGGAGTTTTATTAGATACATGACTGTTTTAATCAATGTCTAAACAATCCTAATGTCAAACTGAGTACCTACTTCAACTGTCACAATATAGATAAATTGCTGAACTAATAAGTTTAAGGGAAGTGTTGGATATAGAAATAATATTCTTGTATATATCCTTATTATTTTATTAACCGTAACACTGATAACGTTGTAATGTCAATCTCTTAGCAATGTTCTGTCTCTCTGTGTCACTGTTTGACCAGCCAGTGATAATGATTTACTACGATTTCCGAAATTAAAAATAGATTTCTCAAGTTTCTCTGACCGAGGGTCAGCAGGGTTTCATTTCACCAGCACCGAATAGCCTTAGGTACATTGCACTGTGCCTGGATATAGTTCTAGATACTGTCAAACAACAAATATCAAAAATACAAAACGAACAAAGCTACCATAATATTTTTCGGTTAATTTTGTAACCTCAAATAAATGTAAACAATAAGTACATTACAAAATACATTAATTCCACTTAAATTCAAATGATTTCCAAAAGATCACATTTCTTTCAATATTTTCAAAATCTATCTGAATACATGTTACGTACCGTTACAATCTTTGCTGTACATCTTCCAAATCAAACAGCAAATTATCTGCTCTAAACTCGGCCATATGCTTGAGAAACTCAAAATATTACTGTTTTCGTGCCGCTTTTATGTTTTTGTACTTATTTCGTAAATAAACGTCCCACACAGTAAAATGCTGGAAATATCACTGTGATATCACATGAAAACTTAAACATAAAAAAAACAATGTCTGGTCGATGTGACAGCTGAAGTATCAGTTTGTTTACAGATAGGAATATTATATTTGAGTTTTAAAGTAATGTAGTGCTGCCAGCAAAGACTTCTATGTATATATGGACCGGTTCATTGTACAAAGGCAATGAGACCACTTCATTGGAGCTAAAACTGCAATAGAGCTCCAATGTCGTCTCAGTGACGTCTCGGACATGTCTACGAATGGTCGCTACTTTACAATCTAAAGGTGCGTACGAATTAGAGCGGCTCAGCCCGAGGCATGCTCGCCGTGCGCGGCGAGATGCTCACCGCGCGCGGTACGGCTGCTCAGCTGCGCATTTGTTTGTTCGTTGAGGCAACGTGCTCGCGGCGAGCCACAAATGCGCCGCACAAATAAAATGCTGATGCTGCTTTTATCTTAATTGATGGGATTGTTAAAATAATTTTAGTTTTTTCGATCCTCGTTGGTATCTTCAATCAAATTCAATGCACTCCATCTGATTGTTTTTTATTTGGCCGTCTTACATGCATGCACACGATGTGACTTTGCACTGGCGGTATAACACCGTGAATTTAGTTCTGACCACTATATGTGGGTAGAACAAAAAAAAAACTTATTACTGTAATATGTTTAGTACAGCATAAACCAGAACGGACTAATATTTGGAACAAGCGCCATAGTTACTTTTGTTCAGCTTGAAAATAGCTATCCAACGACGTATTACACATAGCTATTGGAATGGTTACCACTGTCCATACAAATTCTTGTACGCGTTAACAATGTTATATCTGGCGGCTTGACAAGATTGTTGACAAACCTATTCGATCCGGTGGCCAAAACCGGAACTAAGTGTTGCCGTTTGAAATGTAATGTCAATGCCAACAACAGCGATGCTGTCACCCGGTCAGACATTTTTGTGGCACTGTAGACGGCGCTGTTTTATTGACTACGGTAACCGCCAGAGTTATTTGTTCGTTCAACCGCATCAAGATGTATATCTCTATGGGTGCTAGTGTCAGCAAGAGCAGTAGTAGGTAAATGTACTTGATACCCACAATCATCCGCGAAACCGTCGGGTTTTCTCTCTTAAGTTTATGTTTATTTATGTACCTTGGCCCAAAGCCTGAGATAGCCTAAACAATTCGCCATTAAAATTTTTTCGTCGCCAATTTTAATCTCGAATACCCCAAATGGCGATAAATAGCCTACATTGGCAACACTTTATTGGCGCGACGCCGGCAGTACCGGACTAAGTCCATCAGAGGCCCGGGGCGGACAACCTTTATATGGCCCCCAGTTTAAGAAGTTTTATGTAATTTTACAAGCTTTTTCTTCAGTTCACATTTGTATGTTTAAGTGTTTTTATTTATTTAGTTAAAATTACTTCTTTGGCGGAGGGGGTCCTCGACCCTGATCTTAATTCTATTTGAATAGTGATACGGCGATAGCTACGCCCCTGTCACAACTCCGAACCACCTCTTCGATATGTTCTAAGCATATTTTAAAGCCTTGTATAGGATTTGATCAAGGCAACTTGGAGACGTTTGGAGGCCTGGGGCCGCCTTTTCCGCTTTGTTCGTTAGTCTACCCCTGGCGGCGCGATGCCGGCGTGGCGTGAGCTCGGCGCGAGCGCGGTGCGAGCGCGGTGCGATAGTTGCTAGGCAACTATAGCGCGGCGCGATAGTTGCCTAGGCAACGCGCCAGCATCGCGCCGCGCCCGAGCCGCGCTCGCGCCGAGCTTTGTGTGTGGCAAGGCCTTTATTCACTATCTATTATTCTTGTGGGACAAAGTCATGAGTTTTACGTATGTAAGTATGTAGAAAATTGCGTACGATAGTTTGGATCGTCAATCCCTATTATTATACTTGAAGTAATATAAGATGCTTATTATCAGTAATTTGATAAGTTCAGCGCTGCCGACGCCGCCGGCCAACGCTATTTTCATAATAAATCATCCCTTATCTTATTAACTGACCATAATGTAACCACGGCCCCTAAGGGATGAAAGTTTAACCAGCACATGTAAATTAAGGGACTCATAGGAACAGTCCACATAATTGAAAACAATTTATGACCCCATAAAATGTCACTGAACTCGTTATAAAGCGGACGAAAATAGACTCCCGAACGGCGGAGTCCGTACATCATAACTTTACAGAGACTTTTAAGGGACTTTTTCATCTGCGTCCTTCAACCAAATTAAATTCCGTAACGCCTCACGGCAACTTAGTAGTCTGAGCCATAAATTCAAAAGTTAACAGCTTTGTAAAGATGTCGATCGAGGAAGGAGTCATTAAATCATTTTATGGCTGAACTTAAGCCATTAAGTTCACGAAATAGGTTGGTGATGTCAGAGCCGCTTTCCTAGAAAAGTGTTTTGTGACAGCATCTATCACCATAACGTGCTCCACACTGTGACAGGAATTGGAATGTAGTTAGGGTAACTTGGGTCGTAAAAACTATTGCTTAGCAATAGTGTATTAAGCAGCGTCTGTCCATACTCATACAAACCCGCATTCCCAAGTTCTTCGGACACGTCTCGAGGCGAAACCATGACTCCAACGAGCGTCTCGTCGTGCAGGGCACAGTGGAGGGTACCCGAACGCGCGGAAGATGACCCATGCGCTGGACCGACCAGATCATACCTGCTTTTGGCGGTCCCTTGCATGACTGTACGAGCAAGATAGCTAACAGACCGAGAAGGCAAGACATCGTGAGGCGAATGACAGCTGCCCACAACACATAACGACCACACCGCTCTGTCAAGAGCGTATCGCCCAAGAAGCGATAGTGTGGAAGTCTAATAGTTCGCTAGGCTGTCAAGTCCAGCGGTCTCGATAAGTGCGCCTGGATGAGTCACCGCTTTATCTAGTTCTGCCGCCAAATAGTGCATTTTGCGTTCCAGTTTGCAGGAGATAGGACAACGCACCCGCTTATTGATTGATTTCTTGAAGCGTTACAATGCGGAATATTATTTATCAAGCTAGAGAAAGGAGGTAGTACTTTCACGATCCAGCATTATACCTAAGTACCTACAGACACTAAAAAGCCATCGTAAAGTCTGTTAAACTCGAACAGTGATCTTGCCATTTTGACATCTATGAATACTATAAGTATGGAAACTGAACGGGACACTGTAAAAACTGGTAAACACCATATTTTACCCAAACAGTACCCCATTAACACACTTCAGGTACTCACGTCCGGCGTTAATGGCGTTTAATATTATATGCAAATCAGCTGTGCACTGCAAACGGGGCCGATTGATGGGAATTGACGTGACGGTTGAAATTCGCACCTAGTTATATTGAGATACTTACTCAACGGACACATTATCTCTGCACCTCATCGGAATACTATGACCATCACGTTCTTAATCGAAACTAAACCTTGTTGTCGTAAACTTAAGGTAGCTATTACCAAAATGATGTTATCGATGTCAAGTGCAAATCAATGTTGACCGTGTAGTATATGATATGAAAACTGTGCTGTGTTACAATGGCACGAAATTGAATTGTCGCATCGTGTAATATAGTCGCAGTAATCGTGTAGCATCCGTCATCACCGCGTCGTGTGCACGCCATTAGGGTAGTCTACCACTGGTAGACTAGACGTTTTCTGTCTGGTTGCTACGCGGTGACCATGCGGGCACGACGCGTACGCGTTTATTGTCCGGTTTGTGAGCGGCGACGTATAAATTGACCCTTATGCCACAGATATGACGCTCTACTAAACCAAACTAGGCGAAAAGCATTATTTACCAAAATTAATCACGCTTTTTAAATTATAAATAGGCTTGCATTTGACCTTAACTCATCGACGGAAGGTCGAAGATGTATCATGCGTGTCTAGAAGATACCAATACCATGGAGTTCTTCAAGAAAGGGGTTAAAAGCTATTTACGGGGTCGGCAACGCGTGGGTGATGCCCCTGGTATTGCAAACGTCCATACGCTGCGGTGACTACTTACCATCAGGCAGGCCGCAAGCCCGTTTGCCACCTTAGTGGTATAAAAAAACCACACTAATGTACACTAACAGATTTAGCGATCTCTGATCTCGGTGTTTACCGCAATCGTACAAACAAAGTAATATATGAAACATACAATTTCATCCCATAAAGATTTGCATACATCGCAAACATATATTCTGCCAAATCCCCGGTTTACAAATCTCGGATGAAGTTGAGCTGTAACGGGAAAGTCTTGGAGCGAACGCAATAAACATGATCGTAAAATACCTGTGACTTTTAAACCGTGTTCGAGGACACATTGTACCAAATGGTACGATATGCTTCCATTTTGTTGAACAAATAGCAACGCTAAGGATAATTTTTGTCTTCTTCATGGCTTCAGGGACAAAATTGGTGGGATAACGAGTCAAAAATCCATACATGAATGGTGCTAATTCAGACTTAGTCACAATAACTCTGTGTATTGGTTTGTATTTTACATAGGGCTGTAACCTTGCGAAACTCTGCTCTCTCTTTGGCTTCGATTTTAACTTCGCTCAGGGAATCTGTACAAATGAGACTTTTGGTATTTAGGCATTTTGGTTTTGCTTGCTTGGTGCTTTAATATTGAAGCAACTTAGGCATCTGTATAGAGGTTATTCTCGCTTGATGCTTACTAAAGCAAAACAATCACGGTCACCTGAAACAAGCCGGTCACCTGATGGAAAGTGACCACTGCCGCCGATGGACACATTTATCCGTAAGAGGGAGGTATTTATATTTAGTCATCAAACCGCACCCACACGTTTTAAAGTTGTATATATGTGATTCGAGTATGCTGCGTACGTTTCTCCACAAGGCGCCATTGCAACTCTAACTTTGATCTGAAAATGAAAAAGTATTTTCCTATTGTTACCTAGCCATGCCACGCTAACAATACCTGTGTGGAAATTATACTTAGAAAAAGGTTATGGTTGTCGTGACCTTGATACCCTAGATAAAAGGTTACGTGAGATTAAAGGTTCTAACCCTACGCTTGCGTGCTAAAAGCTCATTTCGGTTCGCGTCCTTTGGCGCAGTTGCAACTATAAATATCGTGGTATTTACTGTCGTGGGAAGGCATTAAAGTTGACTGAACGTGACTGCGGGCTAGTGGTTATATGGCTCTTGGATCTTTGCTGTGGACCTTGAGAAAAACTTGCGAAAAGTGTAATTTGTGACCAACAAATTGGCGTAGCTGTAAAGCTTTGAGCATCAGTTAGTAAATAAATAATGAAAATGCTTGGATAAATTTACAGAGCCCCATCCAGCCCCAAAGTAAGCAAAGTTTGTGTTGTAGGGGTTAGACAACTGATAAACTACTAATATACATTTTTTAAATACATATTAATTATACGTAGTACACCCAGATTCGTAAATTAAATTAAAATTTGTCATTTAAATTTCTGCCCGGCCGGAAATCGAATACGTTTTCCTTAGTAATTTGTATTTAGGACTAAAAAAATTGTACTTTAATTGGTGTACAGAAGTATGAGAAACGTGGTACAGGGTTGCGAATCTGTCGGTGTCGTAAAGGTCGCATTTCGTTTGTGTTTGTTCAATCTTCACCAATGCGTATCTTGGAGCCCGTCTCTATACGTTTTTTGCACATGTCGTGGTTCAACGGATTTCCCTCGCATATTGCTTAGACAACTTTGAGTTCTGTACAAATTGCATAAAGTATACATTCCCTTTCGCCTTTTCGCTTACGCGCAGCTATCGAACTACGAATGCGTAGCGATCGCATAGCAACCTTGTAGCCGTAGAGAGCCGTCTGCCTCACTAGATTGTCATCTTATTTCTACGCTGTAGCTGCTCCTACGATGTTTGGTCACTGCGTACGGTTTGAAAGCGGTAGACATATAAACTAGCCTTGTAGAAAGAAATAAGTTGCAAGTGATTATACTCCCCGCATCGGATAATCTAGACACCTAGCCTTCACCTAGCCTTGGATAGGTAGGCTGTTTTTAGACTTGCATGCTCCATCTTCGTCATGCCATACCATATAGCCACTAAGTGACGTATGGCGAACTTCATTTTATGTTGTGCAATTTTTTCTTAGATTTTAATTGCAGCTCACGTCAAGCTCAAGTCTGTCTACAACATGGAAAGGTTGAATAGCTAATATCAAAGATTTTGACATATGGATTTTTATATATTTAATGTATGTTACACAAAATTTATTAAGAGAGGTAGGGCTTATTATCCCGTTCGAATTGAAGTCGCCCGACTGGGGAAGTGCCTCCACCTTTTATTTATGTTATACTGCAGACAAACAGGCAAGCCGGCCACCCGATGGAAAGTGGTCACCGCCGCTTATGGACAACAGCAACACAAGGGACGCTACTAATGCGTTGCCGCCTTTAAAGAAAGAAAGAAAGAAAGAAAGAAAATACATTTATTACACATAGCACACCACGACACAATAACAATTACAATTACAGACAACGGACACATTAACATTTAAAATATCTTAATAATACAATATAATGTAGTCTCCCGTGACACTGTCGGTGCCGCAGCGGCTAGCGCAAATGGCAACGCAACGCAACTCAGCATGTGCTGTGAGGCGCATGAAACGACTCACAGCGCTGGTATTCTGTGGGCCCATTGTTTGGGTACGTCACGGGCGTTATACTAACTAAATAAAATAACTAAAAATAAATAAATACATAAAAATAAATAAAACATATGTAGGTATGGTAGATAAATAAATATTATTTTAAACATCACGGCACATCTGCTGGCCGTTGCGCAACCTCTAACATACCTCTTGAACGGTCATATGTCACAGTCCAAAGTTTTTGTCAAATGTCAAAGTTCAAACAACTATTTTACAATAAACTATTTTAAATAGTATTGTGTCCTGCCGGTGAGTAAGATTTCCAGTGCTCCATGGGGTGCGGATTTGGGGAACCGTGGCTTTGACAGTGGAGCTCGTTTAGCTGCCAGAGCAATATGTTATAGACGTGAGCAACGCATTGGCGATACCCCTGGTATTGCTTATGTTTAGGCAGCGGTGATCACTTTCCATCAGGTCCCCCGTTTGCCTGATTGCCTACCGTATGAAATAAAAAAGAACGCTTACCGACAGCAAACTTATAACAGCCCTTTTTGTCTGCGAACAAAAATAACGTTAGAAAAAGGTATATAGCTCTTAAGTATTCGTTGTCACGCTAGCGTGGGCCGAACCCTGTTCTTAGTTAAAAGAGTATGTGTGAACATTTATCATGACTGTATGGGTTCCTTATAGTCCTTGGTGATACGAATTGGAAATAACAACTAAATATATATTTAGCCCCGTGAAATATCTGAATGTTTACAGAAAAAGCAGGTGAAAACGGCTGGGGACGGCTAGTTTTTAACCGCTGACGAAAAAAGGGGTGTAATAAGTTTGACGAATATGTCTGTATATCTGTCGATCTGGCGCTCTGTCGAATGATGTGTCTGCCTGTGTCATCATAGCTCCCGAACGGATGGACCGATTTCGAGACGGTTTTCTCTGTTTGAAGACCAGTTTAATCAAGATGGTTTCTAGTATTGTTTCTTAAAAATAAATTTAGTAGTTTAGGAAATACTTGAGTATAATGTAGACTTCACTATAATCTGGACGCCTCCAAGTCTAGAGTGAATAGGCTGCTCCTAGACAGGCATGCTCCATCTTCGACCACATCGTCACTTACCACCAGGTGAGGTGGCGGTCAAATGCCTGGATAGGATATAATTGAAAAAAAAAACTTTGTTGGGAGTTTTCGATTTCGATTCGACAGCTGTCGATTACGTTATTTCGTTAACTACAAACAAACATCTAACAAACAAATCATCATTCCAGCGGTCATTCCCGGTTTTGCCAGGGTCCGCTTGCCTACTAATTCCTACTACCTATTTCGAGTATCAGCATAGTATTATTATTCTGTAGCATCAGTGGGAGTTCGCATCTCGGCATCTTTCTGTTAACAGTTGGGGCATACTTGCGGAGCTTTAGTTGGAATTGTTAGGTAACAAACAAAGTTTTGGCGTACATTCCGGAGGCTTTGTATTCAACACAATTTGTTTACATCATAATGAAGCTTGTATTCTAGCGTTGCTGGTACTAAGTTTTAATGATTGTTAACAGCTATTAAATTCTGTTCGCGTTAAAACACTCTGTCGTCTAAAAATCTGTGGTAGTAATAGGCGAAAAGAAAGTTTATGTTTTATAGGAGTCTAGAGGGCCACCAGATGAGATGGCGGTCAATTTCATGCGGAAAATCTATAGAGTAAGAATCTGTTATTGATTTTCTATTATTGACGAATATCTGATGTAAAAGTTTTAAGAGCTGTTGATTCTATGACCAAAAAAAAAATGCATAACCTGACCTTATAGCGCCGTGTTGGCCGGGCAGGTGGAAATGTATGACGTTTGTTTCCACAGAAATGATTCCAAGCTCGATTTTGTTTGGTGCGCGATTTTCTCGTGGAGAGGCACTCAGAGCTACAGCTTTTAGTGTTATTAGGTCTGTTTGGAGATCGCAGATTGTCAGCGATAATGAAATGAAACATTACGTACGTTTAGATTTTGTAGTGCAGTTAGCTTTCGACTTCGTACTTTCGACTTGGACTCAATTCCGGTTCTAATGACATTTTTGAAGTTTGTTCGGGAATAGCGTGGGGTGTGTAATTTAAGTTTTCGACCTCAAAGACCCTGTGCTACCTCGAAGGGGGCCAAAAAACCTCGAAGTTTTTGAACTCATTCTAATTTTTTGTTTATAACTCGAAAACGACGGCTTGTAGCAAAAATGCTCTTACACTAAGGTAATCTACACAAAATTCTTTACCTTTGCTAACGATATTTTTTTCAAATTCCCAACCGTTTACGAGCAAAACAGCCTCGGTAAAATATCATTTCCTGAGGAATAGTCATTCACCGATCAGATTTGTAATGTTTTCAGGAATCTACGTAGATAATATAGCAAAGCAATTAAGTAAGTTGTATCACGAATCCTGATATCCATCCTGACTCAGAATACATCTAGTAGTAAGTAGAGTTTCTTATTCACTATCTATTATTCTTGTGGGACAAAGTCATGAGTTTTACGTATGTAAGTATGTAGAAAATTGCGTACGATAGTTTGGATCGTCAATCCCTATTATTATACTTGAAGTAATATAAGATGCTTATTATCAGTAATTTGATAAGTTCAGCGCTGCCGACGCCGCCGGCCAACGCTATTTTCATAATAAATCATCCCTTATCTTATTAACTGACCATAATGTAACCGGGCCGTGGTTAAGGGATGAAAGTTTAACCAGCACATGTAAATTAAGGGACTCATAGGAACAGTCCACATAATTGAAAACAATTTATGACCCCATAAAATGTCACTGAACTCGTTATAAAGGGGACGAAAATAGACTCCCGAACGGCGGAGTCCGTACATCATAACTTTACAGATTTAAGGGACTTTTTCATCTGCGTCCTTCAACCAAATTAAATTCCGTAACGCCTCACGGCAACTTAGTAGTCTGAGCCATAAATTCAAAAGTTAACAGCTTTGTAAAGATGTCGATCGAGGAAGGAGTCATTAAATCATTTTATGGCTGAACTTAAGCCATTAAGTTCACGAAATAGGTTGGTGATGTCAGAGCCGCTTTCCTAGAAAAGTGTTTTGTGACAGCATCTATCACCATAACGTGCTCCACACTGTGACAGGAACTGGAATGTAGTTAGGGTAACTTGGGTCGTAAAAACGATTGCTTAGCAATAGTGTTTAAAGCAGCGTCTGCCCATACTCATACAAGCCCGCATTCCCAAGTTCTTCGGACACGTCTCGAGGCGAAACCATGACTCCAACGAGCGTCTCGTCGTGCAGGGCACATAGGAGTGTACCCGAACGCGCGGAAGATAACCCATGCGATGGACCGACCAGATCATACCTGCTTTTGGCGGTCCCTTGCATGACTGTACGAGCAAGATAGCTAACAGACCGAGAAGGCAAGAAATCGTGAGGCGAGTGACAGCTGCCCACAACACATCGACCACACCGCTCTGTCAAGAGCGTATCGCCCTAGAAGCGATAGTGTGGAAGTCAAATAGTTCGCTAGGCTGTCAAGTCCAGCGGTCTTGATAAGTTCGCCTGGATGAGTCACCGTTTTATCTAGTTCTGCCACCAAAGAGTGCATTTTGCGTTCCAGTTTCCAGGAAATAGGACAATGCACCCGCTTATTGATTGACTTCTTGAAGCGTTACAATGCGGAAAATTATTTATATAGCTAGAGAAAGGAGGTAGTACTTTCATGATCCAGCATTATACCTAAGTACCTACAGATACTAAAAAGCCATCGTAAAGTCTGTTAAAATATTGCCATTTTGACATCTATGAATACTATAAGTATGGAAACTGAACGGGACACTGTAAAAACTGGTAAACACCATATTTTACCCAAATAGTACCCCATTAACACACTTTAGGTACTCACGTCCGGTGTTAATAGCGTTTAATATTATATGCAAATCAGCTGTGCTCTGCAAACGGGTCCGATTGATGGGAATTGACGTGACGGTTGAAATTCGCACCTAGTTATATTGAGATACTTACTCAAGGGACACATTATCTCTGCACCTCATCGGAATGCTATGGGCATCAAGTTTTTAATCGAAACTAAACCTTGTTATCGTGAACTTAAGGTAGCTATTACCAAAATGATGTTATCGATGCCAAGTGCACATCAATGTTGACCGTGTAGTATATGATATGAAAACTGAGTTGTGTTACAATGTCACGAAATTGAATTGTCGCAGAGTCCCCTGAGGGCTGTAAAAACGGAGGTTCTGATAATTGCAACTGGACAAACAGTCGTACGAGTGTTACTTATATAGTAGGGGGTAGGGTACATTGTTCTGCCGATTCAGGCAGTATAAGATCAAGAGTGAATGGCCTATGCCCAGCAGTGAACGAAGGCGAGTTGATGACGAAAGCTTCATGGTGCATAGATATAGCGATCGCATCGTGATTACTGTTCGTTTCGACACAACGAAATGTCAGGAAATTGTTTTAACGGAAGCAATACAATACAATATCTCTTTATTCAGTTTAAGTTACAATATGAACGTCAGTTGTGTTCCGTACTACAAAAGAATATTACGAGTATGTGAGATCATATTTAGAAGGGATCGATATGCACAAAAATATCCAATATTTATGTGATGATAAAGTTCACATAATAGTATAAAAAACAGCAGTAACTTTAGTAAGCAGTATAGGAACCTACACATATATTTACATAGAACGTCAGGTCTCTTCCTCATAGATACTATAAGATATATCTGTAAGCCCAACGTGTGCATTACCTAGCCATAACATTACAAAGCCTTTACTGAACCATATTTAAATCAGCCGCCAAAATATTCGATAGAATTCGCAATGAGGTTATCCGTCAGAGAATTAAAGTCACCGATGTCGCGCCCAGGGTTAGTGCGCTGAGGTGGAAGTGGGCCATGTCATGTCTTCAGACTGCGACGGGCAAGCGTTGCGTGTCGCGACCTGGCATGAGATAACTTTTTTAAGACTTTCAGGAAAGATGCCTTCAGCCAAGCATTGTTGGAATATATGGGTTAGTGGAATCAGAATGCTTTTGTGTTTCTTTAGTGTTTTATTAGATATGCCATCCCAGTCTACGATGATAATTTCTACCCAGTATTGTAAGTATCCAACAACACAAATGTGTTTGCAGAGGTGTTGCAAGTAGACGGAGTGATAATCGATAAATAAAATGTCCTCTTCTGTGTTTGGTCAGTATTGTGATGTACGGAGGTAGGAGCATATATTTTCTTATATCATTGGACCCAAATGCGGGTTATTCTAACAACCTTTGTTCTGCAATAAACGTGGTACAAGATAGACGTGATCTTATTTAGCTCCCTATTTAACAGTGGCGACGAGGATTATTGAACTTAAAAAAACGTGTGCAGTGATTGTTGGTGCGGACAGAACGCGGTTAAAATGTTGGCGGGAAAGCTGGAATCATTTAGATTGGGTAAAGACGACTGGAGTCTGTATATAGACAGACTAGAGCAGTACTTCGTGGCAAACGATGTAAAACCTGCGTTACAAGTGGCTACACTGATTACGGTGATAGGCAGTGACGCTTACGAACTGATGGTTAACCTGTGCACACCGAACAAACCATCGTCAAAATCATATGCGGACCTAGTGGGTGTGATGAGAACGCATTTGCAACCGAAACCTAGCTTGTTGGCAGAAAGGTACAAATTCCGTCAGAGAACGCAGCGAAATGGCGAAAGCGTAGCAGAATATGTGGCCGAGTTGAAGAGTTTGTCGAAACATTGTAATTTCACGGAAGCTAATTTGAAAGAAAATCTGAGGGATCAATTCGTCTGTGGATTGGCCAGCGAAGTGATAAAGCAGAGATTATTTACCGAAGATGATGTGTCATTCGATCGATCGTTTAAGTTAGCGGTGTCGATGGAAGCGGCCGAGTCGGATGCGGCGGTAGTTGACGGTCGGGGCAGGCAGGCAGACCGCGTAGCAACAACCGGCGTGACGTCAGAGGTGCATCGTGTGACGACATCGGCGCCAAATCGGTATCAGCCGAGCGCATATAATACCTACAGAGGGTTCGGCGGGCCCGACGGCCGCCGAGGGCGCGCGAACGGGCCGAGCGACGACGGCCGCGCGGGCGCACAGGCCCGGGGAATGCGCAGTGCGCATACCTACGCTGCGGCGGCGGTGACTAGTACAAAAGCTACAAGCGGAGCACAATACGAGTTCGCGAATGATCGTTTTAATAAAAATGAAAAATGCGGGTGCTGTGGGGGCATGCATAATGACAAAATGTGCAAATTTAAAAACTATGTTTGTCGAATTTGTAATCGACGGGGTCACCTGCAAAGAATGTGTCGAAATATGCGCGGACAGACTTCTATTCACAACATGGGCAGCGAGATCGAGGACCAGGTAGCTTACACGAGTGATAGCGACGGTGAAAATTCGGAGGTAAATAATTTTTCTATCGGAACTGATCGGTTCAAGGAATGTAGACCGTACACTTTGAATGTTAATGTTGACAATGAAAGTTTGGTGATGGAGATAGACACGGGAAGTGCTATATCTTGCATAAGTAAACATTGTTATGACAAATTTTTTTCCCATCTCAGGATCAATCCATCTAATTTAGCTTTACGATACTATACAGGAGAAATAGTCACACCAGTAGGCTTGATAAGGCCGTTGGTATGTTTTAACGGTTGTAAAAAGAAACTAGATTTATTCATAGTGAGTAGTGGAAAAACTAGCCTGCTAGGTAGGCATTGGCTCAGGGAGATGGGCATAAAATTGCCTTTTGTTAGGTGTAATAATGTAAAAAGTTTAGAATGTGGTTTTAACCTAGCTAAATTCAGTTCCAGATACTCTGAAGTATTTGCCGACGGACTTGGGAGGTTTACCGGCGGGACAGTCGGGTTCACATTACGGCCTGAGGCGCGGCCGGTGTTTATGCGCGCGCGGCCGCTGGCGTACGCGCTGCGCGAGCCCGTGGAGCGCGCGCTGGCCCAGCTGGCGCGCGACGGCATCATCACGCCAGTGGCCACTTCCGACTGGGCGACGCCCATCGTCCCCGTCATGAAGAAGGACGGTACTGTGAGGTTATGTGGAGATTTTAAGATTACTTTAAATAAATGTCTAGAGGTGGACCGCTTTCCTTTGCCGCGAGTAGATGACCTGCTCGCGAAATTGTATGGTGGGGAAAAATTCACGAAATTAGATTTGTCACAGGCGTATGCCCAATTTGAGCTCGATGACTCAAAAAAGTATACGGTTATTAACACGCACAAAGGGTTATTTATGTATAATCGTTTAATATACGGTTTAGCGTCGAGCCCAGGGATCTTCCAAAGGAAATTGGAGCAGTTATTTGCAGATATGCCCAGGGTTGGGGTTTTCCTGGATGATTTAATTATAACTGGATCGGACGACAGCTCGCATTTGCAAACGTTACACGAAGTATTCAATAGGCTTCAAAAGTATGGATTAAAAATAAAGAAAGAAAAATGCTCTTTTATGGCCGACTCAGTTACGTATCTGGGATTCGTAGTCAGCAAGGAAGGCATTCACACTTGTCCGGAAAAGGTTAGCGCTATTAGGAAAGCACCAGTGCCTACCAATGTCACAGAGTTGCGCTCATTTTTGGGTTTAGTTTTATACTATTCAAAGTTTGTACCGAACATTAGTACGCTGTTAACGCCGCTGTATGCGTTATTAAAAAAAGATGTCAAGTTTACGTGGAACTCCGAGTGCCAAGAGTCTTTTAATACGATAAAGGGCTTGTTGTCCTCCAGCGTGGTGCTCGCCCACTACTCGCCGGAGCTGCCGCTCGTGCTCACCACGGACGCCAGCGCGGTGGGGGTGGGCGCGCTCGTCTCGCACATCGCGCCGGAGGGGGAGAGGCCAATAGCGTATTCGTCGCGCGTACTTAACTCAGCAGAAAAGGGTTATTCGCAAATTGAACGGGAGGCTCTGTCTATTGTGTTCGGGGTTAAAAAATTCCACCACTACTTGTATGGCCGGAAATTTCTTTTACGGACGGACCACAAACCCCTGGTAACGATTTTCGGGGATAAAGTAGGTATACCCATAATGGCAGCGAGCAGGTTGCAACGGTGGGCAGTCATGTTATCGGGATACGACTTCGATATTGAATACGTTAGGAGCAGCAAAAATGCGGCAGATGCGTTGTCGCGGCTGCCGGTGGGTAGTGAAAAACGTCTGTCATCCGAAGAAACTTACATCAATTTCGTACAGAATTTTTTACCAATTACCCACGAGACCGTCCGAAAAGAATTAGATAAAAATGAATTACTTAGGAAGGTAGTTTTGCTTATACAATCTGGCTGGCCAGACAAGTGTCCGGATGATGATATTCAGCCATATTTTTCACGACGCCATGAGTTATATATAGATATGGGTTGTATCATGTGGGGTTATAGGTTAGTTATTCCCGATTCGTTGAGAGAAAGCTTATTACGAGAGTTACATGTCGGGCACATGGGTATTGTAAAAATGAAAAGTATCGCTCGTAGTGTCATGTGGTGGCCAGGTATCGACTCCGACGTCGAGCAGGCGTGCAAACAGTGCGCGACGTGCGTGGCGGAAAGCGCAGCGCCCCCGCGCGCGCCTCCCCAACCGTGGCCGTATCATTCCCAACCATGGACACGGTTACACATCGATTTCCTAGGGCCGCTACAAGGGAAAACATTTTTTGTAGTAATTGATTCCACTTCAAAGTGGATAGAAGTTTTTCAAATGCATACAACGACCGCTAACTCTGTAATTAAAATCCTACGCGAACTATTCGCGAGATTTGGCTTACCTAAGGAAGTGGTGTCCGATAATGGACCACCATTTTCCAGTAGGGAGTACTTGGAATTTATGGTAAACAATGGTATTAAAACGACGTTTGCAGCGGTGTATCATCCCTCTTCGAATGGAGCGGCAGAGGGGGCCGTTAAGATATGTAAGCGAGCTATTAAAAAATCAATACGTGACAAATGTGATTTAGACGTAGCGTTGCAGAGCTACCTAATGGCATATCGTAACGTGGAGCACAGTACAACAGGCGTAGCCCCAGCGGAGTTGCTGTTGCGCAGGAAGCTCCGCTCCAGGTTAGATTTGTTACGAAGCGAAGGCCAGATTCAGGACAAGGTGCGAAATGCTCAGTCTAAACAATCGCAGCAAGCTGGAGGCGTAGATAGACAATTTAACGTTGGGGATCTTGTGTGGGTGCGTGATTTTACCGGAGGAAAAAGATGGATAGGCGGTCAAGTAAAGCACAGGGTAGGTAGCAGGAACTATGTGTTAAGTAGAGAGGATAACGGTCCACCCCTTCAACGACACGTTGATCAACTAAAGGGTCGATGGTTACGGTCAAGTAACTTACCTCCACCATTGCCTCACAGTGCGGTCACAGGCTCGGGCGAAAATTCGGGTAATCCAGTGGTTACTGGTGGGGTAGAACCGACGCCGGCGCCTAGCACTAATGAACCGATTGTTGGCAGGAGTCAGCCGAGTGTTCCGCCGGTAAACGTCCCAAGGCTAAGGCCTAGAGAGTTGCTAAGACCAGTACGGAGATATTGTTTAGACATAGACTAAATAATACTTAAATTATGTTGTTGTTGCTACACATGAATGTTAAATTATTAGATATGATTGTATGTACCTACTAAGTAACCTGTTTGCTGACTTAGCTAAAACAAACTGTATTCGTCTGCTTAACTTAAGATAATGTGTATTATTCATAAAACTTAGATTGGATTACTGTAACTGTGCCTATACCTAAAATTGTTATTATATAAGTATGTAATTGCTTATTTCCATATTAAGGGGGTTAATGGCTAAGGGTGAGGGTGTGATGTACGGAGGTAGGAGCATATATTTTCTTATATCATTGGACCCAAATGCGGGTTATTCTAACAACCTTTGTTCTGCAATAAACGTGGTACAAGATAGACGTGATCTTATTTAGCTCCCTATTTAACAAGTATGAAACGAAATAAGTAATCGTCTAGAACGAAAACAGTACGAAACTAAATCATAAGTCGTCTAGTACGAAACTAAATCATTAGTTGTCCAGTACGAAACTAAATCATTAGTAGTCCAGTACGAGACGAAGTCATTAGTAGTTCAGTACGAAACTAAATCATTAGTAGTCCAGTACGAAACTAAATCATTAGTAGTCCAGTACGAGACGAAGTCATTAGTAGTCCAGTACGAAACTAAATCATTAGTAGTCCAGTACGAGACGAAGTCATTAGTAGTCCAGTACGAGACGAAATCATTAGTAGTCCAGTACGAGACGAAGTCATTAGTAATCCAGTACGAAACTAAATCATTAGCAGTCCAGTACGAGACGAAGTCATGAGTAGTCCAGTACGAAACTAAATCATTAGTAGTCTAGTACGAGACGAAGTCATTAGTAGGGCAGCACGAGACGAAATCATTAGCAGTCCAGTACGAAACGAAATAAGTAATCGTCTAGTACAAAAATAGTATGAAACGAATTAATTAGTCGCCTAGTCCGAAACTCATCTAGCTAATACGAAATTGATAGCATATTCTACTCTATTAGTCACCACACAACCAATATCCAGTTGTCACTTTGATACAATTTTACTGTGGGAATCTGTGCCGAGGCTAGCCTCACTAATTACTGGTCCATTTGGAGGGATTACTCGCCTCAAAACTCGCCTCCCAGCTGGCGCAGTATCGGCATAGTTAATCTCTCTCGAATAATTACACTGCCGTTTTAACTTGGAATTGCATTGTGCACAAGCGGACTGTATTTGGAACGCGAGAAGCGTCAGCGAGACTTTGAAATGTAGCGGATTTTAATAAGTAGTTTAAAAGTTTCGCGGTCTAGATTCGTTATTATCAAAGAGATAATAGGTATGTTAAAGTCTGGGGTTTCAGCAGGAGTTTTATTTTGTTCGAGGACGACGCTTTAAGTGCTTGTTGAATTTTGTTCAGACATTATGCTGCAAATGAAAGAATGTGTAACTGATCAATATTGATCATCATCGTCATCATCATATCAGTCGAAAGACGCCCACTACTGGACATAGGCCTCCCCCAGAGATCTCCACAATATGCCTTCCGCATCCAGCTGGTACCTGCGATCTTTACCAGGTCGTCGGTCTACCTTGTGAAAGGCCTAGGCCACGCTGCTAATTTAATCGCTATTTGATCACTGATTAAATATTATAAGCGTGCACATGCACGTGCTCTGCAAACAATCCAATTGAAAACACTGTCAGTTCAATATCTGACGAGTCTGGGTGTCATCGGATACCAATGGACTGGTGTATCAATACGGTGTATGGTTCGAAATTAATCTGATATAGACAAAGGACCCCTCCCTTTGTCTATTGCAGATTAATTTCGATCATATTCATATTCATTTATTTAGTAAATATTTTACACCGTCATACAATTATTATTAATATTAATAATTATTAAAGGAATCAATGAACATAAATTAACAAGTATGTCAATATAAAATTGAAAACTATCGCAATATAAATGAACGTAGTAACTACATAAGTGCGTAGCTTAATTAATGTTAAATCAATCAACTATACATCATATTATTGATGCAAACGTGAGACAATTATTTCTAACTACTTCCTCTATGCTATTAGCATAAAGACAAAGAATTTATATGTTTGTAAGTTTGGATGTTGGGCGTAATCTCCGAAATCGCTAAACCGATTTCCAAAATGCTTTCACAGACCATAAGCTTTCTTTGTTGTCCTGTATCAAATGTATACTTGACGGCTAAGTATTAAGCCACGACGAAATAGAAAGGTGTTATAAATTTAACGTGTGTGTATGTGTAACTGTCGATCTGGCGCTCTGTCGAACTGTGTATCTGTCTGTGGCATCGTAGCTCCCGAACCCGATTTGGATGCGGTTTTATCTATGTGAAAACCAGCTTAGTTAACTTTGTTTCATTCAAATCTGTTTAGTAGTTTAGGAAGTATTTGTGTATGTGTAAACTTTGTCAGGGTTATCCGACCTTTTCTGTCGGTAAGGTAACGTTAATAATGAACGTGACATGCTCTCAAGAACCTTGAAAATGAATAAAAGCAAACAATAAAACCGTAAACCACCATTTTGCGTTTGCAAAACTCAGAGTGGAATCCCAAACATTATTCAAAGTCAAAAAGCCATTTTTAAATATTCCAACCGCACTTCCCAACATGAAATTACCTCTAAACACGTCAGCCTATAAATAATTGACAAAGGCGCGAGGCCCGAAAGTGCCACCTTTTACCATTTGCATAATGTACGTTAAAAAGGTGATGTCAACAGAATAAAAATTCAAATTACATGCAAAAAGCTTTAATTTTGATGTAAATGCCCTCACACAGGCTTTGAGCTGTGATCTTTACGGCCCAACACAGTGATTCCAACTGAGTTTTATTTTATTAACACAATTCAGGCTCGAAGCATTAAACCTCGCAGAGTTGGTTGAGTTTTTGAAATCTACCCGCTAATTTGATTTAAAACCCGTTTTTCACATGCATATTTCATCATTATTCATGCAGCTCTAGAGCAAAGTACCTGGTGGAAACCGCTGGGAACAGGAAACAAGAGGGTAGATAGCAAATTCAAGAGAAATACGGGTAGATAGCTGTATCGGTCCGGAAAAAAATTTGAAATAAAAGAGGAAGGGCATAACTACATAGTGTTTTCGGTGCGATTTTTAATATGCTTTAGAAACTCAGTCTAGGGGTCTATATCCGAAGATCATAGTCAACAAAAGTGACGTATTCAAAATTTTCATTAAATGAAGAAAAAGAGGACTTATCACAAGTAGTGAATCAGATAACTTGGTAAAACTTTAAAATTTGGAGAATATGACAGATAAACTGTAATGTAAGGACGTGAAAGTTAGAGTGAACGCCGACGATCATGAAGAGGTTAGCAGACAGGATAGGAGACCAAATTACTAGGACTAGGATACTAATTTTCAGTTTTTTTTTGTCGATAGTCTTGCATTTGACCTCAACTCAATTTACACAGAGGCTATGGTAACTAATAAAAGCCTGATGAAAAGAACGAACTTCACACGAATTCAATCCAACCGAAATTGACACACATCTGCAACCAAACCAGACGGTAATCAAGCATCTGCAACGCGCTAGAATGGCTACCACTGAATTGAATTCCCTCGTAAATTCACAGAGTAAGTCAATACAACTGGCTAACAAGAGGCAACATGTTACCGAGGCAGTATGTTACAGATTAATGGGAAACTGCAACGGAAGTAGATTTGTTGCTAACGTTCAAGCTCCGGTGCATAGCTGTGACGTTTGCTTAGTATTTACTGGTGGTTTCGCTTTAAATTATTGCGTAACTGCAAGTTTAAAAGAATTTCCTTGCATTTCGCAATCCGCGATATAGGATAGATTCTGAGAGAGTCAGGTTTTTTTTTCGAATTAAGAAATAACTATAGTATTTTTAATCTTTATAGTATAGTATTTTTAATTTTTTATCAATATTTACAGAAGTGCATAAATGAAAGGAAAAGATAATAATTACAGAAGTTAAAAAACCTAAGCCTAATTAAAAATGAAATAAATATTTAATTATACAAAAAAAAAGTCAAGCAGCCCGCCCCTGATTGTCCCAGGCACAATGCAGCCAACATTCCCGCGCTGTATGGCAAAGGGAATCCTCTGCTAACTAGGAACCAGCCAGCGCGGGGGTCACCGCTGCTGGCCGACCTCCCAAGTCGCGTACAAACCGTTTCGCCTCTTCAGTGTTTTATTTATTCAGATTCGGGCTACGTCAGATTCTGATTAGGTCAGATGGAAAGCACTAGAGGCGCGACAAGGTGCTGTAGCGGAGCGCCGCGGCATCTGAAAGCCGCACTTTGAAAGAAAATTGTTGTTTAAAAAGTGGTTACGATATATAGTTGTGAACGTGGATGAAAGGCACTGTTGAATGCATTATTGACATTACGGTAGACGTTAAGATACCCAAATAATACTTTTAAAATGTCTGATAATGGCTGCAATAGTTTAAAACGTTGTTCATAACTGGTTCCCAATCCAATACTTGCAGGATTATTTTCTTTGTGAAACTGAAAGTCTGTTGTACAGACAATCTTATAACAAGCTTATAACAACAGTGTTATAAGCTTGTGATGATGATTATGGGACGTGTTACTCGATATTTCGGTCGCACAGTCACATGTGACCATGAGAAAACTAGTATAGTGGATCAACATCTAGCAGTCATTTCTGGCGCTTTCTGGGATTCACTTTCCTTCTCTTTCTCATCCCTTTCGTCTGGTCTTTGTCATCGCCCTATCTATTCTTATGTTTTAGTTTTTTACGTGCGGTGGCTACAATAGTCCCGCACAACCTGTTAGATAAAAGCCGATCTCTCGGTGCAGATGAAAGTTATTTCTACCGTTAAGACAGAAATTAGACCACATATCAAAACGAAGTTTTAAATCGCTTGTTATATCTAACATAAATTATACACGTACACGTTATAGACATACATATGCCCTATACAAGTTAACATTACAAGCGTTAAGCGTGGGTACCTACGTGCCCAAATACCTATATTAATACCGACAAACACCCAATAAACAATCAGTACCGTCTACGAAGGTATTTGCGGATTAAACGTTAACGCAGAGGCTAGACGCCGTAAAACCCAAAGCCAAAGCATAAATCACACTTGAATAAGGCGTACCTATTTGAATTGGTAATTTGTATCGGGTGTCGTGTGCAACCAGCCTAATGTGTCAGCCTACATTTGAAATTGAAATTTGTCAAATAGGCCCCCGGGGGGGTCTTGCGACTTGGTAGCGGGGTTTTTCGCCGTGTCGAGAGGTTTTTACTTCTCTTTGGCTTTCTTTGGCACAATCGGAACTGTGGCTTTGGGAGTGTATTTGCTGTTTCGCCTGTTTGCTGCAAGACCAACGCGTAGTGATGTCCCTGGAAACGACTATTGGCGGTAACTGCTTATCATTTGGTGGCCCGTACGATAGTTTGCCATCTTAGTAATATATTTTTTTTATTACTGTACCTATAGTGTACCACAGGAATATGATTCTTCAGGTGGTAATGAACTTAAAGCTACTTATTTTTTTGGTGACTTACTCTTGTAAAGGTAAATTTTCGACTTGATACCGTTAGCTAAGCAAGTGACACCACAAAGTTAATAGCGGGGGGTTCCCAACATTAATATTGGTTAGCAGCAGTTAAAGACAAAGTAAACAAAACTACAATAAAATAAATCGTGCTTATCTCAAACACAGTCGGTCCATCAGATAATATAGGTATCTATCTACAGGGAGTCACTTTTACCACAGTATAAAGAAAACCTCCCGTGCTTTGACTAGAGATCTTCCGATCTTCGCTCACTACGAATAAAACTTAATCAAAGTACGCTACGAGATTCGGCTAGGCTTTTTTAATTGAAATCTAACTGAAAAGGAATGGTTGTCTGCGAGTGATTTCCTAGAACAGAATATTCATGATCAGAATACTCGGGGCTCGTTTATTCGTCACCGTTTATCCGGACAGAAAACGCGTCGTACCCGCATAGTCACCGCGTAGCAACGGAACACAAAACGTGCACTGTCCGGGTGCAACACGATGGCTGTGCGGTATTTATTTGTTATGTGACATTAAATATCTCCTTGAAATGTCAAATAGGATAGACGACCTGAGTGGTTCAGTTGGTTAACATGCCGGTCGCCACGCAGAGGTCCCGGGTTCGATTCCCGGCCGAGCAGAAATTGAAAAGACGAATTTTAATTTCTGTTAGGGTCTGGGTGTAGTATATATAATAAGTGTGTATTTAAAAAGTATATAAGTAGTTTATCAGTTATCTAGCACCCATAACACAAGCTTTGCTTACTTTGGGGCTAGATAGCGCTGTGTGAATTGGTCGAAGCATATTTATTTTTTTAATGGAAAGTAGGACACAAACAAACAATGACAACGGCGATGTCAGACCATGTCAGAAAATGCCAGACAGGGCCGTACCACGTCCGAAAATGCCTGGCGGAGCCGGACCCTTTCCTAAAGATTCCAATATCAATATTACTTCTTTGTGCCTGGGGTCCGTCTTGACCATGATCCAGGATTTGGCAGATCACGTATTGACGTTACAGCGACTGCAATCTGACCTCCATGAATCTGTTAACAGGGGAGTCGGACCGGATTAGAAGAATCGGTCAACCTACAATGAAATTCCGCCATCGGGAGACGCGATCCGGGCGAGCGCTTCATCCTTATGTCGTGGATCTTCCAACTATCCGCACGAGCCGCTTTGGCTCGACTTTTATAATGCGTACGGCTAAGGAGTGGAATGCGTTGCCTGCGAGTTTGTTCCCTGATCATTATAATCTGGATGCCTTCAAGGCTAGAGTGAATAGGCTGTTCCTAGACAGGCATGCTCCATCATCGGCCGCATCGACACTTACTATCAGGTGAGATGGCGGTCAACTACCTGGCTAGTAGAGTAATAAAAAAAAAAAAAAAATAGTTTAAAACAAAGTCGCTTCCTGCCCTCTGTTCCTCTGTATGTATGTACGCTACGATATTTTAAACGGACGGATTTTACTGCAATTTTCAACTATAGATAGCGTTTTCTTCATTATATTCAAAAGGAAGGTTTATCGGGTAGAAAAACACGCGAACGTGGTCGCGGCGGGCCAGCTAGTTGAAATAAAACACGCTGTAAGTAACAATTTTATGTTTGCAAACTTTATTGTTATTAGTGAGCCAAATAGCCGGGCCGGCTATTTTCTAGTTCGCAAAACATTATGTTACTGTCAGTAAAAACAGTGACCTCTACGTTATAGTGACTTCCTCGTCACATGCTCAACATAACATTAATTGGGAGTAGTAAACAAGATAATAAAATATTGATAGTAAGTAATTCAGTGATCTTCCTTGTAGTGATTTGTTATTTACTTTTATTAGTACATATTCTACGCCTTTTAATCAATGCATAGTATTAACAAAGTCGATTCCCGCAGTCCGTCTCTAAGTATCTATGTATGTATCTATGTAGGCATATATCTTTTCAACAACGCAACGGATTTTAATGCGGTTTTTAACAATAAATAGAGCGATTCTAGAGGAAGGTTTATATGCAAGAAAAAAAGGGTAGGTAGGGTAAAAGTAGATGGAGGGTAGGGGTAGGGCGTCATACGAACAAAGTCGCGCCGTGTTTACTAGTTGTTTATAAAAGTTTAACGTTTGTAGTGCTTTCTATTGTGGCCCAGGACAAAAATAAAAAGAAACTGTCTTTAATTATGGTAAAAAAAAATATTCAAAATGTATTCATTTTACGAATTGGGGATACGTCAGTCAGTTCGTCAACAGTTTTGGCAAAGTGCCAGCCCGGAGGTTACCACGTAGGGCTGTCAAAGATTTAATAAATATATTTGTCGGGAAAAGTGTGTTCTTATTCAGTTAAGTTTCACGGTTACCTAATTTATTTATTGGAGTACCAACAGCTATACATAATAAATATTATTTTAGAACCAACAAGCCAATTAGAACCGAGAAGCGAGTCCTCGTTAAACAACAAAAAATAAGGAAAGTGAAACTGCAAAGCAATATGATATATATCAGAAGATATTTTTCAAGGCGGTGTCGTTGAAATAAAAGCTTATCTTTAAAGTCAAAAGTGTCATAGGCTCATCCTGTTTTACCAAATCTGATTTGAATAGATCAATTATCTGATCTGCCAAATCGTGGCTCATGGTCAAGGCGGAGCCTGGGCCCTCGTGCGCGAGAGTACAACCGGGACATGAACGCCAAGATGATATTATTATTATATGGTCATGTGGGCTCAAATTTTTTTTAAACTATGGTCTTCTGCATTTGACCAAATCATGGGAGATCCACGCAATTCTTGCCAGTGGCTCTTTCCACGTAAGCACTGCTTCACTGCCTACAAAACTATTTTCTGTCTGAAAGATAGATAGATGTTCTGAAAGATATAACTCTACTCCTAACATAACTGTTATATCTCTCTATTACTTTATTGTGTGCAACAAATAGTTAAATAAATAAATAAACTCTTAATCATATCAGCCGAAAGACGCCCGCTGCTGGGCATAGGCCTCTTTCAGAGATCTCCACAAAGGCCGGTCTTGTGCCTTCCGCATCCAGCTGATAACTGCGACTCTCAGACACGAACTATTCACTTATATTTTTTAGTTCAATAACCAGGCACTAAAAGTCAAGTATCAACCCTGTAGGCTGCGGTTTGGCCAGCAGGTCGCGAAATAAAGGTCGCACCATACTTGTCGGTGCGAATGACTGCGACGATTATTGTTATTGCTTATAGGTCCGTATGACTGGATCCAATGTGTCAATAACAGTTACGTTCACTCTGGAACATCGATAGCGAAGTATTTTGAATATTTTGTCTAGACGACAGTTGTTTATTTTGAGAGTATATTGATTTTATGTTTGTGTTCAGTTCGTGGTATGAATTTCAATAAGGAGAGATGCAATCTTCTTTTATAGGAAACAGATCACGTTTGATAAAAGTGAAAAGTGCTTTCACTAGACGACGTCGACAGAAAACACCTCGGGGTCCATTTAGGCGGATTGAAACCCTAAAATCGATGTGTCGAAAGTAGCAATCAAGATTTATTTTTGCTTTAGCTTTAACATAAGCAAAGGTAAACAAGGACATTATCTTCTATTGACATTTTAACTAATAATGACATTGAATAGTCGAAATTTTATTATGATTATTTAAGACGAATTTTATATTCTTGAATGTTTAATGTTTGAATGAAATTATTTAACTTAAATATTATAATTACCCACTCCACATTTGTATGCCGATGGCAGGTCACAGAGGACCCATTTACTAAAACTGTAAAAACTGTATAACCTGTGTACCACACATAAATAAATTGAAATTGAAATAAACCTCAAAAATTACAAAACAAATTCCCTGCCCACGTTTGTCTGATAATTTCATCATAATCATCATCATCTCAGCCTCATGACGCCGCACTCCTTCCACGTCGAAAGAGTTTGGGACTTTTGCATCCATCGGTTCCCTACGAACTTCACTTTATTGGTTCACTTCTTCATCATCATCATCATCATCACTTCTTTATCATCAATAGTCCACTGCTGGACTTGAGCCTCCTCTACATCAGTAAAGTACTGTCATAATCTCCACGTTTTAAGGTAGGTTACTAATTGCCAAAAAATTGTTTACGTCGTGCATGGGTCACGAAATGATCGGTCTCTTTTTCAGAGCAGTTCCGTAGAGTCTAGTCCTGTCTTAATGTGACACGTTTTTCATACAAATTTGATTTAACTAACTAACTTTTGATGTAATATAACTAACCTGGCTGGCAACTAGGTGGGTAAGTACGCGCACTAACACAAAGTGATCACAACCGGGGTGCCTGCGCAAGCACGTGCACAAAGGAAAAAAAAACACTTTTTGTTGTGGTTTTTCGCGTATTTTTCCATCCATGGGCTTGCATTTGGATTTGAAATGACAATGGTAGCAATTTTCGACTGTACAGTTCAAATTTTGTTTGCCTAGTAGGCAGACATTCGATAGGTACGACCAGTGTGTTGCAAAGACACACGCGTTGCGCGCGCGACGCTAGTTTCTAGACTGGCCGCCCGGCCCTACCCCCTCCCAAGGGTATAGTTTAGATTCACACAGCCACTGTCAATACACAAAATACAAATCAAATTAGTTTATTTTATTTACGTAATACGTTTTATATCTATATATATATATATATGTATATGGCGACATTTGGTTTTTTGACTATTTTATTTATGTTTATTCTATAATAGGAATATGATTTATAAATTCATTTTATTGTTTGGATAGTAGGTATTTATTTATTTGAAGTGGGTATTGCTTGCTTGACGGTGCAGTGTCGGTGGGATATTACGGGGCCCACTGAAAACCAGCGTTGTGGTTCGCGGCAAGCGGCCACAACATTATGCTGAGGAGGGTCCATTTACGCTGGATGCCCACGAAAAATGCCACTGGGAACCCTATAATTGTCTCCGTGTTTTATGTACTATTTTTTTTTGTGTTAAATGTAAATTATTATGTCGTGGCGTCCGTTGTAATAAATAGTTTCTTTCTTTCTTTCTTTCTTTCTTTCTAACCTTTTTTTTATATCATACGGTAGGCAAACAGGCAAGCGGGCCAGCTGATGGAAAGTGGTTACCAGTGCCTATAGACATTAGCAACACCAAGAGTATCGCCAATGCGTTGCCCACCTCTATAACACGCTGCTCTGGCAGCAAAAAGGCAAATGCCCCTCCACTGCCAAAGCCACGGATCCCCAAATCCCCACCCCATGGAGCACTGGAGACCTTACTCACCGGTAGAAACAGAATAATATTTAAAAAATATTTTGTTTAGGCTGCAGTATTCTGAAAGGTGGAGGCACTTCCCCAGTTGGGCGGCTCCAATTCGAACGGGATACACCGCTATGCTCTACCTCTCTTTAAAGCTGTTAGGTACTACATTCTTGCAAGGATTTGACGTTTTTAATGTATGTTTTTACAATTGGCCGTTAGCAAATGTATTTATTTATTTAACAATTTATTGCACACAATATAAAGTATACAGAAATTACAAAATTAAAGGCCTGTTGTGTCAACAGGCACTACTTATTTCTAAGAAGAAATCTCTTCCAGCAGGCCTATAGAAGAGAGACATTTAGATTATAGGGGATGAGACGTGCGCAATAGTTTAATATATACATATTTAATAAACTACATAAATAATTATAAATAAGATACTAAATACACACAATAGTATATATATAAATACACATACATATATACATAATAAAATATATACAGGTATTGTAGAACATTCAGGCACATAAGGAAAGATAATGATCCTTTACACGATTTTTAAAGATTGCTATAGATTGACAATCGCGCACTTCGTGCGGAAGAGAATTCCACAGTCTTGCGGCATGTACAGTGAAGGAGTAGGAGTAGAAGTCGGAATGGTGGATGGGGATGTCCAGCGACGATCTAACACTGGAACGACACGGTTTGTCTTGTGGACGAGAAAAGTGGAATCGGTCACGGAGGTATGAGGGAGCGGAAGGATTATGAAGGACGTTATAGAGGGTGGATAGGATATGAGTATTCCTGCGCAAGCGAATTGGGAGCCACTTGAGTTGAGAACGATATTTTGAAATGTGGTCATATTTGCGCAGGCCAAAAATGAATCGGATACACAGGTTTTGTAAGCGCTCCAATTTATTTAAGAGTTCCTCAGTGGCATCCAAGTAGCAGGAGTCTGCATAGTCGAGCAGTGGAAGAAGAAGAGTTTGGACAAGTGAAATTTTTGTTTTTTGGGGTGAGAAACTTTGAAGGCATTTGATAGAATGGAACGAGAAGTGCATATTTTTACTGACCGCATTGACGTGAGACAACCAAGATAAATTAGAATCAAGAATCAAGCCAAGGTTCTTTGTTGTTTTACTCAGGGGTATTGGAATACCATCGTAGACAATTTGGGGGATAGGAGAGACAGAACCAAGCCGCTTACATATGTATGAGCTGCCGATAATCAAAACCTGAGATTTCTTCGGATTTACTAACAGCCCAAACGACTTTGCCCAAGATGATATTCTATCCAAATCAGCATTAATACAGGCAACAGCATTATCTATATCACACAATTTAAAATGGTGGTATATTTACAAGTCGGTAACTATTAACCGAGAAATGGATTTCTACATATCACTACATAGTATAAAACAAAGTCGCTTTTTCTGTCCCTATGTCCCTTTGTATGCTTAAATCTTTAAAACTACGCAACGGATTTTGATGCGGTTTTTTTTAATAGATAGAGTGATTCAAGAGGAAGGTTTATAAGCAAGAAAAATGGGTAGAGGGTGGGTAGGTGTACGTGAACGAAGTCGCGCCGGGTCCACTAGTTAATAATAAAGAGCAATGAAAAAGAAATATAATAAAATCACAAAAAACGCCATCTAGCGGCGAATTGTGTTATTTCGATTTACTACTTCATGTTACGTCATTTAGCTATTTCACGGTGAATTTGATTAATTTACCAAAAGTATTATCTATAAGTATTACAATTACTAATCACACAAACGAATGAAAGAATAGTATAGTTTTTATAAGATAAATGTATTATTGTTGACTAACCACGTTAACCCAACATTTTTGCATAACCTCTCATTTAAATTTTAAGTCATTCCCAACGGTCTACCCTCTTCAGCACGAAAGTAATAACGAAACTGTAACAACTACCCCCATATTGTCCATTTCCCCAAAACGTAGTGTCACAGGTGAGCCTAAACCCGTCTAAGTAAAATAATCTCCTAACTCCCTCACATAGAAAGGATGTGTCATAATTAGCTGCCATAAAACTCGACCGTAAAACGCCTTAATAAAACCGAGGTGATTGTGGCAACCCTATTTCTTTTACTGACGCAACTTAAGTCAAGGGAGTTGATGGGTATGGTAAGGTATTGAAGTGGTTTATGTGCGTTGGTGTATAAATAAATGAAATAAGAATGGGGAAAGTTATCGATTTACCGATAATATGAGTAAAATTAACATTGCATAGGGGTGCCGCGAGTTCAAATTATTAAAAAAAACAGTGTGAACTTTTGGCGGTACGTACTTGCACATCGTAATTTTTATGCCTAGCAATTTGTATGCAAGTACATTGACAGGTGGGGAAACGTCGCACTGTGCAGCGCGCCGCGTGGCGCACTGCAAGATGGGGAATATCCTGCAATCCAAGCTCGAACGCATGAATTACTGGTTCTGTATCATAGAAATAAATACCCTGGAACCGGTTGAGCGAACAAATAACTCTGACGGTTACCATAGTAAATAAAACTGCGCTGTCTACAGTGCCACAAACATGTCTGACCGGGTGACAGCGTCGCTGTTATTGGCATTGACATTACATTTCAAAACGGCAACACTTAGTTCCGGTTTTGTCCACCGGGTCGAATGGGTTTGTCAACAATCTTGTAAAGCCGCCAGATATAACATTGTTAACGCGTACAAGAATATGTATGGACAGTGGTAACCATTCCAATAGCTATGTGTAATACGTCGTTGGATAGCTATTTTCGAGCTGAACAAAAGTAAGTAAGGCGCTAACTGCCAAATTTTAGTTCGTTCAGAGTTATGCTGTACTAAACATATCACAGAATTAAGTATTTTTTCTGTTCTACCTGCATTTAATGGCCATGTGTAATGCATCGATGGATTCATGGATATACAGGGTGTAAAAAGACCGCTAGCATTAATTGAAACCCCATATTCTACCCATGAAACTGCCCACATTGCGCGTCGCAATTAATTATTTATTTTAGGTAGCGAAATTATGAAGGCATTTCCGCGGGTATGTTTCTTGGGGAAAGTTGTTCAGTTTCGTGGCTAGAATATGAGGTTTCAATTAATGCTAGCAGTCTTTTGACACCCTGTATAAGTATAAATAAACCATACCATATTAAATATAATAGCGCAGTCTCTTGTGCCACAAACTTATTTGACCCAGTGACAGCGTCGCTGTTGTTGGCAATAACATATTATTTCAATATGGCAACACTTAGTTCCAGTTTTGGCCACCGGTTTTTAGCACTGAAATAGATGTCAGTCATCAATCTCGCCAAGGCGCCAGATATAACATTGTAAAAGCTTACAAATTTGTTGTAACGTTACGCCTTAAATATAAATTTCTAAACAGTAATAATTGGGATTCGTCAATTACAAATCCAACCTTCAATTCCAACCTTCAAATTTATCATTTTATCTACTTTAAAATTATACCACTTTTGTTGTTGTAGAATTCTTCAACGAAGCTACATTATATAACAATATTATTGTTATTGACTAATTTGTATACTCATCTGTTATCTATTTTTATCTATAATAATATTACTTCCGCGAAAACAAAATCAACGGCATTATGCCGCTGGTGCAAAGTCACATCGTGCGCATATATGTAAGACTGCCAAATAAAAAATAAGCAGATGGCGTGCATTGAATTTGAATGAACATACCAACTAATCATGGCCGGTTAATGATGTAGCAATAAACACTTAAATTTTTATTGGAAATGCTAAAAATATAAGTTTTACAAGTAATACATGATATTTCTTATACTTTACGGAAAAAAGATACTCCATTCTTGGTTTTGGTTACTGTTTATTGGAATTTGTGCATGTGTTTCCTACGCAACTCGGCATTCTTAGATTGTAAAGTAACGACCATTAATATACGTGGCCAAAACGTCACTGAGACATAGTTGGAGCGCAATTGCAGTTTACGCTCCAATGACATGTAGCTATTCCCTTTGGTCCATGAACGGGTCCATTATGTAGAAGTCATTGTTCTGTATACATTTTTTCCATATTTTTTCAGTGTTGGCCCCATCGTGCAGCGTGCGGCGCAATGTCAGCAGATGTCACACTTGACTGTTTCTTTTTACCAACAGTTCGAATCTTTCCTCTTTATGTGCCACAGTTCACACACTAATAATTATATTAAAGAGAAATGTTCGCGCTCGTGAAATTCTGATGACAGCTGTTAAACATAAAACTAATAACTCTGAAACTATTGGTCCTAGAACACTAGTCCCTAAAGAGTGCTTGTCGAGACCTACATTTCGGATGACAGCTGTCAAACTTAAAACTGTATTTTCTCAGTAATTTATCCCGAAATTCAATGTGGTTCCCGCAGAAATGGTTCTTGAACGTTATTTCCGAATTTTACACGGACGAATTCGCGGACAAGAGCTAGTTAATCTATAAGTAGTTATTATCAAATTGTAATTTAGCTCATCCTACCTGTTGGGAAGCTAAAATAAAGCTTGTTTGTAAGATACGTAAACAGTTGAACATTTCTAGGTTATATTTTCAGGCAGCTACAGCTCCAGTCCTTAGCAGAACGGAAAAAAATTGTTTCCCCAAATATCAAATCAGTATTACTAAAATATTTATAAGTAAGTACTTGAGACATGATAAACCTTCCATCAGACCCTAACGTTAATAGAATTTTAAATTTATATTCGTTAAATTATTCTACGTTCATACGGTATATTTATAAAATCGGGTTACCTTTACGATGCCTGAGGGACATAATGGGCTGACTCAGCTTGAGACTGACCAACTAGGTCGAGTTAGACGCCACAATAATATTGTCACTAGCTCTGATACTAATCATAGGTACTTTGCACCCACTTTATCCGGATATAGGTATACCCGTAATCAGAAATATTACTATGAGGTCACACAGTGCGCGCGGAAGTACAGGCAATCTGCAACTGATAATCTATTACTTGAGTGGCGATTGGTACTATGGAATTTGAGCTTATTACATTTGACTAAATTCAGAAACAAACACCGTGAGAGCAAATCAAAGTAGAATGTATTACTCATGAAATAAGGTCCATTTTTGTATCACGGCCTTTGAAAAGCGGAGCGACGCGTAACATAATATAAATAATACAACAATGGACCTTTTTTTATGAGTACACTTTGATTTGATCTCACGCTTTGTGCTTCTCAATTTTGTCAAATGTTTAAAATAGAGCAATAGAGAACAAAATTACCCAATCATAGAGCAACAAGCGCTATGTGAAGTGTCTTACATAGTACATACATACATACATACGCCTGTGTCCTACAGGTGGGATAGGCAGAGACTATGGACCGCCACTTAGCTCTGTCCTGACATAGTATCGCAACTTAAACAAGTGTTGTTTGTAAATACGCGTGTAAATCACTCTAACCACGTATATCGATCCTTAAGTTTATTTGCGTTTAACTTAAGTAACAAAATTATAGTCCTTTTAATAGCTGTTTAAACTAACTTTGTGAGTTGGCGAACTGCCAGGAACTGGATTTCTCTTGCTCCACACTCGAATTTGTATATCACTGTTAACAAAAGAGTAGAAAACCTACTTGACAAAATTATGTAGAAATAAGTTCTCAAATGAAAAATTGATTTTCATGACAAGCTTTTGTATGAGTACTTACTCATCAAGACCATTCCAAAGAGCCCAAACACGATGGAGTTATCTTATTGCGTTCCATTGCAGACCAGCTCCATAGTACCATATTAATACATTGTCATCCAAGTTACATCGGTATACCAAATTTCAGCTCAATCGAATACCAAGAAATGGTCGAAAAATGGTTTGCAAATGTTAATGGACAACTTACATACGAACAGTGCCAGCTTAATAAAAGCTTGAAAAAATGCAGAATAGTCGCCGTACTTTGTATAGCTAGTGTCAAAGAAGAAGAGACTTGGCGGGTCACGTGGTTCGACTTGCGCTGCATATGATTACCTGCGCGAAATCGCCTCCACTGCCATTTGACAAGTTTCTCCTTTCGTGACGCGGGTTATAACGAGCCTAGCAGTTTGAAGGCGAGTTAACGAGTCAACAACAGATTAACAAAATTCTACTGACTCGTTGTAGTTGCCAATCTGAATTGAGCCTTAGCTACGAAACTATAGAGGCGTCTCTATAGCCTAGTAATAAAGTTTATTACCTCCCACTATACGATAGACAACAACATCACGGACTTATCAACTTGACAAATTCCCACCACATAAGCTATTAGATGCTAATCTATATCTGTCTGGCTCCCTTTTATGTTATATACACAGAATAGTTCATATAGGTTTGTTGTATGAGTAAAACTAGCTATCAAATGAGTTAACCAAGTGTAGGCATTATCTGGAATGTATTACTAGACAAACACCTTTGCCAACAAACTGTTATGAAGTTTGGCAAGGTAACTAGAAGTAACGCTGAATGTACGAAACATAAGGATTCCTGGAGATGTTTTCCCTTGAGAGTACAACATGGAGTTCTTCAAGAAAGAGGTGGAAAGGTGTTTACGGAGTCGACAACGCGTGGGTGATGCCCCGGTATTGCAAACGTCCATAGGCTGCCGTGACTGCTTACCATTATGCAGGCCGTAAGCTTGTTTGTCACCTTAGCGGTATAAAAAGAACTTCAATTGATCCATGGGTTCATAAAAAATTCAAGGGTAGCAAAATATTGTTGCTTCGCGAGGAATTTTTCAATAATATTTTTGGTAGAGGGGTGCAAACGAGCAAGCGTGTCTTATGTCAATAATAACCACGTTGTTGCGTTGCTGTCAAACTAAGATAACAATATGACAGTCAGGTCAAAGGCATAGTGAAATCTAGGACGTCGCACTTCTTTGTTAATATATTGTTTATGGGTGGGTTCAAATCTCGCCTTCATGCGCCGTCGTGTGTTTATTAACTTAATAATTCTACCAAAAGTGACCTTCATCGCCAAACAAAATTTTGTATGGCGAAAGCAATGAACAACAACGAGTAATTTCACGTTAGCCACCGAGATTGTGAGATCTAACTTCATTACATTATTATTAGATCATCATCACAGCCCGTAACAGTCCACTGCAGGACTTAGGGCCTAACCCACGAAAGGGGAGGTTATTGCCACAATCTCCACGCTTGGCAGGCGGGTTGGAGATCGCAGTGTTTAAATATAACAATGGAAAATGCAGCTGCCCATTTTCCAGACTACGGAGACTCTTGATCTTTTTCCTCGAAAACATTAGTCGTCTTGTACGACACCCACGAGTGTAAGGGGTTGGTGCTATTCTACTCTGCCGGACACCACACGGCCAATTATTAGATATTATCATGTAATGGAGTTAGATCACTTTTCTACACAAATAAACCAGAGACGATCGAACACAACATTCGGTGAGTTATTAGCGCAATTGTTGCGAAAAGTGTATGAAAATAGGATATCCAGATTGGGCCATCTACGCGACAGTCACGGTAGCCACATTGCCGAAATTCTATTCAAACATAAATAGAGCTTGTCTAAGCTGAAATGACGCGCCCCACTACTAAATTAGTTGATTTCGATGTGTGAGTGCAATTAATAACGACACTTCATCTGTGTGACAGCGTCGACTGCTCCAATCGAACGACGCGTGCTCCTACGTTTGAGTCTCACCGGCAACTGAATGACCAATTACAACGGCATTTGTATATGCCTTGCGTCCATATTTTAAATTTGCTTGTGTGCGTTAATGCGATAGTGGGGCGCGTCATTTCAGCTTAGACGAGCTCTACCATAAAATTATCTTTCCACTAAAGCTAGGTTCACTTATATTAAATACTTTATTCTTTCATTTCATTTTAAAAAAGCATAGGTAACAAAGTGCGACGTCCTAAGATTTCTCTACTCCTTTGCCCTGACTGTCATATCGAAGGTACCTAATCGATTTACTGCGTTCAACTTAGGGCGCAAACCAGAGGTCCCAAAGGTAGGATCTATCAAAGTTACAGTACGTCCCTTGGCGTGAATCCACTGACAGAAACTTCGCCATGTTACTTTGGGTCTGGAATGTTGGCTAAGAAAACGTAGATCGCGAGTATTGACTAAATAATTTCCAACTTCTACCAATGTCGTAGATACGTGAGAGGTGTAAGTAATGTAGAAGTTGGTTTTATCAGCATAATTAAGTTTCTCAGGTATTTTCTGTACGAGGCTTATGCTAAAAGAAACATACTAGTAATGATTGATTAGATACTGACAAGGTTATTGTGATTCAGTAAGTAGAAAGACATAATTAATTTTGACACCAGAAAATTTATACAAAAGTTTTACATCATAAAGGTAATTAAGGACTGATGCCGGTCTGCCACGCAGAGGTCCCGGGTTAGTTCCGGGACGGGCAGAAATTGAAATAATGAATTATAATATCTGTTACGGGTCTGGGTGTTGTGTGTATAATGTGTATTTACAAAATACATTAGTAATTAATCAGTTTACTGGCACCCATATCACAAGCTTTGCTTGCTAGGGCTAGATGGCGCTGTGTGAATTGTCCAAGCATAAAAGGTAGACGAAACTCACTTTAGGAGAGGGTGCTAACGTTTAGTTATTTATATACACACTAAGCCAACCGTTCAACAAAAACTAAACGTACGTAATATTTCATTTCAAATTCGCTGACAACCTGCGATCTCCAAATAGACCTAATAACACTAAAAGCTGTAGACCTAAAAGCCTCTCGACGAGAAAGTCTGGCTCCAAACAAAAACAAGCTTGGAATAATTCCTCTGGAAACAAGCATGATACATTTTCACCTGTCCGCCAAACATGCCAAAAGGCGCGTTTGGGCCAACAGCAATATTTCACACTACATGGAGATTTATTTACTGAAAAAACAGTGTGGTGATAGATTCCCGAATATGGAGTGGATGGCGTGTGTGCGATGGGTCGGTGAGGTTCTGAGGCGGAAGTACTTCGGGAAAACTGTGAAATGAACTAACAAATAAATAAAATAATTTAATTTTCAAAGTCAAAGTCAAAGGCATTTATTTATTTGTGACACAGGTAGGCATACTCAGGCTTCATCAAGATGTTATAATGTTTGTGAGTATCTCTCTGTTAACCCCATTTGTAGGCATTCAAATATCATAATTATACAAATAAAATCATAATGGCTAGTACTAATTAAATTATTTCATAGTAATTTTTAACAAAGCTAAAGGTTAATACAATATGATTTTTACAATTTCAAACACAAAAAGACGGGTGTGAAGTTTGACGTGTGCATCTGTATTTATGATTACACATCATAAATACAGATGCACATGCAGCACACCGGTGTGTCTACTGTGGCATTATTAATTCACGTCATTCAAGTAAAAGAAAAATGTTTGCTCCCGTCGGTTTTCTGACAACTTTAAGTTAGGTTATACTTATTCAGTTATAAATCAGGCTTTGTATAACTGTTTCGTTCATATTATAAGTAATATTTACTATACGATTTACGGCAGACATTACGGCAAATTGAAAATTTATGTTCAACAAATAAATTTCCCACTTCCATTTTTATTTTTCACCAGGGTTTTCCCTCCTTACCACTACCGTATGACATAAATAATAATTACAATGATTACAAGCCACGAAGGAATTTCTTTTGAAAGTAAATGAAGCTACATAGAAGCTTTAATATCGTTTCAAACGTGATACAACGCCAACGTCTTTTTTATCTTTTACTTATCTTGGCTTAGCAACACAATTCTCGTATGGATTTTCGATCAATGCCAGATTGTTTTTCGGCATTGGCATTGGCATTTGGCATTTGGCAAATACTGTAGCTCCTTTATTAGATCTAATGGCTTGCTCTATTGTGGGTACCTAAGACTTGGCAACGAGTACACGTTGGCAGGGTTCAACGTAGTAGTTAAATGGTTCACACTTCTTTTCTTCGAAACTGTAGTCAATGTCTGCTTTGTTCACTTTTCTATAAAGGCTTTCCACGGCCACGCTCCAGCGCGCTCCATACGAAAGTAGTCTGATCCTATTTTTAAAGTATGCTATCAAACTCAATGAAATATTCTAGATGTGATCCAGAACCCAAGTGGTTTTTCATATTTTCATTAAAATATATCATTTCAATGTTACACGGGATTTAATATTTTTAAAATTACGTTTGTATGGAGCGCGCTCGGAGGAAACTCCTGTTAATCCAGCTGTTACTCAAATATTTATATATTTTTCTCTCTGCTATCGATATCAAATCCACATCCATATCCTATTTACCATCTAAAATAAAAATGGAGAAAATTCGCCTACTGGAACTACGGAAAAAAGGTGCAGCTTTAAAAGAACAAAAGTACAATAAGCTATAATAGAAGAACCATCACATTCACATTTGATGATTCTTCAAAACAAAATAATTGACGAAACTTTCTTATCTTACGTACGCTCAGGGCGTTCCATTGCTGGCATTTCAGCTATTCCGACGCTCACGCCACCTAATAAACCATCAATGGATTACACTAACAGCACACAAAATCGTACACACGCGCGTCACGCTCACCGTCGCGTACCTCCCTCCTTACGCCTCATTATCTGCTCATCTTTTACAAAGTACGATGAATGAATATGAATTTCCAGCGCCAATCCCCTCACACAACTGCAGTACAGCCTCTCCCAAAATCCGTCATTCCAGCGGAAGTCCTTCATTAATATTCACAGCACAATCTTGTTTCTCGGCCGAAATACAATAGCTCTTATCACTGAGACATCGGCTTACAGCGCTTCCCATTGTACCGTCGGCCAATAAAGCTTGATTGACCAACCCTAATTTAGTCGAAGCCTAGCTTGGGGACCTGAATTATGTGCCCTCCACCATCAACACGTTTATAGGAGTTGATCCAATAATTACACCAGCTCCCAAGCGTTTTGGCGACACGTTTCGGGAAATCAAAGTGTCGCCAGCATAATGGCGCTGGAGTTCTAATCTCTAGCGGGTTCTGGGAGCGAGTATGTTGCGCTGTTTAGGAATTATAGTTAAGAGTAATAATCAACTAATTAACATATATGGACATTTTAATATATGCATTGTCAGTGCCTGAACTGACAAAATGTGTGAATACCATTATATAATTATTTACCTGCCACCCACATTGTAATATGTACCTACCAAATTTAAAGCGAACAAACAATTATATTATGTTTTGTTCCAGTCAAATGCAACATAAAATTATAAAATCAGGTATCTGTTGCTTTTTTATATGATGTTCACAGTGTAAATGCGATGTAATTTAAAAATGTTTGACCTTTAGAGGTCTTTTCTTATAACCTGAGAACGGCGACATATAGTAAAAAATGTTTTTACACTAAGGCAATCTACATAAAATTCTCTGACAACAACTTGTGTCTCATACTAATGTCAACTTGTGTCTAATAATGTGATATTTCTGTACTTACTAATATAAAATAGAATTTTATAATATATATATGTACCTACGTGCCTAACTATATGCTGAGCCTAAATGTATAAACAATTATATTATTACCAATATACATGTATACCTGTATAATATATTAGTATCTTTATACGCCACAAAAAATTAGAATATAGGTACTTTGTATACCTACGTGTAATTAGTACATAAAAAGATCTCAAAGTGTATAATTTTAATAATATGTGCCTTAGGTATAATATAAATATACATATATATATACTTAAATAATAAGTGCAATGTCAAATACCTACTTAAGTACAAATTATGTTTATATAGCTCATCTCTATATTGCTGTGCCCTTACGGGGTATCTTGTACTACTACCATCAATGTACTTGATTATGCAATAAAACTGAATTACTGAATTACATATACTTCTTCAAATTCCCAACCGTTTATGAGTAAAACGCTGTAGCTTGTTAGAAGTTATGATAAAGTTATTCTGTGAGTATCAAAGTTTGATTACCTAAGTGTAGTCTTATAACTTGATACTCACAAAGCGAGTTTATCAAAACCTATAGGATACTTATTCATGACATATAGTTATGAAATTTAGCAAAAAGTAAGGTCTTACAGCATAAAGTAAAGGGAGAAAAAGAAAACTGGTAATATGTACATGTTATATCACACAAAGGCCGTGTGGTGTCCGGCAGAGCACCAACCCCTTACACTCGTGGGTGTCGTACAAGACGACTAAGGTTTTCGAGGCAAAAGTTCTGGAGTCTGCGTAGGCTGGAAAATGGGCAGCGTTTTCTATTTCTATATTTACTACACTGCGATGTCCAACTCGTCTGCCCAGCGTGGAGATTATGGCAATAACCTCCCCTCTCATGAGAGAGGCCGCCATTTTCGAGTTATAAGAAAACAACTGAAAAGAAACGAAAATTAGGGATTTTTCTATTTTTAACAATCGGTCGTCTTTCTAGCTCGAAAACTTGTGTTTAACGTAACATTTACATTTACAATTTATCAAAAAGCACAGATATCTGAATGTGTAATTTGATTCGGCTATACCTGTAGCCGTAGTTACGAGAGGGTATTAGGCTGATTAGGCTTTAATTTTCTCCATGATGCTTTAGAGCGTTTGACGTCTACGTACTGAAATCGATCTGATTTCGTTAAACCACCGACTCTGCTTGCTCTACCTATTGGCGTTTAAATAGCGGCGCATCTAGCATCGGCGCATAGAAAAGACTTCATGTAATTACTAAATACTGAACTGGTAACCTTGGCGTTAATGTCCCGCCTTGACCATGATCCAGTATTTGGCAGATCAGGTAAATATAATAGACACTGCCATCTGACACCCAGTTAACAAGGGAACCTGACCTGTTTGGATTATAGTTACACATTCAGTCTCTTGAATGTGCAGGTTTCATCGCGATGTTTTCCCTCACTGCATGAGTATCGGTTAGTAGTCAACTAATATACATAACTCAGAAAAAAATTCATGTACAAAATTAATTCGTTTTCTTGTTCAAGACAACTTAAACTTATAGTAAACTCGGACGATATCATATCTAATTAAAATACATTTATTCAGTTCAGGGTTTTTATAAACGCTCATGAATGTCAGAAAGTATTATAAAATAAAATCATTTTACATAAATAAAATATATCAAACTCAGGCGGCACCACCACCATAGGCCATAGAAAAAAGAAACTCCGCGAAGCTATCGCCGCCGTTCGGCTGTCTGTCACTGTCACTGTCAGTGGATGATATGATGTTGCTCGCTCGCAAATAGGTTAGGTACATATTTAACATGTGATTTGAAAGAAATCGCATGAGTTTTCTATAGTGTGGAAACCACAGAAATAGTACTAAGCAACCTCGCAGAGCATTTTCCAGGATACGAATCGGAAAATGTGCGTAAAGGCTATAATTTATTCCGAAATTCACTTTGTTTCCCGCCGGAACGGGTCAGGAACGCAATACCAGAATTTTAAGCAGACAAAGTCGCGGGCAATAGCTGGCGAGAATATAACACTGCTAACAACTATTCAATGCTCGACTAAACGTTCCTTTTCCTCCGCAGTTCGCGATAAAGCCTCCCACTCAAGTATCAAGATTATGTGAACCCGCTAAATTGTAGTCACGTACTTGGCGTCTGAACGGCGTGAGATATCTTTTTATTGCAGCCTCCACGGAATACCTTACACGTGAGTTTGGGTACAGTGGGTGCCATAGATCGGCTTTTTTGCTGATAACGGCCATGCGGTGTTCTAACTACTTGCCTATGATATCTAAAGGTGAGTTTCGTTCATGTCGACTGTCAGTTCGCATGGCATGTGGCATGATAAATATAGGCTTGTCACGCCATACCAAATGGGCAGGATCAAGCCATAATGGGCAGAGTTATAGACGTAGAAAACTTTTAGGGAAAAGAGAAGTCATTATCTTATAACCACTGCCTGTGAAGGAAAGAGATAGACAGCAAAGTGATTGAAAATTTTCGTGCATCTTTACAAGGATTTGGAAAAAAAAACAATAATTTGAGAATAAACTAAAAAAAGGAAGAATGCAAACTAAATATTGAACCACTATCTCACAATATCTCACAGCGATACCTCGATAGACGTTTGGCATATGCCTGCTCGTCTATCAAGAATTATTCGAAAAATAAGTTCAAGAATCCGCATCAGATAAAGTTTATACATAATTTAATTTTGTCCCAAAAATATTGTTAGTGAACGGATATAATGTAGTGCAGACAGACCTCGCCACTCAATTTAGCTAATGCATATGAAATTGGGGTTAGATGACATTTAACAGAGTGCAAGTTTTATCATGTTTGGACCAAATTGCCGTTTAGTTGCATAAGCAGGGTAGTAAATTTAAATTTTGAGTTTCATAATAAATTCTTGGGTTAATTATTTAGTATTTTTACGGATTTTTTTGATAAGCACGCTATCTCTAGCAAATTCTTTCCAAGCTATCAAATAAAAAATCATAGTTGCTTTTTATTTGACTTGTGGACCCGTTTGCATTGGACTTCGTTCGCGTAAACCTACCTCCCATTTTTTTCTTTCTTATTAACTTTTCTCTCAAATCATTCTATCTATCGTCGAAACCCGAATTAAAGTTCGTTGCGTTGTTTAGAAGATCTTAAGCGTACATAGATACATACATATATACATATGGACATATGAAAAAGCGACTTCGTTTTATACTAAGTGCAGATAAGGCAAGGATAGATTTTCATTTTTCTTTGATACATCTATTTAAATGAGGAAATTAAGCAAGACTTATTAATTACAATGTTTAAAATTTAAATAAATCGTTTTGTGAAACGTAAATCATAATAATATGACAATTGCAGCTGCCTTGAATAAAAAACAACCAGAACAAAGTCTTACTATCAAACGTATTTCTGTAAGAATGCAATTTCAACTGCACAACTCTCAGAACTCGCTTGAAAAATGAGCTCCTGGAAAATAAACCAAATAACTCAGTGTATAGAATGGAATTTCTTTGTCGGCAACTTAAATTTCTTCTCAATGGGGTGAAACTAGCAGGAAGCAAAGTAAGTGTATTTTGCTTCAATTCTTTGTGCAAGCGATTGTGATCTTTGTCGCTTAATTGTTATTAAGTCCAATTTTACTTCGAGCGTATTTAAAATAGAATAAATTTAAACGAAATGTATTATAACATAGATCTATTTTACGATTTCGCTGGAACAATCAAAAAGAAAGTTGTTACCTTTCTCACTGTCGCTGAACCCTAACAGGTCTCCGATATTGGTGTTTTCAAAGTTGTAGGTATATACCGCAAAATTCATTAAACCGCCGTCCACGTTGCTGATATTTCCTACATATTTAAACATTTAATATTTTATTATATACCTACTTAACATCGTTTTTCCAAAAAAAATATTTAAAATACTTTAAGTAAGTTAAACAATAATGTACGTTAAGTAATATGTTAAACGAAGTTGTCTATATTCCTTGTCGTGGTAACCTATAATTAAGGCTGCACTTAGAAAGAGAAACTATTTTAGCTATAAGATGCTATAACTTTGTTAGTGTAAGTCTTGTTGGTTGTCCTAAATAAATAAATAAATAAATGTAAAGGAATTTTGCACTTTTTTGTTTTCTGCTATTTATGAATGGTTCTGTTTTTTAATTTTAGTAAGTTTTGTTACTTGGCTAGCTTTCAACCACTTTCTTATTGTGTGTATTGCGATATAAAATTGCATGAATTTAGCGTAGGCCCGACATTGTGGTTACAAAAATAAAATAATGGAATTCAGCGATGGCTCTGCCCCTGTATTATTGTAATTATAGCATCATCATCACAGCCTGTAACAGTCCACTGCAGGACTTAGGGCCTCTATCACGAAAGGGGAAGTTATTGCCATAATCTCCACGCTTGGAAGGCGGTTTAGAGATCGCAGTGTTATATAACAATGGACAACGCTGCTGCCCATTTTCCAGCCTACGGAGAGTCTTAGATTTCATGCCTCGAAATCATTAGTCGCCTTTACGACACCCATTAGTGTAAGGGGTGGGTGCTATTCTACACTGCCGGACACCACACGGCCAATTATAGCATTGAAGGTACTCGTAGTTATTGATTATTTGAAAAAACCAACACCATAATAATTACACAATAATAGGCAGATATCTACATCTATAACTACAGTAATCCAGTTATATGTATCCACATTAAAATTGGTCTAAATAAGTCTGTATTACGAGAAAAACATTTCAATCGAGATGAATAATGAAAACTTGATATAAAAGTCAGTGCTGTTAACTTGTTGCTGACCATAATACGCTTGGCCACACTTACCTGGCAACTAAATATGTCAAGATCAAGCTCGATTGAATGTTAAGACCTTACCCAACCCTACAAAAGAAGCTGTTTTGCCTGTAATTAGTTGACGCTAATGACACGGCAATAGGGCGGCACGATCTCATAAACCTCTGAGAAACAGTTAAGGAGACACAATTCAACAAATCAGGGCAATTTCAATTCATTTTTATCTGAAAATAACGAACACAACGGATAAAGTTTTGTTTTTAATATAAAACTAAACATAACTATCAACTAAACATCCATAACAAATGGCACTTCGTCTAAACTGCAATTGTTCCACTCTTGGTCACTTCCGATGCACAGGTGCCCATAACACTAGCAGCGTTGCCACGCTGGATAGCGACGGACAGCCTATGCAGCAAGAATGACCCAGAGCGAGGGTCGCCGCCTCTCTCCCTCATACGAGGCCCATGTCCTTAAAGAACACCTTCGCATCCTTACACCAGCAACCTGTCGTTTCCGGGGCGAGGGGGATAAATAAGAACACGGGTAAAATTTGTTTAATTTCATAAAGAATAGTTAAGTTTTTAACACTTTGTGTTGTGACTTCGTGATGGAACTTCATTATTAAGAATTAATTTACCTTTTGTACACTAGTTCCACTTTATTAGACAAATTTTATTAAATTGCAACCGGTTTCGAATTCCTTGAAGATGAGTAATTCGAAACTGGTTGCCATTTCATAAAATTTGTATATTAAAGTAGAACTACTGTACAAAAAGTGATTAAATTAATAATACTTAAGTGGATTAAATGGAGGTTGAACTAGATAACACAATAAGTCTAGACCGGACTCCCGCAACCTTGACACCTAATTGACATCCAAAAACCATTATTTAAAAAAGGAAAAAGAAAAATCCATTACTCACAAGTTAATTTCTCTCGCGTGACCAAAGGAATTACTAAAAAAATCTAATTTTTAGGGAAATTGTGGGTAAAAATTCCATTTGCCGACAGTTAATTGATAGCGCTACTGCGGGTATTTGTTCCCAGTAGCGTCGCGCCCCAAGGGAGTGACACCAGCGCCATGGACCGAAAAATCTGATCTACCTCCATTTCTCTGGGCCGTCGTAGTAATCCTAAATTAATTGAAACGACGTTTTTTGTAAAGAGTGCTTAGTTTAGGTACTGTTGTTTTATACCCTTCATTTATGAGAGGGCACTCGGGGATATAACTCGACCTGATGTAATTTAACTAAACTCTTCTTTTTCCGATTTGATAACAATTTCACAAATTATAATAAAAATAATCATCGTGGCGTTAATGCCTCGGTTGTGCGAGAGCTCACGAGGGCTCGGGGTCCGCCTTGCCCATGATCCAGGATTTTGTAGATCAGATAATTACAGTGGAACGATTGCCATCTGACCTCCGTGACCCTGCTGCTATGGAAACCTGACAAGATTGGATCATGGTAACACATTCAGTCACTTGAATGTGCAGGTTTCATCTCGATGGATTCGCTCACCGTCAGAGCATTGGTTAGCATTCAACTAATGTACATGATAACTCAGCAATGAATCATTGGTACATGGCTGCAGTGGGATTCGATCCCGGTACCTCTCGCTTACGAGTCGGACACCTTAACCACTTGGCCACCGACACTCCCTAATAAAAATTTCACAAATTATTAATTTTTATTTTTTTTAATACAAATAATATGTCGCTAGTCTTAAATGCACTCTAAAATTACTGCTGGCGATGGAAAATAATACACATCGGCTACTACGACTTCGTATAGCGTCGTCTCTGACGCACGCGTGTGAGTGAATACAAAGCCGAAAGAAGCCGAAACTAGCCGATGTTTATTAAGGTACCCTAACACGTAAATAGGGATGAAGACTAGTCAACATTTAATTATAGAAAAATATAGTCATTTAACAACAGTTATATTATTAAACAATATTTTGATTTATGAAATCAGTAAAGAATGACAAAGATAAAGCATTTGAAAGTTCGGGTGTGTACTCATGACGTCACTTCTCCGCAATATTCGTCACGCAAACGTCACGCAACATTTCAAAGTACTGTATCGGCGTTATTTTTGTTGAAGTAACAAAAGAAATAATACGTGTCCAATTAATACCTAATACCTACCTAAAATTTTTTTTGTCATCATCCCTGTTCACTATACAGTTTCCAATCATAAACACCTATATATTAAGTACCTAATCTATTTTTTGTCATTATCCCTGTTCGTTGTACCATGTTCCACATGTTCAATTATAGACCATTGAATAAAAACCTCCAATCAATGGCATATCAAAGTTAATGGTAAACAAACAACAATGTCACAATTGATGAATTATCAGCACGCAACCAATGTAAATCAATCACAAATAAACTATTTATTCAATCTTTTTTTTTATAGACCAACATTATAACGAGCAAACTCACTTACGTTACGTTAAAATGGATTGTAGGTACACCTGGTGGAAACCGATAACTATCGCCCAAAACAATTTTTTTTTACGTATTACGGTAGGCAAACAGGCATGCGACCCACCTAATGGAAAGTGGTCACCGCCGCCTATGGACATCAGCAATACCAGGGGCGCTACCAATACGTTGTGCGCCCCTTAGGAGACCTCTAATGTACCTCATATACGAATAGCTCATATATCATAAATTGATATATCTATAACAAGTTAAAAAGAATATAAAACAACGGTTCCAGGATAGTGTCAGCGGTCTTGCGAGACCGATAACCGATAGTTAAGCAACGCACTTTCATGTCAGTAACTTGATGGGTGACCGTTAGGTAAGTTGAGGCTACGCGGATTGCAGCACAGAAACGAGCTTTCTCTCGTAACTCGCAACTCGTTAGGTGTGTCTCCTAATATAAAAGAAAGTCTTCCGCTGGGATCTTCCGTAGGGGCGCTGTTAGGGGTGCAAAAATAACATAATCTGTATGCAAAAGTCTTCCTTATCACCAACGCATGAGTTTTACACCTACCCTGAAGTACTTTACTGAAGTACCCCAAAACGACGAGCATATATGAAAAGATTGATGAATGTGGAACAAGCAACAGAGGTTTGTCAGGACTGTAGCAATTGACATAATGTGGTCTCTGGATACCCCTACGGGAAAAAGGCGGGACGCTATGTATGTGTTCCCGGAAATGTGTGAACCGGAGAGCCAATTTAGGAAATGTGTAAAATGATTTTCGAATTTTCACATTTTCTATTCCTAACTAGCCGGAAATGTATGTTTTGAGGTTATGTTGACATTAACTCGGGAAAATTCCACTGCTCAGGCGCTCGCTCATCTTTCAAGTCGTAGCTGCAAGAGTCATTTTATAAACGCGCCAGCTTTTAAAATGCACTCCGAAAAATTGTATATTTGTTTCTGGCGTTATTTGGTGCGGGGTGGGTCAAATCAAAGTTCCTGTATAGGAAATGTATGAAATTTCTAGGTAATGTGGGTAATACATATTTTCAGTCGCTTTTAGGTATTATATACATTTCCTAGGAATTATATATAATGACGGATTACATAAATTTCCTGTAACATGTATGTGCATGTATGTATGAGTACTTTTCCCGGCCCGTTTTAATCAGAATTAAAAGCGACCACTTGGTCCGTTGTAAAAAAAAATACTCACATCAAACAAATGGTGGTAATAATTTGATTAGCGGGTGTGCGTTCCATTACCTAATTAATGAGAGTGAGGTCATATTCATATAAAAATACAACCGTCCATGTGTTCGTATCGCGTTCGCGTGCCACGGTTGTTAGGTGTAATTGGACTCGCATATTGCTTTTTATTGGACTAAAATATAGTTTACTTCGGGAGTAATGTGTTTACCTATGAAAGTAGATTTTAATACCTACCAAATAAGGTACCGAGGGTGCCGAAGATCGGGCGGAGTAGAAAAGTGGACTCTGGCAGAAGCGGGAATTCATTAATAGGGTGATGATGACTGCTTAAAGTTTCTTATAGTCAATTTCACTACAATTTTGGATAATAAATATGGCCAGTTTTTATTTTTTGGAATGAAATTAAGCATTAGAAAGGTAATAACAACATTAAATGAGTAATAATAACACTATTAACTTCGGAAAATTACAAGGGCACAAAGAACGAGACGTACATACTGTTCAAACACATAACCCTTCCTCTTGTGCTTCGCCGCAGTCGGATAAATACCAATTTATAATTCGCAATTTAATCCAATTCAGTATAGGTACTTACTATAATTATTTTTAATCTTCAATCTGTTCAATAATTTAATTATACGATTCAAATTATGAATGATAAAATTCGTATCTAACAGAAAATCCATTACAATATTGAAATTAAAATCTATCCACTTTGTAAGAGATGTCAAAAAAGTCTGTTGAATTTCTTCGAGAATCGTGACTTGGGCACCTGTTTTTTGTTTGACTGAAAATATTTATTACGTTACGTGAAGATGGATTGCTATTTAACTCTTGAAAGTATTCTCAAGGGGAAAAATTTATATAGTTTAGGAAATTGTATCCAAAGGGTTTTCTGTAATTTCATTGGAATATGAAACGTGACGAAGGGAACTAATTACTAAGATTCTATCGTATCTTTGTCTGTCAGAGGCATCTGTATCTTTAGAACCACTTTAATAAGCCCTGAAATTACAACTAAATTCGTGTAACTATGGTGCCTGTCATGGCCGTTTCTATATCAATGAAAAATTAATTTTTAACAAGAATAATTCAAATGAAGTGCCCTATTTTTTAATCGTTTCGAACAGTTATAAATTTTTATTTTCTGCATGAAAAATTCGATATTTTGATGCATGATGCAGATTTTCCATATACTTGAACCGTAAGTTTTTTCAGTGCAGCTAATGTGATTTTAAAATATTGAATTTTTCGTGCCGAAAATTATAATTGAAAACCGTCCGAATCGTTGAGAGCGATTCAAAAACAGAGCCCCTGATCGCCCTTTCTGTACATTTTAAATTCAATGCTTTCTTTCCTGCTACAAACGTTTTATTCAGTAGTAAACAATTCCTCTCAGACTCACAAGAAAAAACACAAAATTAAATGCCTAAAAAAACTCCCACGACTTTAGTCGTTCTGTCGCCCGCCGCCAGTCGCAAGTGTGTGGGCGGCGCTAGGTTGCGCATGGCGTAGCTTCTGCCGCGTAGCGCTCAGTATCGCGTAGAGTTCGCCGCAGACCGCTACGCTGCGACAGACAGAATACGCGATCGCTAACCCAGTATCTGTGTGCCTCCAGTGTAAATAATCCCAAACTAGTGTACGTGTGTTCTGAAAAAATTTAGTTCAAATTCCCCTGTTCTGTGACGCTTTTGTGGCTTCGGATGCGGAGAGGTGTGTATGCAAGAGTATTTAAATGGTTTCTATGTAATTGGATTTGTGGTATTTTATTTTTGAAGGGGTCCATTTTAAGTTCTTGTTTGTTTTTCATTAATTGTGCCTGTGTGTCTTGCAAACATTTTTGAAGTTATTTTAAAAACTGTACGTTTTTTTTAAAATTTTGTTTTAAATGTGTATAAAATAATTATTTATCGTGTTTTGTGAAATTATTATTACGGTAAAAATAATAAAATAAAAATCGCAGACACGTTTCAGTCGCTGTCTGGATACAATAACCAAATTTCGTTTTAAAAAAGGTTAAGTCTAAAATGTTAATTTTAGACTTAACCTACTGACCCAGGTTTTTAGGATACCGAGGCGCAGTATAAAGGCTAAGTCTCACGTAAACCGATCACGACGTCGCCGTCGCGGTGTTGGCGAAAGTGACAGACAAATTAGATCCAAGAGTGAGTACGTGCCAGGGGAATTAGAAACTTGGAGGTGGCTGCTGCGTCATTTATTAGACTGATAAGCTAGCTCTTGACGCGGCAATTTCACATTAGACCAGATTATTAGTGTAAGTTAGTTTAAGTTTAAGATGGTTCTGTAGGTGCTTTAGTTGTCTTCCAATTTGAAATAAAATAAAATATTCTTACTCTTACTTTTTCTTTACCCTTTATCTCCTGGTTGACTGGTAGATAAGGCTATTTTAGCTTTAAGTCCGCCTTTGTACTATTTTGTGCATGAAGATTTAATAAAAATAATAAATAAATAAATAAAATATTAATTTAGTTCAGAATTTGAACAATCATTGAATTTACCATAATCAATAGATATAATTTTTTTAAATCCAGTTTTTTATTTAATTGACATAATATTGATGTCAATTAAAAAATAGGAAAAATCCCAAACCGAAAAAAATTAATCGAGTAGTTATTTAAAAAAAATATATAGGCATAATCAAAAATATTGGTTGGTGAAAAACACAACATCTTTAAATTCGTAGAATCTTGCCTTAAAAATCTAGGTATTAGAAACTTGGAGGTGGTTGCTGCGTCATTTATTAGACCGATAAGCCAGCTCTTGACGCGTCAATTTCACATTAGACCAGATTAATAGTATAAAGCCTAAAGTTCTAATTCTAAGTTTAAGAAGGTTTTTGTAGGTGGTGCTTTCATGTCGTCCAATTTGAAATAAGACCAAAAATATATAAAACAAGTACATTAAAAAATATATTAGAAAAATATAAGACTAGTAATTTAAAAAAAATGCTTATAATCAAATATCTTTAAGCGAAATACACGACTTCTTTAAATTCACAGATTCATGCCCTAAATATCAAAGCTGCCTGAGGGACAAAAATAAAAATACAATTTTTTTCTTAAAAACTATAAAAAACTTGTAAAACTAGCCCATGCCACTCGGAAATAGTGCAGCTTTCGATACAAAAGAACTTTGGCTGGTCCGCCTGAGTGGGTGCCACCGCCATTTTTCTTTTTGTCGTCAAGCAGTGCTTGCTTGTGTTCCGGTATTAAGGATAAGGTAGCCAGCGCAAGTACAGGCATGGGACAATAAATATAAGAAATAAACTTCAATATGATCGACTAAGACTAGTAAGTCGGAGTCCCGCTTCGCTGGGATCGAGGTCGGCAACGCGTGGGTGATGCCCCTGGTATTGCAAACGTCCATAGGCTGCGGTGACTGCTTACCATCAGGCGGGCCGTAAGCTTGTTTGACACCTCAGTGATATAAAAAAGAGATATATTTTTTTACTTAACAGTCACTTCATCAACACATTCACCTTCACTCACGTTACATATTGCAATCGTGTAAGAAAGCAAGTAATAAATCAATAGAAAGTGTAGAGGAGGCTAGTCCCCGTAGACTCGGCGCAATTTCGAATTGCTCACGATAATCGAAGAGAATGTAGTATAAATGTTTTGGTAAATAGGTATGGACAATTATTTATGAAAATAAATAAATATACTTAGACAATTTACACAGCGCCACCTAGCCCTAAAGTAAGCAAATCTTGTGCTGTGTTATATATTATATAATTGGCACTTATTATACATACATTACATATAATAGTGGAGGTTAGTGTTTTGACAAAGCGCAAAATTTTTAAAATTATATATTTCAAATAAACCTACAACAGTATGTGAAAGAAAAATATATGTAAAAATTGTACAAACAAATGAGAACCCTTCTCACAACGTTAACAGAATCTAACCGAATAATAATAAATGTAATGTATTTTTATTATTATTATTTGGGGCATCGCCTCCCTTAGCTCCCTTAGCCTCTAAGTCATATTAATTGAAAGACAGAAAGAAAAGACATTTATTACACATTGCACACCATGACACAGTACCAGTTACAGTTACAGCTAAAGGAAACATTAATAATTAAAACATCCAAAACAATGCGTAGTCTCCCATGCCAGTGTCGATGTCCATGTGCTGTAAGGCCCGTGCTGTTTTCAGGCAAGCAAAGACGTTAGATTTTAAGGTTAACTCAAATATTCTGCCACCTGGAATATTATTCCCCAAATAAAAGTAATGGCCGTGTGGTGTCCGGCAGAGTAGAATAGCACCAACCCCTTACACTTGTGGGTGTCGTACAAGGCGACTAATGTTTTCGAGGAAAAACAAGAGTCTCCCTTGTCTGGAAAATGGGCAGCTGCATTTTCCATTGTTATATTTAAACACTGCGATCTCCAACTAGCGGGCCAAGCATGGACATTAATAACAAAACCTCCCCTTACGTGGTAGAGGTCCTTAGTCCTTCAGTGGACTGTTAAGAGCTGTGATGATGATGCTCACCTCCTTATTATACAAAGATAATGAAATCAGTATCAATTCCAATAATTTAAAATAAGTCAACGACTACTCCAAAATCGGTGTCGTGAACTTGTCACAAAGGTGATAAGCAGCCACTTACGCATTCACGGCAGTTGGCAAGGATCCTGGAGTCAACTTTGAACATTTAGTAATCAGGAGCCAAAAATAGGAACGCGCGGAATAAACGCAAATTGAGAGTGCTCCAAAGTTGAGCTCAGTGGGTTGTTAAGGGAGTCAATTATTGAAATGGATCCAACGTTATTAGGAATTCATCAGAAGGTCGTTCCCGATTTTCGATAGTTCTTTTTGAAACCCTGATGAAAGAAGTGGGGTGTTATACGATTGGTGGCTTTTTGTATCTGTCTATGCCATCGTAGCTCCAGAACGGATTGACCAATTTAGATGCGGTCTCTGGCTCTTGAAAGCCAGTTTCATCGAGATGATTCTTTGCTTTGTTTCATTAAAATCGGTTCTGGAATTTAGAAAATATTTGCGTTTAAGTAAACTTAGCCACGGGTTATCCGACTTTTTCTGTCGGTTAGGTTAGTTAACACAGATTGTGAGCTAGCTTTGTGATCTAGACTCGTGAAATTTCAGGATGTATTTCGTCGGACCGTTGTCTTGTCTAATATGAAAATTAACATTCAAGTTCTCCTCATTCAAGCTCATACTTTTACTTTTTGTCATTTGAAGGCGGTTTAATATTTTTATTGAAGAAAAATAATTATATTAGTAAGATTTATTTTTAAATACAAGAGCTTAGTTCGCAAAACAAGTTTAATCGAGTTGGTTTTTATTGGTTCTGTGGTTTGGGTATATATAATTATATAGACTGGTCACGGGTCTTCCGTCATCTGTCAGGTTTACAGGTGGAACTTAACAACATAAGGGTAGACAAAAGAAATTGGACTAAACCTAGGCTAGACCGTAAAGCAGCATGTTTGCACACCAAATGCGCTAAACGCCGCAGTCCCAAGGGCGGGCAGATATTTATTCCCCATCCGAAATGCAATATGAGACACATAAAATTCTCGATAGCATTGTGTTGTGAGCAATATTTTTCCCCGAGCGATATATGGGGCTGGGAGAATTCTTTTCGAACAAAAGAGCATTCTATTGCATTCTTCGAGATAGAATTATATACCAAGTTATTAAAGTATTAATATTAGCATGACCAGGATAAGTGTGCTTGCGACATAGCTCGTCCCGAGAAAGAGCATTTATTTCCTTCTCTCAATACCAAGATTAAAGAGATAGCAGGATCTGTTTCGTGCCTTTTATCGCTTGTCTCTCTCTCTCACTCTCTTGCGTGAACACTTATGCTAGCCGTACAGGGCCTGTTTCCATTTTCTCCGGTTTCAAATCGCGAACGCGCCGCAACCGCCTAGTCACCGCTTAACGACCGAATAAGAAACGCGCCACCAAAATGTTACTTTTAGAACGTTCCTGTTGCGCTATGGGTTCAAATAAACGATAGCTCTGGCTATTCTTAGTGTTTCCGATAAAGTTGGTAATTTAATACCTGTGCAAGTGAACTGTATGACGAAAAAGACAGTTATTTAGGAACAAATACCTGCTGCGAAAGAAACATTTACCAGCGGCTTCCAGGAGCATTTTATAACATATTCGAGAGACCGAGAGACCCCACAGCTAGACACTGTGGTGCATCCTTTTTGTGCGGTCGCAACGCAGTCGTCGCATGTCATTTGTTTTTGCATGACACGCCATAACAGTTTCGCGTTCATGTGTCCGTCCTGCCATAAAGTTGAATATCATCTACACCTGAAAAAGCGATTTACGACATATGCTATGGCCGTGTGGTGTCCGGCAGAGTAGAATAGCACCAACCCCTTACACTCATGGGTGTCGTACAAGGCGACTAATGTTTTCGAGACAAAAGATCAAGAGTCGCCGTAGTCTGGAAAATGGGCAGCAGCATTTTCCATTGTATTATTTAAACACTGCGATCTCCAACCCGCCTGCCAAGCGTGGAGATTATGGCAATAACCTCCCCTTTCGTGGGAGAGGCCCAAAGTCCTGCAGTGGACTGTTACGGGCTGTGATGATGATGATGATGACCTATGCTAATGTGTACAGTAACGTCGTCGTAACGTTGCCCTTTTCCGTGAATTACAGGATCTTTAAACAATTGGATCTTATTAATTTGTATTTATTTGGTCACCTGTCGTTTTTGAGAAATCCGTAATAATCTTTAAAAACATATTTGTAATCTTACAGCCGTGTGGTGTCCGGCAGAGTAGAATAGCACCAACCTCTACACTCGTGGGTGTCGTACAAGGCGACTAATGTTTTCGAGACAAAAGATCAAGAGTCTCCGTAGTCTGGAAAATGGGCAGCAGCATTTTCCATTGTATTATTTAAACACTGCGATCTCCAACCCGCCTGCCAAGCGTGGAGATTATGGCAATAACCTCCCCTTTCGTGGATGAGACCCTGGGTCCTGCAGTGGACTGTTACGGGCTGTGATGATGATGATGATGACCTATGCTAATGTGTACAGTAATGTCGTCGTAACGTTACCCTTTTCCGTGAATGACAGGATCTTTAAACAATTGGATCTTATTAATTTGTATTTAGTTGGTTACCTGTCGTAAGCGCTTTTGAGAAATCCGTAATAATCTTTAAAAACACATTTGTAATCTTACAGCCGTGTGGTGTCCGGCAGAGTAGAATAGCATCAACCTCTTACACTCGTGGGTGTCGTACAAGGCGACTAATGTTTTCGAGACAAAAGATCAAGAGTCTCCGTAGTCTGGAAAATGGGCAGCAGCATTTTCCATCGTATTATTTAAACACTGCGATCTCCAACCCGCCTGCCAAGCGTGGAGATTATGGCAATAACCTCCCCTTTCGTGGATGAGACCCTGGGTCCTGCAGTGGACTATTACGGGCTGTGATGATGATGACGATGACCTATGCTAATGTGTACAGTATTGTCGTCGTAACGTTGCCCTTTTCCGTGAATTACAGGATCTTTAAACAATTTGATCTTATTAATTTGTATTTATTTGGTCACCTGTCGTAAGCGCTTTTGAGAAATCCGTAATAATCTTTAAAACACATTTGTAATCTTACAGCCGTGTGGTGTCCGGCAGAGTAGAATAGCACCAACCTCTTACATTCGTGGGTGTCGTACAAGGCGTCTAATGTTTTCGAGACAAAAGATTAGTCTCCGTAGGCTGGAAAATGGGCATCAGCGTTTTCCATTGTTGTATTTAGAACACTGTGAACACAAAGCCACCTGCCAAGCGTGGAGATCATGGCAAAAACCTCTCCATTCGTGGATGAGACCCTGGGTCCTGCAGTGGAATGTTATGGGTTTCGATGATGATGATGATGATGATGAACCATACAGATTGCTTAGAATGGGTATTCAAAGACTATAAAAAAATTAAAGTGTCTTCCTAAGTTGGTATTCTAATGGCGGCGCTTCCTATATGCGAAGCACCTCGTCCGAATACGAAATGCAATACTCACGAAATTGGTTCGTTGTCTTGCCACGTGACTATTAAAACTTGTCGGATTATAGAAAACTTTGTCAGAAGTCGGGTATAACAGATACAGCGCAAGATATCATGAAGTGGTTACAATAATGCTTTATTAATTCATATCAAAGCGAATTCATATCAAAGCGTTATCCCACTACCAGGGGGAGACACAATATATAGACTATCAAATAAGTTATAAACTGAAATGTAAATAGGTTGTTCGTTGTTCTTGACTTGTCCACTTTGTGACACCATATTGCTTAACTATTATATATTTCAGTCTAGTGTTTATGAACATTGTTACCCGATTAAAAGAAAAACTGCTTCCCAATTTTTTTCGTCCTCTCACTAATTTCACTTCGAATATGTGCCAGAGATAGGCGATAAATAACATCACGGTAGTATTACTGTGATTTTTCACGAAATACTATGTTACAGTCGAGTTCATTAATATGTGAGCATTGCCATGGTTTTAAATATAAATGTACATGGAAGGGTACTCATATATCTGAGCAGATGTACATATGTTTGATTTTTAAATCTGCTCAGATATATAAGTACCCATTGTAGTTGGTGTCGCCATGTACATTTATATTTGAAGCCTTGGCAATGCTCACATATTAATGAACTCGACTGTAAAAAATCACATTATAACTTAAAGACCACACGATAATAAGGACGGTGAGAAGGCGTCAGTGTATTTTCATCAGTGAATTCCCAATAAAGAATGTGGCGTAAAAAGGTACTAAAATGCCGCCGATACTAGTGACGTTATTTATCACCAATCTCTAGCCCTTGTACGAAGTGAAATTCGTGAGAGGCCGTCCTATGAGCAAAAAATTGGGTAGTACCTACTATTGTATAAAGAATTCTTTCACTCCAATTTTTTTAAATTGTTTTATCGCTTATAAACAGGCAAGCGGGCCATCTGCTGGAAAGTGGTCACCGTCGCCTATGGACATCAACAACACCAGGGGAGTCATCAATGCGATGCCCGCCTCTGAAGAGACCTCTAATATATCTCTTGAACGATCCCATGTCGTAGTCCAAAAGAAACACTGTGGCTGGGAGCTCATTCCGCATCGGAATCGTACGAGCGAGAAACGTTCTTTCCAACCTTTGCGTGGTGACCAACAGGGGGTCTACGTAGAAGCATATTTGACAAGGAAGAAAAGATATGGTGTAGGACGGTGACTGTGTAAATACACCGCATTACTTTTTTCCATGAGTTTTGCTTTTTGCGAGAAATTATCTAAGCATACTTTTGCATCTAACGTACAAAATGCTTTCGATTAAGAAACAAGCCACCAGAGCTATCGCCGCCTAATCGGAAAACTTAATCAAGTTCTGGGGCTCCTCGAAATGTATGCTAAATTAATTACACTCACTTTATTTGTTGTTGGCGCACGTCTTAGCAACTGTTGCGTGGATGGGTGTGCCCCAATTGATATTAAGAGCCGCTTTGAACGCCCCCTGAATAACCCATTCTCGGGAAACCAGGTCACGCCATTTTCTTGAGGACTTTGTCAATTACACGGGACTTTGCGTGCTCGGTAATTGGCGCGAGGGTGCAATACGGCGAATTAGCAACTCTCTAATTGCGAATTTATAGGCGGTAATCGGGTTATCGCGTTATCCGGTAGTGTATTGTCAGTTTGTTTTGATTGTTGAATAGGTATCGAAATTGCGCGACATGTTTTTTTACATATAGGTATTATTTCTTAAAAAAAATAGCTACGTAACTTTAAGGCCGCCATTATACTATAATGTGCAAAAGATTTAAATTAAATAATAAATAAATAATAGTAATAATCATCCTAGCGCATATATTTTTTATACTACTCATTGACAAACGAGCAGACAGCTCATCTGATGGTAAGTGGTAACTGTCGACCATAACATATTCTAGTCGTACATTTAGGTTGCAAGTAACAAAAATGCAGAACCGCAGGTGCGTCGTAAACTTATGAATAGATATTATTTATTTGTAACAAACGACGAGGTATTCATGTTTATTATTTTCTGCCTTCAACTTGTCACTGCGAACTTAGTTTTATGATTTGTTGCGACCCGATTGGTCTAGGGTCGGTGCTAGGCCGGCGCACATCGATGATTCACTATTTTCTTATCGCGAATGAGCTATAGAGAATACTATCCAAGGTGCCCACAGAATAATGCGTAGAAGTAAAGCGGTGAAAGATATAGATATATATTAATCCAGTTCTAATTGTGTACAATTTAAGAAGTGGTTGGACTTCAGTTTCGCGTAAAGATGTAGTGGGTTTCGTGTGTCGCGATTATAATGACAAGCTAAAAAACGGTTTCAATTAAACTGGCTCTATATTTTATGGCAAATAAAGAAAACCTCATCGAAATATATCAAGAGCTATAATGCCAGGTCACGGGCAGACACACAGCTCGACACAGGTACACACGTCAAACTTTAAACTATTTTAATTATGGCTCTGGAATCGAGCCACTGACCTCAAATAACACCTGTATTGTTGGGGGTCAGTGTTTCGAAGCCGATCTAAGCCAATATGTAATGTGTTTGTGGTGTTATTGTGTGTAAATAAATGTTTTCTATTCTATTATATTATTTCGAGGGGGTTAAAATGTCCAACTCATATAGTTTATCAATTATGTAACACCCATAATACAAGCTTTGCTTACTTTGGGGCTAGATGGCACTGTGTGAATTTGTCCAAGTTTTATGTATCATTTATTAAATTACTAGTGGGGCCGACGTGACTTCGTTCGCGCACTCTTTTTACACTACCCTTTTTTTCCATAAACCTTTCTCTTGAATTAAAATCCGTTGCGTAGTTTAAAAGATCTAAGCGTATATAGATACATACATAGGTATATAGGAACAGACGGCGGGAAGCGACTTTAATTTATACTATTTATTATTATTATTACCTATTGGTACAAAATATATAACCTTTATATCAGTAAATAATATACTTCCTTTAAAGGCACACTTTTAAAAGTGTTCAGTGTTAAAAATAAAGAACATACCTACGATATATCTTTATAATATAAAAAAATATTCTAGACGACAGCTGTCTCAAAGACGAAGCCGTATTGCGAAATAGAGAATGTCGATAAAATATGGTCTCATTTCTCATCGTTTGATGTTAGATTGATGCTGAAATTGAAGGAGATGGATTCGTTTAATCCAATTTATATCATGCGAGTACGTAATAATGATTTTTCTTGCTCTCATTGCGATCGGTATAACGGATTTTATTTCCGATGACAGAAATGTACTGACACCCCTTTTTCCTTACCTGTTTATTTTGTGACACAGATATGTATTTATAATTATTATTCGTGATTTAAATCAAGTATGTTTTCTCAAATAATAAATATTGTTATATACCTATTAGAGATTCGCACCGCGGTCAAGATGGTCGGCGGTGGCGCGCTGGGAAACGTACCCGGCGCGGCGGCGCGGCGTCTCGCCGACGTGGGATCGGCAGAGTAGAATAGCACCAACCCCTTACACTCATGGGTATCGTACAGGGCGACTCATGTTTTCGAGGCAAAAGATTAAGAGTCTCCGTAGTCTGGAAAATGGGCAGCAGCATTTTTCCTTGTTATATTTAAGCACTGCGATCTCCAACCCGCCTGCCAAGCGTGGAGATTATGGCAATAACCTCCCCTTTCGTGGGAGAGGCCCTAAGTGCTGCAGTGGACTGTTACGGGCTGTGATGATGATGAGTAGTTTAAAAGGAGATGTTTTCCGGGATTTAAACGCGATTTCTTCGCAGTCAAGACTAATCCAGCAACATAAAAAATATCTTTTACTAGGCGTACTTGGCGAAAATGAGCCCCAAATTTAGAGACGACTCCTTTTGCGACGATAACATTCCCACGGCTTCTAGAAAGGTTTTTCATAAACTTTTCTAAGTCCTCTAAATTATGTTCCACTTTTCGTCATAAATTTTATTGTCACTCTGACCAATCTTAGTGAGCATCTCGTTTATAGGCGAATGGTTACAGCAGTGTACCAAGTTTGGAGCATGATAAGCACGGTGTGTCAGCGAGTCGGTGACGCTGTCTTAATTTATTTTATTATTTAACTGTTTATTGTACACAATAATTATATACAGAGAAATATAAAAGAACAAAAGACACAACAGGCGCTGCTTATTTCTAAAAAGAAATTTCTTCCAGCAGGCCTACAGAAGAGAGATGTTTAGACTAAAGTAACGCAGATACGACGTGCACAATAATTGAATATTTAAATCTTTATACTTGGGACTTGCTGACTCGCTTGCTTGGGACTTGCTGGACTTGGTGGGTTACTAGGCAACAATGTGTGAATAGTTGCTAGGTATTGCGACGAATACTCCCAAAAAAAAAAAAACCAAATTCTCGCGCGAATTTAAATAAAATTTTGAAGTCTTTAAGAAATAAGAATTTGTCAATGACCCGGCCACGCCGGCGTGCCGCCGCCGAGTTACCACAGCGCGTCGCGGAGCTTTAATACCTATACGTAAAATAAACTATTTTAAAGGTATGTTCCGGAACATGCCTTAAAATGCGTGGTAATAAGCACGATAGTTTAATTAAAACATGATGTTAAAATAAACCATGTACTTGTCTCCAAAAGTAACGTTGTAAGGTAATCTAACAATTATGAGTTAGTTTAGATGGTGTAGTTCTTTTTTGCCTTATGTGGTGTAACACAGGTGTAGGTATGTTTCGGGCTGTCCCCTGCTACTTCATGCGATGAAGGGTACGGTCTAAGTTTTTAAAACTAGCAGCAGGGGTGTAATAAGTTTGGAGTGTGTGTGAGTATCTGTGTGTCTATCTCCGGATATTACTCCAGAACCGATACACCGATGTCAGAAGGTTTTGTTTTTTGTTAGAAAGCCGTCACATTGAGTGGTATGGAAATAGGTTGAAATATCTGAATACGAGTTAGACGATAGCCGTTTAGTGTCCGGCAACTCCTTACACTCGTGGGTATCGTACAAGGCGACTCATGTTTTCGAGGCAAAAGTTCTAGTCTCCATAGGCTGGAAAATAGGCAGCAGCATATTTATAACACTGCGATCTCAAACCTGCCGCCAAGCGTGGCGTGGCACTGCTGCAGTGGACAGTTATAAACTGTGATAATGATGTTAGGGTTAGGTTTCCACCATACCATTTAATAACTAAATTTTCAACGTCTTTCGTCGTTACTGCGCCACGAAATATAATTCTATAATTCATTTAATTAAAAGAATGACACTGAAGTAATTTCTAGGTAATATTTGAACAAACACATACTTTATATCCTGCAAAACACATGCCACCTGAATACATAAAGGGTTAAAAGATAAACCTACACAGGAAATAAAAATATTTTTCTACAGGAAAACGTATAAAGTGTTGAGTAAAGGTAAAGCCGGGTACGTGTTTGTTGTTCTCGAGCAAAGATCACGGGATCCCGGGTCCGGGACTCGCGATTCGACGCTTGTTATATTTTTGACAACATTTTGAAGGAATTTTCATAAATATATTTTGTTTTTATTGTTTTTTTGAGGGCTTTATTTATGTTTTAAACGCGAATGATTTTTAGGTGCAGGTCCGGATATAATCATGAAAAATATACCGTTACGAGGTGCCAATTGGCTCCCGAAAATGTTTAACCAGTTTTAGGGTCCCTAGCGGAAGTCTTTGGTCATCTTTTGGAGTCACCACATACCTATTTATTTTGCGCTTTTCGATTTTTATTTTGACGTTTGACAAGAAATGAAAGAAAGAAAGAAAGAAAGAAGACATTTATTACACGTAGACACCACGACACGACAATAAGGTACAAAAAAAACAAGGTAATTAAAGTACATAAAATAAAAAAAATTAAGTTGGAAAGAAAAATAAAAAAAAATAGTATAATAATAATAAATGTACCTACAGTTAACTATATCCAGTGGCATTGTTAAAACTCCGTGTCGCGGCTTCCAGTGCAACTGGACCCCCTCAGCATAATGTTGTGGCCGCTTGACGCGTACCACCAAATGGAAAGATAACATGTAAAATATTTATCTAAAACAGTTTTAATCAAACAATAAGTACCAGGTTTACAGCAGTATCGTTGGGTACTTACTTACCTACTTATGTATGTAGGACCATTATATGAATGAGTTTCTGTGTTGAAAGGCGAAATTAAAAACATTTTTCCTTTTTTGGGTCAGTTGAAACTTCAACATATTCCTGCGGTTTTCGGTCGGACCAACGTGCGAAGTTTAGAATTCAACTATTCTGCAGTATCCCATTATTTTTCCGGGATACCCTATGACAATCGGGATCTGTTGTTGCCGAAGACTATAAGAGAGGTAGAATGTAGTGGGGTACCCCATTCGAACTGCAGCCTCCCTATTGGAGAAGTACCTTACAGAATACCGCAGCCAAACCCCTATTCCCTATTCCTATTGCCGGCTATTCCTGCCGGTGAGTAAGGTTTCCAGTGGTCCCTGGGGTGGGGATTCGGGTAACCGTAGCTTTGGTAGTGGAGGGGCATTTACCTTTTTCTGCCAGAGTAACGTGTTTACATGTTACATCCCTGGTATTGCTGATGTCTATAGGCAGAGGTAACCACTTACCATCAGGTGGACCGTTTGTCTGGTTACCGTTTGAAATAAAAAAGTGATAGATCTTAGGAAAGCCATTAATGATTAGATTAGCATACTTTATTCATTGTTCACACTATGAATAAAGTATGCTACATGAATTAATAACTTTACCTACTATAAAGTAAATAAGTACTCATATTATTCTACCTACATACATATTACACATTTATATAATCTATCATTACATTTCTTCATAAACTAGCAACGCAGCAAACATTGCGTTACTTTGTCTGATTAAAAATATTACTTTAGATGTTTTCTCGAGGATTTTACATCTTTGAACTTTCAGATTTCCCGCGGTAGCCAAAGTAGGTACTTCCTGTTTTATTTATACTAAATTATAAGTGGAAAATTTGTTTGTTTGTCGGTTTGTATGTTTATTTCTTTGTTGGTCATGGATAAACTAAAATACTGAATAAAAAATTTAAAAAATTATTTCGCCTATTGAAAGCTATATTATGAGCGAGTAACACAGCCTATATTTTATCTTCAAAAAAGTTGGAATTCCCTAGAATAATTGCAATAATATAACTCAAGGCCTCAACATATTGCATGTTCGCGCATAATTTCAGAACGGCTGCACCTATTTAACTAAGTAATTATTTTTTTGTTGCATTTGTAATTATTAGGACAAGGTAAGAAAAAAGCGCAGCTAGGGGTTGGGTAGGTGTAAGGTAGGGGTACGGTAGGATAGGAGTATGGTAGGAGAAGGTGTAAAATAGGGTAGGTAGGTGTAGAATAGTGTAGGGTAGGGTTGCAGTAGAGGTGTTCTACCTATACGTTCACGCTCATAGTGTTCACGGTATTTAATTAATTTAAAAACAAAATATTTCTAAATTTTGACAAAACATTAAAACACGAAAGCTCAGAAATTTTTTGCACTCCTAGGGGAACAAAATCCAATTTAAAACTACCTAAAGTGAGATTTAACATTAGTATCGAATAACGGGCTAAGGGAGTAGAGCTCGTCTAGTCTAAAATGACGCGCCCCACTACTTAGTTAGTTGATTTCGATGTATGAGTGCAAATATTGATAACGACACTTCATCTGTGAGGGAGCCAATGAATGACGCGTGCTCCTACGTTTGAATTTCACCGTATTTGTATATGTATTGCGTCCATATTTTAAACTTGCTTGTGTGCGTTAATGCGATAGTGGGGCGCGTCATTTTAGATTAGACGAGCTTTACCTAATTATGGAGGTAGAAAGGAAGAAGGGCAACCAATAAAAATAACAAAACAGATTAGTTCCCTAACTCAATTACTCGGTGTTAGAGGTAACAGGCATGATGTTATCTCACGTGTGAGGAAATAGGTCTTCTTTCGTGTGTTAGTGATGGGCCATTTATGGACCAAGACCAAAACTAGTAGCATGTTACCGAGAAAATTATAATTAAATGTTTCAATCCTTGAAGGTGTCTGAAATAGTACCTCTGGAATAACTTTCGGTCATACGGACCGCGTCAGACCTAGTAAGCGTGCGCATCACACGTGATTAGGTCTAACGCAGTCCGAATGACAGAGAGGTCGATAGGACCCTGAGTAGAGGTGGGTAGTACCTCTGGCATTTATTGTGAAATATTATAATTTGCTACTAAGTGTTAGAAGTCCATAAAATTTCACTGATGCATGCCTTTCGAAGATAACTCTTTACATAGTTTCTTTGTAAATATAAAGACAGATGCAAGAAGCGTTAATAAATCTCAGTGAAAACGGAAAATTCCGCCAATTATGTCGTTAATTCCTGATTTTCTCGTTTTTAATAAAACTTCGTAATTAAAGATACCTGATTCGTTTTCTTGGTGGCAAATATACTGACCTATCGAAATGGATCTTCTGTCATAACATTGCGCTGAGAGTGTGTAGTAAATAGACACAGCACGTCTAACCCTGAAACAAATGAATAATAATTATGATGTACATTTTTCTTCAATTTTTTTCTTTAGCTTTTCGTTATATCCTTTTATGTGAGCAGTCATCATAAGAATCCGAGCGGTCAATCCCGGGTTCATCCGGGGTTCGCTTTCCTTCTCTTCTTTCGCAAGGTTGCCCGATCTTCGACATCCTCTCGTCGTAAGCAATGTCGTAAGCAATAAGCGATGTCAATCCATCGCTTCTTGGGTCTCCTGTTACGGCACTAGCCTCGCTCCTGATACCGACAGGTAATACTGACCGATACTGATATTTAGGCACCTATTTCTCCCGTATCCCTGGGGCTTACTTTATTTGAGAAGTGCGATAATAATAATTTTTACAGTACAAGGTTGTAAATGTTAGTTTGGCTTCGTACAGTGTCGTCTATGTCGCACGCGTGTGAGTAAATTATTATTATTATTATATTAGCCTGAATCATCCCACTGCTGGGCAAAGGCCTCCCCCGATTCTTCCACTCTTCAAAAAGGTGGACAGATGAGCTGCGGGCCTTCGAAGGTGACTGGTAGACATTAGCACTTGATCGTGTGAGTAAATACGAAGTCGAAAGTAGCCGTTGTACATTATTTACGGCCGACATCTGTACTTTTATTACACTATCATAAATTTGGTTTATCATAGACCCGTATTACAGAACGTAACTCAAGAGGAGTTTGAAACCTAATAATCCAAAACCAGTTTTAAGTTTGGATCATAACTCAAGTGGCGTTCTTATTACAGAACGTATTTTAAGTTTTACTCAGCTGAAACTAGAGTCAAGTTCCGATTTGAAAAGATGTTTAAATTATCTGTTATTGAAGCGTGTTCTCACTTACAATAATTTAATTTTACTATTAACATTGATTCGTTTTAAAATATTTAAACTGTATTAAAGTTGTTCTAAGAAGTTTTGTGACAACTTATTACAAATGCAAAAATTACGCATTTAAATCTATTCTCAAGAGTAGTCTCAACCTAATTTAGGTAATCAGAGATCAAATCAATGCTTAAGTAAAGATTTTGAAATAAATTTAAATAAAAAATCAGGTAAGCAGATCAATGAATCTCGTTTTAAGTTACGTTCTGGAATAAAACCTCGACTCAAAATCAGTTTTAAAACTAGATTCATTACTCAGATTCGTTCTGTAGTACGAGTCATAGTTTCACATCCCTATCCATGTCCAGGTAAACAATTGCGACAACTTACTTCCGCAAGGGCTATAGGGGTCCGAGAAAAGAGAGCGCTGTATTTTCGGCGCTGTGTTTCTACGCATTCTTACTTGATTGCCTTAGAGGATATAAAAGTCGGGATTAGGTATATCATACAAAACGACTTTTATCAAATCAATCACGGTTTTATATTACCTGCACATTGCGGCGACTGTATGTGTAACCATGTTCGAATCTAGTCAGGTTTCTCTAGCAGCGAAGTCACGGAGGTCAGATGGCAGGCGCTCCACTGTAATTATCTGATCTGCCACATCCTGGATCATGGTCAAGGACCCCGGGCCCTCGTGCGCGAGAGCACAACCGGAACATAAACGCCAAGATAATAATGTTTTATGAATTATAATTTTATCGCGACGTTTTTATTATTTTTATATTTCGCGACGTTTCTATTAATTTTCTGTCATCATGGCCACGAAATAAGTATGTCCACTCCGGATACCTACGAACTGCTTTCCTATAGGTCGGAAACCTGGACATCACTATTTCTGCCGATGACTTCATAGTCAGTAAACGATCTACCAATTTCGATACAGTGGGATTCATAGCTATTACTTTGAATTTTACAACCAGAGAGTTCAGTTCTGGTTCTTTGAATTTTAGAGGAATCGTCACGTCGATCACGTTTTGACGACTTAACACGAAGGACCGTAACGTTGTAAGACCAAATTTCAGAAAGGCTTATTATTACGGCTATCCCGGTTATAGCCGTTTCGAGGGGCGATTGTGTTTGATAGCCATTTTATTACCACAAAGTATATTTTTATTGGCAGATAAGATAATATTTGCGAAGTCAATGGGCTCAGGAGTGGGGGAAATCGGATGGTTTTCCGAAAATATCGGTTCTGTATTTTATTGGATTATTCAGATTATTTAAGTATAAAGAAATATTGTCTAGTGGTGCCGATGGGCTTCCGAGAGTGTTCAAGCAGAGTCAGGGTTCCCAGCGGAAGACTTTAGCAAATCTCGCTTCGTTAACTATAACAATTATTGAATTATTAATCAATAGCAATTCCCCGCGGTTCTCAACACACGCAGTTCGGATTTCTGTAAACATTCAACTATCTCGCGGGATCCTATTATTTTTCCGGTACAAAAAGTAGTCACTCGGGCATAATATAGCTTCCTATTAGTTAAAGAATTTTCAAACTCGATTCAGTAATTTTGTAGATTACGCCCAACAGAAACACTCCCAAACATACTGACATTTCCTCTTTAAAATGTTAATATAGATAGAGAAGTATAGACAACAATATCATCTTATTTAATGGCTTAGGCGTGTCGGCTCCCGAGATTGCAACCGGTTTTTTTATTTATTATTTACAAATAGTCTAGCCAGGCATTCGTCCTCCTACTCACTGGTGGTAGTGACGATGCGGCCGATGATGGAGCATGTCTGTCTCGGAACAACCTATTTACTCTAGCCTTGAAGGCGTCTAGATTATAATGATCAGGGAACACACTCGCAGGTAAGGCGTTCCAATTCCAGTTCCATTATGCCAATCGGCTCCCGAGACTGGGCAACCTGTCTCACAATCCCCAGAGAAAGTCCTTGGTCAACGTCACTTCGCCAACGGTAAAGAGGCAGAGGTGGCGAGCTCGTTCGATGCTGATGTTCGACTATCCTCAAATAGCAAAAGAGTCCCGGACTCAGCAAGCGTTTAACCTTGCTTGGTTATTTCATGAATGCTCCATAATTACCTTAAACAAATTTCTGTTATGAATATGTATCCAGCTACGCTTGCAGGGACGTAATATATTCAAATTAAGGTCCGGCAAAGTATAAGAGTAGCACGTTTCCCAACGGGTGTATCCTATGTTATTTATTACACGTGCAACCTACCAATGGAATGGAACATGCACGTAACGATCCGCCACCGAAAAGACCCATCTCAGTTCCCCCGCCGAATAATCGTATTTTAAAGAAAAGGTCACCGAATTCCCTTCGCCTTTAATCCAATCGAGAACTATAAAGCTTATCTGGAATGAGGTCATCTGGATCAAAGGCTTTTTGTTCGATATTGCGTATTTATGTAGAATACTTCCCAATAAAAGTAAGTCAATTTCGTTTCCTAGTTGAGACGTGATCGTTAGTTGCATATTGGACCATCGAAACAACGAAATTGATCTTCCTGGAGAGATCGCGAACTTAATTTTCGCTTCATCATCTCGGGATTAAATCTAAATTACTCGTTCAAACAGAGTACGGGGGTCTATAATAAAAATCTATAGACTCATATACACCCCCAATTTGTCGTCCGAGCGGAATACTCCCGAAAATTGTTCATAAATATTCTCAGGGGGAATCACAGCGTAATACGGACCGACGCGTAGACCGTGACAGTGCCGTGGCTCATTTAGATAATTTTGTTGACGCGACTCCCGTCGACGCCTAAGAAAGGGCATTAGGCGCGATGCTCGTGATTTACTTCTCATCACACGAGTAAATTGGTGATTTTGAAGTTGAAGACACTTTACATCCACTTTTTTATGTTTATATGCTATTTTAGGGAAAATATCGTGATGAAATCTGCACATTCAGGAGACTGATTGACTGACTGCTGACCCTGGTAGCAGGGTCACGGAGGTTACATGGCAGTCGCTCCACTGTAATTATCTGTTCTGCCAAGTCCTGGATCATGGTTATGGCAGACCCCGGGCTTACGCCCACAAACGGAACATTAACGCCAAAATGATTATTTTATCTATTTATTTGCTATTTTATCAATCTTGTTGAGAAGCTACGGCATGCAAATGTAACAAGCCGGCTTGTACAGGTTGGCTTGTTTCCAGATCTAGCACTTTACATCATCATCGTCGCAATTCCTAATGCAAGCCTCCGAATAAAAGAAAAGAATGTACTAATCTGTCATTTCCGTGTGAAATAAATATTGTGTGAACACAAATTCGATATTTGGCATTTTCTAAAATTAATGGTAAAACAATGAGAGCGTAAAACAAAAGCAGCGACACGAGATAATGTACAGGATTACACTCCACTAGTTTGCAATCTTTTTTTCTCGTTTGATCCTGCTTCAGAGGAAGATACTTACTATAGCTGTAGTTAAGTATAGCTACGTCAGCTTAGTATTTCGTGGAAAATCGGAATGTCACTCTGGTAACCACGGGCTTCGCTGCGACATTTTGGGGGGATAGCGGGTGACAATGTTGCGTAAATGTGTTTTTGGGTGCTCCCATTTATGCGTATTGTTTGACTTTATTTTATCCAATTATATTTACTACATAAATTGGATGTTTCATCCAATTTATGTAGTATTGTTATAGCTTTGTCGATTCTCTGCCAACATTCGCCTATACCGCGGGATTCCGTTATTTTCCAAGACATAAAGAACCTTATGTCTGTTGGGAATACGCTTCCTACAAATAAAATAAATTCTGAAATCAATTCAGGGGGTCTAAAAAGGTCACATTAGCATTTAATATTATGATTCATATCAGAGTGCCACAAGCTTATCAGATCCGGTGGTCAATACCGGATCTAAGTGACGCCATTTTGAATTATCACGTCAATATCAACAACAACGACGCTGCAGATAAGTTTGACAAATTACTATGAAACGCTAAGGTGGCCTTTTTATTTAGACCCCGCAGTTGTTTCGGGTACTAACTTACAAAGAGAACCTCTTAACAATATTAATGTAAATTGCCATAGATAACAGTACTCATACGTGTAATCAAGTTCGTAAAGGAGGTTTATTTGAACGTTCGATTAGCCCCGGGAGAGCACGCAGCTGATTGGTTCGGCTAATTAATATTCATTGGCGATACTACACGTGATTGGCTCCGAGGCGGGCGAACTCGCTAACTCACTACTTTACTAGTTGGGATACTCTTTCCTATGCACGAGTCTTACAGTGAGTCCCGCTATTATTGTTGTATTTGTTGAGATAACCGGACATTAATGAATAGACCTGCTTATCTTTGTAGTCCTTCCTAGAATAGGTTTTAGTATAACTAAAGATAAAAAAACATAAGGGTTTAAACAAATTTAAACACATTAGTATGTATTGATACCGAACCCTTCTGTGGGTTTTTTTGGCTGAAATAACTATGATATTTGCCGAGATACATAATTGAAGAACAATTATTGAAAATGTAACAGGAACACTCCCCACTTACATCTAATAAGGAAGTAACAGTAATGGGACTAATATATATTCCTTCATGAGTAATGAAGGAAGTCTAGTTATATATTCCACATCATTTAAGAGTCCACTCAATATTATTTTTATTAATTTTAATCACGGAGATCGAGCATCATGGAGGATCGTGGATCATGGTCAAGGCGGATCCCGGGCCCCTCGTGCACGAGAGCATAACCGTGACATTACATATTTTTATTTTATTATGTTGAAGACTGGAACTGAAATATTGGTTACAAAATTGCTTCTGCTTACCAAATACATACACTAGAAATAAAGCACTAAGCAACAAACTATACTGCAAATATTTTAATAGAACTACGAGTAACAGCACAATCTCAAAGTTCAAAGTTCACAATTATAAAGTTGAGGGCTCAATCAACAGGGCGATCCCCCTGAATGTGTGTAACGCTAACTAGACAGAGATTTGGAAACTTACACTGCAAGTATACGCCCGGAGTTTGCAAGTCTTATACACTCGTCAGCTTGTTTGAGTTGCATACTGCAAAGTGCACTATTTCAGCGTTGTGTAAGCATATTACACACACATTCACTGTGTTTCCTTTGGACGTGAGATATGGGATTTTAAGAGGAATATATATAATATAATTATATCTATATATAGAGGTCTCATTAGAGGTGGGTAACGTATCGGTAGCGCCACTGGTGTTACTGATGTCCAGAGGCGGCGGTGACTACTTTCCATCAGGTGGCGCCCATTCTCGTTTGTCTGCCGTCGGTATTATATGAAAAAATACATGGGGGTAATTACTGGACTCTAATTTGAAATCTGATCTAGGTGTAAATGCATAAATGTTTATTATCCCTTTAGGCAAAATATAATTGAACCATGATTCAATCTGGTCAGGTTCTCCTGGTAGCAGGGCACGGAGGTCAGATAGCATCGCTCTACTGTAATTACTTGATTAGCCAAATCTTGAATCATGGTCAAGGCGGACTCTGGGCCCTCGTGATCGACAGCAGAACCAGGACATGAACGCCAAGATGACATGATGTTTATTACTCCCATAAGCAAAAAAATTAAGTCAACATAGATTCCCGTTCTTCCTTCTAAAAGTGCACTTCCGATTGTGGTTTAACATTGTTTTTGACACCATAATAATCAAGTTACCCTGTTTGGCCTTTATACTGTTCTTTTGTCGATGACTGCGAATTGAATAAGACATTTTATTGCTGCCGTGTATACACTTAGGTATGAGCGAAACAATTGATTTGATCTATTGTTTGCTGTTTTTAGTACTCATTGTTATTCAATTGACTTTATCTGACAATGTATTGGAAGTATTATGCAAGTATTTCGTTAAATTAACATACTCGTATATTCTAATTTATGCTTCAATACCCATCGATTTATACACATGAAGGGTATCCCTGACCTAGACGGATTATCTGTCTCAAAAGTATCGTGTGATACCTTGTGTATTGAATTAAAACATAAAATATAGAACTGTCGTTTTACTCTTTGATCACTAGAAACCAGAAACAACGTCCACGTAGGTACTTTTAGGAGCGCATCCTTACAGTTTTGAGCACCTCCGAATAGATATATCGATTTATTTTCTACAGAATGGTATGTGCTTTATAAATAGGAACACTAATCACAAATGTCAAGTTTGATAGTTAATTTATTTACAATAGAATAGATTCAAATTTTCATTAATTAAAACAGCAGTAAAACAATTACAAGTATCGGATCAGCTGTTAAAATATTACAGTTCATCGTCAAATATCAGCGGAGTCATTTGTTAAGGTTAGTTTTATTTTTAATACACTAACAGTATATACCTACATACGTACAAAAAGCGAATTGCCCACTTCCCAAGCAAAACCCGAGTCAATCTACACAGCTCCGATTTCGTGTACAAGTCAGCCCTCGCTCAAATACGTAGACACTTAGTTATAAATAGACGCAACTGTTTCCCCGCGTAAGCTGTGTTCCATCAAACGGATTGTCCTCGCCACCTCGTTGTGCCAAAACACAAACAGCTTCAAAGAAATAACGGACGTCTCCCGGAAAGAATGGCACACAAATCATTGCCTGCCCGCCGTAAGGAACATTATTCCGGGAAATTGCGAATTGCGGAAATACGGGGGGGGGAGGCTTAGTCTACTTGGCGACTGGAAGAGTTTGTCGAGTCGGTTTCGGGTATCGGACGAAGTTTGGGGAGTTATTTTTAAATACACGTCCAAAAGAATTAAAATTGAATTTACAAACTTGAAAATCCTAAGAGTATCGCTCAATGTAAACCGTGTGGTGTTCGGCAGAGTAGAATAGCACCAACCCCTAACACTCGTGGGTGTCGTACAAGGCGACTAATGATTTCGAGGCATGAAATCTAAGGCTCTCCGTAGGCTGGAAAATGGGCAACAGCGTTTTCCATTGTTATATAACACTGCGATCTCTAAACCGCCTGCCAAGCGTGGAGATTATGGCAACAATCTCCCCTTTCGTGGGACAGGGCCCTAATTCTTGCAGTGGGTTGTGAAGATGGTCCCTCAATGTTAGTTTATTTCTAGTTTCTACTTTCATAATATCACCAACCCATGTCATGGTCCAAAAGAAACACTGTGGCACAGCTTAATGCACCCTAAACAAAGGGTAAAAACAAATTACTTGATTTTTTCTAAAGTTCCTTCTAATTAAAGTTTTCCGAAAGAATGCCCCACAAATCGTTGGCCGCCCGCCGTAAGGAACATTATTCCGGGAAATTGGCAAATTGCGGAAATAGTACCGATTATCTTGGCGAATAAAAGAGTTTTCCGACTCAATTTCAGACACCAGACGCCACCCGCCACCGGTCGGGAACTTTGTTAATAATACCCCTCTTGTTCCTCGGAGAGTCCAGTATTTGCTTATTTTTGTTACAAGTAGAAGGGAGAATTTTAACCAAATTTCCTTAGTCTTTATCTGCTAAAGAGTATTTTTAACGAACTACAATATAAATAAATAAATATGCTTGGATGATTCACGCAGCCCCATCTAGGGCCATACTAAGCAAAGCTGTGTTTTGGGTGCTAGACAACTGATAAACTACTTATATATTTTAAAATACATACTTACTATACATATAACTCCTAGATCCGTAACAGAATTCAAAATTCTAGATTTCAATATCTCCTCGGCCTTGAATCGAACCCGGGACCTCTGCATGGCAGACGTTAACAAACTGAACCACTAAGGTCGTAAATATTTATTCCAGAGTTCTGGTCACTCAATATTATTTTAAACATAAATAAATCCAGCAGCCCAGAAGCAGTAACTGGTTTCCTATACACACTTTACAGTGGTAATATTCCGGGAATTACGGGAATTAAATCCCGAGATAAAACCCCGCTTGTTCCGGATCCGGAGCGTGGACCCATTTCAAAGTTACTGTTCCAGCTTTAAACCGTACTGTTTGTAGTTCAGCGATAAAAGTTTGGATAAAGTACATTTAATTTTGTACGCGGGCTAGTGGCTAAGCTGATGGATACACTGTACCAATACTAACTGTATAGTGGGAAGGTTCATTTGTGTTGACTGTAACTGAAGTGTTTATGAAATTATAATTGGAGAAGTTGTAGTAAGGGAGGTCTGAGTACCCGACTGTGACAGGAGGGCTTTTTTGTTCGAATTCGCTAAACGTTAGAAAACGTAAGATATAGACGCATTTATGATTGATACATACATACAGTTTCGAGAGGGTGTTCCTTTAGAGTACAACATGGAGTTCTTCAAGAAAGGGGTGAAAAGGTTTTTACTGGGTCGACAACGCGTGGGTGATGCCCCTGATATTGCAAAGTCCATGCTGCGGTGACTGGTTACCATCAGGCAGACCGTGAGCTTGTTTGCCATCTAAGAGGTAAAAATTTTTTTGTAAAAAAGTTACTTTGAAATGAGTTACAATAGTAACGCCGCGCGGCGCTGATTGTTTAATGACTTTAATTTTCATGCCAATTAAAATTAACAGTAACAGTAATGATTCATTTTAATTAGACAAAACATGAGTCATGTGGATAAGTTATTATGTGACTAAAATGATATCTCAAAGATTCCTCATATGAATTCAAAAATTATAGTCTGTTTAAAATTTGTAGTATATTATTTTAACGAGAAGGTAAATTTTATTTATTGATTGAAACATTTGCTTATAGTAATGCGTTTGGGAAGGACATTTAATTCCAATGCGCCTTCCTATCTCGGCACGCCATGAAACCGATTTCATAAACATTTATTCTTATACTATAGGTACCCCTTTGAATCTGTAGCGATCTCCATCTCTGCGAGCGAACCAAAGAGAGCTCGTACACACGAGTTGGCAAGACAATCAGCATGACAGCAACTGTCAAATCTACATCGCGCTAACGGAGTGTTCCATCTACAACGCTTATATACAAGATCCAAAGAGCGTCCATCGGACTTCGGTCCCCTGGTCACAGCAACTCGGCCAGGTGGGTAATTACCCTTTTCCACCTTTTCCATCTTCGCTTGCCAACATTGGCGGCTGGATTTCACTCCTCCACGTTACCGCCAAAAATCTAACGATACTGATACTGCATAATATATCACCTATAATGCAACTTCCTATCCAGTTTAGTGCATCAGTCAATACACCGAGCTTTCAGGCTTCCGGTTTCAGGAAACAGCTGATTCCATTCCGGACGCAAAGTGCTTGCATGAGATGCCTCTTAAGATCCGATTACATTATGCAATGACACTTCAGTATACACTGGTAAGATCGCACTTAGTGAAACAGGACATGTCACGGTTCTATGCCTTGGTGCGTTAGTGCCTGTACAGACACATGCAGTTTATGCGAGCTTTCTCCCAAAATTTTAAGCAATTTTAAGTTCTGTATTAATTAATTTATAATCTGTCCATAATACCGCATAAGTGCGGATGGATACGCAGGAAGGGGAAGACCAAAGGAAAGATAAAAAATATTCGTGGACAAATTCACACAGCGCCATCTAGCCCCAAACTCAGCAAAGCTTGTACTATGGGTGCTAGATAACTGATATACTACTTAAATACTTTTTAAATACATACTTATTACATATAGAACACCCAGACCAGAAATTAAAATTCATCATTTAAATTTCTGCCCGGCGGGGAATCGAACCCGGGTCCTCTTGCGCGGCAGACCGGCATGTTCACCATTGAACCACTCAGGTCGTCAATGGTGATGGGGATATGATGGATGTGGATATCAGTGAGCTAGAGGTGAGCGTGGATATAACAGCGGATAGGGAAGAATGGAGAAAGAAAACATACTGGGCCGACCCCAAATGAATGGGAAAAGTGTAATACCGCATATAAAATAAATAAAAAGGTATTTATTTAGCATTTAGCTCAGACATATAACACTAAAAATAATAACATATAATTAAAATAAATTAAACAAAGAAAAAAATTTTAAGAGAAAAATATATATACATATACATAAACAAACATAAACACTAAACGCTAAAAATTCCAAAGCTCAGTTTCGCAGATACGCGAAGGTGCCTACGAGCCTGCTATTCTGCCTTGGCCTACAAAATTACATAAAATTTGTTATAGACACAGACACTATAAATATAATACTGTATACACGGTACGGGTTATATACGGTGGGAATACCGCATAAGTGCCTCGTCCGCCTACCTACGTGTACCTTTCGGATAGCGAACACGCTTCGTGTTCTTGTCACCGCGTAGCATCCGCTCTGCCACCGCGTAGCTTCCGCGCCACGAGGAATGGGGAAAACCCCATTTCGATAGGTACCCGGCTGCTCAGACCTTTTCGTTGGCTATTCGTTTTCTGCTGCGAAAACAACTCTAAGGCGATACCTGCTATAGTAGCAACTTGTAAGCGTAGACATATAAACACACCCACACACACACGCACACACAAACGTAGACATATTGAATGGCTTTATGGCTCATTTAATTTTTTATTTGGCCGTCTCTGTCGCAGCATTTATTTTGTTTTATTCAAAGTTACAGACACAAATACCTAACAACCTTCAATAATACACGGACAGTTACCGTTAACATTAGGGTGGGCTGTCTACTCGTCTGTCACTGAGAACCATAAAATGCTTTATCAATCATTTCAAAAAAAGTTCACAAAAACTCAACATTTGACGAAGTCCAGCAGAGGACTGCAGTGGGTTATTATGACTAGACTTAAAAATAAAAATGTCAAATAAATAACTGTTGTATTTCTTATAAAATGAAATCGGACCCGTGCCATGCAAGGTTCAAATTCAAGCTTGGCTCAGTGTTACATGTAACCGGCGCGGCGTTAATTCGATTGCATAACACTTACCCGACTGGTGTTTGCTCGCTTCACTAAACATTTGCTTAGGGCGCGTTCCCCGGTGCGAATTAGAAACACAAACTGTTTAGTTACTGACATTGGGATTTCATGATTATAACGATTCGGATTTAGGGATTTTTGTGGCCCCATGAGTTGTTTGTGAGGAGATGTTTATTTAATTTAGACCCGGGTTTTGTTAGTAAGTTCAGTCGTTATCGTCAGTTAATAGTGCTGCTGATTGTAAAGGCAGTTACACAAAGTTTGTTGTGAGGATATTAGGTCTAACATTTTGATATTATACATACCTAGCTGGTAAATAAAACGTTTGTCATAGTCAAGGCGGACCCCGATCCCTCGCGCGCAAGAGCACAACACGGATATTGTAAAATTTAAGTTTGTGAAATCGTGATTGCGGGTGAAAGAGTGGTAGAAGTTAACGAGTTTGTTTAATTAGGGTCAATGTTTGCTAGAGCTAGAAAGTGTGAAGAAACATAAAAGTAGAATAAATGCAGTAGACATGAGAGCGTTAAGAAGTATAGAAAGAGTATCAATGAAAGATAAATTAAGGAATAGTGTAATAAGGAGTTCTGGAGTGAAAGAAGATGTAGTGTCTTAGATAGAGAAAGTAATGCTTAGCTGGTCTGGGCATGTAGAGAAGATGAACAAAATAAAAGCATAGCTAAAGTATGAATGAACAATTTTAAATATGTTTTACTCAAATTATTTTATCTCACCATTCACCAAGCAAGTCACAGATAATAAATACGAAACCCTAACCAACAATTCTCCTCTTCCACAGATACAAAAACCGGCCAGTGACCCCGCGCGCGAATCTGAAAATCAAATGAGTTGACATTAAAGTATCAGCGTTCCGAATTCAAACATGACGTGTCCGTTTCGGCGCGCGTCGTCCCAGCACCAATTTGCAAATGGCGGCGGGGCTGTCAGGAAGCAGGGGTTCCGATCGCGGCAGTCTTCGGTGCATTTGCCGGGCCCAGAGGAGGAAGATGGCGACCGGAACACGTTGACGTTGAAGAATCTGAGCGAGGCTCTGCAGCTGCTTACTGCGCCATCGGTGAGTTTTTGACCTAATTTGTAAACTAAGATCTGTACAATAAGGTACAAATTACAAGGAACAAAGATGGAGAGACAGATAGCTCGAACTATGTGGCTTTTATGTTCGATACATGCCATTATGATGGACGTAAGATATTTTGCCCAAGTAACTAAAGAATAGACAGATCAAACTATCGTAGTTAACCACCCAAATAAGTAGGTATTATATAGTTTTCATCACATTTAGTACTTTAACGATGTTGATCATGGTCAATATACTGGTCTCCTCTCCTACGCCGGATAGAAATTGAAGCGACAAATTTTAGGTTCTATAAATCTCTAAATCTTTTAAGTTCTATTCTAAATCTAAATCAGTATAAAAACGGTGTAACTTTATACCAACACCAACCACACGGATGTATAGATCATAATTACATCATCAATTTGATTCTTTCATTGAACCGAGTTTGCGTTGGTAGAGCTCGTCTAATCTAAAATGACGCGCCCCACTATCGCATTAACGCACACAAGCAAGTTTAAAATATGGACGCAATACATATACAAATGCCGTTGTAATTGGTCATTCAGTTGCCGGTGAGATTCAAACGTAGGAGAACGCGTCGTTCATTGGCGCAACGCAGATGAAGTGTCGTTATCAATATTTGCACTCACACATCGAAATCAACTAACTAAGTAGTGGGGCGCGTCATTTTAGACTAGACGAGCTCTACTTGATAGAGATTCAATAAGAAAACGTCTAATAACCGGGTAATTATATTATCGGAATTAACATCCGAGTCACGTCCACCCCTCATTGTTTGTTGACTGTATTTATGATCGCTGCGTACTGTACCTGTCAATTAAACTGAATTGTTGGGCCATCCTTTTGAGATTCAATGGCACTGTTATGATATTTACGTGATAATAAAACATAATGGGAGGATACGGACTACGTGCTTATTGATTACTACGAACTTACAGCGTGGTATGAATGGCTTTAGGTTTAAACAATGACGTGTCCTTTTGGTAACCGCTGTGCGTACCAATGCTATGTAATATACCATCAAACCATTGGCCGTGTGGTGTCCGGCAGAGTAGAATAGCACCAACCCCTTACACTCGCGAGTGTCGTACAGGGTGACTAATGTTTTCGAGGTAAGAGATCTTGACTCCGTAGGCTGGAAAATGGGCAGCAGCGTTTTCCATTGTTATATTTATAACACTGCGATCTTAAATCCGCCGGCCAAGCATAGAGATTATGGCACTCGATATTTATACTCGATATATTACTCGATAGCATAGCATAGATGATTTACCATCGGTCTTAGCGGGAGTAGTTCCTATCGATTTAGACTCTAGATAAATATCAATTCCATCGTATCATTTTAGAGATACGAGATATTGATATAGGCACTGCTTAAGCACTATGTAAAGTGGAACATCATAGATACTCCTTATTTGGTTAGGCCAGATCGGACTGAATTGGATTTCTATAGAATTGAATATTACATCTAGTTAGATGGAAAGGCAAATTGACAAAACTTTGTCGATATGATCTAACTTTTGTTGGTCTATGCTAAACGAATATAAATCTATTAAAAAAGTATAAAAACGAATGCCACGGTCGATTTGGAATTATGTAGGCTCTCTGGTTTGGTGCTTTCGGTCTTTGTAATGTGTAATGTTTACGTTGTGAAATAAATAATCTTATATCTAGCCAATCAGTTATGATTTCCTCATAGATTTCCAACAACTTTTGTCTAAAATTTCATCTGGGAGAACCGATCAAAATCCCCAAAAAAATAGGGCGATTATCAACCTTAAATGATTTACTTATGTACGTACTTGTACCTTAATTTTCGAATGAAGCATTCCGTACACTCGTGGGCATCGTACAAGGCGACTAATGTTCTAAAAATCTAGAGCCCCCGTAGGCTGGAAAATGGGCAGCAGCCTTTATTATAATAATAGGCGCATGTAATTGTAAATTATGTTAAAATCATGCATCCGCATGCACTACAAATTGAAAATTATGGTAAAATTATGCAATGAAAGGTTCCATGAATAGAACGTAATTATAATACAGCTTACTAATCTAATTACCACGCATCGGCAACTTGGAGAATTAGGGCAACAAATAATGGTATCACGCTCAGAATTAGTTACTCTACCTATATAATCTACTACGTTTCAGAATCTCTGATTTACCAAATGTCCCCTTGTAAATAGTATTTTTTCGCCTGTTTAGAGATTTACGCACTATCCGAGGAAATGCTGTCTGAGGTCGCCACATTACTAATTTTGTGACAGTTTACTCACTAGATATTCTAGTTTTGTCCGAGTTTTCTTGCTACGTGATGATACACACCCGCATACACAATACTTGTCTGAGGAAAATAACTTTATTATGCGAAGTAAGATGCAAAGATGAAAAGATACAAAACGTATTGTAAGCAATACGGCACTGTGATTGATAAATGTTGTTCATTTAAAAGACTCGTAGTGCCGATCGCCACGCAAGTATTGTCAATTAGAACCCTGTGCGTTCGTACGAATTGTGAGACCTCATAGTAACGGTTATTGCCGTTCTGGATATTAACCTTGTAGCAATAAAGACTATCAGATATACGTCCAGACGCCCCTGTGTAAGCTGAAATAGACTACTGCGGGTTCTCGGGTTCGTTCACAACTCTTTTCGTAACTAGCTACGAAACAACCAGTGGTGGAGCCTGACAGTGGATCCTAGTGGATTGAGGGTAAACGCTCTCAGGCTAGATTGAGTGCTGTCTTCAGTTAAATTAGAGTATGTGATAGTATACAAATAAATTGGCAGATGCTTCGTAACCCCATCTTCTGTAAGTTTGAAATTATGCAGCGAGTTCACGCCAACTTATGATTGGTTCGTGTACTTGATAGGTTTGATAGGCCAGTTTGGGTGAAGGGAGTAGAGGCCTGCATTTATTACTCGATAAACTAGTGGCGGGTATGAAAATATATGTTTCTTGTGGACGAAATGGCTTGGCTAAAAATTCATAGACAAAAATCCCAGAATCGCCAGCAACGAAATGAATAAAAATGGGTTCACTATCGTAAAAACATTATCTTTTTAAAAAATCAGCCTTCAATCTAATGTAATATAGAAGTTATTTTACTTTATGAGAATGATAACTACATTGATTTTTCTTGATTTTTTTATCACTATCACTTTATTAAATGATAAAACTTATCCCTTAAACTCAAATAAAAAAAGGGTACGTAGGGGCAAAGTAGTAGACTACTTTACCACTATCTACCCTTTTTTTCTAACTTACAAAACAGAAGAACAATTATTCAAATCTATCCAGTCGTTTTCGAGTTATAGCGAGATTAACGAAGAGTTTGATGTACATATTATGAATATAATAATGGCATATATGACTTTACTGGCGACTCTGGTTTTTTTTTTCAAGACCTTTGTAGCCAAAGGTCTTTGTTGCCTCAAAAACTGCAACTTAGTTGATATTTAATTATATAACTTTTTATATAACGGTAGACTAACATTGTTGAAATAATGACGTCGTTATTGTCTTCTTACATTACATTAATTTTACTCTAAATACTTCATTTTGTTGATGTTTCGATTAAAACACTTGTTATAGAACTTCAAAATCGAGGTCAATAATTCCATACTATTTTAATAACTGTGGAATTAGCAAAATTGGATCTATTCAGGAGAACTCCGTGGCACCAATTCTATTAACAAATCTATTTTTATGAAATACAGGCGCTATGCCCAAGTGAATAGGCAAACCCCGAAAAAAATATCGCACGAAAAAATTGAGGTACGCACAATATATCGAGATCTAAGCGGGTGAAGCCATAGCCGTCGGGAATAGACAGTTCTATGATATCAATGTTAAAAGTTATTACATAGACGTATCTTTATTTGGTCCAATAACATATTCTAAGAACTTAAAACTAACAAAAGTACCATACTAAGGGAGCAGGGCGATGCGTCATCGTACCAAATTGGGCCAGCCTCAGCTTAATGCTATGAATGGCATCAGCCAGTCACAGCGCTGGTTTTCAGACTGACCCATAATAGAGATCGTCAGGATTAAGTGGGGGGTTATGGGGCCTTAGGGCCCATCATCCTCTGGCCTCAAGCCAGATACCCCTGCTGATAGACGGACGATACTCTGGAGAGTAGGCTTTTCCTTGTTTCCTTGATGTGAGCGGGTCAGATGGTAGTCGCAAACACCTCAAATTTTTAATGAAGGTTTCTTGTAGCAAAGTATATTTTCTATACTCACCCAGATAAACAAAACCTAAAACTATTTGAAGATAGAGAAATAATAATAATTTTGGCGTTAAAATCCCGGCTGTGTTGTCGCGTCCGAGGGCCCGGTGTCCACCTTGACCATAATCCAAGATTTGGCAGATCAGATAATTACAGTGAAGCGACTGCCATCTAACCTTCGTGACCCTGCTACCAAGGGAAACTGACCAGATTGGATCACGGTAACACATTCAGTCGCCTGACTATGCAGGTTTCATCACGATGTTTTGCCTCACCGTCAGAGAATCGGTTAGCATTCAAGTAATGTAATAAGTCAGAAAAGAGTCGCAGTGGAATTCGAACCGGTACCTCTTACTTACGAGTCAGACACCTTAACCACTCGGCCACCTAGCTATTTGAAGATAAATATGCTAAATGATAATTCCCCCACGGAATAACCCGAGCGAAGACATTTGGCTGTTCCAACGTATTTCCAGTAATTTCCACCGAAAAATAATGTCGCAACGTTTACTGGAATAAAAGGCGCCATTCATGCGCCGCCATGTTTTGTGTTGGTCGCTTTGGCGCGCTTCTGATGCCTCCCTCTACGTTCAGTTCCAGTGCTACTAATTTATTTTATCAATGGACAAAATTAGAACTATAGACGCTGTAAATTCCGGTCCACTAGCCTCACTAGCACCGCCTTCTTCTGAACAGATAAGTAAGTGGAGCTGTAATACGGTCTCTTGTATAGTATAGCGGTGTATAGTATATACAAAAAAATGCAGAGTGGCACTGGCACAATAGCCAATGAGTTGGACGTGAGCGAGAGGTTCCAGGTTCGCACCCCAGTGCCGTCTTGTACCAGTATTTTTCTGAGTTATTTACATAGGTCAACGCTAGCCTCTGCCAACGATGGCGAGGGAAAACATAGTGAGGAAACCTGCACATTCAGGCGGCTAATTGTGTAACCATAATCCAATCTGGGCAGGTTCCACTCTCTTACAGTAAGGGAATACATCGCGAAGAAACCTGCACATTCAGGCGGCTAAATGTGTAACCATGATCCAATCTAGCTAGGTTCCACTGTTAACAGGGTCACAGAGGTCAGACGGCAATCGCTCTACTGTTATTACTTGATCTGCCAAATCCTGGACCAAGGCGGGCCGGGTTCTCGCGCGCGCGAACCGCGAAACCGCCAAGATGATTTTTGGGTCTTATTTTACATGTTTTTGTGGGAAAATATTTTTACCTTATCAGCCTTAATAGCCCGATAAGACCGCCTTGATGGTTATCATATCAAAACTTTGTCTATTTCTGCCGCCAAGTAATAATGCTTGCATTGTTATGTTTGTGATTTGAAGGATAAGATATTGTAAACACAACCATGAGGCGTACCAGCTTAGTCCTCACATTTGATTTGTTCCCTACCTGTCCAAATACAAAATTCGCTCCGAGTCTCCAGTGCAATATCTCACGTCATATGGCCGCCGGAAGCCGGATGTGACGTCGTAACTTATGAATTTTTCCACCGCCTCTCGGTCTCCGATTGAACAGAGCTCGAGTTGAGTTGCGAACACGATTGCATGACGGAAAACGCGATATACCCTGAGCTTCCGCGTTCTATTGCGTCAGAAATGTTTTAATTCCGCACCAAAAAGAAACTTTTACGACGCCGTAAACATATTTCACGCGTGTAAGGATTATGTCTTCGCGTTCTTTTTATGATAATGCAAATCCCTTCTTAGGCTTTTTTCCGGATGGAGTGCGTGGGTGGTGAGGGTGTGCGTAATTGTGATAGAATTTTATTGTAAGTGCGAGGCAAAAGAAGCTTATGTGCTTGTTAGGAAGGAAATGATGAGGTATTAGGTGGAATTAGGCGGTAGAAGGTTCAATACTCGTACGTTTCCAAAATAATAAGCAATATTTGTTCGAAATGCCTTTGAAGGGCGGCCGATAAACTCTAGTACAGTTCCAAAGGTAAAAACTACCAAATTAATTTAAATTTTTGAATGTCGCAAGGTCTATAACCCTTAATTCTTCTTAGGTATATGAACGATATCCTAATCAACGTAAGCAATAGCAATTCGAAATTCAAACAAGTGGACGGAAACCTCCGTTTAGCACGCCATATTGATCCATATAAACGGCAGTGATGTAAGCTATGCAAATTAAGTGTTATCAGGCGAAGTGGTGCCTTCCAATGCTGTCAATGTAACCCCATTTGCCACACCCGCTTTCAATGTCATTTTAGAGTTAATTGAACTACGCAGTAGTAAATATAGGCTATTTGTAATGGCGACACGCATTATCATTGCACACTATTGACTAATATTTGAAATTGTGTAATTTTATTAAACATTAGCGACTCGGGTTCTCGGGGTTTCTCTATCTATCTTTCTCGGTTTTGCCTGTGAATCAGATAAAAAAGAAGAAATTATATGAAGAAATTATGTTACTGAATGATAGTGATAATAACCACATCAAAATCCAGACTTTCACCACACATATTATCGGAATTGTTAAAGGGGCGACGTCACACAGCGGCCCTAGTCTACTCGAAGTGTCGAAATTTCGAGGTAAAAATAATACTAACGGAGGTTACAAATCTGATAATACATGTGAAAGTGTACTGAATAACCACGAAAGTCTTAAAACCTATATTACATGAAAATCCGTTGAGATTTTTATGAGGAGTTAGCGGATATACCTACCTACAGACAGACAGACGCGGAATCTAGATAGACACCTCATTATTTCACACACTAGTTCACTGCGGGAAGCTTCTACATCACATCAGCAGAGGGTATTGTCATAATCTCTGCTTCTATGCCATGCTAGTCAATGGCCTCACTCTATTTGAGTGGCCAGAAGGTCCCCAGTGAACCGACTACGGCGGATTCCTAACTGGTGATTGCTGAGGAGATCGTTACCTTCAAGATGCACAAAGAGTTTCTTGTTCAGTGCTCGCTCCATAATCTTACGGAGTAGGGAGGTGATTGAAATAGGGCAGAAGTCGACAGGGTCTGCGCAGCTGCCATGTTTGGGCACAGGCTGCACATTGGCAAGCTTCAATGACTTAGGTACAATACCAGTCTAAAGTAGGAGGCGACACAGGCGGGTGAGAATAAAAGACAACTCAGGGGCACAACTACGCAGCACTTTTGCTGGTATACCATCATGGCCTTGTTTACGTTCAGACTCCTGCTGGCTTTTGCACCTGGATATCTGATTTTCTAAGTGGACGATAAATTTGTGTAATTCTCGGTGGTTAGATGTCTGATCTTAAGGCTTTGGACACGAAATTTCCTCTGCTTGTATCGGGTACCTTTGGGTACGCAGCCGACAGCACATAACGGATAGATATCTGTCAGGGGCAAAAGCCAACAGGGACGACATTCAGTCTTGTCGAGGGGCCATTGTCGGTCGTTTTAACGAAGATCTCAAGGCAGTGTCCGACCGGGGCGAAGCCAATCTAGTGGCGTTCAACGCTACCAAAACACAGGCATGTTTGTTTTTTGTAAAACAATGTCCATTTTATGTAGCTCCGACTTTCCGGAATGTACCTGTGGAAATTACCGACAATCAACAGCTCCTTTGTGTTGAGCTATCAACCAATCTCAACTGTGGACAGTTCACCGAATCCAAAGCAAAGACTGCAACCAAAAGCACTTCAAAGCAGTTGCTTCAGTTATATTATGCACAAGACCGATCCTGCATGAAGTACTGCTGCCATCTCTAGGGTGGATTAGCCGAATACCAACTGGCCGCTTTCGTGGAAAAACGTGCAAAGACGATAATTTGTGACCCGCAATTGATTGAAGCTAAGCTGCAGAGCCTCCAGCATCAGCGTAGGGTTGCGTGTCTGTCGGTCATTTACAGGTTGCATTTCGGAGAGTGTGTGAAGCAGTTGCACGACCTCATTCCATCGACCCCTTTCTGCCATCAGGAAACGCGATCCGGGCGAACGCTTCTTCCCTATGTCGTAGATCTTTCAGCTATCCGCACGAGCCGCTTTAGTTCAACCTTTAAAATGCGTACGGCTAAGGAATGGAACACTATAATCTAGACGCCTTTGAGGCTTAAATGAATTGGTTGTTACTGTGAGAGCTCTGTTACTGAGAGAGCTGTGTTACTGTGAGAGTGTTAGCACGCTGTGAGAGCATGGGTGTCTAATTAAAAAAATAATTAAAAATATCCGAAATACTGAACCGAAAACGGTGCTGCTCAGTTTCTGGTCTATAGGAAAAGATCACTATTTCACTATTGGTAACGTTTTAGATATTCAATCTGCAATCTCCGAATATCTAAATGTTTTTGTTAAAGTGGGTCACGAAGCGTATGCCTGTTTACGGCATACAAGAATGTTATCAGAACGCTTCCTTATAGGTACAGATTCAATCTTGATTGTTCTCATCTCGCATCTCGCCAAGAACTGCGAACACAAACTCCATTAGGGCAATACGCTGATATTAGGGATGCAACGAAATACTTTAGCGAATACGAATATCGAATTTATATTATTCAAAGAGTACGACTTTATCAGTGGTAGGACTTTCTCAAGCATGGAGTCCGCCTAGATGGGTACTTCCTCCTTATGTATTTCTCCCGTCAAGCCGCTATTCTTTATTTTATTGTCGACAGTTAAATAATTATTTATTTGGAAGTTCTTTGGCGTCTGGTTCCGTCTTCTGTTTGGGGCTTTATATGTTCGCAGTTAACGATGGATTCTTAATTAATGGAGAAATTACATAATACAATAAATCATGAGGTTCGGAATATATTCCTTTTCTCACCTATAAACCAGTTTTTATGTTTTTCTAAAAATTACTCGTATCTATTCCAAAAGTCGTAATAATATTCAGCGACTTCCAGCATACTGTTGTAAACGGTTATTACCACACATTAAATTTAGTCAACGGGTTTATACCGCGTACCTTGGTTAACGAAGCCGACCTCAAATTAATGGGATAAGGGCAGGCAAATTATGACCTTGGTTAATAAAGAAATGGAATTATCGGGCTACTCGTTAAACCAAGTAAAAAACAAAACAGCAAGCAAAACAAGCAAGCAAGGCCAAGCAGTGTAAAACCGTTAACAAAAATATTAATATTCACCGAATACGAATAACAGCATTCGCCCTCGTCGCATCCCTACCCGATATAATACTACGCAGATATCCCCCACGCAGTTCATTAATTGGATTGTCACCATAATTTTATCAACTGAAATGAAACTGCGGGCTTTGTCCTGTGATCGATGGAAGCGGCCGACTGGAGATAAATTATCATCCACCCGGTCAATGATTGGCGGAGCGTACGCTCAATATATTCAGAAGGTATTATAGGTATAATCTTTGCTGTTCTTACTAAGGAAGGAAAGATTGTCCTACTTCCTTTCTTAAAAAAAAACTTAATATTATAAATGTGGAGGTTTGTGAGGAAGGCGGAGTAAACAACAGCTAGTCATAGTTGAAAGTGGTGGGTTTGTTTTGGCTTACGAGTCGGATATCGCATTATTGATGAGTGGATATAGCTTTGATGATAATATAGGTAAATATACATAGGTATTCTACTTTGCCGCCACTATACGGCAAATATAGGAATTTGGATAAATTGACCAGACCAGAGGATTTCTCTGGAGAGTACGACATCTCCATGCTGAACTCCTTCTTCATGAAAGGGGTGAAAAGTTTTTTACGGGATGCAACGCGTGGGTAAGGCCCCTGGTATTGCAAACGTATATAAAAATTAATTAACAACTGAACAAGTCGTTGTTTAAAATATCCCAAAATCTGACGTTAGTTTGTATGAACTAATCGTTCTGTTACTTATTACAAGATTCACATCACACCAGCAGTCCATAACAGTCCACCACTGGACTTAAGCCTCCTCCACGTTCGTGGGATATTACCTACTACGACTTTTCTATATATATTTTCGTAATTCTACGAATTGTATTCATATACAAGGTGAAAAGGCTTCAACGGGGTCGGTAACATGTGGGTGTTGCCCCTGGCATTTCAAACGCCCATAGGCTGCGATGACTGCTTACCATCAGGCACGTCGTAAGCTTGTTTGCCACCTTAGTGGTATAAAAAACACATACAAAGCTTTGGCGATTAATTCACAAATATTTATCACGAATATTTCTCGTTTAAACTCTTTTTTCTTTAATTTTCGTTAACCGTTTTCTCTTTGAAAACATTCAATGAGGCTGTGCGGCCTGAAAAGATTTCTTCTTCATTAACTCAAATTAAAACCTTTGTATTTAGTTGATTGGAATTATGATTTCGTTCTTACTTTCCGAGTGACTATAATAAGTTTTACTAACGTTAGTTATAAAATATAGACGACGAGTTTATCCATACAGGTTAGAATCTTGGAATTATCGAAGATCGCACTTTGGAAAATACGCTACCGTACAATTATAAGAAAGGTGATTTTTTAGGACTTATTAAAATATAATATACAATATTGGCTGTGTGGTATCCGGCAGAGTAGAATAGCACCAACCGTGGGTGTCGTACAAGGCGACTAGTGTTTTTGAGGCAAAAGATTTGGAGTCTCCGTAGGCTAGAAAATTGGCAGCAGCATTTTGCATGGTTAAATTTATAACACTGCAACCTCCAACCTACCAATGAAGCGTGAAGATTATGGCAATAATCTCTTCTTCCGTGGGAGAGGCCCTAAGTCCTGCGGACTGTTATGGGCAGTGATGACGAATATACAATATAGTATGGTAAGAGTATAAAGAACTATTTTGTGACACCTGTGTATGATAGATGCTATTTTCGACGTTACAGTTACAATTGCACACAGTTAAAAAAAAGATCAACCATTATCATCGTCATCATCCTATGAGAAAGCTTAATTTGCGTTACACAATGATTCCTAAACTAATCAGTCCATGTTACCAATGTGTTGAAGTACCTATGCAATTTGACATTGTTTCGTATACCTTTCGTAAATAAATTTTAAGGCATTAACCCTATAATTTTATTGTCAATAAATACCACCAAAGCTGCGCAGTTTTAACGTTACTTTCAAATAACTAGTTTCATCTGGATCACGTCCCAAAACATTCCGCTGAAACCGAGCAAGAAAATGTTAACGACTTCTCGGAAAATACTCCCAACTAAGCTATCACTTGTCGAAGCAAAGTTGTTTACAAAAATGTGTTTTGAGTGCCCCAGAAACGTTCTTCGTAAAAATGTGGGTCCATTAGGCTTCACAGAAATGGTTATTTATGCGCTCTACGCTTTTCTGCTGAATATAAAATATTTTGAGAGTTACACGTTTTCGTTTTCTTTTTAATGAGAAATTGAACAAGCTGGGAAATTTCCTTAGGTACACTTTTATCTAAGTTTTCCCCTATTTCATCTAAATTTTGTTTATTATGAGAATACATTTAGTTTTACCAAAAAAAAATATTATGGTCTACTTACATCAACAGCCTTCCCCCCTTAAGATCACTTCCTTATTCTTTTTTATACCACTAAGGTGACAAACAAGCTTACGGCTTGCCTGATGGTTAGCAGACACCGAAGCCTATTGACGTTTGCAATGCCAGGGGCATCACCCACGCGTTGCCGACCCCGTAAAAACCTTTCCTTTTATCATTATCCTTCCCGATATTTTCCTACGGAAAAGTACCCTTAAAATCGGTCAAGTGTGAAATCATAACAGCGTGATCCACATATAAAGCGGGTATTCTGCGCATTTGGGTAGAAAAACTGGTGAAGTGCGAGCCGGACCCGCATACGATGGATTCCGTGCCATTCCAATTGGTCGCGAACTGTGCGGTTCCAAAGCACACTAAGGTTGTGGAACGAACTATCTGGAGCGGTTTCCCTAGAGAGTACAACATGGAGTAATTCAAGAAATGAGTGAAAAGGTTTTAAAGGGTGGTAACGCGTGGGTGACGCCCTTGGTATTGCAAACGTGCATAGACTGCTGTAACTGCTTAAAACCAAGCATACCGCAAGTTTTTCTGCCAGCTTAGTGTATAAAAAAATCCGGATATATTATTTCCGGTTTATTTCTTGGGTAAACAACAATATTTGAATGCCAGAGCAACATGTGCCAGAGCAAAATTTTATTAAATACGAAACCTTTACCGCGAGTGCGACTGAGAATTGCTATTTAGCAGTTTTTTTACTGTTGTTATTTTAAATTTTTTTATATTAGTGTTATTTTTCAGTTTTTAATATTCTTCAACTTTTATGGAAGAGAGAAAAATCTTTATTCTGTGCGGATGAGCTTTACTTTTTCCTGTATTATTTTTATTTTTGTTATTTGCTGTTATAGCGTGGTTTCATATTCCGTATTCCGAAAATCTAAATTACTACGCTTTAAATCCCATCTGTTTCGTGAAACTGTTTAAATGTTTACTATTACGATCCCGAAGAGTCCTATGACAGACAGACAGACAGCGGAGGCTTAGTACTAAATAGCCTGTCTATTTTACTCTGCGGTTAAGGCCGACTTACATGTATTTACTTTTTAGGTAGTAACCTCATATAAAGCCACTTAATGCCAGCCTGTAAATAACTAATTTAGTAACTAAATTAGTAAAAATTTGTTGTTTACATGCAATTAGTAGTTTAATATTTAGTTTAAATCGGTCATTAAAATCAGAATGGGAAAAACAAATCATTGTTGAAGTAAACCGATTAAGTAAAATTTACTTCGACAATGGTTCATCCCATTCTGACCGCTACTATAGTGCTAATTAACGCGAGATTATACTTACGACTTTTATTAAAACCCTCGTGTTAATTAATAATATCAATAACCAAAAGGGTGATATTTACAATCAACCCAGAGCGAAAACGTGGCCTGTAATCAAACGGTAATATTTGGGTCGATGGTAAAGCCTAATCGACTTTGTTAAATTTGTAAAATTAAATTATTATTTTATATATAAAGTGGTGGCCATCTTGGCGTTAATGTCCAGGCTATGCTCTCGCCCACGAGGACTCGGGGTCCTAGACCATGATCCAGGATTTGAAAGATCAGGTAATTATAGGGGAGCGACTGTCATTTGATCTCCGTGACGCTTTTAACAGGGGAACCTGACCATATTAGATCATGGTTACACATGCAGTCGCCTGAAAGTGCAGGTTTAATAACGATGTTTCCCCACACCAAAAAAATAAAAAATATTATGCGAATCTTATAGCTTTTTGCAGTAATGTTTTAGCGATCTAAAATATAATATGTATTAGTAAAGGTACTCGCATAATTATCTCTGTAGAGTGCTCAGTTGATGATAACTATTTTAATAAGACGCAGACTCCGAGGATTCAAGAAGGAATTACTTGATATTTTAAACGATTTTTCTTTATCTTTAATTTCTTTAAAATCACTTTATTCTTTGTATTCGGAAAATTAGCATAGAATGGCACATACAGACGGAAATTCGTCTGATCTCCAAATGGAAGGACCATTTAGAGATCAGACGAATTTACTAATGCCTTTAGGCAGACCCTCAATAATAGTCGTAAAATAGAGAATGGATCGCAGAGTTTTCTATATGTAGCACTACGGCTCTAACTAGACTGCCATGTATTAAGGTTTAAACATTACTTGTCTAAGTAAATAAAAGTGGCGTTTCTATCCGAAGTGAGACAGGTCTTACAGTGCTCGTTATTAGAGCGAGGGCCACAAGACTTTGCGCCCGGCTGAAAGTGGATCTAAATTTGACAGATACTGACAATGTCAAGTTCAGCCACAGTACACAAAACAGCGCCATCACCTGTCAGCAAATTCTCGGCCCTCAGACTAAGCAAAGATTTTGACATATTATACAATATACACAGAGTTCCTAAATGAACCCACTGCGGCACAATGATTGGTAAATTTTGCTAACTAACAGCTAACAGCTGGCAGCTAGCTTCGTGTTTATTTCGACAAACGCATAGCGCCGATCGCCACTCAAGTATTGTCAGCTGGAACCCTGTTCGTTCGCGCTATACATATTTCTAAGTACGTGTGTAACTTGTTTCAATGCACAGCTCAATCCACTGTACAGATTAAGCTCTTTGTATAGGTATTATTGGTGACCATTTTCCATCAGGTGGCCCGCATGCCTGTTTGTCTGCCGTATAATATAAAAAATGACGTAGGTAGACATCCTCTAAGAAACGTTTTATTTTTCAATTCGCTTAGAAAGATGAGATTGGGAATGAGGGCGCTTTCCCTCAGACTGCATCCAATCTGAGGCCATAAAAATGCAGATCTATTTAGTTCGCGAAGTTTAAGCAGGCATCCAATGGCGGCCTTAATACAAAACGCTTTGTGTGAATGCAAAATACACTCCTCCTTCTCTACTCGTATGGTTTTGGTTACGGAACCTCATTTATGAGGTTCCATAACCAAAACCATCCAAAACCAACCAAAACTCATAAATGAGGTTCCGTAACTAAAACCATACGATTATGACTTCTGCTCTCCATAATCTTGTGACGGACAATGGCACGATCTGATCAGACCAACGCTTTTGGCTACAATTTATAGGGCTTTTACCATCTACCATTCCAATTACCATCAGTCTTTCGAGATCCTCCTCGTCCTTCCTGGCAATACGACCGAAATATTCCAGCACTCTTCCAAGGCAGATAATTAAAGCCTAACCTTGATGTTAAGCTGCTTTAGAAAAGATGCGTTGGACCGATATGACGTTATGGTACCATGGTAAAATATACTAGGTTATATCAATATTTGAACACGACAATTTAAACATGGCTGACTATAGAAAACTCGAATATCTCATGCGTATTTTGTTACATAACGAAATTGTAACGTGTCGAAAAAGTTTGTAAGCGCTCCAAGTAGTACAATAATGTTACTCGTACCTATTGAACATGGAATTGAAAGAAAATATATGCGGACGAAGTCTCTACGCACAGCTAGTATACATATCGAGGTATCGTAAATCACGTTCATCATTATTAATATCATTCGACCTAGTTCCGTACAGAGCGTTTACGTGTCGTTTATTACTCTAGATATAATGCGTTATACGATAATTCATTCAAATACATCCCTCTTTGTCGGATAGGAACCATAAAGTATTGTGATGGGAGCAAAGATAAATCATACGAGCTCAAATAAGCAGAGGTTATTGCTTTCCCAAGAACGGAATTCCCATTATCTTTCACAGAATTTCATGTACAAAGATATGGGGAGGAACTTCTCAATACTTTAATTTATGTGGTTACTTGGCCTCGATTATTTTTATTTGATGCGGCTTTGTGGATTATTTGTGTCGGTGGGCGTAGATTATTTCTATCCTCACTGTGTTTTTCTTAAAGTGGGTATCTTTGTAATACGTTCTAGATACGTTTTGTAATAGACAAATAACATTCAACGTCATGGCTGGACCAATATACATCAGTGAAAGAAGAGAAACTGATTTCTCCATTAACCGTTTTCATACACTTGAAAATTATTAGAGGTTCTTAGGTAGGTAGGTACACTTACAAATAAAATTGCCCAACTGATCCTACCTCTCCAAAAAAATATCAAAGTACATTTTCAAAAACATTGGTATTTCGCATTTTCCCTAACGAAGAATCAGTTTAGGCAAAAGTGGTGGACCATTAAATTATCTACAAATAATAATAATAACTGTTCACCCGTCTCAGGAGCTCAATCGCAACCGGGGGTACAAAGAATTTTATTATACTTTTGCTCAGCGAATCACCGTTCCTAATTTCAAAAGCTGAGCTGAGGTGTAGGTGTTCTGTTTCACGTCGTCCGTTTGTTGTTGAATGTGTGCATACGCTCGATAGCACTCGTCAGTCATTTGTTTCGACACCGCGCCAAATTATCACGACACCTTTTCACATAAGCGCGCCTATGGGTACTCGTTACTTCGACAACCAGAGCAAAGAGGATGTCGTAAGGTAGAATATCAATAGTTATACTAGCTTGTGAGGTGGTGCCCGTGGTATTTTGAACACGAAGGTCCAGTTAGATCAAGCAATTATAGCATTAGAAATACATAACATTTTGTAGTGACATTTGAAAGCGCGTCGCCAACGCAATGCGTGTCTGATTTTGAAACAAATTTTGAAATGACGATATGACGTTATGGTAACAACGTTCATTAAACCAAAAAAAGCAGTGTGCTAACATATATTTCCGATGATATTTGAAACAAAACCAACCGGTCAATCTTAGCAAAAAATCTGACATTTACCAAAAACTTCTTCGATTCCAAACTTTCCATCTCTTTCGAGCTAAAGCAAACCCATTTTGCCGCCTAATATTTAAGAGGGTGGAAATCTAAACAATTCTGTCCATTAGTCACCTGATACGGCCTTCGGTAGCTCGTCCCGGGGAGGTCACCGCCATCCGGCCCCGAGGCGGTCACTTAAGGTGTTCCATTACCGATACAGACTGTGGCTACTGAGGAGAACGCTTGCAGCTTTTCACGAGGAATAGACTTTCATTTTTATTTGATTTTTGTTTGGGATAAAGTATTGGGTCCTTACCTATGAAATTTGCGTTTTTTTCGCAAGTATATATTTGGTCATATGTAATGTACTGTAATTACCTGATCGCCAAATCCTGGGTCATGGTCAAAGCGGACCCCGGGCCCTCGTGCTATGGAGCACAACCGGGACATTAACGCCAAGATGATGATGATTTGCTCCTATGCTCATAAATGTACATAACATATCAAATTAATACTTGATTTTGAAAATAAAGTATATTTTGATAGCCATTAGATAGACAATTTTAGAGACTTATCTAAAATGATTTAAAAAATATGTTTATAGGGCTTTGAAAATACCTAACCCTTTTCAGTTGTCGTCAATTTTTTATCTTTGATCAGGTATAATTTTATGAACAGAGCAGTTATCACATTAAATTAGTATGCACCAGTTAGCTTAATGTTGTCTGATTATACCTACAAAGATTTGCCATTTCCAAGAAATAAAAAAAATTACTAGTTCCGTCATTTTCGCCATACAAAACGCCAATTTCATAGGAAAGGAACTAATATAACAAAAATTTCAAATCTCGCGAACGCGCCGCGAAAGCGCAGTTTTCGGCAACGGCTCGTGGCGCGCGATGACAATTTGTCTGAATATGAAATACAGTATTATCAAAATTAGTTCGTTTTCTTGCCACAGTACATCAATTCTGGCATTCTGCGTTTCTGGCATTTTGCGTATCTGGCTTTGTACGTGTGTGGTATTTTGCGATTCTGGCCAAACCTGAACCTATAAAGACTTCTTTTTACGGACAGTAATCAGAAAACTCTGATGTTTATATCATAGGCTGTCATAGAAATAGTACTATGACAAATCAGATGTAACTACCTCGTGCCTACTGTTAGTAGGCACTGCAAAGAACTGTAAATCCAAACCTATACTTGCACGTCACCATCGTTATAATTATGGAAGACTCTTTGTCTTCAACAACTGTCCATGATAGTTACGGAACGGGAGTTGAATCTCCATATTGTAAAGCGAAGGTACTCTACTTTCTGTCTCACTGTCTTCCCATAAACGATATGAAAAATGCCTGGCGATTAATTTGAAAAAAAATCGACATTCCACATTCCATTACCCTTGCGTTGACCCTCAGCTCAACTGATGCTCATTTATTAGTCTGTTATACGCGAAACAAGTTCATTAATCAAACCGTTTCATGCATTGCATGTGTAAGTTTCATTAATAAATCATTAATAATCTAGAAATAATGAAGCTGTTATGGAATCTCGTGACATACATATAGATTACAGATATATCTACGTTGCTTCGAGATTGGATTCAAACTAATTAATTAGTAAGCTTTGTCAATAAATTGGTAGTAAACCCAAATGACCGATTCGTAACCCACAAATTAGAAAGACAGACACTACGTCCACTACCACAGCATAGACTAGCTGGACAGGATCCAGAAAGTGGTGATGGGAGTCTGTCCAGCCAGAATAAGTACCAACGTGTTATCTATTTCTGCCGTTTTGGTTAAGTTTAGGTTTTCACGTTATGTACGTCATACAATACATATAATAGGAATGAATGCTAGGCACTGCAGCTATATCGAGCTGACGATAGTTTACAAATTGTGTATAAGCTATGTTAACGTAACTACGTCAGACCTGGGGCTCAATTCTACTAATTTTATTTATATCACATAGCTTTGTAGTCCTCAATCGGGTTACATTTAGTATAGCATATACTACGTTGGTCCGAAAGTTTTTAGTCAACGGCTTGTTATGCACCCTGTTATTTTAATTTTTGTTTCGTTTAAAAACAAATTTATTACAAACTCCTTGACTAAAAATCACTAGCCGGCAACTTTTAGTTATTTTTTATCGATTATTAAAAATAATATATCTGCTACATTTCGACCCCTACGATGGAGGTAGCGCTTGATTATAAATATGGGTTAACGTTTATAGAATCATATGAAAATTTTATCAGCGCGTTAAATAATTGTCCCCATCACATGTTATTGTTGTTTATTGATTTTGTAAGTTTAAACGTGGTGTGGGCGACCTTAAACATGAACCTAGACTAAGGCAACTTCCAACTGCATTTGAACAGACATGTTTTAGTTAATAATAGATAAAAAAATTACTAAATATCTCCGGCTAGTGATTTTTGGCCAAGGTTTTTGTAATAAAATTTGCATTTAAACGATACAAAAATTAAAACAATAGGGTGTATAATAAGCCGTTGGCTAAAAACTTTTGGATCAGCCAACGTAGTTCAAGTTTTATCTCCCTGTAAATATATGGCGCTATATTCTATTTACTCTTATGTCAAATTTGTTCTAAGAGTCAGACAGGAGGAGACATCACTCATCTACGTCAACCTGTTTAAACTTGTCTGACTAAAAAATTTCAAACAGTCAATCATTTAATATTATTGGTCCTTGTGTGTATGTTTGACATATTGGCACTGAATTGCGCCATCCATAGATGCTAAGAAAGAACTCTTTTTTTATGTCATCTTGAAAACCTCTCATTGAGCCAATCGTTAACAGACTTGGTGCCCTGTTTATAAGCCTCCTCTTTAGTTTTTTCATTCGCAAAGTACTGGCCGTTCCCTGCTGTAACGCTTTTTAATTATAATTAATTGCAGAGGCTTGTCGCCTTTATAAGGTTAATTACCGACAGTTTACATCAACTTTATCTTGATGAAAGTTTTACGGTTGATTAAAAGGTGGCCCTTGTTTGAATTTTCCTGACTTTTACTTGTTTCGATTACCCTATAAAAGCTGATTGTGAAGTTTTCGCGATTGTGTCAACTGGAAAGTTATTTAATCATACGAAAGTTAACATAAGTCACCCAGGAGGAGTTAGTTTGGCAAGTGAAGGAGAAAGTAAATAATAAATAAATATGTTAGGACAATTCACACATCACATTCAAGCGAAGCTTGTGTTATGGGTGCCAAATAACAGGTATACTACTTATATATTATAAATATAACACCCAAACCCGTTACAAAAAAATCCGGGACCTCTGTGAGGCAGAATGGCTGAATCAACTGAACCACTCAGGTCGTTAGCCCAAAATGGAGTCGTGCCGTACATGAGGCCCTATTTTTGAATCGATCGCATCCACACGAGCGCTCGCCTTCTATTGCCTATCTTTTCTATCTCTAGCAACTTGCCACGAGTGTGAAAGAGATAGGAGACATATTTGAGCGCTCGTGTGGATGCGTGCGAACGATGAAAAAGTAGAACTCCAGGAAATAAAAACAAAGCGGACGTTAGGATGACATGGCGATTTCTTCACTGACAACTGCGAGGCTCAAGTTTATAATGATGATGATGATGATGATGAAGTATTAAAATCTGCGACAGTAGTCTAGTGGTAGCGTGCTTGCGAGGTTGATAAGTAGATGCCATTAGTTAGTATGAAAAGGTGGAATCACCACAATACGAAACAGAATATGTCAATGTATTGGTGAGTTTCAATAGAAAAGTCAAAAGTAGAGCACAATAATGATAAGAAATCAAAATAAACTCTCAGCTCTGCGGTTTGATTGTTTCCAATTTACGTATATTTGAATAAATATAGATTCTTATTCAGGTTTCTGTAGATAATATATTTAAATAAATCAACATATTTTGAGATATATATTTCGATGTATGTAGATAACTTCCGTTGTTTTGTTCTATTTTTGGCTTTTTTTATTGAATCGTACTCATTTTAAGGTCCAACTGATCCCTGGAACCGTATTCCGATAGGGACGACTTGCCTTCTAACACTGATATCGTATATTATTATTTATTATCAATGCTATTCTTTATTCTACACACAGCAATGTTACACAGTTAAAACCTTAAGATAGTTCACAAAGACGATCTTATACAATATACAGCTCTAATACATACAGTTATATAGCTAACTATAGCGATATTACTATTCCGTTTACAGTCCATGACTTCGTAACAATGCGTTATAAGGTTTCTTTGTCCTTACACGTCGTTCATGCTTAACTTCCATCCGCAAAGCCTTGGGATATTTTTACACCCACTTGAATATATTTAGTCGTAGCGCTAACACTTTGACTTATTGAGGCTTCAAGTTTTGCTTTTATATTCTAGAAGGATTAAGTCGAGATTGTTAACAACGGAGATTGGTGTTTTTTTAATCTAGAGTTACTAGATTAAAAATAAATCAAGGAGCGTCAAATAAAACTAAACACACTTCATTCACATACTTAAAAATAACAAATTTGTTTTTTATTTTTACAGTTTTTAGAAAGCCTAAACTATTTGTTCCACATTGTAAAGCAGTATGCGCATAATCCAGCTTAAAACCACAACTGAGTCAAGTTCAGGCTATTGATCGCGTGAACGGGCGACGTGACGAAAAGCGAATTTCCTAACAAAACACGCTCTGCGGGTAGCCGATAAAACTTTGAAGGATCTCTTAAAGGCTTTGTTAAAAGGCGATAGGTACAACATTGAACTTCGTCCGGCCGTCCTTCCTTTTCCTTTTTGCGAAATAATTGTTTTTATTTCCCTTTGTACTGTTGCGAGGATTTAAGTCGTGTTGAGTGCCGAATTTGTTGGTAGTTAGTTCGTTAATGTTGGGTTTAGTTCTTTTCTACCGTCAAAATCAGTTCGAGGAGCAAGTCCAGCAGTGAACTGTTATTGGGTCTTGATGATGTTGAACAGTTTTTTATGGTGAAAGCAGACGTACTGAGGAATCCTGTTCATTTATATCTTTGAAGATCGGGATTTGCGTCAAATCCGCGTATCAAATATTTTCCACAAAGGTGAAAAACTTACTATGATAGTTTTTATCTTGGACAAATGCACAGGACGCCAGGTGGCTCCAATCGATGCAAAGCTGTACCACTTATTAAATACAGTAACATCCAGCCCAAGAATAGAAATTTAGATTAAACATTTCAATTTCTGCCCAGTCGCAAAACGAACCCGGGACCTCTGTGTGGCAGACCAGCGTATTGACTACTGAACTACTAAAATCATAAATCGCTTCATCTTTGAGACTGAGTAAGTGCCAGCATTTGCTTGTTTAAGCAAACGTCCAGTAAAGAAAACCCTAAGAATTTTCATAGGGTTTTCTTTACTCTTTCTATACGTTTTCTAGCTCTATTCACCTACAGGTTTTCTCGTGCAGCTGTGAATTATAAATTGGTTTATTGTTCTCAGAATGAATGCTTGCACGGCGCCGTGACAGCGCTGACAAAGAACCCAGCCGAGCATTATGACACATACAACTGTCTGTAAGTACGATTTGTATACCTCTATATGTTTGTAGGTGTCTAATACTCGAGAGACTTGCCTGTCGTTTTCTATTGTTAGTAGAATAGGGTATGTTTTAGGTATTTACTGGTAAAAATAAAGAGGTACTGTGTAATACGCAATATACTGTACCTAGAGAATAGAGTACATATTTAACACTCTCACTACACTACCTATCATCGGGTTTGTTACCACGGTTAGTATTATTTTAAGTAGATATTTCGACGCAGTTGCATGCGTTGAGAAGTAGATGTGTGGTGAAAGTGTAATGAATAACCACGAAAGTATAAAACCTAAACCTAGTTAAATTCCTAAAAAGGTGTACTTCTATCAGTTAGTATCACCAGTACTAATAATTCTATATCAAAATACACGTTTATATTGTAAATAATAAAAATTTGCCGAAAATTAAATTTGCTGTAGCCGACAACGGCGAGGAAGACATCATTATCATCAGTGAAAATTTCAAAGATTAGGACAAATTGTTTGCCTAAACAACATGTTAAATGATCATCGTTCGGTGGTAAACTGTAAGGTTCACGTTATTCATGCAATCAGAATCCCACATACTGCAAGCTGCACGTATGGTATCCACACAATCGGAATCAAAGCCGATTGCCTTATCACGCCTGCAGTTGGCTGGACAGATGGCCTGTTAACATAATCAATGCCTATTGTTATATAAACTCATGACGCCATTGTGCTGTGCTGGAATGCAAACTGGTAATCCCTGTAATCTGTTTATAAACCTATAGTTACTATCAAATCGGATTGTAATATCGGCCAATAAACTCTGAGACCATAATATAGTTTCGTATGTAAAATAACTATATTTGTAGTAAACGAGTAGCTTCGAGCAATTCACTTTGTATTTGGCTAGTACTAATTAATTTTTGCTTGGTTTTCAACAATGAAATTAATAAAACTTTCGAATATTTTTTTTCGTAATATAATATTCAGTCATCATCAAATAAAGCGATACTCTAATTTATTGCCGTAAGGAGTCGATGAGTAAATGATATCGAAGTTTTTTATAAAGGTGGCAAACAATTTATAAGATTTATGTAAGCAGTTACCGTACTAAACATCTGTCATATCCATAAACTTCGTAATAAAGTCTTTTAAATAAATATACATAAGAGGTAAATAAACGACTCACCGAATTTGTTAAAGTACTTAATAACCACAGCTTGTACATAAATTCGGGCACGTATATGCAATTAATTACTGAGATTTTCAATTATTTTCACGACACAAATCTAAACGGTATTAATATATTTTACATTCAAACCCCTATTCCAATCGAACTACAAAAAATAGAGTGTATTCTTAAATCTGACTAATATTTTAGTATAGTCACAATCTATTTTGCGATACTGCAGCACACACATGCGGCTTTAGTTAGTCAGTAGTACGTCGTCAGAAATAAGTTTCTTCTTTTGTGTGACTTATAAGTTGTATGGAGTGCCAAATATTTTTTTTCTATTCTTTACCATTCTATCTATTTTCTTTTGTTAATAAACGAATATATTCCTTTACATAATCAGTAAAGCCCCACTCATTCACATGTCTTCGACACTCTTTACATTTTGCCGCCCCAATATAACACTCATTACTTTCGCTTCGTTAACAGCCTTAATTGAGTTCCACTGCTGTTTGGAGTCTATTTAATTACCTGCAGAGCTTTAATCTGACCGTTTTATATGGTTTTAAGGCGCTGTGATTTCCTTCGTATCGAATTAAATTATGCTTAAACGGATTAAGCTTCTCGGTTGCTTTGTAAACGTAATTATCATGCGTAGGGCGCTAAATGGAGAGTTTATTTTCATCACATTATCGGTGTTTATACAGAATATTTAGGTTGTTAGTTGCCTAACTTCAAATTAATTATTCGCCCGCAGCAAAATGTACAGATGTGTACTTGCAGTATTACATTTGTAAAACCACACATTTTTTACTTTTGCTGCTCACCCAATAGACTATAAAAAGTCATTGTTCACGAGAAACTAAATAATTCAAATCTTCCAACGTCAAAATATTACATTTTACTTGCAAGACGTAAAGGAGAGAATGTCTGTCTTCATATGTGAGCAATCTCCGTGAATCTTTCATAAATCTTGAACCTGAGCTACTAATAAATTCTTCGCAAATCCCGATGACTATGTTACATAGTAAAACGTAATTTTGTTCCCAGACGGAGACTCCCTGACGATGTTAAAACATGTAGGAATTACGCTTACTTACAAGAAATTTACGACGCCGTGCGAGCGACTGATAGTAAGTACAGAAATTTATGTACCTGCTGCTATTGCCTTGTTAAATTGAGTTAAAAAGTCGTATTTCGCCCACAATTTATTATTTACACCAGACCGCCGCTTTCTATCAGGTGGACATAAATTACATTTAAAATTTAGAGAATGACCACTATACAGTAGTCCGTCTTCTCTTTCCTCATCTTTACCAGCATTATGGAAACCTTTATCTCATGTCTGGTCTGGTTTTGTTGGTTATTACACAAAAACTCGTCAAACCGTCCTTTATTTACTAAGATAGAGCTCAAAATAAAAGCTTTAAAAATTAAAATTCGATCTCGCCCGGCGGCGGAGAGCGAAAGCCCATTTTCAAATAAACGATTCCGAAGCACGAAACAACCCTTTTAAGTATTGACGACGTCCATTTTTGTTTGGCTTCCTTTTCAAAGCGTTCGACTGTTTGTGAAGCTTGAAAATCTGATTAATGGTCATAAGTTTATTTCTGGATTTATAAAGAAAGAGTTGCAGCTGTATATTATGGTTTTTATGGTAATTAATTTAGGCTTTTTCTATTACAGGTGTATGCACAGAAGATTTTATGGCAAAATTAGGGGAATATTTAATATTAACGGCATTCTCACACAATTGTCGGCTAGAGAGAGCATTTAAATGTTTAGGAACAAATTTGACTGAATTTTTGACCACACTAGACAGTGTTCACGATGTATTACATGACCAGGTAAATATTTACTCTCACCATAATAAGTAAGATTATTATACCTACCAAAGCGATAAAAGATAAAATAAAATGCAATTATACTTTCGAAAATTGAAATAAATGATAAAAAAGGAAGATACAAGGAACCGTACCTTCTTTTGGAGTGTTGCATAAATATAAATCATATAATGCTGTTATAAACTACCTCGTGTCCACAGCACTTATAACCTTTTTTTTTTTTTTTTTTTTTATGTCATACGTTAGGCAAACAGGCAAGCGGGCCACCTGATGGAAAGTGGTCACCACTGCCTATAGACATTAGCAACACCAAGAGTATCGCTAATGCGTTGCCCACCTCTATAACACGTTGCTCTGGCAGCAAAAAGCAAATGCCACTCCACTGCCAAAGCCACGGTTCCCCAAATCCCCACCCCATGGAGCAGTGGAAACCTTACTCACCGGCAGAAACACAATACTATTTAAAAGAGTATTATTTAGCTGCGATATTCTGTAAGGTGGAGGTACTTCCCCAGTCGGGCGGCTCCAATTCGAACGAGATACCCCGCTATGCCCTACCTCTCTTAAAACCAACCTTTTCAGCAATAAACTAAAAACCTAGGCACTTTTACGTAGCACCAAAATAACACCGCATTTTTTTCTAGGATGACGCTTTAAAAGACGAGGCTGCTGAATACGAGGCTGCCTTTGTATGCACGACGTTACATGAAGGGAAAATTGAACTGCATCTGACGACAGAAAGCGAGCCCGTGGCCTATCTTCTCGTCGGTAGCCTGAAGGCGATAGCAAACAAGCTTTATGATACACAGACAGACATAAGACTGATGAGCTATACTAATGACCCTAGAAGATTTAGGTGAGGATACAGCGAGAAGTTTTTTATGAACCGCAAAAAAAAAATTTACTTGTTTGAAATAATACAGATGCTTTGATGGTTTTGTTAAATAGACTTATTTCCTATTAATACCTAATTACATGGATGCCATATATTTCATGCATAAATTACTAAACTAGGGTTATAATTAAATATTTATTTCAATTAAAAAACAATTATAGTTAAGAAAATGTTATGTAAGGATTGCCAGGCTAGAGTGGCAGTGGGCACCCCGCATAGCTCAAAGAACATATGGTCGATGGGGCAGTAAAGTTTTAGAGTGACGACTACGTACCGGAAGACGCACCGTGAGTAGGCCTCCCACAACGTGGACCGACGACCTGGTAAAGATCAGGTACGAGCTGGATGCGGAAAGCATAGGACCGGTCTTTGAGGAGATCTCTTAGGGAGGTTTATGCCTAGCAGTGGCGTCTTTCGGCTGATATGATGATGAATGTAATGCTAACGAACTTTATTATTTCAGGTATGAAATAAAGGCAGTACCCAGACAAAAGTCAAAAGAAGACAACTGTGAGACGAACAGTGAGGCAGTGTCGATTGCTTCGTCCAGCAAAGCGTCAGATTTAAGGATCGGTGTTGCCAGTTTTTGCAAAGCATTTCCGTGGCATTTCGTCACAGATAAACGGTTGGAGTTGGTTCAGTTAGGTGAGTATTTTAATATATTTATTTAGTTTTGAACCATAGGGCTTTTTTATTATAATATACAATATCTCATTTTAGATCATCTTTCGCAAATATTTCGCATATTGACTCACTGAATGTTTGTCATAAATCCAAACGTAGCTCTAACCATATAGATATGTAAAAAGGACTCAAAACGTACCAAGCAGACATATAAATCTGAGAACATAAATTCAAAAGTAGCATCCAATAAAAATATGAGAAAACATGTCGCATATGTCCTCACCCTCTGCAGAGGCATGACATGAACTGACCTAGAAAGCCCCACAGGCTTTATAAAATATCTGCAGGCGTCTGAAAGTCAGCTAGTCTTGGAATTCGCCTTTTAAATTTAAATGGGCTCTTGAATATTTCAAAACGAGCCAAACAAATGGGAATTTTAAACTCTGCAAAATTCATTGCTCATTTTAGAATTACTGTCATAAATTACGAGGGATATCCAAGATATATGGCGTTATTGCTGGGTGCATAAACATTTTATGGTAATTTTGCGGTCTGAAATCGCTTTTCGCATTATTGTCAGCATTCGATTTATATTACTCTCTATTTATACTATACATATTAGAACTATTTTAAGCCTTTTTTTAGCTATGATATTATGAGAAAATTTTCTCGAAACGTACAGAAACGAAACGAATCTAAATAAAAATAAAAACCTCTCTTTCGAAAATTTACCAACATTGTAATTTAATGTGAAGAGTCGGTATTATTAAATCAGTATCATCTGTATAATTAGTATTCATCGCAGACAAAATCAATCGAAAAGCTAGAAGTAACCTCGAGAAAACTCGCGCGAAGATGGGGCGGGTCGCTGGCAAACAATATATAAAAAAGACGTACGATGCAATCGAATTTTTATTTCCATTTGAAACGATAAAACTGCAAGTGCCTTGGAGTAGAGACTTCATTTTCTTTATACTTAAATCAATTCTGAAAGTAATTCCGCACTTACTGATTAAATTGATATAAAATCTCTTAACAATCTCCTATCCACTTAAGATTACGGTATGGCAGAGCATAAAATGGCCGTTACGTCACTTCACCTAGGCTTGTCGGATTTACGAACCACTTAGAACGGCAATAATTATTTATCGCGCCATAAAGGATTTCGTTAGCAGTGTGTAGCTGCAATCTCAACAATCCGAATTGCTTTGGCTTATACATTTCGAAGTAGGTTACGATCAATTCGCGTTATTAGATGACAACACGATTTTTTTCTTTATATCTTTAGTTGATAATATTGTATTAAATTAGCCGTAAAGCTCTGATTTTGAAAATATTTGCGTATCCAGCTCTAATCTTCACAGTTGTGAGCGCTTTATTCTGACCGGCAAAAAACTACCCCGAAGGCGATCCCTCATGACAATCGATCACCAAAAAGACTTTATAAAATAAATTAACTTAGCTCGGAGGACGACGGCGTTCGTGCCAAACTGCTCGATCAAGAAAACTCTTCCGATAATAGAGCCAAAAAATTCTGTGTCGCAAGCTAACGGCGTGCTAATGATGCTAAAATATTGGGTCGTTAAGTCGCCCCTAACGTCCGCTGATTACCATTGCGAGGTTGCTTTTTGCTGTGGATGCTGGAAGGGCAGACCCAAGGCTATTAGGGTGCCGTGTTCTTTTAAGCCTCTATCTCGTAGGATAGTACATACTCGTACATAGTGGCACACCTTTTTTTTTCGGTTGAGCTGGAATATTTTTTATAAGTACAAGATTTGTGCCGTGAGGCTTGCAATACTAGACTAAATATTGTATTCGCATTTGTAAAATAAAAATTATGAATAGATTTGTAATTTGTTAAAAATTATATTTTAGGGCGTCAATTGGCTCCCGAGACTGTTAAACTTTCCTCTAATCATAATATTATTTTAATAACACAATCCGATTTCAAAACTAAGCTTCATTTAAGAAAAATACATAATGCAAGACGGAATTAATCACCTACCGTGAATTTATCAATAGAGTCGCCTTGTGGGAGTAATTTCCAAAGTAACCAGACTAAGGCGATAAAAAAACAGACCAATTTAAACGGTGTCTTTTTAAATCTCCTTTGGGCTTTTCATCCAATTTATTTTTTATTATAACCTTACAACAGGATTTTGATTAGGTATCTCACGGTACAGCTAATGAAGCATTTTAGAGAAACATTTCTTTAGTAAGGACCTTCTTTTCGGCTTCTCATTAAAGCGTATTTGGTTCGGTGAGAATTTTGTGTGTAAATTTTTTAAGTTATGAACGCTACTAGAATTCCGCGGCTGGAATGGACAATTTCTTTTTTAATTTCCCAGTGGCGCGCTCTCGCCAATGATACGGCTCCATTGTATCTAAATTAATTTGGACTCAATTCAAAAGCCCGAAAGCCCATGCGAGTACGTTGTGCAATGTTATAATAAAAATACCTACATCTAAAATACCAAAACTATACACTAATACATATAAAATAGACTAAAATAAAACCCTATAATAAGTTACATCATCATCATCGTCACAGAATGTTGTTAAGAGTCTACTGTTGGATTTGAGCCAAAACAAAACAATTACTTTAAAAAAACTGACTCAAATAAAACTTTTTGCATGTCAAATTGGTGGAACAACGATATGTTTCGTGTTATTCCTCAAAATGTGCTAACCGTACATTCAGTGACCGTTCGTTATGGCCTATTTATGGTAGTATAAAAAGTATATTTTAATAGTTAAAGTAGCTTCATAAACACATTACCTGATCTGCCAAATCCTGGATCATGGTCAAGGTGGACCCCGTGCCCTCGCGTGCCAGGGCACAACCGGGACATTGACGCCATGATGACCACCACATACAATTACTATGCTCGCCATATAAATAAAATTATCACCCTCTGCCCTAATCCCGCTAGAGGGGGGCACTCTGCAGTTGGGGTCAGGAGTAATATGAAATGATGATAGATACGGCATTCAAGTTTAGAATTAAGAATTTTTGTTCATTTTAAAATGTCAAATAGTTACATATTTTGTTAAGAAACCTTGATTGATTAATGACGAGAAATGTATACAGCTTATTAATTGTAATGTATTTTAGTTAGTGTTAGCGATGCTATTAGGTTACTGCCTTCAAATTACACTCTAGTTATTCCCACTATGACCTCTGTATCAAGTTGTATCTAACCTTTTACTTTACTTATCTCATCTCTCTTCTGTAGGCCTGCTGGAAGAAATTTCTTTTAGAAATAAGTAGTGCCTTTTGTGTCGTCTATATGTATGATGTTTCTCTATGTATTTTACTGAATGCAATAAAATGTTAAATAAATAAAAATAAATAACCTACATAAAAGAAAGACTATAGATTTAATATTAATTTCCTCATGAACACCATAACAATACACGTCCCCCTCCACAGGCGGTGGTTTCATGCGACTCTTCGGCACATACTTGTCGACTCGGGGGTGCTCGCTGGGCACTTACTTCCGGCTGATGCGCCCGCGCGGCGTCCCGCTGCAGTTCAACGACATACTCAAGCGGGTCAACACTCCGTTCATGTTTAGCTTGAAGATACCGGGCTCGGCGTCTTCGGGAGAGGTATGGCACTTATGTCACTTGCTGTTTTTTAAATAGTTACCATTAATGTGAACAGTTATCGTAACCTGTAGGTAGAGGAATGTAATAAAGGGGTTTCATTTGCTTGTTGTCCAGGACTCACATTTTCTGTCTTTTCTTGAATAACTGCCTAAAACATGTTTTTGGATTACTGGTGGAAGAACTGCGTCAAGGATAAGGAATCCGCTTTGATTGGTTATAATCTGTGACCTTTTGTCGGACAAAACTTACCTAAAGTCTTGTCACCCGCAACAGAAATATGAAAAGTATGATTGATCTTATGGTATCCGGCAAAGTGATTAATATCTCAAAGATCAATATTATCTAGGAACCCTAAGGCTAACGGCGAGTTTATGGCAAACATTTTTATTCTTGGGTGATGTTTCAGTCTAATTTCAGCAAGCAGTATCATTTGCACTCATTTATGTACTAATGTTACTTAATAATTTTACATTAATTATCAATGTTCCAAACGCTAATTTTCAAAGTTATTAAGGTAAATTTATACGGGTAAATTACCAGGAAAAACTTTGGAGCCCAGGGATTCTGAGTATACCAAACAATCCTTAGTTGTTTATTCCCCGATGATTGCCTTTATGAAAACACCTTTAAAATTACATTCGTTGTAATTGTAACACGGAAGAGATATACTTTGTAAGGACCATAGCAAGTGCAATAATGTGTTTTCTATCTACTCCTAGAAATAGGCATGACATTGTGTAAATATCATCATTATCACACCGTAGATGCTAGGCCTGCTCCCGTGCCTTCCATACCGATCGTCTCTGTGCCTCTTCCATCCATCAGCTCATTACGTCCTTTAAAAGGCCGTCTAAACATATCGTTTGGGCCATCTTACGTTGCGACTTCCGGTATTTGGTCGTCACTCGAGAACTTTTGCGCCCATTCCGCGCATTAAAATTTCAGTTTTGCTTCTCTGAAACCTATGTCGATGATCTTAGTTCCTGTCCCATAGTTTTCTACATCGCACGCTAAGTCAATCTGAGTCTTTTTATAAGACTTTTAGTAAGATACCATGTTTCATACTCTGGCAACACACACGTGTTAATGGCTTTTCATCTTGGGACGCTGAGATAATTTGGATGAGAAAATCTTCGGCAATTTTTCGAACGTAGACTATGGAGTTGAATATAACGATTTGCCTTCTTCTTGGAATTGGGTCTATCTAACTGCCTCCAACCAATGTTGGGGTGAGGGATACATGCACTTTTGACATATAAGATTTGTCTTGTCCATGTTAATTTTAAGACTCACCTGATGGGAAACTATCGAAATCTTAGTTTGAGCATTAGAGACATTAGAGCACTTTAGAGATTCTTCCATAACTACACTAAATGTATACAATGTACAATTTTATGTAGTTGTTATGTATTGTTGTTTTACTGACAGTAGTACGATTCCAACATGTTTTTGTATTCAAACAATAACACTACATATTAATTCCGCCTAATACTCAAAGCGGGAAGTTTTCCTAATGTTTTTCTACGAATGGTCAGGCCAGGAAATCCACTTTGTGAACACCAACTCGGTAATTATGCTAATGACTTATTTGCCTTGACAGAGTTATAATTTTAGGGGCTTCGTGTGTTGTTTTATTGTGATTGCATGTTTCACGACGGCGGGGTAATGTGGTATTTTTAGTGAGGTTAATGTGGCAAAGTCATTGTTGCTTTTCGAAGTCATTATGAATATTTTATTGGTGATAATTACAACTGTAGATATTTTCCTAGGTTGGCTTAATGATAATGGTAGTATAAATTGATTCCATAATCTGGTATTGTTAACGATAGTAAATAAAACAACTATCGTACGTAAAAGTTTATAATAAAAGGAAACAGATATTATTGACAATAAGCGAGCATCGATTAGATAGCCTCTACGCATCTGTTCTATAGGATTACGTTCCGTGCATCCCCGCTGATGTCAGCAGTAGTAGAAGGCTTCGCTAACACGGTCATACTGACGCTAACTTCGTCCTCGAAGTTTGAAACTTGTATCTGAGACAAATAACTGCATTGAAGGGGGCTACGGCCCTATTATACCTGTCAGACTTTTAGTCAGAAATCTGTTCTGCCGGCCAATTCCGCATATTTTCAGATATGAGCGACTCGTTTGGACATACGATATTAAATCCTAAAATTATTATCTTGCATATAGATCGAGCTACCCGGCCACCGAGCTACTCGGTGATTTATTTCCATTTTGGTCATAGTAATTCTCACGGCACAAAACTTGAAGTCTCTGGACTCATCCGATGATATTCAACGGCAGTAATAAGCGACCTAGTAAAGTTTTACATTCTCGCTGTTTCCCAGAAATATCGCTCCTAGGCCTTTGCTCGACGCATCAGTATGGACTTCAGTTTGAGCTTAAGGGTCATTAATCTTAAGAACAGGTCGTTGAGCTAGGATGTCCTTAATTTCTTGGAAAATCCTCTCACAGTCGCAGGTCCAATTGAAATCAACACCTTTAACAGATTACAAAGAGGACTAACTTTAAATGCAAAGTTACGGACAAATTGCCTAAAATGACTTGCCAGACGCAGAAATTGCCTCAGTTACTTTATCGTCTTTGGTTGGTTGGTTAGACCAAGCAATCGATTTTATGGTGACTAGGCTGTACAGTTTCAGCGACTATCTCTTCCCAAATATTCAATGCTTGTTTTGAAGAACTGGCATATTCCAGGTTTAATATCAGGCCAGCTTCACGCCGAAGAAACATATACCTTTTAGTTTTGCTCCTAGCTAGTCCAGAATAAAAATGTCATCCAAACCAAGCAGGCGCGGATCCAGGATTTGGTTGAGGGGGGGGGGGGCAAAAGTAAAAATTATAAGTATCTTCTAATTACGGGTATTCTCTACTAAATGAGCGAGCGCCCCGAGTAAAAAAAATGCCCTTTTTAGTGGGGTGAATAATAAATGAATGAGCGACCGGAGCGAGCTCGGAAATTTTAGGTTTTAAACGAGCGAGCGAAGTGACCTCGAAATTTTTGACATTTTGGGTCGTTATTTTAGATATTTTGGGTTTAAACAACAATCTTTACAAAAGTAACTTAGGGATGTTAATGAATGAGCGACCGCAACGAGCTTGGTGAAAGGTAAGAAAAGTAACTGAAACCTATGAATGAGCGAGCGAAGCGAGCTCGATATTTTTGATATGTAGGGTCTTAAAAACTGGGGTGAGCAATAAAATTCGAAATTTTGGAAATTTTGGCTTAGTTGCTGTGATGATGTGTGATGCTGACCGTACTAAAAGACAATAAAAGAAACTAAAATTATTGAATGAGCAAGCGGAGCGCGCAGGAAACTTTTAATATTATGGTTCATAAAAGCTGGGGTGATTGTTAAAATGAATATTTGGGCGAGCGCAGTGAGTTCGAAGTTTTTTGTTTTGAAATATTGGTGAATAGTATGACAAAATTGAAGTTAATGAATCTCAATGAGCTCGAAATTTTTGACATTTCTGATCTAAAAAGTTACAATCGACTGATAAAATAAAATAAAAAATTGACCGAGCGCAGCGAGCTTCGAATTTTTGGCTCATAAAACCGTAGGCATAATGAGTCAGAATCGGGGCTGGGGGGGGGGAGGCGATTGCACCCCCTGGATCCGCGCCTGATACCAAGACTCCTTCAAGTCCTTCTAAGGCATTGTTAAGTGTTCGCTGGAAAACAGAAGGTGAACTCAAGAATTCTTATTGACCATCTGGCTCAACGAAATAAGTTTTCTCTATATTCACTGGTATTTGATATAATCCAAATTTGAGATCTAAAATCAATGATATAATGAATAAGAAGCCAACACATAAGCGATTGCCGCCGTCCAGACAAACATTAGTTCCTTGAAATTAGTAATACCATCTTTGTATGTACAGAACACCTGTTTCAATGTCTCCCAATTGTACTGGCATTGCAATATGGTGTACTTCATCTGGTGCGTTGTACTTAATACGTTAGTTAGTAGACGCTACTCTTCATTGCAATACTCAACACCCTTACTTCAATTTATCACGGCTCACCAGAAAATCAACCGAAAGGTCATAATTATTTATAATTAAAGGAGTAATTATATTCCAACTATATTGCTGTCCAATCTGCAAGCTGGCAATACTACCATTTGTGTGTAGATATTTGTTTTTATTATTAGAATTAAAGGCCCCAGCATTATTGGCCCTAGTCTAAATGATCACACCCGTAATATTTAGTTTCGATATATATTTGAATCGTCGATAGCCCGGCTTCCCACACTTGTAACAAGTGGCTTTTGTTTCGTCACGCGGGAATAATTTGTTTCTGTTACAGCGATTCTTAGTAAACGGTGACGCATTAATGGAATGGGTGAGGTTGGGCATTTCGGTATTCATGGAACTTCTAGACATTTGGGCATTTACCAATGCTTGCGTCGTTCTTATTAACAATACCGTCTAACATTATGTCCATCAGTTAATTTTACTCTGAGACGCTTGATTTTTGCGGACATGCGACCAGCATAAAGTGTAAAGCAAAATCTACACATATTGAAACTATATTTTTCATACAATTCCCTAAGAAAAGAGTATTTTGCCTGCCGCCACAATCATGAATTTTTCGCAAGTAAACGGTTCAAAACTCGAAAAAGCGTGTAAAGCAAAATTTGTTGAGAATTTTACAGACTATAATTTAGTCATAGACCATATTCCCGTAGGACGCACTGTTTCGGGCACCTTTCGGGCCCCCTCACATCAAAAGCAACAAAGGTACAGGTGTATATTTTTAGTATGTTGATTTGACGCGTATTATCTACCATTGCCGTAATAAGCATTTCGGTTGCAATTAGTGCCACCCCTAAAAGTATTTATATGCCACTATTACACGATCTATAGAATTTTCGATTAAAAAATGGTATACAAACCTCGGAGTTGAAAGTAAAAGAATCTGTAGTTCCAGAGGGTGGAAAAAGACGAAGAAAAGGGCAGCCTTACAAATAATTGTAGTCGAAGAAAACATTTTTACACGAGGCAAATGGGTACTTAATCTCGTTATACGATTTCCCTCTTCAAATAAGCTATATTTGCCAAAGCAACATAAAGGCGTTCGAATAAAAATAATATAATCGAGGATCATCCTTCGCAAATCTCTCACAAATACTTCAAGAGCTATTAAGAGAAGCGTCGCAGAAGTTTGAGCTTATCGTTCTCAATTTAGCTGCCTTTGTCACTAAATTAATAACGGCAAAGTGTTTTAAAACAATCTATTTAAGGGTTTCAGAGATGACAATGAGGCAAAAGTTTTAGGTGACGAAATTATGGGCCCCTCTTGTTACTTATGAAATTGTTGTGAGTTTCCAAATTCCCACCTTGATTAAGAAGTTTAGAGACGTACTGTATTGCATTTACAGGTACGGTTTGGTTGGTAAATAGGATTTTGTTAAATCAAACATATCCTATTGTTTAACGTTTGTTGTTTATTTATATAGTAGTACTTGTATAATTGATATTCAGAATATTATAAATTCGGAATAGTTTAAAAATATATATATTATATTATATAGCTTATAATAATTTTTTCAATTTAACATGGTTAGTAATGTAGGTACAGGTAAATGAATATGAATTCGTATTATTGCGATAAATATTTTTGTAATGTTTGTTCCAAATAGGAACCTGCTCATTGCTTTCTAAAATGTAATTAATATTTATAGTAAAATTCCATAGCAGAAGTTCATTCGTTTTTAAATCTTTGTAATCCTAACAAATAGTGCTACGTTTTATACGGAGAACTAAAGGTAATATCTAAACTGAATGTTCATCATTTAACCGAAAATATTTGCGCAAATAAATTAAATACACATTTCTCTAAACAATATTGCGCTTGGTATGTCGCTTGGTAATATCGCTGTACAATTTAATTATTCGAAAGCGTTGCCTGTTACGGCTCACAAAACTCTACGAAACACGTCTACAAAATATAAGGGCATCAAGCGATGTTTTTTCAAGGTAGATTTTTGGTCCAAGTAGCCTACGAAAACTGAATCCATCCAAATAAATTAGGAGGTTGTTCCGAAATTTTTTAGCCAACGGCTTGTTATACACCGTATAATTTTTCTTTTTAAAGGCATATTTTATTATAAACTCCTTGGTCAAAAATCAACAAACCATTCGTTATTTTTTTATCGTAACATCGTTATTATTATTATCGTTGGCTAAAAACTTTCGGAACAGCCAACGCTTTATGTTGCTTGTCGTCAGATGTTGAGTTAAGGATTGGAATAGAACAGTTTCTGATAATCCCTCATTTTTTGGTTGCAATAATCAGATGTGATTATTGAATTAAACTCTTAATTTGCATTTCTGGTTTATTTTTATTGGCGGTCACATTAGTAGTGTGAGCAGTACTTAGTTGTGCATCTATGTAATTACGAATAAATTGCAAAAAGCTATTCTGGAATTCAGAATTCTGTATAGAGCTTCACAACAGTTCAATATTCACAACTTTGCGGAGCGGTTGTTGAGCTCATTGCTGATAAATCTATGAATCTATAGAGGTATAATCTAATAGGTTGTCCCTAAGGTCGTAATCCATTTTCTCCCTTCTATAGCCGTGGGGTATGTCACACACGAGCTACACTCGTACCCTTTCCTTTGTTGACTGCGGTCTGGAGTGGGCTTCAAAACACTTCCATTTCAAGAGACAGCCCTTTGTAGTTAGGCACTTTACTATGTTTGCACAACAATATTATGTCGCTGAATGGACGATTCCAGCTTTATTCAGGCAGCGCCAAAATTTGTTCGGGGATTTTAAGGATACGTTGAGTAAATACTCCTTTCGCGAATGAAATTGCCGGGAGTTTTATTCATGGATGCTTTGCGCGAATTCGCGGTTGAAGAGGGAATGTTGTTTCCTCCGTCTGATCTTAGGATATAAATTATGTGAAAAGATTGGCTACATAGTGACACAACATAAGACTGCTTACTGGCTTTAGACTACAAACGACTGTTTTCTAGCACCCTGCAAACGACTGTCTGGCGCTCTACAAGGCATTGTTTTCTGGTAATCTGCAAGGAACATGTTTTGACACCCTTCAAAAAACAACTTTATGACACCCTACAAGGGACTACTTTTTGGCACCCTACAAGGGACTTGTGTTTGGCACCCTATAAGGGACTACTGTTCGGCACCCTACAAAATACTACTTTTTGGTAACTTACAAGGGACTACTATCTAACATCGGAGAAGGGACTGGTGTCTGACACCCTACAAGATACTACTTTTTGGCACTCTACAAGGGACCACTTTTAGACACTCAAGGAGGGACTTATTTAAGCACCCTACAAGACTGCTTTCTGGCACCCTACAGGGGACTACTTTCTGACACCCAACAAGAGACTAATTTCTAGCACTCTACAAGAGATCTTATGACTTCATTGTAAAAGTTCACCTTTCCAGTTTCTCTTTCACGTACGAGATACTTGTGATACTAACTGCAATAGTTAAACTTGGCCCACTGACGCTACCTTGCACGCCATTCTCAACCCAAGCCAACTAGGTCAGACGTATTCTATTGATTTAATTTGCCGGAGATGGCGCCAAGTCTGGAGCTTAAAGTGATTCCTCAGTTCAGATGTAAATTGACCGAGCGATCTGCATAACTTTACCTATTTTTGACTTAGTTCTATTGGCATTGACCTACTTTATATCAATGAAATATTTAGCGCATTAGATTGTCATAAATCAGTTGTGAAGTGAAATGCTAATGGATTTATTAGACCGTGTTAATATTGGCGTACAATGGAGCAATCCACTACATGGAAACATTGGTAGCACGTGTATTATATAGTACTGTTGCTTCCAGACTAAGGAGCATCTAATATAATTACTTTATTTACAAAAGAAATGAAATGAAGTCTTTCCTCGGTGAGTAACTATTTACATTTCAAACACACAAGCGCTTGGTGAGAAAGCCACAAACACGGCACGTTGTTGCGAAACTAACGAACAATGTAAAGAGAAATAAAACTGGGATCAAGATGAGATCGTTACTGTGGATTTGTTAGGAAATGTAAATAGTCCCTGTTTGTCGGTCCCTTAACTATGTTTGACTAAGGAATTGAGCTCGCCGGACGCAAAGGTTTACCATTGGATACGCTCCGTTTAGAAGTGGCACTGATTGGGGGAGGACTGGCTCTCAAAAGTGAGGCCGATTTATTTGCCTCGGTCTGTAGGTATCTCTTTGGGCTAGGTAAATTTTTCGTAAGAAAAAAAGGTTGAACCGACAGCCCCGGATACACAATTCTGACTAATATTTGATTTAAGAGGTCAAGTTGATTCTACATATCACGTTAGATTTTCATTGGTTCTTGTTTAGTATAGATACTACTTTTATATGGATTCGTATTTTTTATATCAAATATAAAATATTTACTCAATGTTAGTCCAATGGCACATTTTGCAGCTTTATGTTTGAGGTCTACCCCTATCTCGGTATTCAGTCTATGTGATGTATTACATTACTCCATTCTAATAGTAACTAGCGACCGCCATACATTATTTACTTTGATTAGATTTAGGTTGTACGCCGTTGTTAATTAGATATCCAGGTTCATTAATATAGCTACACAAGAACCGTTCTGGCCAAGTGAGTGGCAAGAACATCTACCTAAAAGTGGACGACCCAATCATAATCTCTTTCAGGCGAGCCTTTACCAACGTTTTTTTAACTTTCCTTATTTAACTTTCCTGTGGTTTATTACTGAACTTTCCCGCAAATGCCCTTATCACATTTCTTATTTATAACTTATTAAACTACCATGTACCTAAAGTAGAATAAGCTCGGATATTCTCTTCATAAATAGTCCTAGCAAAGGATTTTGCCGAGCGATTACTTCTCTGAAAGCTTGCAGGAAATTTACTTTTTACCTCGTGTGAAAAGGGACCTTTTGTGCCGGCGGCGCCCTGTTTTTGTTGACCTTTTAATACTGTCGGTGCGGACTTTTCTGGGCAAATAAATAAGGTCGTTTTCAAACCGCAATCACCCAGAGCGACTGAGTTTCGGCCGGCCGTCACTAGAAAACTGCAGATTCATTCCAGCGGATTTCGCCGGCACAAATTGGGAAATACCGGCGCGTATTTGCAAAGGCTATTTCAACACCAAACAAAGGTTTGGAAAGTTAGCCGTTTCATTGTTTATGTAAAAGTAATTTTTAAACCATTTCTCTGTTTGCGTTTTGATAATGTGAAAGAAAAATATGCACGAGGCGTCTATTTAATTTAAATTTGTGTAAATACACTTTTATATTTACTGATGTGATTACATTTTGAATTAGCCATCGAACACACTGAAGCTGATAATATCAGAATAGCTGAAAATACAATGAATCATTGTACATTGTACACTACTGACTCAATTATACGGTACATTAATATATGTTAATTAAATTATTAATCATGATAATATCGCTACAGTCAACAATGTAATCATCGCGTGTGGAATTAGAACCATAATAATGGACTATTCATGGAGTATTCAGTCCGTTTAATAGATAGACAGACAGTAATATCCGTCTGTTGTCTAGGAAGCGATATGCCTCGCTTTTTCGCTACCTTTTCTGAATGAAGCCTCACTCAAAATCATAATACGAGCACGCATGGTTTAATATCGAAGTGAGCGGTTGGTAGGTACTTTATTATACTGCAGGGATTCCGACCTTCACGTATAAGTATTTGATCAATGTTCACCGCTTCAAACCGGAAAGGATTTTAAATGTAGACGAAGACATTTGTTTACTTCGATGTTTCTGCGATTAGTATGAGTATCTGTTCTATTTCATATTGTTGCAACGATGCACTCTTTTCGGTTCAACAGCAATAAATAAATAGAATAGTAGTATGTAGTGCACGCCTCACCCCCCACTAGGGTATATGTAAGATAACAGATTAGGTAACTTGATGCCTTATAATAATATGTTTTAACGCGAGTCAGATTGTTTCATTCTATTTTCCCGTTAAGCACCACATTGCAAATAGTTTTATTTATTCTCGCAAATTTTTATATTAAACTGCTTATTCATATAATTTTTTTTTGTCTCATAAATTACTATTCTCTACAGTTATTCACTTGGATGGGTCAGTTGGTCGAGAATGTTTCTAGGTAGTACCGTGACCTACTACGCTCTAACTTAGCTCTCACCTCGCCTGCATTCTTCAGAAGATTTATTCCCCTGAACAAATAGCTGAGTGTGAGGTGCTGGGGTGTTAAATTGGAAAGTTTTATTATACTTATCCTGCACTTTCTTAAGGGATATACTTGCAACTGATTCTACGTTTATAGTGTTTTTTCTTAACGTATACGGTGTACATGTATGCATGATGCCTATGTGATGAGAAAATAAATTATTTTTATTATTATTATATTTTATTATTATTTAAAGTACTAACCTCCATGTTACTTTAGGAAAAGGTTGTACGATGTCGCTGAATTGATTAAATAATGAACTTTACCTACATACGTCATAACATTCATTAAGTCAGACCCCATTTGGAGTATTGCTCCCATCTATGAGCGGGAGCACCGGCATATCAGCTTGGTCCTTGTGACTCGATCCAAAAGCGCGCTGTGAGAATTGTTGATGATACCATGCTCACAAGTGGTATTGAGCCGCTGAGCCAGCGGAGGGATTTCGCCTCCCTTTGTGTGTTCTACCGCTTGTACAACGGTGTTTGTTCTGAAGAACTGTTTGACATGATGCCTACAGCTACATTCTATCATCGCACCGCTCGCCATCGACAGGGAGTTTATCCTCACACCTTCGAGCTAAATTGGTCGCGAACTGTGCGGTTCCAAAGAAACTTTCTCCCACGCACACTAAGGTTGTACAATTAACTACCTGGAGAGGTTTTCCTTGGAGAGTACAACATGTAGTTGTTCAAGAAAAGGGTTAAAAGATTTTTACGGGGTCGGCAACGCGTGGTTGATGGCCCTGGCATTGCAAACGTCCATTGGCTGCGGTGACTGCTTACCATCAGGCAGGCCGCAAGGTAGTTTGCCACCTTAGTGGTATAAAAAAAACACATCATCATTGTCATCATCATTTCTGCCGCTGGATATTCATTGCTGAATTTGGGCCTTCAAAATATTTACACAGTTACGTCGTCCGTTTATCGTGTAAAGAACTGGGTTTGCCGATACGTAGTAGATAACTTTTCCACCATATAACATATAGAAAGCTATACAGCGCGTTCATTGCCACTGCAGTTTTGCTGTTTTAAAACCTATATCGATAACCTGACTATATACACTTACCCCGAGCTAACGTGGAGATTCAGCGACTAAACAACATCAACGCCTTGACAATTTGAAACGAACGTCCGATCTATTAAACCGCGGTTTAAACCGCTTATAATATTCATGAATCCAATAATTCATTTAAACTTTGACGGTCTTATTCATAAAAAGTTATGGGAGGTTTATAAGCTTGCTGAAATATGGATCTTGAAGAACTTAAATGAATAAGAAATTTCAAAATATGTTTTTAAGCGTAAAGAATGTTTAACTAATTAACGTTTCAAACCTACAATAAGGTATTTTTGTGAATAAGACCGTAAGACTTTTAAATAAAAGCATTAAATAATAGCGCTCTTTTTTCGCAGGGTCTAGAAATCAAAGGTCAGATGGTGTTTTGCGCTGAGTCAGACTCGCTTCTGTTCGTCGGATCGCCATTTCTGGATGGCCTAGAAGGATTGACTGGAAGAGGACTTTTCATATCGGACATTCCTCTGCACGACGCGACGAGAGACGTCATCCTAGTGGGCGAGCAGGCGAGAGCTCAAGTAAGTACCTAAGCTCACAGAGGAATATTCTGGGTTTATATTTCAAACCTGCAAAAGACGATCGTTTAAGAAGTCCTGAAGAATAATTAAACGACCGTTTCAAGTATAATTTGAACACTTAGCTTCATAGCACACTCAGTCATGTGTAGATAAGATACATTTTGTTTTGTAGATCGACGTGAGCAAAGTATTTTCGAACGTGTAATTGGAACATTAAGGGCGGCTTGTATTCAATTCTTAATCGCATTTAAATTAATGCTTAAACAAAAAACTTCATGCAAAAAAACGATAAACGTCTTTCTTAAACGCGATTAAGAATTTGGTGCCAGGATTAGATATGAGTGTAGATAAACACTTAAAATCAATATCCTACTTTTCAATTCAGTACAGAGCGGCGACTCATCCAATAGGGGACGTATACAATAACAAGTAACTCTCTAAGAGGTTTTGAAAGTCTTGCTTTAAACTAGAACTTTATCTATTGGAACTCCAATACAGATGTTAGTATCATAAACTTTTACGGCGGAAAGTTATACGTCTAGAATTATATGAGTATCGAAACTATTGAGTGCTTCATATCTATAGAGATTTATGTCCCAGTAAATATTGCAATTGAAACTGTTAACTTATAGGTATAATATATAAATTCTATTAGATACATTTTAAGTTCCACTTGAAATACTTGAAATATATCTAATAGAATTTGCAACTACATTTAACTTTGTTAAAAACCGATAGAGAGCTCTGATACAACACCCAAAATTATGAAAAATTTTGTTATCTATACTAATATTATAAAGAGAAAAGATAATGTATTCCTATATTTTTGTTTGTAATAAATAAACTCAAAAAGCCCTCAACCGATTTTAAAAGAATAATAATAATAAATATAACTAACAAAAATAATAAGAACTAACAAAATCGCTGTTCTACATCATACTTTAATCGGTTATACAATTCTAGGATGGCCTCAGAAGAAGAATGGACAAATTAAAGAACTCGATAGAAGAGGCGAGCAAAGCAGTGGACAAGGAAAGAGAAAAGAATGTCAGCTTACTCCATCTAATATTCCCTCCACATATCGCCAAAAGACTGTGGTTAGGTAAGTATTAGAGTTAAGATTTAAGAGTCTGTTTTCCATTAAAAATGTATATATAACCACCGAATGTGTGTTAAAATGGATTCGTATTGAAGAATTTAGGTAGCCAGGATAATTATACGAATGACTATCGATCATTTCATAACTATATTCGTGAGGGAAGATTACAGTAGTTGCATGTAACACTAATTACTACAAAAAAGTATTGTTAATCGAATAATCAATATTCGATTCATGTCTGCCTCCTCTCTAAAATACCTGATATTATCGCATAATGAACAACCTTAAAGACAATAGCAATAGCTACATCTGCGACTCTACAAGATTAATTCCAGATACAGGTACCTAACGCACACGCAAACTTGCACACGAAAATGCATGAGGGAAAACATTGTGATGAAACCTACAGATTCAGGCGACTGGATGTGTTACCTCGATTCAATCTAGTTAGGTTCCTCTGGTAGCAGACTCATGGAGGTCAAATGGGAGTCGCTCCACTATAATTATCTGATCTGCCAAGTCAAGGCGGAAACCCAGGCCCTCGTGCGCGATGAAAACCGGGGATATTGACGCCAAGACGATGATTATTATTTTTATACATGTACCTAGATAAAAGTAATAAATGTCAATAGCCATAGTTCCTGCTTTCTGCCTTTTGGATATTACCTACCTGAGAAACCTAAAAAAACTACTTATAAACAAATTCGCTCCGAATTCGGTCATCATGTCAATTAAATTCATGATGATAAATCAATTAAAAGCGTTGCGCCCTCTTCGGCACGTACTTGGAACTGAATTCGAGAACTTTTAATCGTTACAACCTTCAGATCAAACGATACAGATAAACTTGTAAACAGTTAAAGTGGCGAGATGGGAGCCCAATTAATGCTGTCGGGAACAGTGCCCCAGGAATTAGCAAGCAAACTGACCGTGTAATGGAATAAATGAAACGTTAACAACCCATGTCTACTGGGAATGGCTGAGAGTGGCCAATGCGGTAGCGGTTCCAGCTGATGCGTCCAAAAAGCTTTGTTATAACTCTTTTCTGAGTATTTTTTATACCTGTAAGCTGGCAAAAAAGCTTACGGCCCGCCTGATGGTAAGCAGTCACCGCAGCCTATGGACGTTTGCAATACCAGGGGCATCACCCACGCGTTGCCGACCCCGTAAAAACCTTTTCACCCCTTTCTTGAATTTCATGTTAAATGTTAACCGATGCTCTTACGGTGAGGTAAAGTATCGTGATGAAAGCTGCACATTCAGGCGGCTAAATGTGTGTAACTATGATCCAATCTGTTCAAGTTCAGACGGCAATCGCGCCACTGTAATTATTTGATATGCTAAATCCTGGATCATGATCAAGGCAGACCACTGGCCGTCGTGTGCGAGAGCACAACCGAGACATTAACGCCAAGATGATGATGATTATATATTAGATTGCGCACGGATAATACCTATTTATAGCGTTTCGTCGTCGACATCGAGAAATGTTAATTTTGCGAGTGGAAACAGGCGGAATTTCGGTCGCGTTCAATGGTTTCAGTTTCTAGCGAAATAAAACCAAAGCAATAAATACAAAAGCCCCGGCGTGTCACGAACCAAAATTGTATCATGTTTAAGGACCCATTTCCAGAAAACTAAAATGCCTAAAGTGGATACAGAGGTTTCCTTACTTAGGGCCGTGTCTATCCCATGCCAGAATCAGATCGGCAAGAAAAATAAATGAAGATCGACAGGGCTAAAATGGGCGAAGAAAAGAAAAGTCAACGGTCTTTCCTTTTTCTTTATTTATTGTTTACCTTTTTGCCCGTTAGGCGAAGGAAATGTTGCGTCGTAATTTGGATGGTGGGCCATGTTCCTAATCCTCGGACTTCGAAATTCAAGATTTTGTGAAGTACGTTATAGGTGTAGCTACTACAAATAATTTGTTGTAAATAACAACCAAAGAAGAATATTAGCCAATAAAACGTGAAGATGACATTCATCATCACAGCCCATAACAGTCCACTGCAGGACTTATGGCCTCTCTCACGGAAGTAATCTCAACGCTTGGCGTAGTAATCTCAAGGCGGGCTTGAAGGCAGGGTTAAAGATCGCAGTGTTATAAATATAACAATGGAAAAAGCTGCTGCCCATTTTCCAGCCTACTGAGACTCGAGATCCTTTGCATCGAAAACATTACTCGCCTTACACGACGCCCACGAGTGTAAGGAGTTGGTGCTATTCTACTTTGCCGGATACCACACGGCCACACGGGAAAGATGACATTATCATTATTATATTCATTACCAACCACAAGACGTACACAGTTTTAATAAAATCCTCGAAAGTATTCTGTACCCATCCCTAAGCCTTGCCCTCGATCCGCACTTCACGGTACCACGCTGTTTTCGTAACAAAGATTTAATTACCTATTATATTCCATTTAAATGGGGGAAAGAGTAATTTTGTAGTAAATTACTCTTTTGAATGCCACTGAAAGGACCACGGCCATTTTACTTCAACCTCAGTTTTTATATATTTAAAATAATTATTTAGGTACTTTTATGGCAATCACACTCAGTAATGGTCTCAACAATTTTGCAACCTCAACATATTTAAGTATTGGGGTAGGTAGGTTCTATTTAATTCATTCTATGGCAGTTAAATCGAAACAGGTGTTTGTCTATCCATCGGATACTCAAGATCCTCTTTAGATATAGCTCTATAAGATAGCTTAAGTCTTTTGTTTAATTTATAAGAACTAACCAGGCATGTCGCTGCCATCTCATCTGTAGGCCTAGCACAAGTTGCTGTCTCGCGCGATAAGCGAGAAAAACCGCGACATAGGTATTGCTATCTCTTTCGTCTTAGTATTGACAGAAAGAGACAAACGCTCTCTCGCGGCGCGAGCTTTGTCGCGGACACACTTGTGCTAGGGCCACTGGTGGTAAGTGAAGCTATAGTTAGCGGAGATTTTGTCTCATACAATTCTTGTATATTCTATGACGAACATACAATAAACCAAACAAACCCAAATGGCGAATAGGTAGGTAGACAAAAAGTCCATAAGCGCTTTAGAAATGAATAGAATAAGGAAAGTTTACTTTTACTACGTAATTCAGGCAAAATTTACCCACATGTATGGAGTAGGTAGAACAAATTCCCAACAAGCCGATTGTTGTTTTATTTTATACATATACCTACCTACATGTCCGCCTTCTGTAAAAATAAAAGTTTCCACCCCTTTTTTAATTACCGAGCTAATAAAAAAAATACGGGAATATAGTCCATTACTACATTAAAGCCTATAAAAATCTCTACAACTTTTTCTTTATAAGCTTTTTAAAATTCCCAACCGTTTACGAGCACCAGACTTTCGGTTGTGACGGTAGGTAAAACACCCTTTTCTTAAACTTTGATAATCTCAGAGTAACTTTATTATAACTTATGGGGTACTTACCGTAAATTTGGCAAGAAGCAAGATCTTAAATCACAAGTGAAAAACTGATAATTTTTTCGATATTTCTAGAAACTAGAAGGCTGGCCTTTATTTGGGTCAACGTATTAGCCTCGCCATCTAGCGAGGCTTAAAATTTATGATCTTTACGGTACTTTTGTTTAATTTAGTTTAGTTTTATTTAGTGTTAATTAGTAATAAGATTAGTTTTTGTGTTTTGTTCTTCTTCTTATCGAGTCGATGGACTATACTCTGACTTATACTTTATTTGCCCAGTATTCGGCGACGCATACAGCGTTTGAACTGCACTCGAACAAGTCCTGTGTGTTTTGTTCAGATCATGTGTGTAAAATTTTCGTTTATTTGCTCATATATAACAAAAAAGTACATGTTTATTTTATACCGTTCTAGCTGGTCCGCCACGACTTCAATCTGGTATTGTCCTAGACTGAGCGGACGCGACAGTTGGAGGTGTCCCATTTTGTACAGTATTGCGAGAACGTCTTAGACGACGAGATTTGTAAGCTGTATCAAAATTAAACTGTGCAACGTACTAGAAATATAAAGAAAAGTTTTGTTAAAGCAACAATCAAGCTGTTGGGAATATGTTCTACTCCTGATGGCACCTTCAACTGTGTTATATAAGGTCTCATAGTGAGCGCGAACGCACAGGGTTCGCTTTCTACTGACAAACTAGAGTGGCGATCGGTACTATGTGTGTTTTATAGTGAATATATCGATCAAAATTGACCCATAATAATGCCTGACATCTGACCTCCGTGACCCTGCTGCCAGGGGAACCTGAACAGATTGGGTCATAGTTACACATTCAGTCGCCTGAACGTTCATCACGGTGTTTTCCCTCACCATAAGAGCGTCGGTTAGTAATCAATTACCTAATGATAACTCAGAAAAGAGTACACGGCGGCAGTGGGATCCGAACCCGGTACCTCTCGCTTCCGAGTCGGATACAGTTACCACTCGCCAACCGACGCTCTCTCTGTTGATCATCCAAACCGTTTTCCTTTATTGCAAATGACATTTTAATCCGACTCCAAACTCGATTCATTAGCATATGGCTGTTATTCAGTACGTAAGCAGGTGCGGCCAGCCCGCACTGCGGTCGAAGTTTTATAATTCCATAAAGTTTCCGCCAGTACTCTGAGGCGTGTTACATTACACGCATAATCGACTTTATGTCTGAATTAATTCACTGGAAACCTTCGCAGAGTTTCGTGCCCGTATGCCTGATTCGAACGCCATATTGAGGTTGGCTGATTGCTACGTGAATGTGTTCGTCCATTTTCAAAATTGATTAATTATAACATCACTAGAGGACCCAGCGCGACTTCGTTCGCGTACACTTACTTTATCCTTACCTACCCTTTTTTTCTTGCTTACAAACCTTCCCCTTGAATCGCTCTATCTATTGTTGAAACCGCATTAAAATCCGTAGTTTAAAATAGCGCACATACATACAGACGGCCGGAAGCTTTTTTGTATAGATAGATGATTGTGTCATTCGACAAGACAAGTACTCGATATTTCTAAAAAAAGGGCAGTGGGCTTTGAAAGCTGTTAGAGTGGCAGGTACTTGAGTGGAGACCACGGGTAACCGTGATGTAGGACGGCCTTTGAAGCGACGATCTGCGCAAAACGGCTTGCAGTGACAGGATGCGCAAAATTACGGACTGCTCCAAGTGGCGTGCCTTGGGGGACCTTTGTCCAGCAGTGGATTACACTTGGCTGTTGATTATTGTCAGACCGCCGTCTAATACCTACATTCTTACCCGTTCCATTCTTTTCCAGCACCACGTTTCGAATGGCTCCAAACTTTTCAACAAAATATATGAAATATCTTGAAATTCTCACCCCGTCCCTACTAACAAAGTAAGGAGGTTAAGACCTAATAAAATATTGAAGTAGTGACAGCACTAACTCAGGTAGTAAGAAATTTAATTCTGGATTTTAAAATAAAACTGGATAGCTCAATTTAGTTGAAACGTTGTTTAACCAGACCTTCAATTTTGTGAAATTTAAAAGGAAAATGTCCCTAGATCATATCTAATAACAAGTAACAGCTAACAAACATGGATAGAAAATTGTACCTACTTTCACGATGTAAAAGCAATTTATGTGCCTCGTACAAGGCTGTAGCGAATAGGATGTTCCTACTCAGATCATCGGCCGCATTGTAACTTACCACCAGGTGAGATAGCGGTCAAATGATTGGCTAGTTTAATGAAAAAGCCCTTAAAATCCACTGTTTCCATCGGCGTGAATTTCCAGAGGAATCCATAACAAATTTAGGATTTTTCTCTAAATCCTCCCACGTTGGTATTAGTCGACTTGATTTTTGTTTGATTCTGCATCATATTACCTATAACACTGAAAGCATTTTTGAAGTCGGTTTGGTGATTTCAAATATAACCTGCTATAAACACACAAAAATTATCAAGGTCTGCAGCTTTTTTATTAGCTCCATATTTTTTTTAATCCTAGATGGGAAATAACATTTTCAGTCCGCTTGGGAGAGAATAAAAAGATTACGCTCATAAAAAGGCAATAGCGCTTTTTATTATTTCCACCGAAGCTGTTTAGTACCAGCATCTCGGAATGGTAGACGATATCAGGATAATTGAAACTTGAATGCAGTCTTATCACCCTCTCAATGACAAATAAGACTACAGCCTTGACGAAAATCGGCACGCGTCGGCTGTGCCTAAAATTGGATTTCATGTAGAAAATAAATCTTAAAAAAAAACATTAAGAGCAGTAGTGCATAGTGAAATATTCAGTTCAAACTTGAGCCCCCAGAGCCGGTGTAGTACCTCATCACTACACATATTATCGGGTTTATTCGGAGGAGTGTAGTGAATAACCACTAAAGTCTTAAAACCTTGCACCTTAGAAAATACCGCAGCCAAACATACCATTTGATATAGTGTGTTCCTGCCGGTAAGTAAGGTCTCCAGTGCTCCATAGGGAACGGTGGCTGTGGCAGTGTAGGGATCTAGTATTTGCCTATTTGTTGCTAGGGCAACGTGTCGCAGGGTTTTACAGGGGTCCAGGGATACCTCTCGTGTTGCTTGTGCCCATCGGCAGCGGTGACCAATGGGCAGGTGGACTGTTTTTGGCTACCGATTGATATAAAACAAATATGATTGCATTGATAAAGAGAATCAGGTGATTTGATAAAACTTAGTGGACTTACGAGTGTAATGGTTCTTGCCACAAAAAATGACTGTTAGCGCTTTAAAGTATAAGGCACTGGCACGCATAAGCCCATCAAGATGGACTCTTCAGACTTGGTACAATCCTGCCACTAGTAAAACTACATTTGATTTATGTATCATTTATTGCGCCCAAAATTGGAATCTCTGGATTTTCGCACTGAATCCTATCTGGGGTCGTAAAAAACATATCTATAGGCCCTTGCGATGTGTTCCAATGGCAGCGACGAAACACTTCCTTTGGGCACGATACTCTCAAAATTAGGTTTTTTCTTCGACGCGACAACTTAAGCTCGCATACGTTGAGTAGAGTTATAGATCTGTTATAAAATAGTGTTGAGCTATGTCAGAGAGCCTTTCGCGATTTGGGTCGGATGTCTCTGATGAGACAATGACCTTCTCAGAAATGTCGTTCAATGTCCAATTTTCAGATATGAGGGAGAAATTCATCACAGCTCCAATTCTAAAATTAGGTCAATGTAATAATTACTTAGATACTTTCATAGAATGGAGATTAATAATTTAAATTGAAGCATTTTCAACTTTCCACTGCTACTTCATTGTAGATTACCACCGATTACAACGTGTATTACTTTTCTGCTTGGCATTATATCCCTTTTACATTTTATTACCCAGGCATTTGTCTGCTGTCTCACCTAATGGTTTGTGATAATAAGGTGGTTGATCTGCCCAGAAACCGCTTACTCTCTTTCATACCTTTGAGATATGCAGATTACCCTATTCTGGCAGCAGACTTATAAAAAAATGCATTCCATAACTCAAGTTTTATTTTAAATCTGAGCATCGCGTTTCTCCGACGACTATTGGACTGCGTCACTACTGCTGAAGCTGCGCGGCCGCGTGCTGTCATGAGTCATGATGACCCTGCTTTTTAGACACGACTCCGGCGTATATTGAGTCGTTTTCCTATAAATAAGACAATATACTAGGTTTATGATGCATTAACCTTTACGTACATCGTCATGCAGAAGATTAAATTCTCCGAACAACGAATAGGTACAGTATAATTTTCCTTGGGAGTTCCATTTTCGAATACCTTCATTGCTTTTTTTTTTGGTAGTGGCCCCTTCCAGAAAGTTACAGTCTTTATTAACATACCATAAAATGTTAAATTGAACGCCGACAATAGTTGCTATTGAAGCGGCACAATAATCCCCAGCGCCGCGGGCCACTATGGTGACGCTCGATACTGAAATAATTGTAATCTAGTTAAATCAAACCAACCCAATAAAATAAATAAAGCAAGATTCTGCCCAACAGGCGAGAAGATAGAAGCAAAGAGCCACGACGAGGTGACGATGTTGTTCAGTGACATTGTGGGATTCACATCGATCTGTGCGACTGCCACCCCTATGATGGTCATCGCTATGCTGGAAGACCTGTACAGCGTATTCGACATCTTCTGTGAAGAACTGGATGTTTATAAGGTAACTGGTGATCTAAAACGGAATTTTCACTCGCATTAAAAACTGATGAAAGTTAGAATTTCCAATAAACAAGCCTAGGTACATCTTTCTTGAAGGTAGGGAACGTATTTGACCCTGAGGGTTACAAGGGATCCGCGTGGTCGTTTGTCTCATAAAAAATGTGTAAAATCTAGGACAGACCTCATATATCTATTGCCTAACTTGATACTAATGATAGCTTTCTTGAAAAAGTAGTGACTGTGGCTAGGAGGCATATCCTCGGCTTCAAATCATAGTGTCTCTGCTTTGTGTCTAGGTGGAGACGATAGGCGACGCGTACTGCGTGGCAAGCGGTCTGCATCGCAAGATCTCGACTCATGCGCCGCAGATTGCTTGGATGGCACTGCGCATGGTAGAGACCTGCGCGCAACATCTCACTCACGAAGGGAATCCTATCAAGGTACGATGACAGAAACATTAGGTGTAGCTTCACCAGCATAATCATTATCATCACCATCATTACCATTTTGATTATCATCATTATCATCATCGCCCGTCTCCCCAATTTTTCTATAAATCTCTTTGAGAGGGTTTGACTAAGTGTTTGACACTACATCTAATTTCAGTGTTTTTGAAAACTACTAGCGTTATTTATCGATAGTTCTATCAACCCCACATTCTATTGTCTGTATATTTTAGGACATCTTACTTTTCAGATGTTTTTTAGTCGGGTTTACTTTTAAGTAACGCAAACATATGCTCTCTTCACTTTCATCGCACATGTTATCGGGTTTGTTACCACGGTTAATATTGTTTTTAAGTTGATATTTTGACGCAGTTGCATACGAGTAGACGCATGCAACTGCGTCAAAATATCGAGGCATAAACAATACTAACCGTGGTAACAAACCCGATAACATGTGCGAAAGTGTAGTGAATAATCACGAAAGTCATAAAATACTCTCTTATCGTAAACGTAAGAGCTAACCATCGACTTAGCCCTGTATGAGATTCGTAACCTTCTCCACACAAACCTCCTCTGTCTGTAGAAGAGTCCAAAGCCCAAAACACAGTGGCTTCTGGGAACCTTACCACATTATCCTCTATACAGATGCGGATCGGTCTACACACCGGAACAGTGCTAGCCGGGGTCGTGGGGAAGACTATGCTGAAGTACTGCCTTTTCGGACACAACGTCACGCTGGCCAACAAATTCGAGTCGGGCTCTGAGCCTCTCAAGATTAATGTCAGTCCAACTACATATGAGTAAGTATTTTTATGCCTTACGGTAGTTGGTAGAATAGTATTAGTTGTTATTTATTTATCATACTTACAATTTTCATATAAAATATAAATGTATGAACAGAGATAGTCATTATTACAGAAGTACCCTACTGGTATTTATTATTATAATTTAAATAAATAAAATCTTGATTTGCCATTAACAATGCCCTAACAATTTATATGAATAATTATTGACCTAATTAAAATTTTAATATTTATAGAGGTACACCACCTCTATAAATACTAAAATGTTCCAACTTAATTATAAATGTCATAATAAATTTAATATACTATGCTAATAATAGGTAAAGAATGGGACAATATCATCATAATTTGGGCTTTGAACGGTTTTGCGGTACCTACTTTACCTATCCTATATGAATATTCTTCCATAAAACCTCAATTATGAATTTTCACTGATATTCTGTCTCTTAGAAACATACTGTGCCGACCCCAAATTAATACGATAAGGGCAGGCAAATGATGATGAATGATGATTCTATCCTTCTAACTAAAGTCAATGCATTCATCATCCTTGTCTGAACCACAGAACTTCAATCTGAACAAGCACTGGATAGCGAAAGAAGTCCGTCCCTGAACCTCAAAGTGATTTGTGGTTACCTACTATTATCTACTACATGTTTCTGATTTAAACCCCATCTAATTTAATGTTAGACTTGAATGTATAAATAAATTAGTGCCACAATTTAGTTCACTGCAGCTGTTGCTATTCGCAAAAGCTCTTAAAGATTATGGTCGGCCGGTAGGTACTTGAATTAATTGGCATGCAAAATCCGCTCTGTGGGTGTCTAGCTTATTGAGAGTATGTTTATCAATTTATCAATCACTTTTGACTAAGACCGCTTACAGACCGAAAATATTTGAAATGGAATTACTTGTTGTTTAAATGTAAATAATAAAATGAAGCCAAAGTTAATTAACAGGCTTTATTTATTGCTTTAATTGTAAAAGCTTTAACGGTAATAAATAATGCAAAATAAAAATAGTAAAATAGTGAACTTAAACCTAAAACAGCGTTATCTACAAGTCAACCAAGAGAATATCAGACAATATCAGTTCGAATTCGAAAGGTAGGCGGTGGAAGAAAACCTACAAGACAATGGATGAGGAGGCCAAATATACAACTACACAACCGAACAAAGATAAATGTACGGATAATATGATTGATAAATACTAACCGTCTTATTCATAGAAATTATTTGACGTTCCATTACCCTATTTTAGCAAAAATATGAATAAGTAAATCAAACGTCTATTATTAATAATATACCCTATTTTAGCATAAATATGAATATCTTTCCAGATAAAGTCACACCGTCTGGAATTGAATGCTAAATGTCTGTTGACCTAGATCCTATTTTTGTAGATAAGTTGGGGCTAACGGAATGAAACTTGTGCCGTTCATTCCCACGATCCACTTGTATTGTGGACAATTTTAGAACCTAATAATAAAAAGGAACTCGAAACATTTTTATAATATGCTAAGTTTCCCGACCGCTTAAACCATAAGTAATTTATTAGTAAAACAAACATCTATTGTTAATAATATATTTCCAGATAAAGCCACACCGTCTGGAATTCTTTGCTAAATATCGGTCGACCTAGATCCTATTTTCGTAGATTCGTTCTGGAGAGACTAAAAATGAAGCTTGTGCCGTTATAGCGTAACGATTATCTACTGCTGTGAACAGTTTTAGAGCCTAATAATGAAAAGTAACTCGAAACAATTTTATAACGTGCTAAATTTCCCAACCGCTTAAAGAATACGTTTTAATTTAAAAAGTTTGCGGCGTAGTCATGTCTGTCACGCCGAGGAGTCTCGTAATGCGGCTAATCTTAATAGCGCAATCTTTTGCAATTTATTAAACTTGAATTGTGAATGGTATTTTTTTTCTTGAGCACTTCTGCAGCACTCGCTGGGAAACTTTCTTTGTGCCCCACTATCTCCGTGGCAGGTTTTATAAAAGACGCCTTCGCGCTTTTCGTTTTGTTCAGAGCTCACTAGTTCATTCTGTACTTTGTCCTTATACTTACCTCCTGGAGCTTTAATTAAAAATATGACAGGATTTTTACGCATATCTAGTAAAGTATCGTATAGATATACTTACTTGTACCGTTTAGTATAGTTGAAGCACGCCGAACTAGTAAACAGAAAATAGCTAGTAACCTGACCTACCTATTCAATAGCAAACCAATAAAAACTGTGCCCAAACACCGCAATCTCGTTCGCGCCAAAACTATTATAGGAACTCCGAATCACTACCTCAAAGAAAAAAGGGTCCCCAAGCTGGCCAGTAACAAAGAAACTTTGTTCGCAGGTGGCTAATAAAATTTCCGGGCTTCGAAATGGAGCCTCGTGACCGCGTCTGCCTGCCGAATTCCTTCCCGAAGGACATCCCGGGGACGTGTTACTTTTTACACAAGTACATACATCCCGGGACCAACCCTGGGGCCTCGCAGGTGAGTTATTTGCACGGTAAGACGCAAAGGTCCACAGTTACTTTGGGATCGCGCACCATTGCGGTTTTTGTAAGTTACACACACCAGGATATGGATATAGGAACGGCTGCTTTCATTTGACTGTGTTACTTTTTTACTCGTTTGCATAATGGGTGGATGAGAGAATTAAACTGAGTCATTTGCATATTTTGTTGGTTCAGCGTTCGTTGAAAAGATTTTTGAATGGATTATTTTTTATAGTCATATCTAGATTTCAAATTATGAGTAAAACAAGACGTTTGTTACGTCTTGACCTTTTCAACAATAACATTACAATTTCAATTTTCAAGATTAACAGGAGTAATTTAGATAAGGCTTAGTAACCAGTGTAACGTATTTCTTGCTTCGGCCTTTAAAAGATTTGTCAGTTGTAATGGGGTGTATTCGAGCAGGATGTATATCTCGGTTAATTAATTAGTGGCTTTCGAGATGTGAAGCCTTGATCCCACACTCGTCCGAGACTCTTTGCAGTGTATCTTTCCGAATCTCCTAAATGTCATCACATCAAGGGTAGCCATCAACTAAATTAAATATTTCAAAAGCGGTAATTGGATAAACTTTCTCATTTCCCGTGGGTGGCTCTGAGATGTAATCTATTATTACCTATCCAATGGAGTTAGCGACTGGGTCGGTGCTAAAAATGTTTTGTTGTTTCTTTTATTTCTTACTGGCCACCGTAAAAACTGTTTTAACTGATGACACTAAAGTACAACCACAGTATAACAATTTTTGTACGCAGAGATTCTTTCTGCTAAATATACTTCTGTGGTGCAAATTTAATATAAATTGATGTGATATTTTGTTCATACTAAGAGATACCTATCATGTAGCCTCAGGCTCCCACAGTCCAACGCTGAATATCACTGCAGCCACACTATCCAAATTTGTGTCGCCCTCATTCAAATCCAAAACGGAATAGAAAATAGAAACGGCTTCACACACACACCATTACCTCGAGAGCACCAAATTTCTTAAAATAAAACTGAAAGAACCATTGAAGCACAACTACAAAAAGATAGACGCGAGACAGATAGCGATAACATATCCTCGGCAGTGTGTAGACAAGTCGGTGTTGACAATGTAACTACTAGCAAAATCACCAGTTATCCGGCTTGGGTACAGACGCAAACTGAATATTCAACAGTTGTGCTAATGACTATCCTTCGTACCATGCGGTCTGCTGTATCTAATTTGGGGTAACTTGAGAGCGTTATACACTGCATCCGACCCGAATACAAGAAAAAGCTGGCCAAGGTAGCCACAATATTATTTCGAGTATTGTATATTCGAGTTCTGTCCGAGTTTTCTGTCAAGTTTGTGGGTGGCAAGAAAACAAACAAATTTTGATAGTAGGTATGCCATTTCGTATTTAGAGAAGAATTTTGTACACAAGAGACGTCGCCATTGACCGACTATAGATCTGTATTATTACGGACTCGGTTTGGATTCAGTAAGATCCGTGCCGTAAGTGAGTAGCCGTGCTTTTTGTGGTCTCTCTCCAAAGCTGTCGAGGGGACCTTTTATAGGGCTACCTTTCCCGGCTACTCATATTGACGGTGTAAGGCATCGAGCGGCTATTAATTGGCTAGCTCTCTGTTTGGGTGGAGCATCGAAGTCCTTCCCGATTGATGCTGCTGCGATACCAAGGCGTTCAATTCTGGAGTATCCTAAGGTTCAGTGTTATCTCCCACGATGTTTATATCTATTAATATGCTGAATATCCATTGATAGAACATGACAGTAATGGACATGCACATTACACCTAGAGGAAAATCTTAGATCAATTATCGTTTCAAACTACATGACGCATGACTTGATGTATGTATGTGTATGTATAACGTTTTACATTGTAGACCTAAATAAACGGTTGACGGTTTTTACATAGCACAAATTTTGAGACATAATAGTACTTGTTTACTACTATGATATATATTGGAACATGATGCCATGAAACTTTATTAAGAAGTTTCCCAATAAGTTGCAAACATTAATTGGTACAGAACTATTCTAGGAATTGTTATAATGCCCAGGATATATTGAAACTCACTTTTCATTCAAACTTCCAACCAACAATACCAAACTTGATGCTGAAATTAAACTTATTTAACAACCACCCATCTAAATATTAGTTTCAAGATTCTCTATTGGAATTGTTTGGAACTAGATTTTTAATTTAAAAGCTGTGGTTTGTTCTGAAAACTATTTATTTTCCTGTAGTGTGCAAATAACGAGTTTTAGTATTGTATTGTATTTCTCTCCACCAGGTAAAACACATAGAAGATGCGTTAAAGGAGTTTGGAATCGGACAAACTAAGCCTGGTGACGATCCAAGTGAAGAGCCTACTTAGTCAGAATTGTTAAAAGAAAATAAGCAAATAATTTTGAAAACAATGAAAGCGGGATGTTTGTGAACGCTGTTAATAGGTATGTATCTTTTAATTGCTTTGTGAACTGTTGATTCAAAAACTTTGATCATCAAAATGTTTAATGTAAAAATGTTTTGGAGAAGTTTAATGTCTTTGCGATGGATCTTATTCCTTTGTCAGTCGTTGTTTTGATAAGTCAGGATTATGATTCATGTCAGTGTTATCTTTGTTGTCGACTTTAATGTAAGTATATTTTGTGTATCTATTAGAAATCGATGTAAAGATCAAAGAGACATTAGCAAGAAAGTCCAGTTTTAAACTACATAACGATATCGCCTTTCGCGTAAACATATGTAATAAACTTCTTTGTGAAGGTTACATACTTATTACCGAAATAAATAAGAAAGAAATTATACCCACTGACCTATTATGAAAAGCTTAACCCAACATTCTGTCTATATTGAAAACACATTTGTTTGAATGTATATAGTTTCTTGATTTTACTTTGTTTTTCTTCTTGCATTTTAAAAAAATGTATGCGCGAGGTAAATTTTATTATTTTAAAGGATTATTTAAATCTTCTTTTTCTTTTTGTATCGCCAATTATCCTTAGTTTCACTGTTTTTTCCTGATCAACAAATAATAAAATCTAATCAAACTAAATTGGTGTAACAATATCTGAGATGTAAAAATATAGTTCGAGTAAGAAAAAACGAGATTAAATTTACTCGTGAATGTACCAAATGTCTGTAATACGGTATATCTATATGTACAGTAGTATGTGGCTATATATGTATTAGAGAGGCCATAAAGTGCCCTGAGGCTAAACGTCTTGAAATAATATTTAAATGTGTAAGATAAAAAAATAATTACCTATATAAGTAATAAATTAGGAACTCTGGACAAAGCTAAAACAACTAGAACCTTCTTCAAATTTATATCTTCTTAGACAAAATGGGACTAAATTTGAGTAGTTTAACTGTAAAATATGCAGATTCGGACATCTGGGACAATGTCTAATTAATCACCAAAGAAATTTACACCGTAATTTATTTTAAAACATAGTAAACGTGGAAAAATAAGGCCATATTATTTATGTAAATAATTTTTAATTAAATGTTAAACCAAAGTATAAGTATTCCAAAGTTATTTTTTGTAAGCCTAAGAAAGGGACATATAAAAGAACCAACTATCTTTTAGGTTAGCTACATTTTAAATAATGTGGTTTCATTAAAGCTAGGCCTATGCCTTTCAAACAAGACACGCTTAATTTGACAACATACTACCACAAAACTACGCTTCGTTCAGCTATTTATAAGTGTGGAAGTTATAAGATATACATATTTTGCTATAGGCGTAGCTTTTTGTTTATATTTGTCTGGTGAAAAGGTTGCGCAAATTCTATTGACACTTTTGCACTGACTTTGAGCGAATTTAGAGAACGAATTCCTCTCCGGACCAACCCACTCTAACCTCCGAGGGTTTTGTGTCCCAGTTTGAAAAGCGGTGGCCTGGACCTTTTTGACATTGAATTAAACGTTAGAAACAGCTTTATACCACTGGGCCTAGTTTTTAAGCGTATTTTGAATATTCAGATCATACCGTACCTATCATGCACTCCGCATAATGAGTTTTACAAAATAGTAAGCTTTTTACGTACTCCTAGTACCAGTTGGTAAACGATGGAAATTGTTGACGAATTCTAAAAACTATGTAGTCCATGCCTTCTTCTCTGCCGAAATGACTATGTACGATATAGTTATACATAATTGTAATGTTAGTGATCTGTGTAAAGCTTTACGATCTCGTATTAAGACAAAATGTATATATAAAGTGGAATCTGGGATATTTACGACTTACATAGTTATAAAACGCATTACTCGTATATTCTGTAGATGAGATTGTCTACATTACGCAAACATGCTTTCTAAACATATGCCTATTGCTGTATTTTAGTATACCAGTGTCAAGTATTCCTTAACTTCATTTACGAAAATTCCTTCGCATAATCTGACTTGATTTATGGAACAGGGTGTGGGTTTGGTATATTCATTTAGAAGCAGATGGGAAGAAAATATTCTATTATCAATAACAGCATATCGCCCAAAAACATCTCCACAATAACCACTCCTACGTCCACGGGGAGTGTACTCCCCGAAAAAGTTTTGGTTTATTTATTTAAAACTTTATTGCACAATAATACAATTGGCGGACTTAAAGCCAATAAGGCTTTATCTTCCAGTCAACCAGTACAATCAGTTGGTTCATGTTTATATTTAAAAATGTTTGACTTGCCCTTGGCCGGTGCAAGAAATATGTATGAGAAAAAGACAAAACCGATGTATCAGGATCGTAGGACTATCGAGATTTGAGTAGTCTCTGCTTATTACTATTGGAAGCGATCGAGAGAGTGTGTTATTAAAAAAGATTTTAGTATATTAAAGTGTAATGTTGAACAAATCTTCATGTGCACCAATTGGCGTATGTTTAGAGACATAGCGTTGACGAACCATAGTAGGTGAGTAGGAAAATTAGTGTTAAATAATATTAATTAACTACGTAGTTTAAAATAAATCACCAAGTCAAATGAAGTACGTATTAGGTACGAATCTCATTTAAATATTTGTTCTTTGAATTATAGCCACATTTTAATAATAACTGCGAATATGTACTTATTTAATGCCACCGTTTAGAGGCATAATTTATATGGCATTTACAGCAATAATATCAGAAATTGTACATTTGTTCACAAGGCTCATTTCAACGCAATACCACATCGACACGCGAAAGGTTAATCAAACCAAAATTACGTTTACACCGCGCATTTTGTTAACCACAACCGCGATACATTAAAATGGGACCCGTCGATGGAAATGAAAGCGACATTTTGTGGAGTTAATTCACCGAATTATTTTGTTACCTACGTAAAATAGACGAATGAGATTTAGAAAACAATTTTGACGAAAATAATTTTACCATTCAAAATCACTGCGTAATTTCTTTTTTTAATAAAAGAAAATAATAATGAAAATATACCGTCACGAGGTGCCAATCGGTTCCCGATGCTAATACATTAGTTTCAATTATATTTTAAAAAGTTATATTATGGATCATTTAGAAGGAAATCTGAATATTGACTACGAAATTATTGTTAAATGCCATTTATGATTTTTGAAGTAAACTGTCAAAATTTCTTTCCTCCTACTTATAATAATAATAAAATAAAAAAATCTCAATACCTATACATAAAAATTATAAAAGATCTAATAATATCTGGATACATCGTATAACACAATGCTCATTAATATTGATAAATCTAATCATCATCGTCTTAGGGTCTATGCGGCGTTATGGAAGGGTCAGCTATCCTATTTTTCTTCCTCCACTCCGCCTGTTCTTCAGCATCCTCACGTCGTAGGCCTTTGGCTCTCGCATCCGACTCGGCGATGTTAACCCATCGCTTCTTGGACCTCCCGCGATCTTTTCTGATACCGGAATTTTAGACACATATTTCCCACGTTTCCACGCTTGCACGTGACCAAACCAGCGCAATAGTATGTTCATCTAATATAGGTATGTAGGAATTAAGCTTCTTTAATTGTAAGCCCTCAACGATATAAATACTTTCGAGAAAGCGTATGTTCTAAAGTAGTTAATGTGCTTAAGATATCTTGACTATATTGATATTCTAGTCTTAACGCTCTGTGGTACCTAACTTGTATAGTTAAAGAGGAAAATAAGCATAGCAACTTAAGTTTAGCGCATGTTTCGCTTTTTTATATTCCTTATTATCTATTTACTATTTAACTATTAATTCCCTTAATATCGTTATCAGATTTACTACACATAACACATGAAATGGTCTGTAACAAGAACAAAGTTTCCTTATTTATAATTAAAGTTTGAATCATATAATCAGTGATTTTAAGGTAACTAAATTATCAATTTTTATTGTACAAAAATAAATTAGCCATCCAACCGTTATGGTAGATCTTCGGTAGCAAAGCATCAAAGTAATAAACAAAAAATATGATTTTTAAACACTTAAAATTTATGTCAGTCCATAAGATCCATAGATCACTCAAATCTACAGATACTTATTGGAATATTTTATCAAATTGCTTCAATTACAGACCACAAGCTGTTTTCTTTTCCTTTAATTACTATTCCATTCCAGAAAAATTTCACCGAAGTGTTCAAGATTTAATTTTTAGTTAATAGTATCGAGTGTGACCATATTTATTATGTTGCTTGGTGTATACGTATATTTTGGCCGTTTATTTGCGATGGAAAATACTCAATAACATATAATTTAGTAAAATAGTAATATTTTACGCCCACATTCCATATAATTAACTGGTTTAATTAATGCAGTGTTGTGATTTAGTAAATTAGCTTATAATATGTATATTAAACTAAATAATATATTTGTTATGTAAAATCTTAGTGTATCGCTTTAAGCATTTACGATACATATCCCATTATTAGATATTATAGAGTCTCATCTAGTCATTTTAGTACTAAAGCGTACCTACATATTATATTTAGAAATTAAGGTAGGTTTTAGATTACGACCGAGTTTTAGATTAAGACATTGATAGTACTCAGATGTGTAAATGGAGTCATTCGTAATTGCTTGTAATTTTTTATTTTAAAATCAATGTTGTATGGTTCAGATACCATATCTTTAGTTATAGCTTCAATTGTATTAGTTATTTCTTATTCTATTTCCACGAGCTATTTAGGTACACCTGCGTATGTTATGAAACTATGTTCTCTCTATTTTTCTGCTTTCTTACTTTCTGTTATTTTATTATTAAAATAGTTTCATTGTTATAGTTGTAAAATAAACTAGATAACTGTTCAAGAAATACCATATTCTGTAGAATATTTTATGTCAATACTATTTGATTCTATTTCTACAAAATATTGACGTAATACAAATAGACGCCGTTTCATAGATTTCAAAAATTTAAATAGCTTCCTTTCTAATAGCGATAATTTTACACATAATCAAAATATCGGAAATAGCTTCACAGTTAACTATGTATTAGCAAATTTTATTATTAAATTAACTAAAAAGTTACGTAGTTTTGAAAGTTGAGCTTGTTATAATACTGTATTAATACCTAAGTGGATGTTGCAATTTGTTTATTCTAGATATTCTTGACTTAAGTAGCTCTATTGAAATTCAAAAAGCTTTACTCAAGAGAGATTTTTGTATTTCGGAATATATCTATTTAGAAATATTAGTGAGAATGGATGGATTTCACGTCGTAAAAAAATGTTAAATGTATATAGGTATTTATCTCACATTTTGATCGATATTAGACATCAATGTTTATACCTATTAAGCTGTACTTATTCACTCTTCATCAAATAAATCATAATTAGAATGTAGATACAAAACGTGATTTAAAAAAATCATCAGACGGGTATAACATACTTCATGTTTTGTACATTGCCTAAGATCACGGCCTTCTATATTTATATAATAATTATGTTATATATAGTCATGAATATATTATAAGAATCTAACTAGAAATTGTATAACGTTTTATGTCACTACTGATGTAAGCTCTTTGTATTTCACGCTATATCTAATTTATTTGTTCTGATTTAATTATTACTTACAGTTTCTTGCCATGAGAAACTTTTATCTGTGAATGCACTGTTAGTAAAAACTATGGAATAAAATGTTCTTTCATAAAAATCGCCTTTTAATTTAATATACGACCTTTGAATCGCTTATTAAAAGGGCCAACTATGAGGTGACGACATGTTTAGTGTTTGAGAATTTTCTTTTTTCTCTTGAAAATTTCAAGAACATATTTTTTCAATTTAACTGAAGGGCCTTACAATAAGCTAATAATTATTATGACTAAGACATGAGGATGGATGAACGACAACTTACGAAAGTGCCTATTTATCAAGCGATTGCGTATGGAAGTGTCGCCAGAGTACTGATCAAATAAATGACCTTCTCTAAAACGAGAAGGCCAATAGTAACATCTACTGGTGTAAATATATGAATGTGGAAGAAGCAAATGTGCTGTGTCAGGATCGTAACTTGTGGCACTCGATATGGCCTACAACTTTATTCCGCTTAAGGTGTTTGATTGCATTGAGCACTTCATCTTTCAGTGGCAGTTGCTCTTGCTCTGATGCTTCATCGTAGGTCGTTGCGGTGTCTGAAGAGACTCTAAGTCCGATTTTAATGTGCAATTCTTTTATTTGAAACGTTAGAAAATGTCTTTCATATTTCTTATGATATTCATGAATAAGCAATAATCGCTTATAAATAAAACTGTGAAAACGTAGGTATATCAGAAATATTAAAGTAATTTTAAATCCAATTTCAAAATTCATTTCTACGCATCCGAGTCAGTCAAACAGTTTATAGCTATTCAAACCAACAGCTCTATAAAATCTAAATATTTAAATCCGATTTCCCGTTATAATTCAAATGTACTAATAGTTTATTTTTACAATGTTATAGTCGGTACAATGTTTACGCTGGTACGGATGACGGTAACCACATGTTTGCATCGGCCTCATAATATTTATAACCGTCAAATATAGGTAGAGTACGAAATTAAAGTGTTGATGGGTATAATAAATCATACACCAAGCAGCGGACTGTGAAGAAGCAACGGATGTTTCTTTTAATTCAGGTTTGTTGATTCAGTTACAGCATCAACTGCCATTTAGTCCTGGGTTCGATTTTCAGTTATCGGTTGACGATTTCAGATTTCTCTGAATCTGTTTGTGTACTTGTCTTTATGTTCAAACATATATTCATACACACTCAAACGCACATCACAAGTTACGATTCTGATAAAGATTTTTATGGCATATCCATTAGTTACTGTAGCGGAACCAATGAGTATGCCATTATCTAAATTATTTAATATGTGCCTGAAATATGGCGTGTACCCGAAAACTTTTAAGTATGCCCCATTTACGAAGGTAAACAACTTCTATTAATAGATCGATATCTGTTATACCAGCGATAGTCAACGTTTTTGAAAACGTTTCAACTTTGAGACTTACACAATTTCTACATGAAACTTGAGGAATATTAGACCGGCAGTTCACATACCGCGGCAGTTACTCCACATCTATGATGGTTCGCGAGGTAGGAGTCAGCGTTCTATGCGCTTGTGAACAAAGTCCGCAGTTAACGCTTTTGCACTTGTGATTTATTGAAGGCCTTCGATGTCGCAGATCATGAGGCTCTCATAACTAAGCTAGAACATTACGGCGTAAGGCCTAACATTGTCAGTGTTTGTAGACTTCACTAGGGCAAGACATCAATAGTTGTATCTGGTAATGATGGTGAGAGGTCAGACGGTCTCTTCGCTGCCCAATTTAGCATTCTCGATATTATTAAATGACTTATCGGACTATCAGATGGAGGTAGACATATATGTATACGTGGATTATATGGCGGTGGTTGACCCGGCTTCATTTATAGACGAGCTGAAACAAAACGCAGTCTTGTAACCTGGTTTCACGTGAACATAACATAACATAACATAACTAGTGATAAATTTGAGCAAAACGCAGGAGCTCCACTTTGATCTCCGTGGTCGTGGGCAGCCGCCTGTATGAGTCAATGTCGACGGGATCACCATTGACCAGGTTAAATCTCTCTTTGCTGGGTTTTCAGAGAGATCAGTGCCTAACTTCGCAGATCCACATCGACAAGCTATGTGGAAAAGTAGGGTTGTGTTTCTCGTTGAGTCGACTCAGTTCGACCTTCGACTGAAGTACGTCCAGTCTCTTGCTGAGTATGGTCTGTAACTGTTGGGTTATGCGGCGGATTGGGAGCGAGATTTTCGCATGCAAAAACGTGCTGTGAGAATAGTAGCCCGGGTCGTCTAGTCGAACCAGACGATACGAACTAGCGAAACCTATCTTTGTTTAACTAGGTATTATGACATTGCCGTCCATATTGATATTCGATATGGCTTAATATCGATAAATACAAGAAACATGGGGAGGGTCATTGGCACAACATCCGCCACTCGGCTCGGCTGCGGAACGTCTCGCATAAACAGACACGGCGCGCGCGCACGGCACGTGTTGGGCCCGGCCGCCCGAAGTCGTAGGCGGTAGCCTTCATTTTTTAACTGGCTGCGCAACGGGCTTAACTTTGACTAAATTCAGTCGTATAGTTTCAGAAGCATGAATCGTGAGAGAAAATCAAAGTGCCATGTTTTGCTAAGGTCCATTTTTGTATCGCGGCTTTTAAAAAGCGGAGCGACGCGTAACATAATATAAGGGATACAAAAATGGACCATATTCTATGAGCATTACTTCCACTTCTATTTGCTTTCACGCTTTATGCTTCTGAATTTAGGCAACTGAATTTACTCACATGAAATAAGCGCATTATCAAGCAGGCGTTCTATAGTTATAGTGTATTCTTGGACCTGAAGATATTGAGATAGATCAAAATAAGTCAAGTCTCATAAAATTGGCTGTCACATTCTGTTACGGGCCGTAGAAGTCGTCTTGGCGTTAGTGACCCGGTTGTGCTCTCGCGCCCCCTCGTGCGCGTGGTCTGTCATGACCATGATCCAGGATTTAACAGATCAGATAATTACAACTGCTATAAGACCTCCGTGACCCTGCTACCAGGGAAACCTGACCAAGGTACACATTCAGTCACTTGAGTGTGCAGGTTTCATCACGATGTTTTCCCACACCGTAAGAGCATCGGTTAGCATTCAACTAATGTACATAACTCAGAAAAAAGATACTGATATATGACCACAGTGGAACTTGAACCCGGCTTACGAGTCAACCCGGCCACCGACGCTCCTGTTACTGTAGAAGTAAACATCAGAAATTGGGAAACAAACAACGCACCAAAGCAATAGAAATGTCATCATCGCAAAGCGACTCCTGAAATTAACACCAGCCATAATCGCCCGTTGTTTTGTAGAACCATAGAACCAAACATCAATTAGCTTAATGGAACGTTAAAAACGTTTACTTTGTTTACCTTCCGAACGGTGGGCGTTGAAAAAACAACGGTGGGTGGGGTGATCTTGCTTTTATTTGATGTCAATCATCGATCGATCGCTTCTGGGCTACCTTTCGACCAATGTTTTACAAAATGTAGACCAATAAGTGTAATGTATAGCTGTAATGTATTGTGTAGTTTTTTTTTCTTTAGGTACACTACTCAGTCGCAAATGAGCAGACAGCCCACCTGAAAAGCACGAGTCATAAAAGTATTTGCTCTCGTGTTCAACACACAATTTTTCACCACTCTGATTTCCGCCATAACCACAGATAATAATAGGATATATTGTTACAAAACTTTGCGCCAATCTGTTTTATTTTTAATTCGAGGTTGCATTCGGAGATTGTTCTGCTTGACATGTTTATGAAAACCAGACATGATATTTTAAAGTATTAAATATTATATCAAAGTCTCTGATATAATTTTACTCTGCGTGATACCTAACACGAATAAGTTTTTTTTAATACCACCAAGGTGGCAAACAAGCTTACGGCCTGCCTAATGGTAAGCAGTCACCGCAGCCTATGGGCATCACCCACGCGTTGCCGACCCCGTAAAAACCTTTAAACCCCTTTCTTGAAGAACTCCAAGTATCAGTAGCGAAGAAATTGACAACAATAAATTACTTGCAGTCTGCTGCACCGTCAAGTGTAAGGTAAGTAATTGCCGTACGGTTTTAAAGTGTAAAGAAATTGGATACATTTTCAGCTCAGAAAAATACCTACTTACTCTCTCCGAGATGCTCTTAAAGTGCAGATGTTTTCACAGTTAAGATGAACGTACATTTATCCAAGCCAAACGCGTAGAACGAAACAAACAAAATTAATTTTAGAATTCATTATATGAAACTTATGGATCCGGCGCGACTTCGTTCCGTACACCTACTTTACTCTTACCAGCACTTTTTTTCTTGCTTATAAACTTTCCTTTTGAATCATTCTATCTATTGTTGAAAACCGTATTAAAAACCGTTGCGTAGTTTAAAAGGTCTAAGCGTACATAGATACATAGGGACAGACGGCGGGAAGCGACTTTGTTTTATACTATGTTTAGATTCTATTAAACCTGTTCGCGCTGAATTCTTTAAATCTGGAAGAAGCCCTGAAATCCTAGACGAATTTAGATCCGGCTTCGGACCGATACGCTCCCATTTTGATGTCCAATTATATGTAATTACTGTACGACAGGTGCAAAGGAAATGGGAATTATTATTTCGACGCAGTTGATTCTTTTAGGTGTGCGAGGCCTTGTTGACTTCGATTCGTTGGAAGCGTCCGATCAGGATTAGTATGCGTTCAATTTTACAGGATGTATTTTTTTTATGCTACTTAGTGATAAACGAGCAGACAGCCTATCTGATGGTATGTGATAACTGTCGCCCATAACTTCTACAAATCATACAATTAGGCTGCAGATAACAAATATGCAGAATCGCAGTTGCGTTGTCACTGTGAGGACTAAGATGGGCCTCTTCCAGGCCTCATGCCTGTAATTTCGCTGGCCACCTTATCCTTCAAACCGGAACAATCCATATCCATTTTACTTTTGGCATGACTTTTTCGCTTAGGATGCAATGGTGAAATTTCTGCAAGGGAATTGATATAATTTTTGGAAGTAACTACACATGTCATAAACAAATTATGCATGTAAAAACATTCTGACCGTATTTTCTTTTATGAAATACCGTGTTGACTAATAGCCCTAACAAATGCCCTGACATCAATGTACAGCAATCCACAGAAATCAGGCCGTTAGAAATAACGAGCCGCATTCGCCAACGTGTACACACAATGCCTACGTTGTACACGGAACCATTAATCCTTTACCATTTCCGGTATTACGTGTAATCTATTTTGAGATCCACGGAACAGGGGGCGATATGCCCATGAGCATTACATGGTGCCACAGACGAAATAGTCCTCAGACATCACGAACCTAATAGTTCGTATTATGTGATTTCATTGGTAAAATAAAAATATTAAGAAATGCATTTAAGATTTCCGTACAAATTTTAGATTCGTGCAACTTTGAAGCGATATATTTCAAAGAAAATCTGACATTACTTGCATAGATATTGGTTTCTGGACCACCAATTGGCTTTGATAGCGTAATATTGAATAAATGATCAATCTACGATTGGAAGACACTAGTCTTAACACCTGGAAGCTGACCATATTGAATCATGGTTATACATTTAGTTTAATTTTATTAATATTAATGTGCTGCATTCTACGTTGCTGGACACTAATTCACGTAGGTATTCAGAAAAGTGACCAACTGAAAATACTAAAGTGGCGAGCGGCACTATGCGTTCGTAAAAATGAAACGAATTGACCAAGAGCTATATTGAACGCATTGTAAAGCTACTTTCAGGCAAATATTATTTTCAAATACGAATTATTACACGAATACAAATTTAAAACAAGTACAGAGAATTAATTACTGCTCACAGTGGTCGTGGGTTAAACTCTTTCAACCTTCCGCCAAACCAGTCTTTTCTCCTAATCCTTTGATATAGCTTCGAGTAATTAATATTAAATTTTAATTACTCAGGTTCTGACCCCGTTATAAGATACAAGCCATAATATTTATATTAATGTAGCCTAAACAAATATATGGATTTCGACTGTTACTTTTACGCTGGTTCTTGTATTTCTGATTGGCATTTCGTATCGATTTCGCATTCGTATTCAGCATCATAAGGCTCTTGAATGAGTGGCAGCGTGGGTAGGCCTCCCACAAGGTGGACCGACGACCTGATAAAGATCGCAAGTACCAGCTGGACGCGGAAGGCACAAGAATGGCCTTTGTGGATATTGCTGGGGGAGGCCTATGCCCAGCAGTGGGCGTCTTTCGGCTGATAAGATGATAATGAGGCTCTAGAGCCCTACGAAAATTGCGTTTCCGAAATACACTAGCTTTAAAGTGGTATTTTTGGTTATACGACACTCGATGTTTTTATTTCAGTAAGTGGAAATGAATACAAATATACGTTCAATAAATAACGTAAGAAGCGGCAATATCCGTAGGTTAACCTAATATCAACATTCTAAACAGATACAGTTAAATTACTTAAGGATTAACGGAGGTATATAAAAGTACACATAAATTCCTACCTTAACACGAGACAGAAAATATTACCCAGGACCCAGGAATGCGGATACCTTTTCGCCCACCTAATGGACTCTTGCCCCGGAGGCACATTATTTCCAGTTAGTTAATTTAGAGTAAGATTTTTTTCTATTATTTTATGGGTACCATCTTTCATCTCGCTTTCCGGCAATCTGTGGAAGTGATATCGTGAAAAGGGATGAAGTCGTCAAAACAGGAAGTCGGACCGTCATCAAGACATATAGAATACTTTCCGTAGACCTAAAATTTTGAAATTTTCATTGTAGGTCTTATAGCAAAAGAAACGAAAAAATTCGAAAAAAATTATTTCTATGAAACAAAAAAATATTCTTCGAAACAGTTACCATCAAAGGCACACTAGGTGGCGCTCATTTAAAAGCGAAAATTCTAAATCGTGCAGACCAGTTCCTTTTTTAACCCGGCGACATGGGGGGATAAGTCAATATTTATTTATTTATTGGAGAACCAACAGCTTATAAAACAAATTAAACAAATTAAGTAGACACAAGTCAAGCCAATTATAGGTACTCGCTGATTACCAATAATATGACACCGCCTGTTTTAGAACACTTATAGTTTAGAAACAACTATGTAATTTATATGTTGCAGTTGTAATGAAAATATTATAGGAAATGCTGTATCATAAAGTAATTTAAAAACAAGTATAGACTGGCGTGAAAGAAAATTATTCTTAAACGACTGTTTTCGAATATGTAATTGGAACATTACGCTATGGGTGTAGACTAAATATAATTATGATTCCTATACAAATACGAAGACAATGATCCTAGGTTAAATATAGAGGCAAAATGAGCACTCCCCCACATCCGTGAAACAATTTGCTACCCCCATCACGCCGGGGTAAATAATGACCCCCAGGAGATGTCAGCACATCATTTGCGACTACTTAATATCGCTCGTTTTTTTTTGTCTATATATAGGCAATTGTTTACGTGTATTCCTATGCCTATTCCTACTGCCGTGGGAAGCAGGTTAGCGTCTGGGATATGGTCAGGTGTTAAATCTTAGAATCCTCAGACAAAAGCAATAGGATTGTGCCAATACTTAATACGATTATTCGAAAGTTCAACTCCGTAATTATGACAAAACGCTGCTTCCCAAATTTCTCTGATAAAGCACTATCATTCCAGGGAAATTACGGATCGAGACGAAATCTTTAAAATTCTTTTAGCCTCGACTTCCATTATGAAATGAACCCAATGGAAGTCTAGGAAGCCTACTTAGATTTCACTACTTTCTCGGAATTGCAGCTAGATTGTTGAGGTAAAAAAATAGAATTAACTCCGGGCGAAGTAGACCATTAAACAATGAAGATAGGTATTTCACTAAATAGGCTATTCTAATGGGCTCTTAGTAAGACTGGAGCGAGACGCATTTGGCAAAACATTAGCGATTCATTTTAGAATATAATGAAACCACGCAAGAAATATAGGAATTTATACTGACACGTAATAAGAGAGACTTTTGCAGATGGGTATCGCTTTATCAAGCTTATGGTGCTTCGGGAGGACTTACGCTTCGTCAGCGTGTCTGATATTGCGATACAGTTCTGTACGTTTGTACGTGATTATTTATCAAAAGCTTTATAAGGGAATTGTAGGTAATTTACCACAAAATATTGTGACAGCCGTGTCAGTTAATTCCTTTAAGAACAGATCGCACGAGCGGTTGGAATCGAACAAACTGTCTGTACTTGATTTAAAATGATTTTCAATACTGTGTGATATAGACACATCAGCAACAATGCTGCTCGTCTTTAACCTAAAATAATAATTAATTGTAGAGGTTTATATTGTATAAATTATCAACAACTGGTCTTTGTCATCGATTTTGTGTGCAAAAAGTTCGACTGTGCCGTGTTCCCGTGGAAGCCAGATTGGATTTCGGGATATAATTACAGCGTACGTACATGCTGTTCTGGGTCTAAGCTTTAACACTGCAAAATTTTATCAAATGAATTTGGATGGAAGTACAGGCTATTTGCTAAATCAACCCTATTGAAATTTGGATTATTAATTTATAATCAGTTATAAGTTGATTCATTTAAAATGTCATAATTATTCCAGAATGGCAATCGCTCCACTATGATAACTCGATCTGCCATATCCTGGATCATGGTCAAGGCGGACCCTGGGCACTCGCGCATGAGAACACAATCGGGACATTAACGTAAATATGACTTTTGTCTAATCGAAACTCTCATTGGATATAAAATTTTGGTAATAATTTCCAAGCTATCCTAAAACCAAGTTGTAATAAAACATGTTCTTGTTTAGGTCAAAATCGTAAATCATGACCCCATCAACAACCCATAACAGTCTACTGCTAGACTTGAGCCTCCTCCACATCCGTGGAGGGCTACAATACACGTCATGACAAATGGCTACTGCCTATTTTCAGTTCTTAGATATTAGTCGCCATTTACGACACTCCGTCCGAGGGTTAGTACAATTCAAGAGTAGAATTCTTAAAGCCGAATATCATTATTCATTTTGTCCCGGCTGTGCTCTCGCTCGCGAGGACCTGGGGTCCGCCTTGACCATGATCCACGATAAAGCAGATCAGGTAATTACAGTGGAGCGACTGCCTCTTGATCTCCGTGACACTGTTTATAGGGAAAACTGACGAGATTGGATCATGGTTACGCATTCGGTAGCCTGAATGTCCAGGGTTCATTAATTTTTCCCTCACCGTAAGAGCATAGGTTAGTGTTCAACTAATGTACATAACTCACTAAAAGAGTAATTGATACCATTAAGCCGAATATCAATAGGTACTATTATAAAGAAAAGCAACTTAAGTATCGAAAAGACGAAGAATTCCTCAAGCCAAAGTAACAAATACACATTACCATATACATTGGCAGGTAGACACTGCAGCAAGCTTTGGAATGGAAAGTCGATTGCTCATTTTTCCAGAGCACGGGTGTGAGACAACCCGACACGAAGAAAATCAATACAACCGATATTTCGGGAGCCAAGAGCACGGTATTTCGGTACAACGGTATTTTGATGCGGACGATTTATCTTGCTAATAACAGAACGCGCAATGGAAGTCGATCTGGCTTTATAGCTTCTAATCACTTATTGTCAGCGGTTAAATTAAGCTGAATTTGTAGTAACACGGTGCTGGTGCCAAAATTGTTGTATTCAGATATTTTGGAGAATAGGAAGACTATACGAGTAGGTGTCTGTAGGTTGTTTTACTTTATTATAACCGCGGACCTCCATTCATCCAAAGATATAGAAAAACACTAAGCATTCAGCTACGATAAAAATAACTTAGTAAACTATTGTAGGTCGCTTTTCTAAACGCTAACATTTTAGTAACTACGATTTCGAATTATTTATTTGTTGATTTATTTTGACAGTAATGTTTAGACGTTATGGTAATTCTAAAACTAAGGATCTTTTATTTCGGGATCGAAAAACTAGCACAGTCACACAAATAGTACAGCACTGGATACTAAAGCACTTCGGGTGTGAGAAGTCCGCCTGAGTGGGTGCCACGGCCATTTCTGTTTCTGTCGTCAAGCAATGCTTGCTTGTTCCGGTATGAAGGATAAGGGAGCCACAATTACAGGCATGAAACTTTTCATCTTAATCCTCACAGTAACAACGCGCCTGCGGTTCTGCATTTTCGTTACCTGCAACCTAAATGCATGATTCGTAGATGTTATGGGCGACAGTTACTACTAACCACAACAATTACAGTTATATTGACACAATGTTTTGTAATGAATGACCATACTTATGAATTTTTCCCTTTTTCCCTGAAATTTTTACTTTAGGGTAGGGACCCTAACACTTTAGCTAGAAATATTTATGTCAATGATAACATCAAGTACTTATATCAGAATCATTTTGTGACAAAAAAGTATTTTTTTTTTCCACTAAGGTGGCAAACATGCTTACGGCCATAGGTGATGGTAAGCAGTCACCGCAGCCTATGGACGTTTACAATACCTAGGGCATCACCCACGCGTTGCCAACCCCGTAAGAACCTTTTCACTTCTTAATGGATGCTTAAATTGCTAAACAGGAACTTAGGTAACTAAGTTCGCTTCATCGCCCGTTTCGCAGTCTCGAGCTTGTGGACTTGTGTCACCGCCAGTACTCAAGTTATTTTGCCACCGAAATGCATGTTTTAGATTGTATAAAGTGTGTTGTGTAAAGTGCTGTGTCCAACATATTTTAAAGTGCTACTGTTTCATTTTCCGCAGTGCACTTGCCTCCATATGCTTCATATTATGAAACCACCAGAGCGTATATTTCGTTGACACGAATTTGACGACGTTGGTCAAGTCTTAGACGTTCAAACGTAAAATGGATGATGACAGATGATAAAATAAAATTTTCTCGCAAATGGAGTTGGTGATGGAATTTTAGACGGGGAGTACTTTTTCGCAAGAATATCTATTGCCCTCTCTGAGATTGAGATGATTATGCTTTAGTTACAAACAAGGTTTGGCCATATGAAGCTTAAAGCCCGCCATTGTAGTTTGATGAGCACAAAATTTAAATAAATAAAAAATATGGGGCGACCACGGTCTTTGAACCTCTGTGACCTATGTGCAGTTACCATGTGAGCTCATGCATAGTCTAACCAGCAACTGAGAAACTCGCTCACTCGCTGTACACGCCTTTTGAGAACAGACCTTTGTCTGGGTTTACTTTCCTTTGTTTGTTTTGGTAAAATTTGATTTGTGCAAAGGCTTTGTAGTGGAAACCTACGAATAAATATGAATATTGCAACAAAACTATGTAATAGTCTTGGGAATAATAAAAGTGTTTCTTTAATGGCCGTTTCCAGCGGCTTTCACCCACGCGCAGTTAGTATCTCTGTAACCATTTAACATATCCGGGGACCGTATTATTTTACCATGATAAAGAACTCGGGAAAAAAGTATCTTCTTTATTAGTGAATTTTTTTTAAGTTCGGTTCAATAACTTTTGAATTTATTCATTACAAACAAAAATACCAATCTTTACTATTTATAATATTAATATTATATGTATATTGTAGTAAAGATTTACGGAAAACCAAGTCTTACCACAAACTTTGTTTTACGTAGGTAGCACAGTACTCTCTAAGGAGAGGTAGGTAGAGACGCTAGCAGAGTACAGTACGATTGTTAATAAAAAGACGTATGTCTTGGCTTCTTAAAAAATCATCTCGACATCAATAACTCGCGCGCGAGGGCCCGCGGTCCTGCCTTGACCATGATCCAGGATTTGGCAGATCAGGTAATTACAGAAAAGCGAGTACGATCTGACCTCCGTGACCCTGTTAACCTGATAGGTCTAGACAAGTAGCAAACGCTGCGAAACGCACGCTAAAGCTTTCCACAAACAGGCGGTTTGCGGTCGCGGTCGCGGTCACCAAGGTTAGCTCGTCCATCAACATGCGACTCTATTTTATACTACGTAAGGATCAGTATCAACTGCAACTGACTGTTACCAGTATAAATCTTTGGTGTTTACATCTTAGGGTCTAAAAATGCGACATTCTCGTTCCAAATTGTGATTCATATTAGAGTGCCATAAAATTATCTGATCCGGTTTCCAATACTGGAAGTAAGTGACGCCATTTGAGCGAATAGTCATGTCAATATCAACAAGAGCGACACAGCATCTGCATGAGTCATATAAATTTGCCACAAACGTATCTACGTTTGTGTCATATTGATATGACTCATATTATGAAAGGCTAATATAGCCTGACCGCTGTCATTGTTTACAAAATGGCGTAAGAAATGCCGCGGATCAACTAGCGACATTATTTTTTAAATAGACGACCGCCCGCGCCCGCGCCAGTGCCAACCAACCGTGCCCGCTTACAGACCGCAAGCGCGACCGCAGATCGCAACCGCGACCGCAGACCGCAATTGATTGTGGAAGGCTTTACGCTAGATCACGTGGCATTTCGCTGGCCTATGTCATCAGTCTATAGAGTGCGCATTTTTTTAGTGCGCCACTGTCGTTTGAAACTTCAAAATGACTCGCTGTCTGTCTATAAAATTTGTAGTTCCACTTTTAGCCGCATGCAAAGTTAGTTTGCTTTTACCATTCTACACTACTCGCGTTTTCGATAGTGTAGAATATAATGGAAAACCACTACGCTAGGTACACTAATTGGATCACAGTTACACATTCAGTTGCCTGAATATACAGGTTTATGTACACTCGCCGATTTCACTCACCGTAAGTGCATCGGTTAGTGTTCAGCTAAAATTAATCAGAAAAACTCATTGGTACAGTACTAGAGCATAAGTACTTACATTATCACTTCAAGAAAAAATTCCATTGCAGCTACAGCAGTATACTGGGTATTAGGTGCATTTAGATGCATCTTTAGCAAAAATAAGTTTGATAAAAGAAGGGGCTATGATGTCGCTTAGGCTCAAAGATGTCGTCTTTGACGCCCAGGGTGTATTTTATGTGATAAATAAAATTCGCGCGCAAAAATTATCGCAATAATAGCTACTTGCTGAGGTAGGCAAGAGCATTTAATGATTAATCTCTTGATGAGCGCTTTGACTTATTTCGTAGTAGCATACCACTGGTTAAGGGTATCATGGCCAAGAGCGTTTTCTCTAAATTAGCATTGTATTGTTTTCTTTGATTTGTTTTACTTGTTACGTAGCCGCGCTATGTTTAAGCCGATGACTATGCAGCCCCAATTCCTCATGGCAGCGCGCACCGTCGAATCAGCGAACTCTGCGGAAACTCGGTCACGGGCGCGATGTGCAGTTTTATTATAAAACTAATTTAGAAGTTATTGTTGATCTAGCATCGATCGCAATCGCTAGGTTTGGTTAGGTTTAATTTAAATGTATTAATAATTTTAAATAAATATATTTTGAATCATTTTTGGTTTTCTTTGGGTCCTCCGGTTGCGTAAATCCATAATTTACTATATACATTGTTATGCATTGTATTGTTAGCCTCTTTAACTGTGGTCTCCCTAATTGGCTATTCGATGTGATGCTATTGTATATTTTCTTTGTTGCACGCTGTGAGACATCCAAATAAAATAAAAATATTATCTCATAAATGCTATAAAAACATTTTAAGAACTGCACAGGAATATGGTTCTTAACTTGACCATGCACTCATCATATTCATGTCATGCTCTATAACTAAACATGGCGACGCAGGGGATCAAACCCGGTATACAAATCTGAGTTCAAGTGCTCACTATTAAGTTAGTAGTATCGATTTTGTATCAGTAAATAGATAATGGTACCTAATGTAAACCGGGAGAAGTATATACTTGTAACGCTAACATTGTATCTAACTATATGTACAAGAGAGTATATAATATAGGCGGCTACAGAACACCCATTAGCTAAACAAGTCGTTACAGCGAAATTAAGTTTGGAACAATGTTCCCCGCGTCGCTTGCGGTAGTGTACAACAGTTCATAGGAAAGTGGTTTTGAATTTAGAACGTTCATGGAAGTTTTTTATATTAGAGCGTTTGTGGTCGGTATGTATGGTATGGCTTCGGTATCCGACTCGCGGGAGGTACTGGGTTCGAATCCCATTGCCGAAATGTACCAATGACTCTTTTCTGAGTTATGTACATTAGTTGAATACTAACTGATTACGGTGAGGTTAAACATCGTGATGAAACCTGCACATTCAGGCAACTCAATGAGTGACCATGATCCAATCTGGTCAGGTTACCTTCGTAGCAGGGTCATGGATGTCAGATGGCAGTCGCACCACTGTAATTATAGTGACGCGACCTGATCTGCCAAATCCTGGACCATGGTCAAGGCGGACCCTGGACCCTCTACAGCACAATCACAATCGCGACATTACCGCCAAGATGATGACTCTTTATTTACATACAATACTTGTCTAAGTAACGCTACTATGCGTTCTCAGTGCTCGAAGAAAACGTATTACGTTCAACACGGCGCAGTATGATTGGTCGATTTCTTTTTTTTGACAGACGCATGTTGCTGATCCCCACTCAAGCGCACATAAGTATTGTCAGTAGGAACCCCGTGCGTACTGCAAGACTCGAGACCTCACGGTAACGTTTCTGAATACAGCTGGTGTTGCCATGTGGTGTTCCAGCTTCTTTCACTGGCGTGTAGGTAATATCCTGAAGTATCGAGAGCGTCAGTGGCCGAGTGATTAAGGTATTTGACTAGTAAGCGAGAGCTACCGGGTTCGAATTCCACTGCGGTCATGTACCAAATACTCATTTCTGAGTTATGTACATTAGTTGAATAGTAACCGATGCTTTTACGATGAGGGAAAACATCGTTATGAAACCTGCACATTCAGGCGAATGTAAATGTAACAATAATCCAATCTGGACAGGTCCCATGGTAGCAGGGTGTTGGAAGTCAGATGGCAGTCGCTTCACTGTAATTAACTGATCTGCTAAATCTGAATCTCGGTCAAGGCGGACCCCGGGCCCTCATGCGGGAGAGGGACATTAACGCTATGATAATTATTTATTATTTTTATCCAGTACATTGAGCAAGTATTTTAATAAGTCAAAATATAAATAATATTTTGATTAATCACAAACTAATGGAAGCACTTGCAGTTCGTTTTATTAGATAACAACAAAAATAGAAGACGTTATCAATATGTAGTTATTATCCACAACAATATAAATGAATTGACTTATTTCAATTAATATAGATTATTTTTAAATTTCTGCGGATTATAGGTTTAATAAATTAATTTAGATATCTGTTGATAATACGTTTATATGACGTACTTTATTTATAATGGGATGATGTAGCCACCCAAAACTAGTCTTCACTTCCGACACTAAGTAAGTATCCAAATAAATTAAAACACATGTTTTTTCAATAAATAATAATAATAAATATATTTTGACAATTCACACAGCGCTAAAGTAAGCAAAGCTTGTGTTATGAGTGCTAGACAACTGATAAACTACTTATATACTTTTTAAATACATACTTATTCTACATATAAAACCCAAACTCGTTACAGTAATTAAAATTCATCATTTCAATTTCTGGTCGGCCGGGAATCGAACCCGGGACCTCTGCTGAGCAGACTGGTATATTAACCACCGTTTTTCTCAGATCGTCAAAGATAATGCATAACAATAATGCAATATCCGATAATACCTTTATCTAAACATAAAAACAAACCGAAAGTACTAAATCACGGGACGTTATAGATTAAATATTACCATGAACTAATGATAATAATAATCAAACGAACGTAGAGTAAACATTTTGTTCCAGAAATTATTAGATAAACAAGATAATATGCGTTATATTAAATTAAATATAATAGGACCACGATAGGTCCGTATTGACTGACAGTAGTAAAAATTATAAAATGTGGATATCGCAATAATCTGTAGATAACCTGTCCTTGTCAGTCCTTCTTGTAAACATTCAGTTATTTGGCTTGAACTTGTACTCTTAGTTTGACTTAATTATTAATCATGCTGAAAAATATCTCTCTCAATTCCTTTTTCATTGTTTTGCCCCATTATTTAATAATATTCATAACTCACGAAAATAAACAATCCTACAGAAATAAAATTGTTTGTTATGACTTGTATGAATGATGTTCTATTACGTATAAAAAACTTGTCATAAGTTGCCATACAGAGTTTTTTATTTATTTATAAGCGGTGGTCTTATTATAATCTGCTCGCGTGTCTGTGACATCTCTATATCAGAGAATAGATACAATTTCCTTTTTAACAGCCGTTAGAAGTTTTAATGAAAAATCTTGTAGCAAGAAATACACTTTCCGTTATAACATGCTCAGTGCCGCGTGAAATTTTATACAGGACTAGTGTTGGGACAGGTTTGACGTTTTGGTTTTGGTCTTAGTCGGTATATCAATTGTTTAGATATTCGTAAATGGATTTTCATCGCGTAAAAAAAAAAGAAAAAAAAAGGTCAATTGTTTACATACATACCATGCACATTCACATATAGGTACCATAGGGGTAGGCGGAGACTGTCACAAGCTACGATCCTGACACATTTCTTTTGCCTCATCCACATTAACATTATTATCTCCTCATACGTTTGGCTACGCCGGTTCTCTTGTTTTTAATTTAGTATAATTTGTAATTCGCCATTCTAATAAAATCACAAGAATGTCAAGTAATTTTATTTAATAAAACATAAACAAATTTAATTAAATACAAGGTTTTATATTACATACTATATTATAATTTTGTTTTTATAAATACCTGCTTATAAAATAACGCTCAATGTGACCAAACAAAATTACATCAACAACACAACATTAATATTAAGAAATGACTTCAAAAATGACGATTTATGGTCTTCTAAACTTCACTTTTTTGACCATTCTCTCCAGCTTCCAAGATAATTCTTTGTACTGCAAAATTCAAAGCATAAAATTAAGTTATATTAAGTACTTGTAATTGATAATAAAACATTTGTATAATTAACAGGATCTCATGTTTCTTTCATGTAGTTTCCTAAAAATTATGGCATCTGTTAGGTAGTGAAAAATAAGGGTATTATTTTTTACTGCCATTTATTTTTGCCGAAAATATTGTAGCATGTTTGTTTTCTCATTAAAATCCTGACACTATCAGTCGCCACTATGTTAATAGACAAAAACATTATATATCTACTAATGGTTGTTATTCACTTTCTCAGATAATCTCATCATCAAACCCATAACAGTTCACTGCAGAACTTAGGGCCTCTCCCACGAAAGCGGAGGTTATTGCCATAATCTCTACGCTTGGCAGGCGGGTTGGAGATCGCAGTATTGTAAATATAACAATAGAAAACGCTGCTGCCCATTTTCCAGCCTACGGAGACTCTAAATCTTTTGCCTCGGAAACATTGGTCGCCTTGTATGACACCCACAAGTGTAAGGAGTTGGTGTTATTCTACTCTGCCGGACACCACACGGCCAATCAGAATCCGACAATCTATTTTGAGAGAATATACCATATACTCACTTTATGAAGCCCACCTCATTAGCATCTTGATGCGCCAAACCCGACCTCCTTCCGACTTTGCAGTAAAATATAATTTCTGTATCCTTTCTAGGTTTAGGCTTATTGTAAGTTTTGAAAAATTCCTCCTCCGATACCGTGCTTAATACAGTTTGTACGTCGCTTACTGAAAAGGAACAGGGTTGATATAATTAAATAACTAGACAATGTTGTCATTGAGGACTAACAGAACTTTTGATTTCTCCATAATAGTCTTACCTTACTTGAAGAAAAGGTATAAAGGTAGATTGTGACTATTTATGACAGCATTTTACGGTCAGTAAATCAGATTTTGACTGTTTGGTCAGCCTTTTACGAACAGAATCAAAATTGAAAAATATCAAACTTAAAAAGAAGAAACTGCTTAATATTGGCAGCAGCTTATGACAAAATAAAAAAATAATGAACACTCAATTACTTCTCGTTTTAATTAAAACATGTTTTGACAAATTTATCGAGGTTTTAGGGAATGTCCAGATCTCGCGAACACGCTGCGAATGCGCCGCTTGCGCGCTGTTGCAGAAACGGCTCAGGCGCGGTGCGTTCGCGGTATGTTCGCGAGATTTTATCGCTCTCTTATCGCTATTACTCTTACGCGGTTATGTTAAAATTTTGATCCTTATATGTCGATCACTTTTCTGTGTCCCATGATCACGTTTACACGGGTTATTTCATTTATAAGCAAAAATGTATGAGCACCATTTGTACGGAAGGAAATGATAATTTACTTCTAATTAACGCATTTGGTAACAGAACCACACGTTTATATCAAACCATCGTTAACCGCAAATTTCGGAGGGATTTAAAGTATCTACTTACACGGAATATTAATGCTGTTGGGAATTTTCCCGTGTTCCCTTACTTCTTCTGGTTCTCTTACGTCAATTATTAGGATATTGTCGTCTGATGTAGCCTTGGTAACGTATTCATAGTCAACGACAGGTATTGTTGGATCAACCTTTGGTGAATACAGGCGGCAAGGAGTAACTGTTACCGTTTTTGTGCCTAAAACAAAATCAAAGGGATGGTTAGACACAACTAATATCAATAATTATTCAATAAATATATTTATTAATCAGATCATTACAGAATACAAAAATATGTTAGTAACATAATATTATCTTATCAGTATGTTGGTAATTCAATACAGATTTTAAAAGTTAAGGTAAGCATAAGTAGGTACTGGTTGAAACCCTCACCGTCAAACACCATGCCAGGCATTAGGCTGAGAGCAGACAAGAAAGCACATTTATATAGTGTGCCCAAATACCCGCCGGACAAAGTATCCAACGACAAGCGAATCTAACCTTTCACCTATGGATTATGGAATATGAAATGTATCAAAAATGTTAGTAGATATTCTGTAAGGTCATCTTATAGTTTCAAATTGAAAACGTGTCACTATAATAATCAGCGATGTATGAGAATATCCTTAGATAATTCGTTCGTCGCTCACAATGTCCAACATAATTATCAGGCCTATCTCTGAATATGCATTTCCACTGGATTATTTTATTATGATATTGTGGAATGTTGGCTTTATAAGTGCGAACCCTGCCAAAGTGATAGGGAAAAGCCAATTCACCATAGTTTCATCTTTCTGTCGGCACCAGGAGCGGATGAGATTGGCTTGGGGCCATAGGATGGAGGCAGGACTATGCTGTACCTATTTGTGCTAAGTACCTATTTGTCTTACCAAGTAACAATTTTGTCATCAACAATTACAGGCATGAGGCCATATTCTCACAGTGACAATGCACCTGCGGCAGTTACCGCTTTCCATCAGGTTGCCTGCTCTTTGACACTGAGCGTTACAAAAAAAAATATTGAAATTATAAACACAAAAAAAAAAAAAATGTGAGCCCTTAATATCTAAGTAGGTTAATTCATTATTGTGTACCTATTTTTATTCTTTATACCTATTTTATTTTATTGTAATATTTTATTTTATTTTAAATTGTATATGGGTTTTTTATGCCTGCAATAAAGATTTTATTATAATTATATTATTATTATAAATTATTGCACCTACCTGATAGCAGAACCGAATCGGACATAAATCGACTTGTCCATTGTTTCGGCGCTGGGCCTTCTGCAAAGCTGAGGACTCTGGACGAGCCAGTTTTAAAATTACGAAAAGCAACCCGGCAGAGCATGGCAGCTCTATAACAAGACAAACACTTTGATCCAAATATAAACCAAATATGATGAAGTAATCGATTGAAGTTGTTTTTATTGTAGTTTTATTTAGAACAAGGTCGCGATAAGATTATTGGACTCAATAGTAGGGAAGTACGTAAACGGCTCCACGACACAAATTGATTAAACTTATTATTTTCCGGAAATAAAAATGTTTCAACCAATCAACGAGGAGTACCGTAATGTTTAAATTAGGGGAGTCATTATGATCACATAAATGAGCAAGTATCAAGAATGACCAATGGTTCAATGGGGGAGTTCAAGATTAATGTGCATAAATTTCGATACGTATCCCTTCCCATCTCATAAAATATGGGGTAATTGTAATAATGGTACCAAATTTATATGAAGAGACTTAGGATGTTCGTAATAAAAGTAACTCAAATTGAAAAATGAGCGAGCGCAGCGAACTCGAATTTTTTCTAATTTTATCTTGAAAGACCCGGGGTGAACTTGGTAAATGTAACATAAACCAATAACTGAGTGAGCGCAGCGAGATGGGCTTGGAATTTAGGGTAAATTGCCCTTAAAATCCGAATCGATTACACGGCGCGGGCGATGTGAACATTCTAAATATGCGTGAGCGTAGCGAGCTTGAAATTTATTGGCCCTTAAAATCCGAATTAATTATATGGCACGGGTAGTGCATATATTACAAAAATTAGCGAGCTCGATATTTTTCAAATTTTGGCTTAAATGACTCGGGGTGATAATAATATCTAAATATAACATAAACCAATGACTGAGTGTGCGTAGCAAGCACGTATCGGGCTTTTGGTATACCTATTTATTGGTTCTTAAAATCCGAATTAATCATGCGGCGCACTTTGAGTAAATATTTAAAAAGGGTTTTTTTTTCGTATGTTGGCTAAAAAAAGCTGGAGCAAACTTTTTAAAGAAAATAATAAATAAAAAAGAAAAATTAGCTGTAAAAATTCGGATTGATCACGCGGCGCAGGCGGTGTGAAATGATTCCGGGAGGGGGTTTGAACCCCCTGAACCACCTCGCTACGCCCATGCTTATTCTATTAACCATTCACACGTCCACGGGAAGCGTAGTACCAATAGAATAGCATTGTCTTTTTATAATTATAAATCCATTATATCATACATATCACTATTTGGATCTAAAAGAAATTTTTCATTTATGGTAATATTAGTTTTTCTCGAAAATGCGCGACCGGGTAGAGTTACTATTTAGCGTGAGACTAGGTACGCTTGCGCCTAGGACGCTTGAGTGACGCTTAGGACGTGTTCGAAATGGTAATACTAAGGTTTGCATCTCTAAAAGCAAGTGCAACAGCAAAGCAGAGCAAGCAAAGCAAAGCAAGTCCTTTTTATTGTTATGAAATCAGAATAAATGAGTGTTCTGTACTCCTGACTTTTAATCGTTTACAATAGGTACCTAAGTATAACAAGATAAGAATTCTTGCTGATAATTATTAGTAATTTTATTAAAAACAATTAATTGTCGCGTACTTGAATAATTTGACTATTTATATCTCTATTGAAATATTCATTGGCTCGACCTTTATAATGCGTACGGCTAAGGAATGGAACGCGTTGCCTGCGAGTGTGTTCTCTGATCAATATAATCTGGATGCCTTCAAGGCTAGAGTGAGTAGGCTGTTCCAAGACGGGCATGCTTCATCTTCGGCCGCATCGTCACTTACAAACAGGTGACATGGCGGTCAATAGCCGTCTTGTCTTATTGATTCATTCATTTTACTCTACAATATTTACGTAAAAACTAAAAAGTGTAATTCGACATGCATCACTAGATGCTTAGACAGGATTCTTAAATATTGAATCTGGTAACCGATGTTATTTAAAAAGGTGTTTCGTTAAAAGATACTTAGTTTTAGAACCTTTTACCGAAATATCAAAATTTTTATAATCTAACGGTCTTGTTTTGATTTGTTTTTGAGAATCGTGTCTTATCAACGCCATCTATTACAGATATTTAAACTATTTTCTTCTTCTTAATAGGCTCCTGCAAAATCCCCCATTGAAGATATAGTTTCAATTTTCGTACCAACCGACCGAGGCAATTTCGTACCAAGACCCAAACAAGGTCATCACAACCCTAAAGTTCGCAACTTTTAACGCAATATCTCTTACTCAAGTGGCGTAAGTACTTGTCTTTATATTTTGTGATATACCTTTCTAATACAGCCACTTAGAATATGGGGGCTTAGAATATGTTTCTATTGGGAAATTATGCGTATACAGAAATGTTAAACTAACTTGTTAATGCTAAATGCTAAATGTTAAGGTAACTTTAAAGTTCCCAGAATACTGAGAGGCTTCTGAAAACAGCTGTCCGCTATAGCTAGTCCGTACTAAGAAGCAGGACGTTCCAAATATCTTTATGGCATCAATATCCCGGTTGTCCTCTCGCTCTAGTCAGGGCCGGGTTCCGCCTTGACCATGATCCAGGATGTGGTAGATCAGGCAATCACAGTAGGCGACTGCCATCTGACTTTCGTGATCCTATTGACAGGGGAACCTGACAGGATTGGATCATGATTATCTACACATTCAGTCGACTGAATGAACATGATACATCATGATCAGCAATCAGGTAATTATAGTCAAGGGACTGTTGAAAGTGGAACCTGACAGGATTGGATCATGATTATCTATTATTATGAATTGTTTGCAGTAAATAAATTTTCTGATTGTGATTTTGATAGTATAGTATTATAGAATTCTTTATGATTATATTGTATTTATGTATAGTATTACATATATTAGCATATTAGTTTATTTGTTAATTATTATTTTTCTCTACTATTTACTCTTGCACTACTTACTAGTTCTTGTAAAACATTACCTCTTCCCAAAGGTTGTCTGGGAGAGATGGCTTAAAGCGATAAGACCGCCTTTGCGCGCATGTATATTATGCTGATTTTTGTATATTGTCTTATAATATGTGTGCAATAAAGAGTTTTTACTTACTTACTTACTTACTAAATATTCAGTCGCCAGAATGTGCAGGTTTCCTCACGATGTTGTCCCTCACCGTAAGAGCATTGGTGTTTACTTCCTACATTGTATATATCTGACCACATTGGATCATGGTTACACATTCAGTCGCCTGAATGTACAGGTTTCATCAAGCAGTATCAGGAATACAGGCAAGTTTATAGAGAAATAATTCGGATTAATATTAGTATAATGCAAAATAAACGTACCTCTGTGAAAGCAATTACAAAGTCACATGAAAAGTGATTTCCCTTTGAATATTCAGGGGTCCATGGAAAGTTTTAATATATTTCCCTGGTTCCATTCGGATTTAATTTGGAGTTGACATCACATGGCGGCTGAACCGAACACAAAACTCGTTTTGAATTGAAAAAGTTTCGAGTTTATTGTGAGGCACATGACAGTTAAATACAAGGTTGAAAATTATTCTCTAAAGGGAACTACAAAAGGAAGGAAGTTCGTGATTTGTTAAGACGAATCCTCCCGAGGCGGCGACGTGGGAAAACTGACAAATAAAATCAAATTATGAACAGGTAAAATCAAATTATGAACAGGTTGAACGTGTTACGGATATAAAGATGCTGCGGCGGATGTATGGAGTTTCTCGCAAAGACCGCGCCCGAATACATTCGCGGTAGGTTTTGAGTCTGTGACATTCAAGATAAGAGAGTTTCTTTTTCGATGGTATGGCCACGTCTCGCGTAAACCGTATCAGGGATGGGTAAAAAACGGTGGCCCAAGAAGCGATGGCGTGACGTTAAGCATGACATACGTGCCAACAAATGGTAATGGAATACCAGCGCTGTGCATCGCTTCTTGCGCCTCACAGACATGCTGAGTGGGTACCATTAATGCTGGCCGCCGCAGCACTACTCACTGTTTTAAATGTTTTCATTTTAAATGTTTCCTTTGGCAATTATGTAACTATTATTGTGTCGTGGTGTGCTATGTATAATAAATGTAATTTTTCTTTTTTTCTTAGTAAAACAAAGTCGCTTCCCGCCGTCTGTCCCTCTATATATAATTATGTACTTTTCAACTACCCAACGGATTTTAATGCGGTGAGTGATTCAAGAGGTTTATAGGCAAGGAATACACGCGAACGAAGATGTGGGCGGCATACTAGTAATTTATAACCCGATGTGTTACCAAGATGACAAAGCAATTCTATAGTCTGGGTACAGCTGTACAAATTGTACTAATAATTCGAGAAAACTTGCACCCCAAGCGATATATTTGAAACATTTGCATAGAAATTTGTACATAAATCGTGCACGAGACGAAATAGCTGTGTCAAGAATCTGGGTTTGAGCTGGGAAACCTCACCGTACCCATTTTTGTTCGAATGCGACAACCGTCTCTGCTACTCGAAACATTATAGTTTAGTACACAACAGCAATGATGAATGTCCTTTCAACTATTTAGATGGAAAACTCTGAAAAACACAATTCTTTAGACTTGTTTAATATCAGACAGTCTAGTACCTAAGTCCAGAAATATTTTAGTTTAGATCTTCTACACAATTTATTGGATTCGCAATAACTTTACGCAATAATGCTGCGCAATAATTTAGTATTATGTTGACAACATAAACACTATTTAAATGTTCTACCCTGAAGCGTCGAAGTGAATACGTTTGTGAATGAACACGTTATAATTTAATTCCGTCGGGGTTTCTTAAAGCGTTACATATAGGTAGGTTTATTGATATGATCACTGGAAGAGCGTCGGTGGCCTGGTGGTAAGCGAGAGGTACAGGGTTCGAATCCCGCTGCGGCCATGTGCCAATGACGGCGGGAAATTGGATCCATTTTCTCTGTCATACGGTAGGCAAACAGGCAAGCGGGCCACCTGATGGAAAGTGGTCACCACTGCCTATAGACATTAGCCACACCAAGAGTATCGCCAATGCGTTGTCCATCTCTATAACACGTTGCTCGAGATTATGGCAGTAGGGTAGACCGAGGACAATCGTACCATTTTTTAAACATCAGTCGATAGTGAGCAATCTACCAAAATGTAGTTAACATCGTATCTAAACATAAAATCCCACTTTTATATGCTACATATCTATATATTCAAAGTTAATGTATTCTTCAGAAACCTTAAAGAAAATCTAATTTAAACCGAAAGATGATGATGATACATGAGTCAATTGTACCAATAATATATTGGATAATAAAACTCATTTAATATGTATCACAAATCATAACTTAATAACTGTTTACAGTATTGCCCCGTTACTATCAGTATTTATTATGAGGAACCAATATTTCAATAAATCAGTTAACAAAAACAACACTTAAAATAAGAGAAAATAAAACATTCCTTTTCTTCCCTCCTAACAAAAACTAATCAACTTCTACATAATATAGTCATCTCTTTGGCTTAAACGTTACTTCTGAGTAAATAATTAGCTTAAGAGTAATGATATTTATACTTAAAATCAAGAATTGATTATTTGTATGAGGGTACAATTGACCCCTGGTACAATTAACCCTAAATAATTATCATTGAAAAAATCTATTCAGATTTGCAGTTATGGCAAATATAATCAGCTTCTAGTGGTGTACTTTCTTCGTTTGCCCACATTACGCATTGTGAGCACCAAACACAAATTTTGTTAGGCTGGCTGGCACTATATGATTCCATACACATGATACAATACCACTCTTCTTTTTCTTCTTCACAGTTTCCATGGTCATTTTCTTTGGTTTTCTTTATTGGCATATTTGCTTTCCCTTTTCCTTTGCCTTTATCCTTTACAAGCTTCCGAGATCCTTTTAAACTTCTTTGGCTCTCTTTCTCATATCAGCTTCTTCAGCTTCCTTTATAGTAAACACAATATTAATTAAACTAGGTTTAGTTTATTCTATTGCTTAGGTAGTAGCAAGTATCGGGGTAATTCTACCACGGGGTTATTTGTACCGCTACAATTGGCCCCACCGACGCTGGTACAATTGATCCCAGTAGGTAGTTCTGAGAACTCATTCGAGAATCACGAAATATTCCCAGCAAATATTCTTAAACTCATAACTGTCGTAAAGTTTAGGGCCTTAATAAACTAGTAAAAACAATAGTTTGGTAGAAAATCTCATTTTATACAAGTAACTAGCGGACCCGACAGACGTTGTCCTGTCTACACGTCTTTAATTTGAAAATTTCAAACTTTTTTTAATAAGCTAAAACATTCTGGACCATTTTGAATCTAATTGAATCTAATCAAAATTGTGAATCTAAACCATTCCCAGATCCCCTTAAACACACACAAAAAATTTCATCAAAATCGGTCCAGTCGTTTGAAGATAGGCTAATGACAAGAAAACTTACCGCGGCAAGGCAAAAATCAAAAATCCTCTGTACACACGTCCGTTTTACAGCGCGAGCGCCGCCGATTGTTGAGCAGATAGGGACGCAAGGATGCCCTGATGCTACTCACACAGGCAAACATTGTTTATGTGTGGAAATATCGCCAATGGTACTATTGACCCGTGGTACGATTGTCCCCGGTCTACCCTAACCTACCCTTTCGTGGGACCGGCCATTAGTCTTGCAGTGGACTGTCATGGGCTGTGATAATGAACCAGTATGGATGAAAAATAGCAATGAAAGAAAGAATGAACGAATAAATTTTTTTTATAGCTTATACATAGAATAAAACAAAAACAGAGGAAAAAAAAGAAAAGCAACCGGCGGCCTGCAATGCTTTGATTGCTAATCTTTCTGATATGTTGGGACTTACCTTATCTCTGAAATTTAAATCATGTTGCATTAACACAGGAAAAGACAATCTTATCAATCTTATTACGCTGCAGCTGCACCCAAATACTTACATTGATAATATAACTTTATGGCCATGACCCATTTGAAATGTTGTTTATGCTATTTTTACTCACGATGGACGAACGGAACTACGATTTGATAGTCCTCTGTGACGGAACACAGGGATTATATGCGTTTGGTGTTATAGGTTTTCGGCCATTCGGTAATTGATATATAGTAAAATGTTTAGAATTAGCAGTTACGTAAGAAAACAAACCAATCTTAAAACAACAAGCAAGCAGGAACGAACATTATCAACGAATTGAGGTCTGTCAGATAATTGATAAAATAATTTACTATGTTTGTTACTGCAAAACAAATAAAACTCCGTTTTGTCAATACTGTACGAAGGTTTATTTTGTAAAATTAGTATATTGGTTTTACAATAATCTTCTATACATCGATGCCGAAAATAGAATGTCTCTCACTTTTCAAAATTATTCAAATGACTAATGCTACCAAAGGTATTATTTTCTTAAAAAGGTTAACACACCAATGCAATTTACTAGATTAAGCTCCAGCTAGATTGTATCCATACAAAATCAATTACCTATTGACATATGATCTGTTTAAACTGACTTGTCTTAATTGGTGAACAAACAATGCCCAAAATCACGACTTGCCGTATCAATCATGCTACGTATATCGTGTATAGATGTCGAGATTTATATAAGAAACACATAGAATATGAATTTCAACGAATACTGCAGCACATTATCCATTTAAATACATAATTTCCTTAACCAAATAAGACAAGTCAGTTTGGACACCCTTGCGCCTCTTTCTAGAACACAGGGTAGGGCTAAAGCGGTGGCGGAATCTCGGGAATAGTAATCTCGACAGTGGTTATTGATTTGAGCCTTTTGGGGTAGAAACACTGGGCCCGAAGGGTTGTTTAATTTTTAAAGATATCTCAGCACGTCTTGTCAAGTTGTGACTAAAATACTGGCCTTTATTTAGCACAGCGTTTGAGCATTGCCATTCAACATGGCAATGCCGCCAGCATTTTGGGCACCTTGCCTAATGGCAGCGGTTTATTATATTAGTTTCTTAATTTCTTTATTGTTTTAGATTAACCTAGTTTTAGTCAGTTAAGTTTTGTTATCTTTCGTATATTTTGATGTCCCATTAAATAGTCAGGCAGTAGCTAGAATTAAATGTCGAGAAATGTCAATGTATTAGTTTCACACGAAAGTCCTCACAACTCCGGTATGATTATGCTATTGGCGGTGTACCCTTAGTACGTGCAACGACTGTTAAAGATCTTGGAGTGACGTTAGATTCAAAACTAATCTTTGATCAGCATGTCAGTAATGTAATTGCAAAGGCCTCTAAGATGCTGGGCTTCATATTCAGAATATGTAAGCATTTTAATAGTGCCAAGGCACTCAAAATTCTGTATTGTACTCTGGTCCGAAGCATCTTAGAATATGCATCCCCAATCTGGAACCCTACCTACCGGGTCTACGTGGAGAACTTGGAAAAGGTTCAACGTGCTTTTTTAAGACACCTAAATAACAGATTTCGTACGGAATTATCGGACTATCACGAGAGGTGTAAACACCACCATATTTTGCCATTATCTCTCCGCAGGGAACTGGCTGACTTGAAGCTACTAAACAATATCGTCTTAGGAAATATCGACTGTCCCGACTTACTTTCCGCAGTGGGCCTCAGCGGTGGAAATGCACGCAGACCGGGTTTGCGTTTTCACTTACCATCTGTGCGAACTAACTACAGACAGCATTCTTATCTGTGGCGTGTGTGTGGAATTTTCAATGCAGTTTACTCTCATGAAGCGGACATTTTAGTAAACAATCCAATTTGGTTTATTAAAAGACTATGCGCGGACTACTTTGGTTGAAGGGGTACAAATTATCTTACTCAATATCTTATTCACATTGTCTGTTCTTGGTTGGTATTATGGAAATATTTCACAACTTGTTATGTACATAATGCTATGATTTTAAGGTTTTGCAGTGTTCTTTGGTAATTTATTTATTGTACATTGTGCGAGAACCAGGTGGTTGTAGTTGCACTGATTAATGCACCTACAGTATTTATTTCGAGTGACCCCATTCAAATATATGAGCTATTACAGCTACCTGCTATCACCGAGTATACCTATGTTTTGTTTTTGTTGTAACAACTACCCTCATGTAATGGGCTGCCTACGCAGCGGAATAATGTCATAATGTAGTCTACATACCTATTGAATTGTTTACAGATGGAACTTGGAGTTATGTTATGATGCAATGTCACTGTATTTTCATATCTACTGGTGAAAACTTGTAAATGGCTGTGTATTACCCATTTATCTAACAATTTAATGTAACCTATTTTAGCTGTAAGTTTTCCTAATAAAATAAAATAAAATAAAAAAATAAATAAATAAATGGTTTAAATAAAAACCATTACCTATAATAATATATTATTTGAGCATTAATTAATGAGACCTTACATATTTTTATTTATGTTTTAAACTATAGCGGTTAAACTCCAAGCCACATTCGATTATTCGTTTTGAGTAAGGAACAACTTTCCTCATATTGTCATCGCAAGCGGTTTCAACACACCACACGCGTGCATTTTATTGTTTAATTTTTTAAAGTTATTTTTTATATTATTTTTTCCAGTAAATAACTTGAATTGCGTGTGGTGTCCGGTAGAGTAGAATAGCACCAACCCCTTACACTCATGGGTGTCGTACAAGGCGACTAATGTTTTCGAGGCAAAAGATCAAGAATCTCCGTAGGCTGGAAAATGGGCAGCAGCATTTTCCATTGTTATATTTAAACACTGCGATTTCCAACCCGCCTGCCAAGCGTGGAGATTATGGCAATAACCTCCCCCCCCTGTCGTGGGAGCGGCCCTAAGTCCTGCAGTGGACTGTTACGGGCTGTGATGTGATGATGAAATTGAATGGTCTATGGTTATAGTAGAATGTTTTGCTTTTTGGGTGTATCTTTGACAATTCACTGATAATTTGGCTGTGTGGTACCCGGCAGAGTAGAATAGGACCAACCCTTTTCACTCGTGAGTGTCGTACAAGGCAACTAATCTATTTCAGGCATAAGATCTAAAGCCTCCGATGATATTTTTTCATCATATTCATATTCATTTAATTGTCACTGTCAATAGTAGTCACCAACTAATAGTTTACACATTTTCAGCATGTTTAAGGATATACCCACCTCCACCCAGGATTCTATCGACCTCTCGATCATACGGACTGCGGCAAACCTAATCACAACCCAAGGACCTACCTACGAACGGATACAGTTATTCCAATTAATTTTGCATCAAAACAAAGAAAAAGTAAGCTAGAAAAGTAGCTAACCAACAATATCAAAGATTAACATTAGCATTCTCCAACAATTACAAAGTGGGTAGATAGTATACCCACAGATGCCACTCGCTAATCGTTGTAATAAACCAGTGCGTTGTCAAAGCTTGTGTTTTTCACTTGTCTCCCATACGTAGATATCTATCAGTAATTCCTATCTAATTACCTATTGTAATTAATATTGCATCTTTCCATCAGGTAGCACGCATGCCTGTTTGTCTGTCGGATAACATAAGAAATAAATACCTGTAAATAAAAATACCATTAAAACAGTAAGCTAGAAAGGTAGTAAGGAAAAATGTAAGCTAGAAAAGTAGCTTACATAACCAACAATATCAAAGATTAACAGTAGCAAAGTCAGCCACTCGACGCTTTCACAATCGAATCAAACTGTCATTCTCCAACAATTGAAATCCCGGGGTCCCATCCGACCCGTGACGTCACAAGTTTACCCTTAACTTGTCCAATTCCGCGTGCTAACTACTCAAAGTGTGTTCGGGTATAAATGCTACAACTCAAATAACAATTCACGGCGTTTAGTTTAAGGTTTGTTAATCACCTACTGGAACTTCGGATGTGATTTGTTTGTACCCAACTGTTTGGGGTCAAATGGACTTGCGAATTGATTGTTGCGTTTCTTGATGACGTGACAGGTTTTCTGTGAAATTCTGTCACATGGTAGTGTTATGGGCGGCAGTTGCCGCTTTCTGGCTCTTTCTGAGAGGGACTGTCTTCACGTCGCTGCTAAAACTATTGTTTAAAAAACTGTAACTGGACTTCGACACGTTTACATTCTGGCGTCCGTCTCAAACGTTGATTGACGTAAAAGTCAATAGCAAGGCAACTTATCTGATCCGGTGACGGCGTCACTGTTATTGGCATTGACATAATAATATGATTTTAAACACATTTCAAAACAAAGTAATAATAAATAAATATCATTTAATTCAAGTTTCAACGAAGTACTGCCATATTTTCACAGTTCCAGTTTTGACCACCGGGTCAGATAAATTTGTGGCGCTGTACGTGATTCACGAACATTTTAATTTAATTAATTGGTTATTGTATTATGGGATTTTTAATGCCTGCAATAAAGCTTTTATAATTAATTGATGCTATTTGACTTATCTGTTTTAAGCAGCCATCGACTGTCAATTCTTAAAATATTTTTTCTGCCAGATACTGCTTACATCAAATTATTAAATTAGAGTCTAGAAAAAATACCGTAAAATATAAAACTAATAAGTTGGTCGGAAGCAAAAAGTTAAAGCAGTAGTAGTAGACGTTACAGTAGTATTTGAATAATCAATCAATCAAATTTATTTACATCCATGCACAGATCTTACAAGGTATTGACATGTTCGTATGTATAGCTATTTTATATTTTGTTAATTCTGTATCAGGCTAGCATCCTATCCTGACGCCTTTCTTCCACTTCTTCGTCATTTCGTTTTACTGTTGCCGTTGTTACCGAAAACATTACCGTAGGTTTTATAGATACTTATAACCTACTGCAACATTCCACCCGGCTAAAAGTTCAGATCTGGGTTAGGCGTACCCTAAATAGCACCACGTGACACAGCCCCGCATTATATACCCGGATATTAATGTTGAACGTCATTCTCGCGTAATTTACGAGCAGCAATTACCGACGAGCCATTGTTTGCCCGGGAATAATTCGTAGTTAAGCGACAAAGGCAAATATTACTAGAAATCGAGGCCTATTCACTTTATACGGGTGTGTTTGTCATGTTACGGAGTACTAGGAAGATGACGGGTTGGCTTACATTTGTAGTCGACGTTACAGAAAGATATCTCGAAAGAGAAAGGCGATTACTAGAACTCGGAGGCCTATTCACTTTATACGGGTGTGTTTGTCATGTTACGGAGACCTGTCTAGGTAGATGACGGGCTTACAATTTGTAGTCAACATTACATTAAAAGATATCTCGAAAGAGATAGGCGACTACTATTACTAGGCGATTACTATAAATCGAGGCCTATTCACTTTATACGGATGTGTTTGTCATGTTACGGAGTACTGTCAGGAAGTTGACGGGTTGGCTAAACATTCATAGTCGACATTACTTTAAAATATATCTTAAAAGAGAAAGGCGTCCACTATTACAAGGCGATTACTAGAAATCGAGGCCTATTCACTTTATACGGGTGTTTTTGTCATGTTACGGAGTACTGTCAGGAAGATGACGGGCTTACAATTTGTAGTCAACATTACATTAAAAGATATCTTGAAAGAGGAAGAGAGTTTTGGAGATCTCTGGGGGAGACCTATACCCAGCAGTGGGCGTTTCCGGCTGATGTGATGACTACATTAAAATGGGGGTGAGTATTTTTAACCCCCGCCGAAAAAGGGTTTTTTTTATAAGTTTTCCGTGTGTATGTGTGGAGGTGTGTATCTGTCTGTGGCATCGTAGCTCCTGTAAGGATGTACCGATTTCGATGCAGTTCTCTTTATTTGAAAGGCATTTTGATTGAGCTGGTTCTTAGCTTTGTGTTATGAAAATCGGTTTGGTAGTTAAGAAAATATTTAAGTATATGTAAACTTGGTCGGGGGCTCTCCAACGTTTTTCAGTCGGATCAATATAATCTGGATGCCTTCAAGGCTAGAGTGTATAGGCTGTTCCAAGGCTGCTTCATCTTCGGCCGCATCGTCACTTAACAGGTGAGATGGCGGTAAAATGCCTGTATTGTCTAAATATACAAAAAGAAGTCGTATATGTTATATACAGCTACCGCTACGATGACATACCGTTGCAGTGGTAGGTACCATTTGTAATCCAATAGCGTTGATCACATTCACATCTTACTGAACTACTTGTTGTAGGAAGTACACCTCTCTGTACCTTTACAATGATTTATAGAACTTTCCAAAAAATGAAATGAAACCACTGGTGACCGGAGGGCTGGCTCGTTTCTCAATCAAAGGTATAGGATCGTTATCCAACGAGGCAGCCAGCTTTCTGGGCATATCATTCCGAGGGATCGGCGATGTAAAAAACTTTTTCAACGTTTTGGAGGAATTTTATATGTATTAGTGTATATTTTAGTATTTTAGATGTAAGTATATATTTTTACTATAACTGTTAATATTTTATGTGCACCTCAATAAAGGTTTATCCATCATTTAAATAAAAGTATGATTTGTAGTGAATTGTACTACAGTGTGAACAATTTATCTGTTCAGTGTCAGTACAAGACGATGTTAGTTAGGCTTGTAGAACGACATTTACCAATGGCGTCTTTAATTCTGGCGAGCAGAGCTGGCGAAAAGCTCAGCTTTCCGCTTTAAATAGAGGATATAACTCTATTTAAAGCGGTAAGCTGATCTAATATAACTCTTCTTTGATTCGCTGTTTCCAGCACAAACCTCTACAGTAATTGCAAGAACATAGACTATTCAGCTATGCAGCTCATAACTTATTTAAGATACAATTCAGTTTGGTATTTAGAGACGACTAGCTAATGCTGTTACGTGCTCTAGACGGCTTAGCTTATCCACTCTGACACATTTAGGCTAGAAATAGAAGCTCTGAAGCTAAGTGGGTCATGTGAGGTAAGGCAGAATTCATAACAGCTAATATTATTATATTAATAACAGGTAATTTGGAATGGAAAAGCTTTCTAGAGTTAAATTGACTATTACTGACTCTTGATCATCATCGTCATCATTGGCCGTGTGGTGTCCGGCAGAGTAGAATAGCACCAATTGTGGGTATCGTACAAGGCGACTAATATTTTGGAGGCAAAATATCTTAGAGTCTCCGTAGGCTGAAAAATGGGCAGCAGTGTTTTCCATTGTTATATTTGAAACACTGCGCCCGCCTGCCATTATTTTCCTTCACCGGAACCTCACTTGCAGTAAGTGCCTATTGCTCGTGCAGGTGTGCAGGTTTCATCGCAACGTTTTCCCTCACCAATAGAGCAACGGTTAGTATTAAACGAATGTACATTATTTAGAAAGGAGTCATTGATACATGGCCGGAGTGGGATTCGAACTCGGTACCTCTACACTAGGGTTGCGAACCCTACTATATAATTTAGTATCCTACTATATTAGGAGTCCACCTACTATAAATTAAAATTTAATAGTCGGCAAAACTAAAAAAATCATCTTGGCGTTAATGTCCCGGTTATGCCGCCTTGACCGTGATCCAGGATTCGACAGATCAGGTAATTACAGTGGAGCGACTGCCATCTGACCTCCATGACCCTGCTACCAGGGAAACCTGACCAGATTGGATCATGGTTACACACCCAGTCGCCTGAATGTGCAGGTTTCATCACGATGTTTTCCCTCACCGTAAGAGCATCGTAAGTACATAACTCAGAAAACAGTCATAGGTACATGGCCGGAGCGGGATTCGAACCAGGGACCTCTAGCTTACGAGCTGCATACTCTAACCGCTCGGCCACCGACGCTCTTAATAGTAGGCAAAACTATTTTATATAATTAGCACAACATTACCACTTACCGCAAAACAGAACGCGTCCATAAGATCCTCAAAAGAAAAATTTTCCTGATGCAAATCGTATATTTCAGAACGATCTTGAGTCTTGACATTTGTATGACGTGACGTCAAACTCAAGTCAAATACAATAAAACAGCTATGAAGCTCAATGTAGCAGAAAATATACATTTAAGAAAGGATTGATCGATGTACAATACAAACGCAATTCTACCTATTCGCGATTCTACACAATATGGATTCCGCACAACTGACATTCAACACATTATTTATTCCACACAGTCTTCAATTATACACAAACGCGTTTCTTCCTGTTCGCGATTCTACACAATATTAATTCCACACAACTGCAGCCATTCAAGTGATTCGCTATTCTACATATTCGTTACATATTTTAAATCATCTCATCATATTGGCGTTAATGTGCCGGTTGTCCTGTCGCTCATGAGGGCCCGAGGTCTGCATTGACCATGATCCAGGATTGGCAGATCAAGTAATTATAGTGGAGCGACTGCCATCTGACCTGCTAAACATCACAGGAACCTGAACAAATTGGATCATGGTTATAGGCAAGGGCATCGGTTTGTATTCAACTAATGGACATAACTCAGAAAAGAGTCATTGGTACATGGCACCAGTGGGATTCAAACCCGGTCCCTTTCGCTTACGAGTCGGATACTATAACCACTAGGCCATCCATACTTTTAAGGGCAAGTGGCCCATTAGTGTATTGTTAATTTACACTAACGCGTTGCTCATAGAAGTCTCATAATAACTCTGATCCAACTGACCTGGTCAACGCTGAGGACCCTGGACTGCCATTCACACATTCGTCAACGCTGGGCACCCTGAGAATGGTTGTATTGTAACCTAAGCGTAGAACTTGACCAGGGCCTAAGTTTAGTGGACCTAGTAAATAAAGGTTGACCAAGGTCAACTCTGGTCAACCAACCTGTTCAACTCTGGGCACCCTGAGACTGGTTGTATTGTAACCCAAGCTTAGAACTAGACCAGGGCCTAAGTTACTAAACTATTAAATTTTGACCAAGGTCAAGTCTGGTCAACCAACCTGGTCAACCAACCTGGTCATCGCTTGGCACCCTGAGACTAGTTGTATTGTAACCCAAGCTTAGAACTAGACCAGGACCTAAGTTTAGTCGACCTAGTAAAGGTTGACCAAGGTCAACACTAGTCAACCAACAAAGCATTGGACCAGGTTTGTTAAATAGAGTTGACCTTGGTCAACCTTTACTGGTTCCACTAAACTTAGGTCCAGGTTTAAGTCAGCCAGTCCCGGGTTCCCAGCGTTGACGAATATGTGGAATAGCGAATCTGTTGAAGCTGTGTGGAATTAATATTGTGTAGAATCGCGAACAGGAAGAAACGCGTTTGTGAATAATTGAAGACTGTGTAGAATAAATAATGTGTTGAATGTCAGTTGTGCGGAATCCATATTGTGTAGAATCGCGAATAGGTAGAATTTCGTTTGTGTTGTATATCGATCAATCCTTAAGAAATAATATAGGTACATTTTATTTCAAAAACCTACTATTTTTTTTTATTAATTCCCATATTTTTATGACATCTTTTTTAAATCATATATACTATGGAAATAGTATATTTGGTTTAAAAAAAGTTGGCAACCCTACTTTACACCCACACACACTCTATTCTAGGTTTATTAATGAATGGGAAAAAGGTTATTTACAGTTCTTGGAATGAAATTTATTTTTATTTTCGTAATCTGAGTGTCCTCTATAGATTCTAAAAATTACAAGTGCGACATTATTCCCACTTTGACACAACTGGCGATCGTTGCCGTAGGCCACAAATCTTCGATCCTCTTTAATAAGTTCCCCTCTGTTTTCCTCCAGTAAATCTTGTGTTTTATTGTGTTATCTTTTTTTGGTAAGGCGAGCTTTATTTTCACTATTTTCCCATTGTATTTGTTAAAACATCAAGGGAAAAAATAAGGCAAACAAGACACCCTGATAACGTTTTTCTTCCGTGCCGACCCACTTTTTAAAAAGCAAGCGGTTTTTTCGTCCCTTACAAGGAGATAACACGTGAATAGGGCCTCTTTCTGTCCTTAAGTATTTTTTTCATTTCGCCCCTTGACATTTCAGTCGAGAGAAATTGTTGAATTTTTTTAATGGCCACTTGACAACGTAAGTAAGTACGCGAGCTCTCTAGAAAAATGTTCTTAGTATTTGTAACTTGCAACTTTGAATAGTACTTATGTGTAGGTGATAACAACGAGGAGACAAAACAAGTGATTATTGGGCCCTTGGCCAAATAATAAAACAGAACCCTAATGGTTATCTGTTTATCTGTCTGTCGTACATCAGAGCCAATTTACCACGTTATGTATAGCGAGTTTCGTAGGTCTGCCGTCAGAAAACCGGTAATTAGTTATGTACTGATCTGCCAAATCCTGGATCAAGGTTAAGGCAGACCCTGAGTCCTACATGCAACTTACGGTATAATAGAAAGAGCATATTGTTGAGAATAAGTTGAATATTCGTTGTGAAATTTTGAATTATACATTTCTTCCAGCAAGCTTAGAGCAGCACACACGCATAGCGCATAGCGTCAACTCTGAAATATTGTATGTCCGTGAGCGGATTACAGAGCTCTCTGCATTTACTTTGACATATGTATATTATTTATATGTATACCAACCTGTATGTCACAATATGAGTATTTGAATTGAAAAAAGTTGAGCATTCATTTTAAAAGGCGACTATAGTTTGAGAGGCAGACCAACTATCTATTACGACAAATCACTCCATTCAATTGGAGGGTACTTAAATCCAACAGCAGGACTAGCATAGATTCTTGGTTAAAATGAGGGTAATGCGGTATACGATCGGTACGATCGTGGATAAACCGAATTTGCAGGTATGGTACCTAAATAGTGCTTGGGCTTTTCCTTTTAAAGTAGGGACCTCTACCCCCTTGTGACAATTTTAATTTATGGTTCGGGTCTGGGTGTACTATGTACAATAAGTATGTATTTAAAATATAGTTATCTAGCATCCGTAGGCTTGATGGCGCTTTGTGAATTTGTCCACGTTTATTTATCTGTTTGCAACTTCACTGCATTGCACTAAACCGTTTCTTGTAAGTGCTATGCAATACTCACTACGCACTGTTTATCACTATAAACTTACTCGTTATCATAATTAACATAAAATATTTTTCGATTTCACAAATGAACACGTACATAACGGTACACATTTTGCACATTCTCTACAACATTTCATAAAAAGTTCGACGATTACAGTAAATACCCTTAAAGCGTTACTTCAGTTTTCCTTACGGCGAAAGCTCTATCTAATTCTATAAGTCTATAAATGCCGTAACTGGCGAAGAAGCAATAATAGTTCTATTGACATTCTACCTCTGATGAGCGCTTGAACAGGAAACTAGGGGCTTCCTTTCCCTTTAGAGCTGGCTAACTATTTGAAATCAGACTAGTGAGTAAAATAACTTTACTTTTTTAGTTTAGAATTTTAGCTAGTAGTGTTATTAGGATACATCACAATATTATTATGTAACTTGTTTATGTGGTATTTGATCTGTAAACTTTCGTTGCTTATTAGAATCACTTATGCAATAATTATTTTGATTCTGAACATTGTTGCTTCTAAAGTGTATGTTTATGTTATGTATGTTAAAGCTTATGTTTTTACTAGTCTTGTAAACTTTCTAAAACGAGGTAATTATGATGAACATTCTGTTCATTGTGCCCGGCTTGTTTAAGTATATAGTTCACTCTGCCGCCGCTAGATGGCTCTGCTGTACTATTGCATCGCGGTATCGAAATGTTCCGGTAGCTTTAATATACCGATTTGTGATTTTTACTATACGAGCTTCACATCTTTGAACTGTTATTTCATTTTATGAGCTTAAGTACCGGGATTGATTTTGAAATACTTAGATAGTTCGCTTTGACCATGATCCAGGATTTATCAGATCAGGTAGAGCGACTTCTATTTGACTGCCGCCCGGTTGAAAATTCATCATTTTCCAAAGGTGTGGAAGTTTTTATAACAACTTATTCTCAACCTCGATAAAGCATAATACTTTTAATTGACAATTTAACCCTTTCTAAGCCCATCCTAACTCAATGGTCTCTTTTGGATCTCCTAGGGACATCCTTAATCCTAAAATTCCGGGCTAGTAAACGCACACTAAAGGCTTTTTCAATCAAGCCTGTAGGGTCCTAATGGGTCCCATCCGTGCTATACGTGGCTTCTTGCCCGGATAACAGGGTATTCCGACCCGGGTAATGTGTTACCGGGTGAAGATTACTGTGTCATTGTTATACACGTAAGAACAATGGCATAATAAGAGCACTTGAGCGCCTTCATAGTGAAGTAGTCTTATTGCAAAAGATTTTCATCATTATTAAACATAATAAATAAAAAATAATTATCTTGATGTTAATGTCCCGGTTGTGCTCTCGCGCACGAGGGCCCGGGGTCCGCCTTGACTATGATCCAGGATTTGGCAGGTCAGGTAATTACAGTGGAGCGACTGCCGCCACCTGACCTCCACGACCCTTCTACCAGGGGAACCTGACCAGATTGGATCATGGTTACACATCCAGTCGCCTGAATGTGCAGGTTTCATCACGATGTTTTTCCTCACCGTAAAAGCATCGGTTAGTAAATTATAAATATAAAATTATAATAATAACAAATTCACACAGCGCCATCTAGCCCCAAACTAAGCAAAGCTTGTGCTATGGGTGCTAGATAACTGATATACTACTTAAATACATCAGGTGGCCCGCATGCCTGTTTGTCTGCAGGATAAAAAAAAGATAAAAAAAATACATTTTATACATAGAACACCCGTAACAGAAATTAAAATTCATCATTTCAATTTCTGCCCGGCCGGGAATCGAACCCGGGACCTCTTACGTAGCAGACCGGCATGTTGACCATTGAACCACTCAGTAGTATTCAGCCAATGTACATAACTCAGAAAATAGTCAATGGTACATGGCCGGAGCGGGATTAGAACCCGGGACCTCTGGCTTACGAGTCGGATACTCTAACCGCTCGGCCACCGACGCTCTTCATCACTATTAAACATACATGCACTTTGTTTACATTACCGCACTTGGCAGCATTACAATTCTCGTGAGTAATGTAATTATCAAATGTGTACACTTGTGTCGATCATGCGTAAGATAATATTCATTCTTTATAAAAATTTATTTATAAAAGCTCTTTAGTAATTACCAGCCTTCTAATCGAGTCTTACTTTCATTACTCGAGTTATCGTCATTATAATACTTAATTGCTATCCTATGTGCCTATAAACATATATGTTTGGACAAATTTACACAGCTTTTGTTCAAACAAAGCTTGTGTTATGGGTGTTATATAAACTACTTATATACATTTTTAATACCTATTTATTATTATTAGGTATACATACTACACCCAGACCCGTATAAGAAATAAAAAATCGTCATTTCAATTTCTGCTCGGCCGGTAATCGAATCCGGGACCTCTGCGTAGCGACCGGCATGTTAACCAACTGAACCACTCAGATCGTCTATACTGAGATGTTTTAATGGAACTGAGAGCAAAGGTTCTGCGTCTCTTAGTAATTCTGAATTACAAAATTATGCACTGTCCACAAAAGCTTATTACTACTATTAATTCTTCTTTTTCATACCCTATCTCGTCCCAAATTTTATTTCCTTAAAATGTTTGTTGGACTGAATTTAATTTTAGCTGGAGCCACGTTCATACGTGCGAACCGCAACTTGCATCGTATGAGCTCTGGGAGCGGCGCGAGCAATATAAACCCACATGCTGAAATTCATATCCGTTTTAGAACATGGCACGTGTTCTGTGTTTCTATTTTTATTCTCAGGTGGCCGTCTAATAAAATCGTCACGTGTTTTGGCTGCCATATCGAAGGAATTTTCGTATTTTTGTAAACTACAAATAAACCTTATGACGAGGCAGGCCATTTTCTAAAATAAGTTTCAGTCGGTATCTGGTAAAAGTTTAACAATTATTGATATATAATTTTTAATGACCACCGTCATAGCTCGCAGATCCGTTGTCCTACAGGGCGAAAAGGTTCTCGAATGGCGACCGCGTACCGACAATTGCAGAGTAGAAAGAAAGTGAACACTGTCGCCTAACCACACCACAAACCTATTTTGGACGTCACCCAAGAACTGCTGACCGAACATTAACCCTTCCGTATCCGAAAGACTCCTAAAACTAATGAAAAGCAGCTTCGAATGGTAACCGTACAAAGTTATTTCACACATTTTTACCAAAGGTTTCACCGACAGTTTTCTGGGAAGAGCATGCCGGGCGGAAGAAAAGACAGCTGCCAATATCCTACAAGCTTGCAGAAGAGTTGCATAGTAGAGATTTACGCATCTCGGCTCCGACAACCACAAACTTTATGAGAGACGTTTGTAAAGCTGAAAGGCCTACTACGTTTCGTGAAGGAGTTGGGATGGCAGGAACAGTAGTATATCTTGGAATATATAACTTCTCCGCCGCAAAACAGATGCAAGATCGTCGGCATGCGGAAAACGTACAGATACCTATATCTACGAGTATCTATCTCTATCTGACACCTGCACCACCCGGGGATCCGCGAATACGTTATCGGAATGTGAGATAAATGTATTCTCGTTTAATTAAGATTCCAATGTCGTAGCGATCTGGAAACACTGCTGCAGGAAGCTTTTCAAAATGCAGAAACCTTGGTACATCTTCATTCTTACTTGCCACATGACAGGATGGGCAATTTGTTTTTAGGAAATACAACCCCAGGGGTTCTGTCTTTGAATTGCTCGCCTCCAGTCAAACGTTTTAATTATGATTTTAACTAAGAAATATTAAATTTGTTTTAAATTGCATTGGCGACACCAAAGCCTTTGGTTCAAAATAGAGAAAATCAGCATTATATATCAAAACCTTTAATTTTTCATTTCCGGAAATAAAAGTTGTACACCATTCGAATAAAGGCGCAGCAGCAGCAGTTCAAAAACAGAAACCCAGGGGTTAAGTTTTTAAAAACAAATAAAAAAATACGGTTTAAAAACCCTAAACCGCATAACAACCTCGTAGTGTCTCAATCGACCAGTGAGATTTGAAAATGGGAGTCTTTTCATTTTCCCCAAACCAGTGTTCACAAACTCATGAATAATGCAACAGAAACAAGGTATTGTTTGCAATTACCCACCTTTCCGGCCGCAGAGTAGTTCCATGATTTTGTTCTAAAAATAGTCCATGCACACAGGCTATTTTTTCAGTATTTGTTTTTGCACACAACTTTCGCCCGATGCGTTGAAAGTTAAATTAATTTTTAGCAGAGGTGGACATATGAATGAAGTTTGTGTAATGTCAAAGCTATGGAGCTTGTTTTCGCACTTTATTTATGTTGACTTGTTTTCAAAGGATACAACATTAATTGTTGTTGTTGTTGTAGGTGTATGCAGAGAGGTTCATTAAAATATAATAAAAGAAAAGGGGAAATGACGTGGATGAGAGCTTTTTATACTTTTGTGACAAATACGGGCGCAGTCTGCATAACTTTTATGGAATTGTAATGTTTAAGTTGATGATAATGTTTCTTATATTTTGCAAATAGCTTTTACTGTAATAGCTTAATATGAAACATCTTCTGTATCAGATGATTTGATATAATACTAAGATTTATGAAATACATCAATAATAAATTGATGACCTGAGTGGTTCAGTGATTCAATGCCACGCAATATGTCAGTTATCTAGCACAAGCTTTGCATAGTTTGGGGCTGACGGCGCTGTATACATTTGTGGGCGCTCCTACATTCCGGACCCGTCCCGTGAAAAACTATAGTCTATGTTATTCACTGATAATGTAGCTTTCTATTCTATAAATGAAAGAATTATTAAAATCGGTCGAGTACTTTTTGAGTTTATCCATTACAAACAAACAAATCTTTTCCCAAATAATATTAGTAAGTATAGAAATTTCAATAAAACTTAAAATTACACAAAAATAATTTGAAAAAATTGAAAATAGTAACAAAATTTGCCAAATGAACTGAAACTTCCACAGACAGGGCCGTCGCAAGTGTAGTTTATAACGTTAATGAGTCCGCTTGTGGCAACCCTATTATGGGGGACAAGAAACCTCTGTTCCTACTAATCTAGAGCTTTTGAATTAATTGCGGCGTTACCGTCCATTCGTTACAGTAAACAACATTATTTATAGGCTCTCTGTTTTAGTGTACCGTAGTTTGTTTGTGGATAATTAGGTTCTATTGTGATTGCGATTCGGTGGCAAACGGGCAGATGGTCCGCCGTGAACGATAACTGTCATCGCTCATAACATCTATAGTTTATACTAATATTATAAAGAGGAATAGTTTGTATGTTTGTATTTTGGGGATAATCTCTGAAACTACTAAATCAATTTTGGAAACTCTTTCGCTTCTAGGAAGCTACATTATCTACGAGTGACACGGGAGAGTTGAGTGTTTACAGAGATCCGAACTGCGCGCGGGTGATAACCGTGGGGGCAGCTAGCACCTATAATTCGATTGATGCACCTGGATTTGAAATAACAAAAATGCAGAATCGCGGTTGCATTTTAAAGAACTATGAGGACTATATCTTATGCCTGTAATTCTGTTGGCTGCCTTATCCCTCAAACCGGAACACAGCAGTGTTGCTTGGCGGCAGAAGTAATGGTGGAGGTACCCATCAGGCTTGACACAAGAAAAACATTGTTTCGTTCGTTTACATTTTAGTTCAGACAATAGGTTTTATATCGTCACGTGGGCGGATAACAAAACTGAGACATGCTCCTCTTAACTAACAAACTATGATGTTCAAGTCGAAATCGCAAGTTGGAACCAACACCATTAAATATACTAGTATCTTGCTTAATAGAGAGACAGTTGTAAGTGGAATAAGCGGAAGAGGTTTGTCAGGACCGTACTATGTGGGCATTTCCACCTCTACGTGAAAGTAGCAGAACGTCGTGTGTGTGTTAGGTGCACCCGAAACGAGCAAATCCATTCGGCCTAGGGCAAACAAGTTTGGCCTGAAGACCACAAGAGTCCCTTTATTTTCTTTGTAAATCAAGTAGCATCCTGATCAATAACATATCTCTATCGCAGTTCCTCTTTATATTTTTGTCCTTTACGAGTTCAACAATTTAGGATAACAACATACAGCACTGACAAAACCAAGAAGCAATATGAATAAATCAATTAATGACGTTTATTACACCGTAAACTCATGACACGATAGGTTCAATCAAAGATTTAAAACAAGGAAACAGTGACATTAGAAGAATCCATAATGTATCGCAACCCGTGCCATGTAAAGACTTGCACTCTCAGCATATGCCTTGGCTGGTGCTAGCTGAGTTTCAGCGCGCCCTTTTAGTGAAGCACGGAGGAAAATATGGCGTAGGTAATATCATATTCTTGACGCTCTATCGGTGAAGTCATCTGGAAAAACGTTAAACAGAATAGGTGAACGTATTTCCATCAAACAGGAAACCCCCTCAAGTGTGAAATGGTGCATCGACGCGAATAACCTTGTAAGGAATAACCCTTTAGGTTATTATATAATATTTTCCGAGGTTCACACATCCTTTTTTATTCTCTTATACTCTTGGTTTGGGGGTTTTCAAAAACAACTTTTATTTCAGGGTGTGTTTGAGTTGGGAATTGAGTACGCCGTGTTATCCCATCAAATATTAAGGTGAATGTTTCTTTGGTCAGTTGGTTTGTGTTTCCTTTCAAAACGGAATTTCGTACGGGTATGGGACAGCGAAGGTTGTAGCCTTTTAATATTCTGCAAACAAAGATGTGAACAAAATCTAAGGAACTTGATAATAATTTATTTTGTAAGTGCCTACCTAAAATGTACATACACCTATCAAACTTCATCATAAAAAAATTGATTCAAATCACACTATGGATATCGTTTTTATATTAAAATTGACTAACGATGATGATGATTATGGCGATGTAGGTATATCATATCTACTGAATACAAAATATTTTTTAAACATTTATAATCATCATCAGTTCTAGCGCTTATCAGAGCCTCTGCCAGGGTCGGCTTTCCTACTCATTCTTCTCCACTTCGCCCGGTCTTCGGCATCCTCGCGTCGTAAGCCGTTGGTCCTCGATCGATCTGCAATATCCCTCACGCCAAGACTGCCACGGATGGACTCATTACTGAATATATAAACATTTATTATGCGTCCCAATAAATATGGTTTAGTTAGCTAATAAACCATAAATCAGTTCTAACCCAGTTTTTCAAAATCCTCAAACGTCTATTTCACTCAAAGAGAGTGTTGCAACCAAAGAAACACTAGAAGATAGGCAGGCGATCAGGGGAAAAGGGGCGGGGTAGGGGCGATAAAACTGCTACGTGACCAACTGAGACACGCAGCGAGGGATTTTAGTGGCCTTTACGGAAAAAGTAAATCGGTTATTAAACCCCATTCTAATGTTTAATGCTTAGCTAATGGAAAATGAATTTAGATGGAGCTTTAAATTGTTTATAAGGTAATAATTTTCTTCAATACCAAAAGGTAACGCCGCCAACCTTCTTGGAATACTCCCAACACTGTAACATCACATGTACATGCGTAATTATAAAGTTGGTTTGAATTTCGTAACAAATGATCCCATTTTGTATTTTGTTATTTTTATCATAATGTTTTTAACTATTCACACATTTTACATGTAGTTATATTCCGGGTTTCCTACCAACCGAAAGTTGGGGCTACCCGTAGACAAAGGAACGCGGTAAAAAACCCGGTACATACTTTTAAAACGTTTTTTTTTTTTTCAAATGTTACGCCACCGTGCACTAGCTTTGTTTGTATTCTCGTATACGCCGTTTTTAAATAGTGAAGTGTATTGGCTTTGCCTGGCCTATTCACTATATCCGGATATCCCTATTTCAAGTACTTGGCGAGCAATAGCCGTTGGATTGCGAATTCACTGCATTCACAATTTCTGCAATTCTGTACATCAATAATTGTGGTTCGAAGTCTCGGCTTACGATCACCATTCTCTACATTATCATCGATTAGATCGTGAACGCCTCGGTCTTCCTCTCCCAACAATTCCATGCACTCCTGCCATATGCACTTACAGGCACAATTATCCGTCCACCCAATAATTTTCCATAATTATACATTTCTGGCGTTACAATCAGGATTTAACTTCATAAATTTTTGATGACCTGAGTGGTTCAGTTGGTTAACATGCCGGTCGCCACGCAGAGGTCCCGGGTTCTGTTACGGTTCTTGGTGTAGTATGTATATAGTAATGAATTAATAAAAATTATTTAAGTAGTTTATTAGTTATCTAATACCCATAACACAAGCTTTGCTTACTTTGGGGCTAGATGGCGCTGTATTTTGTCCAAGCATATTATTATTATAAATACGTGATTTGATAGATAATATGACAATGATTACTTCTGTAATTTAATATTTTTTTTTAACACAATAGGTTTTTGTTTGGTTATAATAATAGTTAATTTTTTCATAGGCTGTTCTAATTGCTGCTGTTACCACTATGCTTTAAAAATTGTAATTGTAATACTGACAATATTGACTTCAGAATCCGCGTCGCTTATTAAGTACTAAAGGGATCTGCTTATAATTTGCTTTATATTGATTATTCCCTCACTTATACAACCTTAATGAAATGTAGGTTTGAAATAGATATGAAATGAAAGTAGCTGCGTACTCTGGCTCACTATTCATAAAATAAAAATAGACATGCAATACATAAAACTAGTTTTGATAAGCCCTTCAAACGATCATTACAATAACGTGTGTGCATAAATTATGAAGTTATTTGAGGAACTGACCTAGAATGAAACTATTTGTGTCACACTTGTACAATTGAAGCGCACGTTACACAAGGTACAAGCATTTTATTTTATTAAAATAACAATAACTTCTAAACATGAGTTTTCGAAAATTCGTTACGTTTCTTATACGAGTACAACATTTAGTATGTGACGGGTTTGTGGACTTCATCCTAAAAATGCTGATCGTATGTGGTTACTACCACGAATCTTCAAACAAAACCAGAAATATACTATCTAGAATGTTCTGTGTGTTAATCAACTTGATGAATTGCTCGATTTTGGTGTTTTCTTTTCCGCTACGAGAATCTCGATCACATTTTTCTTGTGCAAGCCTGACGATACTGGAACTGGAATATGCCATTACCGCAATAGTATCACAACTGACTGGAAATTCTTATATTACCAAAGTTACCCGTTTAAGTGTATCAGACACTAACACAAATGCGGGGAATAGATTGAAGTACACTAAATTATATACTAAATTCGCAATTATTGTCTTCGTAACGGTTATGATTCTTATCTCTTTAAATAAGACATTCGATTCAAAAGTATACGTCTTTGCGTACATTACTTTAAAAATTTTCATATTTTGTGGGAAAATTCCTCTATGCATATTTTTCGAAAATATTTGGCAACAACTGCAGATATCTAGAAAGGATTTGGAAAAGCAATTGTCCAGTGTGGAGACAGATGAATTGAAAGCAAAACATATAATGAAATCTATGGAAATTTATAACCATTTACTCAATGCTCTCGATGATGCAAAAACGGCACCAAAAATAACGGTAACCATTAATTTATTGTTTTTATTGTGATCATATTATTGAATACGGACCTAAGTCTCCAACTTCCAACCGACAAATAATGCAAAGAAACTTTTATGAAAATTTAAACCAATTCATCCAAACTCAGCTAAATGCATGATGTAGCAAATCTTCGAAGCGTGTGTCGTCGTGTTGCACCATCTCTGTTTACAGCCTGTATTGTGTTAAAATTATATTTTTATTTTTGCAGATGTTTCTAAGCGCTATTTTCGATTTGCCGAATATGCTGGTGTATGTGTACAAAGCGATAGAATTTCATAATATGCATGGCGATGATTCTGGATATGTTACGGTATGTACTAATCTAAAAAAAGACCTTGGCAAAGCCAGAGGGCGATAGATGCAGCGGCAGTGACCAAAATAATACGCAACGGATGGGATTAAGATGTGTATTGTCTCATCTTACATGCAAAGTTATCCTATATATAACCTAAGGCGGGATTAGGGGTGTACGCACACTATAAGACGGTAACGGGTCAAAAAAATACTGGGATAGGGGTTGGTACTCTCTCTCCACCGCCTCTTCCCGCAACAACTACAAAAGTGACCAAGCCACCATAATAATTATCAAAGTTAAAATAATGTGTGGCGTAACGTAAATAAAAAGTCTCGAATATTTAAATACCGAACACAATTTTAAATCGATGCTCAGTTTGTGGTGCGAAATATACAGATGCAAAAAATAATGGTCACTAAAACTGTCTGCTTTATAAATCAACATTAAAGAAAAGAGTATCTTGAGAATAATCAAATATGAATTAGAAATTTCAAACAAAGTGACTCTCCTTACAGGCTATGGTTGGGATCGCGATGATGATTTTCACATTTCAAGTTCAAGTGTACGCACCAGCCCTGATCATGTCGCGCGCTGAAGGCGAGGCGGCGGCCATCCGAAGCCTCATCGCCAGGCAGACGCTGTTTGCTTATGGTAAATGACTAAAACTAGTAACAGACGTTTGGTCGGCTCTAGCCAAAACAAAACGGCTTTTACTAGTTAAAGCACTTATCAAAAATACGTTTAGTCCACTCCACTCCGGATCCAGAATATCATTAAAAAGAAGCCATGATTTCAAAATCTTTGCCATATCCTTGTCTGTCTTGGCGATCTTGTGCAACCTCGTAATAATAGTTAGCCCCGGGGTCAAGAGGTTACTTTTCACCATATCCCTCCAACGGAAGATACTAGACTGGTTGCTTCAATGAAATATTTTACATCTTAATCCTCTCACACATTTACGTACGGCTGAGCCTGCACAACGAGCGAGTTTGTCTCTCCAACAGTTTCTTGATCTGTCGGATTCATTCTATCTTTTTACTGGACCGAGTAATAAATATATTAGAGGTCTCTTTTGTAAGTAAAGGGCTAATGAAGTTTTTGATTACAATATGGCTGCCCAGAACATGTTCAGAGTTTCCTCGCTAATTTATCTTGTGTCTCCACAGATGACAGTCTGAAGGACGCCATAGAAGACGCTCTTAGAATCATGGCCCTGCGGCCATTCCAGTATACTGTATGGCGCTGCTTCGCCGTCAACTCCAAGCTGCTCATCACTCTCACCAATCTCAATGTCACTTACGCTATCCTTATGGTTCAGACTTTGCACTTCAAATAGGTACTTCGAAATGCAGTAGTCTACATTCTGCACTACAAAGGTATCATCATCATCATCATCATCATATCAGCCAGAAGACGCCCACTGCTGGGCATAGGCCTCCCCCAGAGATCTCCACAAAGACCGGTCCTGTGCTTTCCGCATCCAGCTGGTACCTGCGATCCTTACCAGGTCGTCGGTCCACCTTGTAGGAGGCCTACCCACGCTGCGTCTACCGGTACGTGGTCGCCACTCGAGAACTTTACTGCCCCATCGGCCATCTGTTCTTCGAGCTATGTGCCCTGCCCACTGCCACTTCAGTCTGGCAATCCTTAGAGCTATGTCGGTGACCTTGGTTCGCTTGCGGATCTCCTCATTTCTGACTCGATCGCGCAAAGAAACTCCGAGCATAGCTCTTTCCATTGCCCTTTGGGCAACAGTGAGCTTTCTTATAAGGCCCATAGTGAGTGAGGTATCATAGTATCATATCATATCATACAAAGGTATCATAAGGGCTCATAATTAGCTCTGCATTGTTTGTCCTCTCAATTACAGAACCTTTGTCAGAACAGAAGAAGTCTGAACTTGATATTAGATAAAATTGACTACCTAGGTACTCTAGACACACACTCCGAAGCCGAACTAACCAAAACAAGCTCCGACATCTGATACTCACATGGCTAGAGACCCTCAGGTATCTCTACCTAATGACAGAATATATAATATTCAGTATTTGATGTAGATGCATTCCATCAAATCTAAAATGTTGCGTAACAGATAAATGGCAAAAATACGTGTCTAATTAAAAGCAAGAATAACAGAAGAAATATAATTGCAACAAAATTATTCTGATGTTAAGCCAATTACTAACTTTGATGTTGGGAAACAATACAATAACAAGGATTTAGAGTTGGGACAAAGACGGCTTTCAATGAATTAAGTACCTACCTACTTGCTGCGTAATTTTGCAAAACATTAAAGCAAAATTATAATCGCAGAAATGTATGGGTAACTCGGAAACGTAATGGCGGATATACCTATTTACGTTCATGTAAATGAATACGAGTTTGAAGACTCGTTAAGCCTTTTTAATCAATTATCTTTTGCAGCGACTTCTTCTCCGTTGTTTTTGAAAAGAGAGTTGGTTTTAAAGAAGTGGCATTCGTGACATACTATTTTAAACCATATTATTTTTTTGTTTACAATTTTGAAAGTGAACTTACAAATACTTTCTTATAACAATAACTTGAGAGTTACATAGCCAACATTTAAATTGTAAACGACCATAGGCCATACGACCAGGGGTAAGGCGGTAACGGTTGTTTACTACCTAATGAAAATTAAAAAGTCCATAGGCTGTTGTAACAATTTACTAGGTACTAAATGTGGGACCTAGGGCAATTTCTTTATCTTTAGAATGCCTTGATTAGATAGTTTAAGGTTAATCTTTTTTTTCTATGTTAATTAATTGTTGTTCCAGTATCCCGTTTCTTATTCATAAATATTGTAACCACAAATTGTTAAACTAGTAAGGTAAAAGTTTTGCAATATGTCAGTAGATTCTCTAAGCCTACGTGTTTGACGAATCCGAGCACGCGATCTGTTTCCACTACTAACAAAAACTTAAAAACTGTAAAAATAATATTAACAAAAAGTAGAATCTGATCGCATGATCCGATTCCACCAAAACTTTCTTTAGACTATGTGCGTGTAGCGATGTGATGATCCTTGTAGATTTCGCTTACCTATATAAATGTAATTTATTAATTATTTTTTAATATTATTAATCTTATGGTCTTTTGTGCACACTACCAAACTAACTGATAGTGGACGGTGTACACGACAAATATTGATAAAAAACCGCAAATCGATGTACAGGATAGCCGTTTGGTACACGGGTACTTTAGGTTACAACAATCATTTTGAGTGGTAGTTCTTAAAAATATTCCCATGGGGGGAGCGGTGTTGACGTCATAAATTGAAGATTGAAAAAAAAACGTCATTTTTGTATGGAATTTGAATTTTTTTTTACAGAAACCTATCTTGTTTGGTATCATATGAAAGGGCTTAATGACCCGGTTCTAAAAATATATAATTACACAATTACCATTCGGCCACGTGTTTTCTTAAAATTCTAGAAATATTTTCAAAACATACCAAGTTAAGGCTCTTCGTCGATTTGCGGTTTTATTTTTTACGTAGCTCGACCACTATGATATACAGAATGAAATTTCTTCAGATACCATACATGCGCTCATTTATATAAAGACTTTATTGAAAGTTGTCCACTTTCGGTTTCCCGAGGCGTAACCCGTTGTAACCCGCATCGGTTCGAAACTTTGTGAACTTTGATCCTTTTTTACCCCGAACCAAAAAGTACTTAATGAAAATAGTGTAACGAAGCTAAACATAGGCGGTGCTACACGCTCGATATTTATCGCGATACGTTTCGTCGATACGGATCGTGAATTTCTGATTTTCTAGAAATTCTGTGATCCGTATGACGATCCGTGAGTGTTACACACTCGATGAATATCATGATCCAGGATCGTAATCCACGTATCACGATAAACATCGCCGTCTAACATTCCCCTTACAATTGTTACAATATAGAGAACATCTCCCTACAAACTACAGGTTCTAATTTTGAAAATTGGTTCAATAATTCAGAGATACCCTTCTAAATGTATGAGTGTAATAAATGTGTTTTACTGTTTACCAAATACGTTTTAATACGTTACCATCGATAATAACGGACACAAAATACCGCCAATTTGGTATAATCGTTGAACACCCAAACGGTCAGCTTCAAACGTCGGCCCATTATACCAAAAATAAAACACAATTTGTTCAACATTTCGTTTGTACGTGATTCAATTAATTTGACTCATTGAAACGATGTGACAGATGCCAATTCATCGCGCGATGGGCGCAGTGTTTGCTGTAGCAATTAAAAACGCAAGTTGGTCGTTCTAATTATTTTGTCTGTTACCTTAAACAATTTTCAAACGAATCTGAACCTTATTATTGATACAGTAAAGAGTATGAACGTGTGAGCGGACAGAATTGAATATTTTTGCACAAATAAGGCCTACTCACCGGCTTTGTTCATCGTATTCAGATAATTGGATCGATTCATAAACTCCATTTTGACGTCCGTCGTCATTGTCAAAGGTATCCAGTATCAACGTTTCAGATTAAACTTCGTAATGGATTACGTTTTTAAACTTTGTTTTCCTCGTTCCTGGGGCTCGTGTTTCAAAATATTCGCTAAAACGTATCGCTGACTGCTTTACAGGTAGATTGGCTTCGTTTTGCGATGTGTGTCTTGCGAAGACTGTTTATTGAATGCTTTGTTTGTATTTTTTATGAGCTATTTTATTGACGTATGCTTATGAAATCAACCTAACTTAATCAATGGTGGTGATTTCAGCATACAGAAACTGCTTTACAGGTAGATTTCTCGTTATTCAAGGCTTTGTTTGTGTTGTTTTGTTGATGAGCTATTTTATTGACGTAACGTTTGGCGTAACGAAACCTAATTTCATTTATGTGGCGTGAAGGATGTTAGACGGTCTAGAACGCAATATGACTTGGTGACATCAGGAGGGGATTCTCGAGCTATGACATCTCTAATTGGACATTTAGTTAAAAATAAATTATTAAAACGTCTGTCGAAAATAGTCAAGAAAATATTTTTTGGCTGCTATAGACATTTCAATGTCATTATTAATGGAGATATATGGCTAGAAAAAATGTCAAATTCAAAATGTCACAGCGCGAGAATTAAGCCAAGCAAAATGTCTGGCAGTGACTATAGTTCGTGCCAAATGCATTGGCAATAGCGGGCCTTGATCTCTCTGTCCACTGCTGGTACTATTTCATGAAAAATAAATGAACACTTCTAAACTTATCCATTTAGTGAAATTATAACGAAATGTCTATTTAAAGCGTTGCAGCTATCGCTACGACCGCTTACAAATCAGTTATGATTGAAAGGTCAATGACTGATATTGCCAATCCATTTCCCACGAATTATAGGTGCACAAAACTGCGACCAGTAGACCTTATGATAATCCATATGATAATATGGAGTAAGGGGTCAGCTTACGGAACACATAAAATTACTTGCATGTGTTCTGTAGGTGTGCTAATTAGAGTATGACTGTACCGATAGTTCTAGACTAGACGTCTTGATTCGATCTTGCAAATGAATTCTCAATCTATTTTTGCGAAGGAGTAATGGGGTTAAAACCGTCCATCTCAGACTTTCCAATAAAATGGAAAAAAAACGTGAGCACACTTGGAGTGGGCAATAAATCTTTCACCAATTACTTTTAACCCTCCTTAAAATGGTTTAATTACAGATTCTTCACTGTGTATATTACCATTTTTAGAGATACTTTTAAAAAAAATAGCGCTCAGAATATTTCCGCACGATTTGCTATCTTTCTTCGCTTCCTTTTTTGTTCCTAATTCTTTTTCTAATTCCTTCTCTGTTAGGTAAGTTAAGTTCCTATCTTGACTCATGTCAATTTGTGAAATTTTCTTAAACCTACTCAGTTTAGTTAGTGTTTAGAATTATGTTTACTTTCATGATCTTTCACCGCCCTGAAATTGTCATACCATCAGCTCTCCGGTTGACTGGTAGATATAGCTATGCAGCTTTAAGTCCGCCGATGTACGAAATAAATAAATAAAAATATTGGGTTATATTAATGTGTTGTTTATGGCATACACAGGTGCTTCAGTTTTTGTATGATACACATACATAGGTATATAAAGTATTTATATAGGTATATATAAGTAGGTAATATACATGGCAAATCATAGCTTTATTTATCTCTAATTAAACCGCGAACAGACAGACATGACCAAACTATAAAGGTATCCTTGAACTCCTTGAAAAATTTACTAACGTAAATTTTTCCTCTAACGCGAACATGCAACATTTACGTCAGAAATTTTTCCTCTATGACTATGGTACCCTAAAAACCACTAAAGCACTCTTCCCGCCTTCGTTTTCCGATAATATCTAAATCAAATGCGAGTGGAAATGTCGCAAGTTAGTAGGTACCTTCGCGCCGCTTCCTCGCAAGTCTTGCTGATATGGTTTCACTGGTTTCCATACACGATACGCGGTACAATTACATTTGGGGTACGATGTTATTTCTGATACGGTGTTTAGATACGAATAAAGAAACCACGGCTTTTCTTGCTTCGTCCAATTTGTTCAAGAAATATCTATGCTAATAATATTCAGAAGAAAAAAGATTTGATTGTTTGTCGGTTTGTCTGCTTGTAATGGATAAACTCAAAAACTACTTAACGATTTAAAAAAATTCTTAAATCTATAGAAATCTACATTATTAGCGAGTAACAGGATATACATCATCCTTTAAAAAAATTAGATCCGTCGAAATTTGCAATAATATAAACTAAGGTATCAAAATGTTGCATGTTCGCGCATAATTTCCGATCGGCTTCACCTGCACCTATCGGATATTTTATGTAATAAAGCCTTATAGGCTTTAACAAAAAGACATTGTATATAACGTTTGTACATTTCTGATCCATAATTGTATTACTGTTCTTGGCAGCGAACCAATTCTAGGTATCATATTATCTAATATATCGGGGCCAACGATTTGGAAATAGATACACAATCAAAATATGTATCCGGTAGTGTGTAGGTAATATAGCTCTATCCTTTTTTATATGTCATACGGTAGGCAAACAGGCAAGCGGGCCACCTGATGGAAAGTGGTCACCACTGCCTATAGACATTAGCAAAACCAAGAGTATCACTAATGCGTTGCCCACCTCTATAACACGTTGCTCTGGCAACCTCCTCTTTTCATCGCTTGCAGGATGAACAACTCATCCAGGATAGATAATAGCAGGGTACCGTACAAATAACTTAAAGGCTAGAGGGAATAGGCACGTTCCTAGACACGCATGCTTCATCTTCGGCCGCATCGTCACTTATCACCGGTTGAGATGGCGGTCAAATGCCTACCTAGTTAAAATAAAGTTCTTACAGGCAGATCAGCTAATTCTTCCGAAGGCACCGCATTTTCTGTTGCATGTTTTCAATGGGTACAGAAATCTTCAACCTATCAAGCAAGGAGATGGTAATACCCCCTCTAACGAGGAGGAGGCCTTAATCCGACTGAACTTTTGCAGGCTGTTCTGTAGATATGAGGACGTACCTATGTTATGGTTCGTATCATTCCAGAATTCTTGCTCAATAAGACACAATCATCTGTTAAAGACGTCAGTCGGAATGTAAATGAGGCGATTTCGCACGAGTCTTGCTCCCTTCCCCGACAATGTCAATAGGAGGCTTACGTGACCCAAATATGGCGGCATTCAGTATGCCACAAGACGAATATACCAGATCCTGGAAAGGGTATAAATTCAAAGGGTTTTTGTGTGCGAACGTTTTTCTAATCTCGATGTTTACGAGCACTTGATTGGGCTTCAAATATGGGTTTTATTATCCCGTGTAATAGTAGTTTATGCAACTGTCATATAAAAGGGGGTCTTAAAACATGAGCGTCTGTTTATCATACGAGGCGTAGCCGAGTATGATAATAGTTTGACACGAGTGTTTTAATAACTAAATATATGCAGTTGCATACACTATTTTATGTACACTCATATTTTTATGTTAAAATATCGTACCTTTAATTTTCTCAACTTAGCTGGAAGTAAGCTGCGAGTCAGTTCTGTTGTATCTACGCGTCGAGGATATCAAGCGGTGGGAAATTCACTTTACTACTTTTACATTTATCTATTTATTTGCTTAAAATAAGAAAAAACTTTCACAAACACAAATTATAATTATTACAAAAAATATTCTGTTTAGCGGGAAAATAATTACACAGAATACAAACAGGAAAATTTAAATTTTGAATTTGTTAAAGACACCTACAGCCTACATTACGCCGTGTCCGCCGGGACAAATAATAAAAAAAAAAAAGTGTTGCATAATGATTAAAAAGTTATTTTACGATACAGCTGTAATGAAATTAGTATGGGAAATGCTGTATCGAAAAGTAATTTATTAAAATTTTATAGACTGGCGTGAAAAAAGTGTATCCTTAAACAACTGTTTTCGAATATGAAATTGGAACATTACGCTATGAGTGTAGATAAAGGTCTTTACAGTGTCGCGGATCGGTGTGATGATCGATCATGCGTGTTAGTCTTAATGGGTGTGTAAGCTTATGACGTCAAAGTGTTTGTCTATGTTTATATCCTTAGCAAGCTTACTTCATCATCATTTTGGTGTTAATATCCCGATTGTGTTCTCGCGCGCGAGAGCCCGGGCTCCGCCTTGACCATGATCCGGGATTGCTAGATCAGGTGGAGTAACTACAGTGAAGCGACTACCATCTGACCTCCGTAATCCTGCCAGATTGGTTTCAACACGATGTTTTCCCTTACCGTAAGAGCATCGGTTAGTATTCAACTAATTACTACTGTACATAACTCAGAAGAGTCATTGGTACATGGTGGCAGTGGGATTCGAACCCGGTACCTTGCGCTTACGAGTATGCCTTAACCACTAGGCCACTGACGCTCCAAACCTCCTTAGCAAGCTTACTTCCTTCTTTACAAGCTCGTTCAGACGACTAACCTACTACCTAATACCGATATCACGAGAAAAAATAACACGCATTCCGCTCTTGTCGTCACGTACTTTTGTAAATTACATAAATCGCGCTGGGGCATTGGCTTTTGCAGCAAATACGGTAGTCTAGTGCAAGATTTCGTATTTCAGCCGTTTGGGGTGGAAACTTTGGATTTTGGCTCTGGTCTGGGAAAGTTCTTCAAATAACTTTTGAATAATTAGCCGACACCACTGGTGCCCAGATAGCTGGCACGTTCCTCGGTCAACGGATTAGCATCGCTGTCCAAAGAAGCAACGCAGCCACTATTCTTGGCACCATTCTGGAGGGCAGCAGTGTAGATGACATTTTTAATTTTTTTTTTTTGTATTGGTGTAAATTTTGGCTGTAACTGTAAATATTTTGTGTTTAACCTAATAACTGTATTTTAGAAAGCTTATTTTAAAATATTTCCAGCAACATCGTCAACTATTCGATTGTATAGAGACAGTACTAATTAGCGCTGGAAACGAGGTTTTTCACCAAACTTACCATTAAAAGAAGGGACAACCCAGCTGATGAATAACAATAGCTGCCTATATGAAGGTTTCCTATTTACATATCCTCAATCGAATGTTGCCCCTTACCAAGGCCCAATAAGAACCAATAATCCCTTGACAATTTCTTTGGCAGGATATTGAAAATAGTCTGTGGCAGAGGACAATATGCGATGACGGATTAATATTTTTTCTAGGTGTAAAATTTTATGACCCGTCGTGTCATTCTTGAGCCTAGGTCGTGTCAGCTCGTGTCAATGTGTGTGTTTAACATGGTTTAATAGAAGATAAACACTTTATAGCACCATAGCACCATTACTTTAATTTCGTCTGTATAAGCATTTTTACAAAAGTAACAGTAACATGTAATTTTAGTCTTAATATTTTCCATTAATAAATTTATTGTTATTATTATTTATTACTGTATAGACATGGCCGTGCGGTGTCCGGCAGAGTCGAATAGCACCAACCCCTTACACTCATGGGTGTCGTACAAGGCGACTAATGTTTTCGAGGCAAAAGATCAAGAGTCTCCGTAGTCTGGAAAATGGGCAGCAGCATTTTCCATTGTTATATTTAAACACTGCGATCTCCAACCCGCCTGCCAAGCGTGGAGATTATGGCAATAACCTCCCCTTTCGTGGGAGAGGCCCTAAGTCCTGCAGTGGACTGTTACGGGCTGTGATGATGTATAGACATTTAGTATAACGAACCAATAACCATAGTAATTTTACTATGCCATAACTTACCGCCATCTTAAATATCCGCAATACTAAAGAGCCGAACGCGATCCGAACCGCATGGCTCGGTCCCGGAATTCTGTCCTCAGAATTTCGGTTATTTCCAAATAAACCCGGCATAGTGTTTGCAATTAGGAACTTAATTAATTGTGAGAGCCACACAGCCAACCGCCTGGGCTGTGATGATCCGAGCCATAATCCGCTCCGAAATATTTAGCGCACAGCCCGTAAATTCAGGTCTACATTTCTAGAATCTAGATATAGCCCTGTCATTAAAAGCTCTTGCTTTAGCAGTGGAGGGCTTAAATCTTTGCTGCTAGAGAAACGAGTTCTATGGAGTCGGCACCCTTCTTAGAGGTACCCCTTTAATTGCAAACGTCATAAGCAACGTTAACTAGCTTTCTATCAGACCGGGGCGGTACACTTATTTGCCACCTTAGTAGTTAAAAATGAAGTTTTCTGGAGTAACTGTCGTAACAAAAATATTGAGAACTAACTTTGAAGCGCGAAATTCAGACTTTTAATTGATGTCTTACTATGACACTGTCACGGCGATATTATTGGCTTTATTAATAGCTCTCCACCGTGTCAAAATAATATGATATTATAATTGCAGTACACTGTCAATACCTTATCTAAGATTATCTTCATGTAAATTAGGTACCTAATTGTGCTTCCAAATCTTATCGTTGCTGCAACTGCGCATTCGCGGGTGAGATTTAGAGGCACCCTAATACTCTTGTTAAATCTCAAGCGTATACTATTAACTCCAACTTCAGTGAACGAGGAAAGAGCATAGCTGAACAAGTTTCTCTGATATTTGTCCTCATGAGGTTGTAGGTATAGGATGTTATCTACAAGAGCAAATGATTGCAATTTAGATCTTGTAATCTATCGTCAGTGACCATGTCCTGGTGGTTTCAATTCATCACATTTCAAAAAATATTTTTACCGTGGCTCTGGGAGTAGAGAGGCATTTGCCTTTTTGGAGCCGGAGCAAAGTATCTAAGAGTTTTAAAAGTGGGCAACGTATTGGCGATAGCAAGGGAAAAATTCAGCACAGCTTTTGTTCAAACAAAGCTGGTGTTATGGGTGTCAGATAAACTACTTACTTATATACTTTTTTAATACCTAATTATTATTATTAGGTACCTATACATACTACACCCATACCCGTATAAGAAATAAAAATTCATCATTGCAATTTCTTCTCGGCCGGTAATCGAACCCGGGACCTCTGCGTAGCGACCAGCATGTTAACCAACTGTACCACTCAGGTATAGACGATACTGTGATGTTTTAATGGAACTGAGAGCAAATGTTCTGCGTCTCTTTGTAGTTCTGAATTACAAAATTATGCACTGTCTACAAAATCTTATTATTCTTTTTCATACCCTGTCTCGTCCCAAATTTTATATCTCAAAAATGTTTGTTGGAATCGAATTTAATTTTAGCTGGAGCCACGTTCATACGTGCAAACCGCAACTTGCATCGTATGAGCTCTGGAAGCGGCGCGAGCAATATAAACCCACGTGCGTTTTAGAATATGGCACGTGTTCTGTGTTTCTATTTTTATTCTCAGGTGTCATTTTATTAGACGGTAATAAAATCGTCACGTGTTTCGGCTGCCATATCGAAGGTATTTTCGTATTTTTGAAAACTACGAATAAACCTTCTGACGAGGCAGGTCATTTTATAAAATAAGTTTCAGTCAGTATTTGTTAAAAGTCTAACAATTATTGGTATATAATTTTTAATGACCACCGCCATAGCTTGCAGATCCGATGACCGAAAAGCAGTCCGATGGGCGAAAAGGTTCTCGAATGGCGACCGCGTACCGACAATTGCAGAGTAGAAAGAACCACACCACAAACCTATTCTGGACGTCACAAAAGGACTGCTGACAGGCAAGGGAGCCTCTACCGAACATTAACCCTTTCGTATCCGAAAGACTCCTAAAACTAATGAAAAGCAGCTTCGAATGGTAACCGGACAAAGTCATTTCACACATTTTTACCATAGGTTTCACCGACAGTTTTCTGGGCAGAGCATGTCGGCGGAAGAAAAGACAGCTGCCAATATCCTACAAGCTTGCAGAAGAGTTGCATCGTAGAGCTTTACGCATCTCGGCTCCGACAACCACAAACTTTATGAGAGACGTTTGTAGCTGAAAGGCCTACTACGTTTCCTGAAGGAGTTGGGATGGCAGGAACAGTAGTATATCTTGGAATATATAACTACTCCGCCGCAAAACAGGTGCAAGATCGTCGGCATGCGGAAAACGTACAGATACCTATATCTATCTATCTCTATCTGACACCTGCACCACCCGGGGATCGGCGAATACGTTATCGGAATTTGAGACAGATGTATTCTCGCTTAATTAAGATTCCAATGTCGTAGCGATCTGGAAACACTGCTGCAGGAAGCTTTTCAAAATGCAGAAACCTTGGTACATCTTCATTCTGACTTACCACATGACAGGATGGGCAATATGTTTTTAGAAAATTCAACCCCTAGGGGTTCTGTCTTTGAACTGCTCGCCTCTAGTCAAACGTTTTTAATTATGATTTTCTTTAAGAAATATTAAATTTGTTTTTAATTGCATTGGCGACACCAAAGCCTTTGGTTCAAAAATAGGGAAGATCAGCATTATACTCGTATATCAAAACCTTTAATTTTTCATTTCCGGAAATCAAAGTTGTAAACCATTCGAATAGAGGCGCAGCAGCAGCAGTTCAAAAACAGAGGCCCTGGGGTTAATTTTTTAAAAACAAATAATAAAATACGGTTTAAAAATACCCCTAAACCGCATAACAACCTCGTGGTGTCTCAATTGACCAGTGAGATTTGAAAATGGGAATCTTTTCATTTTCCCCAAACCAGTGTTCACAAACTCATGAATAATGCAACAGAAACAAGGTATTGTTTGCAATTACCCACCTTTCCGGCCGCAGAGTAGTTCCATGATTTTGTTCTAAAAATAGTCCCTACACACAGGGTTTTTTTTCAGTATTTGTTTCTGCGTCCTACTTTCGCCCGATGCGTTGAAAGTTAAATTAATTTTAAGCAGAGGTGGACATATGAATAAAGTTTGTGTAATGTCAAAGCTATGGAGCTTGTTTTCGCACTTTATTTATGTTGAGTTGTTTTCGAAGGATACAACATTAATTGTAGTTGTTGTAGGTGTATGCAAAGAGGTTTATTAAAATATAATACATGAAAAGGGGAAATGGGGATGGGAGTTTCTTTTTATACTTTAGTGACAAATACGACACAATCCATATAAGTTATGCACAATGTGCATAACTTATATGGATTTTAAAATGTTTGAGATGAGGATAATGTTTCTTAGATTTTGTGAATAGCGTTATTTGTAATAGCTTGGTATAAAACCAGCTTCTGTATCAGAAGATAATATATTTAACACTTTATGTTGTCACTTCGTGATGGAACTCCATTATTATGAATTAAATCACTTTTAAAATATAAAATCATTGCCTGAAGAAGAGTAATTAGAAACCGGATGCAATTTAATAAAATTTGTATAATAAAGTGGAACTTGTGTACAAAAAGAGATTTAATTCAGAAGATAATATCATATATATAACATATTATGATATAATAATAAGATTGATGAGATACATCAATAATATCATTTACTAGCTTTCTTGCCCGCGACTTCATATGCGTAAAATTCTACTACTACGTTCCGGACTCGTCCTTTGGGAACTACATTGAATTTCAGGAAAAACTATAACCTATGCTATATGATATAATAGCTTTCTATAGATGAAATCATTTAGATTTTGAGTTTATACATTACAAACAAAAAAATGTTCACTCTTTTAATATTAGTATAGGGAAAGTTGGTATTTATAAATAAATTGGTTGATTTATATTACTTAAAGATGTTGTTCAATATAGGTACTTCAATATAACTTAAAATTCAATTGAAAATAGTAACAAAATTGCCAAATAAACAGACACTTCCACAGACAGGGCCGTCGCAAGTGTAGTTTATAACGTTAATGAGTCCGCTTGTGGCAACCCTATTATGGGGGACAAGAAACCTCTGTTCCTACTAATCTAGGGCTTTTCAATTAATTGCGGCGTTACCGTCCGTTCCTTACAATAAACAACATTATTTATAGGCCTTCTGTTTTAGTGTACCGTAGTTTGTTTGTGGATAATTAGGTTCTATTGTGATTGCGAAGTGTAGTGTGTGGTGCCACCACCTCAAAGAATAGCACCACCCCATATCTTCCCGTGGGTGTCGTAAGAGGCGACTAAGGGACAAATCCGAAATCCGAGCAGCATCTTTCTGGGTAGATTTACATAAACTGCACTGCGATCTCCAACCCGCCTGCCAAGCGTGGAGATTATGGCAATGACTCCCCCTTTCGTGGGAGAGGCCCGATGTCCTGCAGTGGATTGTTATGGGCTGTGATGGTGGTGGTGGTGGTGATTGAACCGCCGTGAATGATAACCGTCGTCGCTCATAACATCTATAGTCTATACTAATATTATAAAGAGGAAAAGTTTGTATGTTTGTATGTTGGGGATAATCTCTGAAACTACTGAATCAATTTTGGAAACTCTTTCTACATTATTTCCGAGTGACATAGGCTACTTTTTGTTCCGGAAAATAATAGGGTCCCACAGAAGAGATGAATGTTTACAGAGATCCGAACTGCGCGCGGGTGATAACCGTGGGGGGCAGCTAGTCTACCTATAATACGATTGATGCACCTGGATTTCAAGTAACAAAAATGCAGAATCGCGGTTGCATTTGAAAGAACCTGTATGCCTGTAATTCCGCTGGCTGCCTTATCCCTCAAACCGGAACACAGCAGTGCTGCTTGACGGCAGAAATAATGGTGGAGGTGCCCATCAGGCTTGACACAAGAAAAATATTGTTTCGTTCGTTTACATTTTAGTTTAGATAATAGGTTTTATATCGTCACGTGGGCGGATAATAAAACTAAGACAACTAACTATGATGTTCAATCGAGATCGCATTTTGGAACCAACACAATTTTTATATATTAACTAGTATCTTGCTCAATAGAAAGACAGTTGTAAGTGGAATAAGAGGAAGAGGTTTGTCAGGACCGTACTATGTGGGCATTTCCACCTCAACGTGAAAGTAGCAGAACGTCGTGTGTGTGTTAGGTGCACCCGAAACGTGCAAATTCATTCGGCCTAGGGCCTAGTTTGGCCTGAAGACCACAGGAGTCCCTTTATTTTCTTTGTAAATCAAGAACCATCTCCATCAATAACGTATCTTTATTTCCGCGCAGTTACTCTTTATTTTTTTACGTATCCTTAACGAGTTCAATAATATAGGATAACAACATACAGCACTGACTTCTGATCAGACAACTTATTAGACAAACAAACTACGGTACACTAAAACAGAAGGCCTAAAAATAATGTTGTTTATTGTAACGACGAAACCAACAAGCAATATAAATAAATAAATAAATGACGCTTATTACCCATAAACTCATGACACGATAGGTTCATTCAAAGATTTAAAACAAGGAAACAGTGACATTATAAGAATCCATAATGTATCGCAACCCGTGCCATGTAAAGACTTGCACTCTCAGCATATGCCTTGGCTGGTGCTAGGCGCTGAGTTTCAGCGCGCCCTTTTAGTGAAGCACGGAGGAAAATATGGCGTAGGTAATATCATATTCTTGACGCTCTATCGGTGAAGTCATCTGGAAAAACGTTAAACAGAATAGGTGAACGTATTTCCATCAAACAGGAAACCCCCTCAAGTGTGAAATGGTGCATCGACGCGAATAACCTTGTAAGGAATAACCCTTTACGTTATTAATTATAATATTTTCCGAGGTTCACACATCCTTTTTTATTCTCTTATCCTCTTGGTTTGGGGGTTTTCAAAAACAACTTTTATTTCAGGGTGTGTCTGAGTTGGGAATTGAGTACGCCGTGTTATCCCATCAAATATTAAGGTGAATGTTTCTTTGGTCAGTTGGTTTGTCTTTCCTTTCAAAACGGAATTTCGTACGGGTATGGGACAGCGAAGGTTGTAGCCTTTTAATATTCTGCAAACAAAGATGTGAACAAAATCTAAGGAACTTGATAATAATTTATTTTGTAAGTGCCTACCTAAAATGTACATACACCTATCAAACTTCATCATAAAAAATTTGATTCAAATCACACTATGGATATCGTTTTTATATTAAAATTGACTAACAATGATGATGATTATGGCGATGTAGGTATATCATATCTACTGAATACAAAATATTTTTGAAACATTTATAATCATCATCAGTTCTAGCGCTTATCAGAGCCTCTGCCAGGGTCGGCTTTCCTACTCATTCTTCTCCACTTCGCCCGGTCTTCGGCATCCTCGCGTCGTAAGCCGTTGGTCCTCGATCGATCTGCAATATCCCTCACGCCAAGACTGCCACGGATGGACTCATTAATGAATATATAAACATTTATTATGCGTCCCAATAAATATGGTTTAGTTAGCTAATAAACCATAAATCAGTTCTAACCCAGTTTTTCAAAATCCTCAAACGTCTATTTCACTCAAAGAGAGTGTTGCAACCAAAGAAACACTAGAAGATAGGCAGGCGATCAGGGGAAAAGGGGCGGGGTAGGGGCGATAAAACTGCTACGTGACCAACTGAGACACGCAGCGAGGGCATGCTAGTGGCCTTTACGGAAAAAGTAAATCGGTTATTAAACCCCATTCTAATGTTTAATGCTTAGCTAATGGAAAATGAATTTAGATGGAGCTTTAAATTGTTTATAAGGTAATAATTTTCTTCAATACCAAAAGGTAACGCCGCCAACCTTCTTGGAATACTCCCAACACTGTAACATCACATGTACATGCGTAATTATAAAGTTGGTTTGAATTTCGTAACAAATGATCCCATTTTGTATTTTGTTATTTTTATCATAATGTTTTTAACTATTCACACATTTTACATGTAGATATATTCCGGGTTTCCTACCAACCGAAAGTTGGGGCTACCCGTAGACAAAGGAACGCGGTAAAAAACCCGGTACATACTTTTAAAACGTTTGTTTTTTTTTCAAATGTTACGCCACCGTGCACTAGCTTTGTTTGTATTCTCGTATACGCCGTTTTTAAATAGTGAAGTGTATTGGCTTTGCCTGGCCTATTCACTATATCCGGATATCCCTATTTCAAGTACTTGGCGAGCAATAGCCGTTGGATTGCGAATTCACTGCATTCACAATTTCTGCAATTCTGTACAACAATAATTGTGGTTCGAAGTCTCGGCTTACGATCACCATTCTCTACATTATCATCGATTAGATCGTGAACGCCTCGGTCTTCCTCTCCCAACAATTCCATGCACTCCTGCCATATGCACTTACAGGCACAATTATCCGTCCACCCAATAATTTTCCATAATTATACATTTCTGGCGTTACAATCAGGATTTAACTTCATAAATTTTTTATGACCTGAGTGGTTCAGTTGGTTAACATGCCGGTCGCCACGCAGAGGTCCCGGGTTCTGTTACGGTTTTTGGTGTAGTATGTATATAGTAATGAATTAATAAAAATTATTTAAGTAGTTTATTAGTTATTTAATACCCATAACACAAGCTTTGCTTACTTTGGGGCTAGATGGCGCTGTATTTTGTCCAAGCATATTATTATTATAAATACGTGATTTGATAGATAATATGACAATGATTACTTCTGTAATTTAATATTTTTTTTTAACACAATAGGTTTTTGTTTGGTTATAATAATAGTTAATTTTTTCATAGGCTGTTCTAATTGCTGCTGTTACCACTATGCTTTAAAAATTGTAATTGTAATACTGACAATATTGACTTCAGAATCCGCGTCGCTTATTAAGTACTAAAGGGATCTGCTTATAATTTGCTTTATATTGATTATTCCCTCACTTATACAACCTTAATGAAATGTAGGTTTGAAGTAGATATGAAATAAAAGTAGCTACGTAGATACTCTGGGTCACTAAACATAAAATAAAAATAGACATGCAATACATAAAACTAGTTTTGATAAGCCCTTCAAACGATCATTACAATAACGTGTGTTCATAAATTATGAAGTTATTTTAGAAACTGACCTAGAATGAAACTATTTATGTGACACTTCTACAATTGAAGCGCACGTTACACAAGGTACAAGCATTTTATTTTATTAAAATAACAATAATTTCTAAACATGAGTTTTCGAAAATTCGTTACGTTTCTTATACGAGTACAACATTTAGTATGGGACGGGTTTGTGGACTTCATCCTAAAAATGCTGATCGTATGTGGTTACTACCACGAATCTTCAAACAAAACCAGAAATATACTATCTAGAATGTTCTGTGTGTCAATCAACTTGATGAATTGCTCGATTTTGGTGTTTTCTTTTCCGCTACGAGAATCTCGATCACATTTTTCTTGTGCAAGCCTGACGATACTGGAACTGGAATATGCCATTACCGCAATAGTATCACAACTGACTGGAAATTCTTATATTACCAAAGTTACCCGTTTAAGTGTATCAGACACTAACTCAAATGCGGAGAATAGATTGAAGTACACTAAATTATATACTAAATTCGCAATTATTGTCTTCGTACCGGTTATGATTCTTATCTCTTTAAATAAGACATTCGATTCAAAAGTATACTACTTTGCGTACACTACTTTAAAAATTTTCATATTTTGTGGGAAAATTCCTCTATGCATATTTTTCGAAAATATTTGGCAACAACTGCAGATATCTAGAAAGGATTTGGAAAAGCAATTGTCCAGTGTGGAGACAGATGAATTGAAAGCAAAACATATAATGAAATCTATGGAAATTTATAACCATTTACTCAATGCTCTCGATGATGCAAAAACGGCACCAAAAATAACGGTAACCATTAATTTATTGTTTTTATTGTGATCATATTATTGAATACGGACCTAAGTCTCCAACTTCCAACCGACAAATAATGCAAAGAAACTTTTATGAAAATTTTAAACAATTCATCCAAACTCAGCTAAATGCATGATGTAGCAAATCTTCGAAGCGTGTGTCGTCGTGTTCCACCATCTTTGTTTACAGCCTGTATTGTGTTAAAATTATATTTTTATTTTTGCAGATGTTTCTAAGCGCTATTTTCGATTTGCCGAATATGCTGGTGTATGTGTACAAAGTGATAGAATTTCATAATATGCATGGCGATGATTCTGGATATGTTACGGTATGTACTAATCTAAATAAAGACCTTGGCAAAGCCAGAAGGCGAGAGATGCAGCGACAGTGACCAAAATAATACGCAACGGATGGGATTAAGATGTGTATTGTCTCATCTTACATGCAAAGTTATCCTATATATAACCTAAGGCGGGATTAGGGGTGTACGCACACTACAAGACGGTAACGGGTCAAAAAAATACTGGGATAGGGGTTGGTACTCTCTCTCCACCGCCTCTTCCCGCAACAACTACAAAAGTGTCCAAGCCACCATAATAATTATCAAAGTTAAAATAATGTGTGGCGTAACGTAAATAAAAAGTCTTGAATATTTAAATACCGAACACAATTTTAAATCGATGCTCAGTTTGTGGTGCGAAATATACAGATGCAAACAATAAAGGTCACTAAAACTGTCTGCTTTATAAATCAACATTAAAGAAAAGAGTATCTTGAGAATGATCAAATATGAACTAGAAATTTCAAAGGTGACTCTCCTTACAGGCTATGGTTGGGTTGGCGATGGTGATTTTCATATTTCAAGTTCAAGTGTACGCACCAGCCCTGATCATGTCGCGCGCTGAAGGCGAGGCGGCGGCCATCCGAAGCCTCATCGCCAGGCAGACGCTGTATGCTTATGGTAACTAACTAAAACTTGCAACAGACGTTTGGTCGGCTCTAGCCAAAACGAAACGGCTTTTACTAGTTTAAGCACTTATCGAAAATACGTATAGTCCACTCCACTCCGGATCCAGAATATAATTAAAAATAAACCATGATTTAGAAATCTTTGCCCTATCCTTGTCTGTCTTGGCGATCTTGTGCAACCTCGTAATAATAGTTAGACCCGGGGTCAAGAGGTTTCTTTTCACCATATCCCTCCAACGGAAAATACTAGACTGGTTGCTTCAATGAAATATTTTACATCTTAATCCTCTCACACATCTACGTACGGCTGAGCCTGCGCAACGAGCGCGTTTGTCTGTTCTTGATCTGTCGAATTCATTCTATCTGTTTATTGGACCGAGTAATAAAATTATTAGAGGTCTCTATTGTTACTAAAGGGCAAATAATTTTTATATTACAGGCTGTCCAGAACATGTTCAGGGGTCCTCGCTAATTTATCCTGTGTCTCCACAGATGACAGTCTGAAGGACGCCATAGAAGACGCTCTTAAAATCATGGCCCTGCGGCCATTCCAGTATACTGTATGGCGCTGCTTCGCCGTCAACTCCAAGCTGCTCATCACTCTCACCAATCTCAATGTCACTTACGCTATCCTTATGGTTCAGACTTTTCACTTCAAATAGGTACTTCGAAATGCAGTAGTCTACATTCTGCACTACAAAGGTATCATAGGGGTTCATAATTAGCTCTGCATTGTTTGTCCTCTCAATTACAGAACCTTTGTCAGAACAGAAGAAGTCTGAACTTGATATTAGATAAAATTGACTACCTAGGTACTCTAGACACACACTCCGAAGCCGAACTAACCAAAGCAAGCTCCGACATCTGATACTCACATGGCTAGAGACCCTCAGGTATCTCTACCTAATGACAGAATATATAATATTCAGTATTTGATGTAGATGCATTCCATCAAATCTAAAATGTTGCGTAACAGATAAATGGCAAAAATACGTGTCTAATTAAAAGCAAGAATAACAGAAGGAATATAATTGCAACAAAATGATTCTGATGTTAAGCCAATTACTAACTTTGATGTTGGGAAACAATACAATAACAAGGATTTAGAGTTGGGACAAAGACGGCATTCAATGAATTAAGTACCTACCTACTTGCTGCGTAATTTTGCAAAACATTAAAGCAAAATTATAATCGCAGAAATGTATGGGTAACTCGGAAACGTAATGGCGGATATACCTATTTACGTTCATGTAAATGAATACGAGTTTGAAGACTCGTTAAGCCTTTTTAATCAATTATCTTTTGCAGCGACTTCTTCTCCGTTGTTTTTGAAAAGAGAGTTGGTTTTAAAGAAGTGGCATTCGTGACATACTATTTTAAACCATATTATTTTTTTGTTTACAATTTTGAAAGTGAACTTACAAATACTTTCTTATAACAATAACTTGAGAGTTACATAGCCAACATCTTGAGATTGAGTTATATCCCGTATTGTAAACGACCATAGGCCATACGACCAGGGGTAAGGCGGTAACGGTTGTTTACTACCTATTAAAAATTAAAAAGTCCATAGGCTGTTGCAACAAATTTAAACTAGGTACTAAATATGGGACCAAGGGCATTTTTTATCTTTAGAATACCTTGATTAGATAGTTAAAGGTTTATCTTTTTTTCTATGTTAATGAATTGTTGTTCCAATATCCCGTTTCTTATTCATAAATATTGTAACCTCAATTTGTTGAACTAGTAAGGTAAAAGTTTTGCAATATGTCAGTAGATTCTCTAAGCCTACGTATTTGACGAATCCGAGCACGCGATCTGTTTCCACTACTAACATAAACTTCAGAGCTGTAAAAATATAATTAACAAAAAGTAGAATCTGATCGCGTGATCTGATTCCACCAAAACTTTCTTTAGACTATGTGCGTGTAGCGATGTGATGATCCTTGTAGATTTCGATTACCTATATAAATGTAATTTATTAATTATTTTTTAATATTATTAATCTTATGGTCTTTTGTGCACACTACCAGACTAACTGATAGTGGACGGTGTACACGACAAGTGTTGATAAAAAACCGCAAATCGATGTACATGTACATAGCCGTTTGGTACACGGGTACTTTAGGTTACAACAATCATTATGAGTGGTAGTTCTTAAAAATATTCCCATGGGGGGAGCGGTGTTGACGTCATAAATTTTTTGTATGGGGTTTGAATTTTTTTTTACAGAAACCGATCTTGTTTGGCTTCATGTTTGGGTTCTAAAAATATACCAAATGTTTTCTAAAAATTCAAGAAATATTTTCAAAACATACCAAGTTTGGGCTCTTCGTCGATTTGCGGTTTTTTTTCACGTAGCTCGACCACTATGACATACAGAATGAAATTTCTCCAGATACCATACATTATGTTACCTATGCGCTAATTTATATAAAGACTTTATTGAAAGTTGTCCACTTTCGGTTTCCCGAGGCGTAACCCGTTGTAACCCGCATCGGTTCGAAACTTTGTGAACTTTGATCCTTTTTTACCCCGAACCAAAAAGTACTTAATGAAAATAGTGTAACGAAGCTAAACATAGGCGGTGCTACACGCTCGATATTTATCGCGATACGTTTCGTCGATACGGATCGTGAATTTCTGATTATCTAGAAATTCTGTGATCCGTATGACGATCCGTGAGTGTTACACACTCGATGAATATCATGATCCAGGATCGTAATCCACGTATCACGATAAACATCGCCGTCTAACATTCCCCTTACAATTGTTACAATATAGAGAACATCTCCCTACAAACTACAGGTTCTAATTTTGAAAATTGGTTCAGTAATTCAGAGATACCCTTCTAAATGTATGAGTGTAATAAATGTGTTTTACTGTTTACTAAATACGTTTTATTACGTTACCATCGATAATAACGGACACAAAATACCGCCCATTTTGTATAATCGTAGAACACACAAACGGTCAGCTTCAAACGTCGGCCCATTATCCAAAAAATAAAACACAATTTGTTTAACATTTCGTTTGTACGTGATTCAATTAATTTGACTCATTGAAACGATGTGACAGATGCCAATTCATCGCGCGATGGGCGCAGTGTTTGCTCTAGCAATTAAAAACGCAAGTTGGTCGTTCTAATTATTTTGTCTGTTACCTTAAACAATTTACAAACGAATCTGAACCTTATTATTGATACAGTAAAGAGTATCAACGTGTGAGCGGACAGAATTGAATATTTTTGCAAAAATAAGGCCTACTCACCGGCTTTGTTCATCGTATTTAGATAATTGGATCGATTCATAAACTCCATTTTGACGTCCGTCGTCATTGTCCAAGGTATCCAGTATCAACGTTTCAGATTAAACTCCGTAATGGATTACGTTTTCAAACTTTGTTTTCCTCGTTCCCGGGGCTCGTGTTTCAAAATATTCGCTAAAACGTATCGCTGACTGCTTTACAGGTAGATTGGCTTCGTTTTGCGATGTGTGTCTTGCGAAGACTGTTTATTGAATGCTTTGTTTGTATTTTTTATGAGCTATTTTATTGACGTATGCTTATAATATCAACCTAACGTAATCAATGATGGTGATTTCAGCATACAGAAACTGCTAAACAGGTAGATTTCTCGTTATTCAAGGCTTTGTTTGTGTTGTTTTGTTGATGAGCTATTTTATTGACGTAACGTTTGGCGTAACGAAACCTAATTTCATTTATGTGGCGTGAAGGATGTTAGACGGTCTAGAACGCAATATGACTTGGTGACATCAGGAGGGGATTCTCGAGCTATGACATCTCTAATTGGACATTTAGTTAAAAATAAATTATTAAAACGTCACTGAAATTGATCTTCGACAATATACATTTGTCGAAAATAGTCAAGAAAATATTTTTTTGCTGCTATAGACAATTCAATGTCATTATCAATGGAGATATATGGCTAGAAAAAAATGTCAAATTCAAAATTTACAGCGCGAGAATTAGGCAAAGCAAAACGTCTGGCAGTGACTATAGTTCGTGCTAAATGCATTGGCAATAGCGGGCCTTGATCTCTCTGTCCACTGCTGGCACTATTTTATGAAAAATAAATGAAAACTTCAAAAGTTTTCTATTTAGTGAAATTGTAACGATATGTCTATTTAAAGCGTTGCAGCTATCGCTTCGACCGCTAACAAATAGGTTATGATTGAAAGGTCAATGACTGATATTGCCAGTCCATTTCCCACGAATTATAGGTGCACAAAACTGCGACTAGTAGACCTTATGATAATCCATATGATAATATGGAGTAAGGGGTCAGCTTACGGAACACATAAAATTACTTGCATGTGTTCTATAGGTGTATAGAGTATGACTGTACCGATAGTTCTAGACTAGACGTCTTGATTCGATCTTGCAAATAAATTCTCAATCTATTTTTGCGAAGGAGTAATGGGGTTAAAACCGTCCATCTCAGACTTTCCAATAAAATGGAAAAAAACGTGAGCACACTTGGAGTGGGCAATAAATCTTTCACCAATTTCTTTTTACCCTCCTTAAAATGGTTTAATGGTTTAATTACAGATTCTTCACTGTGTATATTACCATTTTTAGAGATACTTTTAAAAAAAATAGCGCTCAGAATATTTCCGCACGATTTGCTATCTTGCTTCGCTTCCTTTTTTGTTCCTAATTCTTTTTCTAAATCCTTCTCTGTTAGGTAAGTTAAGTTCATATCTTGACTTATGACTATTTGTGAAATTTACTTAAACCTACTCAGTTTAGTTAGTGTTTAAAATTATGTTTACTTTCATGATCTTTCACCGCCCTGAAATCAGCTCAGCTCAGCATCAGCTCTCCGGTTGACTGGTAGATAAAGCTATGAAGCTTTAAGTCCACTGATGTACGTAACAGTGTGTAAACTTTAAATAAATAATAAAAATATTGGGTTAAATTAATGTGTTATTTATGGGATACACAGGTGCTTCAGTTTTTGTATGATACACATACATAGGTATATAAAGTATTTATATAGGTATATATAAGTAGGTAATATACATGGCAAATCATAGCTTTCTTTATCTCTAATTAAACCGCGAACAGACAGACATGACCAAACTATAAAGGTATCCTTGAACTCCTTGAAAAATTTACTAACGTAAATTTTTTCTCTAACGCGAACATGCAACATTTACGTCAGAAAATTTTTCTCTATGACTATGGTACCCTAAAAACCACTAAAGCACTCTTCCCGCCTTCGTTTTCCGATATTATCTAAATCAAATGCGAGTGGAAATGTCGCAAGTTAGTAGGTACCTTCGCGCCGCTTCCTCGCAAGTCTTGCTGATATGGTTTCACTGGTTTCCATACACGATACGCGGTACAATTACATTTGGGGTACGATGTTATTTCTGATACGGTGTTGAGAGACGAATAAAGAAACCACGGCTTTTCTTGCTTCGTCCAATTTGTTTTAGATGTATCTATACTAATAAAATTATAAAGAGAAAAGATTTGATTGTTTGTTGGTTTGTCTGCTTGTAATGGATAAACTCAAAAACTACTTAACGATTTAAAAAAATCCTTAAATCTATAGAAATCTACATTTTTAGCGAGTAACAGGATATACTTCATCCTTTAAAAAAATTAGATCCTTCGAAATTTGCAATAATATAAACTAAGGTATCAAAATGTTGCATGTTCGCGCATAATTTCCGATCGGTTTCACCTCCATCTATGCTCTATGTAATAGAGCTTTATAGCCTTTGAGAAAAAGTCATTGCATATGACGTTATGTACAATTATGATCCATTAAGTATAAATAAATAATCGTGGACAAATTCACACAGCGCCATCTAGCCCCAAAGTAAGCAAAGCGTGTGTTATAAGTGCTAGATAACTGATAAACTACTCATATACTATTAAATACATATCATACATAGAACACCCAGACCCGTAACAGAAATTACAATTCATCATTTCAATTTCTCTCCGGCCGGGAATCGATCCCGGGACCTCTTGCGTGGCAGACCCCTTGGTGGTTGACCACTGAATCACTCAGGTCGTCGAAAGTATACCTACCTAATTGTATTACTGTTCTTGGCAGCGAACCAATTTTAGGTATCATATTATCTAATATAACGGGGGCCAACGATTTGTAAATAGGTATACAATCAAAATATGTATCCGGTAGTGTGTAGGTAATATAGCACTAACCTCCTCTTTTCATCGCTTGCAGGATGAACGACTCGTCCAGGATAGATAATAGCAGGGTACCGTACAAATACCTTCAAGGCCTGAGTGAATAGGCTGTTCCTAGACACGCATGCTTCATCTTCGGCCGCATCGTCACTTATCACCGGTTGAGAAGCCGGTCAAATGCCTACCTAGTCAAAAAAGTTCTTACAGGCAGATCAGCTATTTCTTCCGAAAACACCGCATTTTCTTTTGCATATTTTCAATGGGTACATAAATCTCTAACCCATCTACCAAGCATGGAGATGGCGATACTCTAACGAGGAGGTGGCTTAAATCCAACTGAACTTTTGCGGGCTGTTCTGTACACTGATATGATGACGTACCTATGTTATGGTTCGTATCATTACAGAATTCTTGCTCAATAAGACACAATCATCTGTTAAAGACGTCTGTCGGAATGTAAATGAGGCGATTTCGCACGAGTCTTGCTCCCTTCCCCGACAATGTCAATAGGAGGCTTACGTGACCCAAATATGGCGGCATTCAGTATGCCACAAGACGAATATACCAGATCCTGGAAAGGGTATAAATTCAAAGGGTTTTTGTGTGCGAACGTTTTTATAATCTCGATGTTTACGAGCACTTTATTGGGCTTTAAATATGGGTTTTATTATCCCGTGTGAAGGTCTTTACAGTGTCGTGGATCGGTGTGATGATCGATCATGCGTGTTAGTCTTAATGGGTGTGTAAGCTTATGACGTAAAAGTGTTTGTCTGCAAGCTAACTTCATCATCATTTTGGCGTTAATATCCCGATTGTGTTCTCGCGCACGAGAGTCCGAGCTCCGCCTTGACCATGATCCGGGATTGCTAGATCAGGTGGAGCGACTACCATCTGACCTCCGTGATCCTGCCATCAGAGAAACCTGACCAAATTGGTTTCAACACGATGTTTTCCCTCACCGTAAGAGCATCGGTTAGTATTCAACTAACTACTACTGTACATAACTCAGAAAAGAGTCATTGGTACATGGCGGCGGTGGGATTCGAACCCGGTATCTCTCGCTTACGAGTATACCTTAACTTCTAGGCCACTGACGCTCCAAACCTCCTTAGCAAGCTTACATCCTTCTTTACGAGCTCGTACAGACGACTAAACTACTACCTAATACCGATTTCACGAGAGAAAAGAGCACGGATTCCGCTCTCGTCGTCACGTACTTTTATAAATTATATAAATCGCGCTGGGGCTTTGGCCTCTGCTGCGGAAAACCTCAAGCGGAGCAAATACGGTAGTTTAGTGCAAGATTTCGTATTTCAGCCGTTTGTGGTGGAAACTTTGGATTTTGGCTCTGGGCTGGGAAAGTTCTTCAAAGAACTTTTGAATAATTAGCCGACACCACTGGTGGCCAGATAGCTGGCACGTTCCTCGGTCAACGGATTAGCATCGATGTCCAACGAAGCAACGCAGCCACTATTCTTGGCACCATTCTGGAGGGCAGCAGTGTAGATGACATTTTTAATATTTTTTTTTGTTTGGTGTACATTTTTGCTGTAACTGTAAATATTTTGTGTTTAACCTAATAAATGTATTTTAGAAAGCTTATTTTAAAATATTTCCAGAAACAGATTGTATAGAGACAGTACTAATTAGTGCTGGAAACGAGGTGTTTCACCAAACTTATCATTAAAAGAAGGGACAACCCAGCTGATGAATAATAATAGCTGTCTATATTAAGGTTTCTTATTTACATATCCTTCACCGTATGGTGCCCCTTACCAAGGCTCAATAAGAACCAATAATTCCTTGCCAATTTCTTTGGCAGGATATTGAAAATAGTCTGTGGCAGAGGACAATATGCGATGACGGATCAATATTTTTTCTAGGTGTAAAATTAGAGCATAGGTCGTGTCAGCTCATGTCAATGTGTGTGTTTAACATGGTTTAATAGAAGACAAACACTTGATAGCACCATAGCACCATTACTTTAATGTCGTCTGTATAAGCATTTTTCATCCGTACAAAAGTAACAGTAACATGTAATTTTAGGCTGAATATTTTCCATTAAAAAATTTATTGTTATTATTATTGTATACTGTATAGACATTTAGTATAACGAACCAATAACCACAGTAATTTTACTATGCCATAACTTACCGCCATCTTAAATATCCGCAATACTAAAGAGCCGAACGCGATCCGAACCGCATGGCTCGGTCCCGGAATTCTGTCCTATGAATTTCGGTTATTTTCAAATAAACCCGGCATAGTGTTTGCAATTAGGAAATTAATTAATTGTGAGAGCCACACAGCCAACCGCCCGGGCTGTGATGATCCGGGCCATAATCCGCTCCGAAATATTTAGCGCACAGCCCGTAAATTCAGATCTGGATTTCTGGGATCTAGATATAGCCCTGTCATTAAAAGCTCTTGCTTTAGCAGTGGAGGGAGGGCTTAAATCTTTGCTGCCAGAGAAACGTGTTCTACGGAGTCGGCACTGTTCTTAGAGGTACCCCTTTAATTGCAAACGTTATAAGACCTACCTACTTCTATCAGACCGGCAGTACACTTGTTTGCCACCTTAGTAGTTAAAAATGAAGGAGTAACTGCCGTAACATAAATATTGAGAACAAACTTTGGAGCGCACATTTATTCAAATTCAGACTTTTAATTGATGTCTCACTATGACACTGTCACGGCGATATTATTGGCTTTAATAGCTCTCCACCGCGTCAAAATAATATGATATTGTAATTGCAGTACACCGTCAATACCTTATCTAATATTATCTTTATGTAAATGTGGCGATCGAGCATTATCTATCATTGAGAGTTAAAAATACATTTGTCATTTTATTTCTGTCGTTTGCTGAAAGCAATTCTTTTAGGGTCGGTTTTTCAATTCTCAGATAAAAATTATTCTGCCCGTTAAAGTAATATACTGCCAAATTAAAACAATCCCTTTTTTTTGCGCCCAACGCAAAGGAAATGGGCACCCTCCGGTATAGCGGTTGGGAGGGAGGAGGTGAACTGTCATGAGTATCCCACCCGGCCGGCCGGACTGGTTATGCACGACTCGCCAACAAAAACCTATGCTCATACGTACTAAACACCCCCTGGGAGCTCCTGTAGCCATAAGGGCCTTTCAGGTTTCATCGGATGCTACACCCCGTGGGGACGGAGTGCGCTCAACGTCACTCCTTACGGAGCATACGCTGGAGAATTTATAACGAGACCCCAGAAGGGGGTCCCGCTGCTGTGGATTGGGATTGGGGGCCTACGGGGGCCGCTGAAACGGCAGGGAGGGGCTCTGTCGAGTCGTCCTGAGCCTCCAGGAGGAGGTTCAGGGCGCTCGACAGTTCGTCGGGGGGATCCGTGAGAACGTGTCTCGGTCTCCGTACCACGTGGCCGGAGACCGGGCGGGAAGCGTAGGCTGCTGCCTCTCGCACGAGCGGATTGGGATGCTCCTCCGCGGCCTTGAAAAAGGTCTCGGAGAGCGTTCTAAGAAACTGCTGCAGGGTAGGCAGGTCCATGTCGTGGTGTAGGTCCGTATTGCGGACGTACCATGGAGCCGCCGTTGCCCTACGGCAGAAGATGTTCTGCACAATTTGCAGTTTCTTAATGACGTGGGAGCTCGCGTGAGCGAAGACGGGGGAGGCGTATGTCAACACCGGTCGAATGCACACCTTGTAGAGGGTTCGCTTGTTCCTGAGGGATTAAACAATCTGTAATACTTTACTTATATATGAAGTAATGATACCATTTTATTTTAGTCGCCTAATAACTTATCAGACTGATATGTTTTATCTGATGATTGCAAAATTGGCCCTTATACATTTAAGTATACTAATAGTTTAATCAATAGTACTCTGTGCCCGTCACTGTTATGGGAGATATTACGATACAGATTAATATGCTTGCTGTTATGTACCTAGGTGTGCGTCAAAATTGTTCCACCGTGCCCTTTTTATTATCGAACAACGATCATCTTTGTAGACGTCCCACCATCTCGTACTAAGCGTTTTGCATCCACTTTTCCTATGCGCACTACAAAGGACTGGAACTCTCTGCCTGAGTCATTGTTCCCTGATAAGTATAACTTTGAATGTGTATAGGTATCTTCTAGGCACTCATACTACATCTTCGACCTCATCGTTGCTTTCCATCAGGTGAGTTGAGGTCAAATGCAAGCCTATTGACAATAAAAAAAGAAATCTCTTCGTTGCTGCAACTGAGCATTCGCTGGTGAGATTTGTACCCTAATACTCTTGTTCAATCTCAAGCGTATACTATTAACTCCAACTTCAGTGAACGAGGAAAGAGCATAGCTGAACAAGTTTCTCTGATATTTGTCTTTATGAGGTTCTAGGTACAGGATGTTATCTACAAGAGCAAATGATTGCAATTTAGATCTTGTAAACTATCGTTAGTGACCATGTCCTTGTGGTTTCAATTCATCACATTAAAAAGTATTTTAACCGTGGCTTTGGGAGTAGAGAAGCATTTGCCTATTTGGAGCCGTAGCAACGTATCTAGGAGTTTTATGTATTATAGCACAGGCGTTACTAATACTCTCTATCAGAGCCTCAAGTCCGCTAATTTGCTTGAATTGAATAGATTGAAACGCTCCATCAAATTGTAATAGATTGTGTAATAGAAGTGATTCGATTACAATTCAATCAAGCCATTTGTAAGTTAGCGGACTTGAAACCCTGGTGGTGTGGTGTTCTACCCACTTCCTTTTTAGGGAAAACGTTAGGAAATTGATTGTTTGATATAAATCGTATATTTTACTTATTGCTTCCAAAACAAGCCACATCCTGTATCTGTAAGTAGCAAGAGACTTCTCAAGATTAGCGAGTTAGGCATAGAGGCGGAATCAGTAGGAACTTAGTGGGAACTTTCTCAATTTTCCTATTTGTACGGACGAGTATGGATGATATTGCAATGCTAGGCTTTTTTATTGGTTGTTGTTTGTAAGTGTATCTGTTAATGTTTATTAAAAATTCATAGAAATCAAGTTTTCCGCGAAATTATTAGATTTGAAATGTAAATGTAATGAATGAAGAATATTCATATCTTTTTTACTTAATAAAATTGATATTTTTCCCGTTTTAGACCTTAATTTAGAGGAAAGACTTATTGCGAAGACCCCATCTAGTGGGATAAGGGCAGATAGATGATGATGATACTAGTTCGTAATGAGACCCCCCCCTCCCCCCTCCACACAAGAATATTTTTTTCTACATCCTGCATAGTGCAATAGGTAGGCACTAAAGAGCAGCAACAAATACTAAAAACAAACAAAGTAAACGTTGCTCTGGTATCGAAGTCTTGTTTGTATTAATAGTAAAGTGAGATTTCTAAGCTAGGTAGGTTAGGGTAGGTTGTGTGAGCTAGGTAGGTCAAATTTCGAGAATGATGTCAATCGACGAATCCAACTCGGTTGGGCAGCGTTCGGGGAGCTACGCCATATATTTTCGTCCTAATTACCGCAGTGTCTCAAGACGAAGGTCTTTGACCAATGTGTGTTGCCAGTGATGACTTACGGAACTAAAAAGTGGCCGCTCACTGTTGGCCTTATAAGAAAGCTCACTGTTACCCAAAGGGCAATGGAAAGAGCTATGCTTGGAGTCTCTTTGCGCGATCGAATCACAAACCAGAAGATCAGCAAGCGAACTAAGGTCACCGACATAGCTCTAAGGATTGCCAGACTAAAGTGGCAGTGGGCAGGGCACATAGCTCGAAGAACAGTTGGCCGATGGGGTAGTAAAGATCTCGAGTGGCGACCACTAAGTTTCCTGAAGGAGTTGGGATGGCAGGAACAGTAGTATATCTTGGAATATGTAAGTTCTCCGCCGCAAAACAGGTGCAAGATCGTCGGCATGCGGAAAACGTACAGATACCTGTATCTATCTATCTCTATCTGACACCTGCACCAGCCGGGGATCCGCGAATACGTTATCGGATTTTGAGATAGATGTATTCTCGTTTAATTAAGATTCCAATGTCGTAGCGATCTGGAAACACTGCTGCAGGAAGCTTTTCAAAATGCAGAAACCTTGGTACATCTTCAGTCTGACTTGCCACATGACAGGATGGGCAATTTTTTTTTAGAAAATACAACCCCAGGGGTTCTGTCTTCGAACTGCTCGCCTCTAGTCAAACGTTTTTAATTGTGGTTTTCATTAATAAATATTAAATTTGTTTTTAATTGCATTGGCGACACCAAAGCCTTTGGTTCAAAAATAGGGAAAATCAGCGTTATATATCAAAACCTTTAATTTTTCATTTCCGGAAATCAAAGTTGTATACCATTCGAATAAAGGCGCAGCAGCAGCAGTTCAAAAACAAAGGCCCTGGGGTTAATTTTTAAAAACAAATTAGGAAATACGGTTTAAAAATATCCCTAAACCGCATAACTGAGCTATGCTGACGACATGGTGCTTCTCAGTCCCTCAATTAACGGACTGAATCGACTGATTGCCATCTGTGAGCGCTATGTTGCAGATCATGGCTTGCGATACAACGTAGCGAAAACACAGTTCATGATTTTCAAAGCAGGCAAAGGTCCGGAGAGAATTCCCAAGTTGCTTTTGAATGAGGCTACCATTCAGAAGGTGGAGCAGTTCAGGTACTTGGGTCATATTTTAACAAGCGACCTCAGTGATGACGCCGACATTGAGAGGGAACGGCGTGCCATGGCCGTCCGTTGCAACATGATTGCGCGCAGATTCGCCGGGTGTACACGTGATGTGAAGCTGACATTGTTTAGAGCATATTGTTTATGCTTTTACACATGTCAGCTCTGGGTCCGGTACACCCAGAGAGCAATGAGTGTCATTAGGATACAATATAATGACGCATATCGTATCCTTATGAAGCTGCCTCGTTGCTGCAGTGCGTCTCACATGTTTGCCGCGGCAGGGGTCGCCGATTTCTTCGGGGTCTTTAGATCCCGTATCGCGGGATTTTGGAATCGGTTACGGTCGTCCAAGAATGACATCCTGGCATCCTTGACAGAGTGCATGGACTGCTCCATCTTCAAACAATGGGTCCACGTGCATCACGCTAAAAATAAAAAATGACGATGTGAAGACTAAAAATTATTATTAAGACTTAAGCATGACTTAAAGCCATTTTTACGTAAATTTTATTGTTATATTTTTTATTATTAATTTGTGATATGGGTGTAATTCATTACTTTGCCTGAAATAAAGAAGATTTATTATTATTATTTATAACAACCTCGTGGTGTCTCAATCGACCAGTGAGATTCGAAAATGGGAATCTTTTCATTTTCCCCAAACCAGTGTTCACAAACTCATGAATAATGCAACAGAAACAAGGTATTGTTTGCAATTACCAACGCACACCATTAAAGCATACCATGCACACAGGGTTTTTTTTCAGTATTTGTTTCTGCTTCCAACTTTCGCCCGATGCGTTGAAAGTTAAATTAATTTTAAGCAGAGGTGGACATATGAATAAAGTTTGTGTAATGTCAAAGCTATGAAGCTTGTTTTCGCATTTTATTTATGTTGACTCGTTTACAAAGGATACAACATTAATTGTTGTTGTTGTAGGTCTACGCAGAGAGGTTTATTAAAATATAATCACAAGAAAGGGGAAATGGGGATGGGAGTTTCTTTTTATACTTTAGTGACAAATACGAGCACAATGAAAATGAAAATGAAAATGAAAAGGTATTTATTGAATTAGGATTACGTGAATCTTTCAAAAGTCAAAAATCTAACGGAAAACAAAGGGAAGTTAAGCGAGCTCATCCAGGTAGGGGGCGACGCATGCAGACCGATCAGCGCGCGCGAGGGCTTACCCCGGCGAGACACCGGGCACCGATACGCGCCACGCACATAACGCCTAGGCGAAACATGTGCGGCGCGCGCCCGGCCCCAGCCAGCCCGCCGGCGCTCACACCCGCACGCACCAGCCGGCCTACCCGCGTCGCCCCCTGAGCTCGGAACAAATAAGTAAAAAGAATGTCGTCTGTCTGTCAGTATGCCGCTTCAGTTAGGAAAATGACCATCTGTGGGAAAAAGAAACGGCAAGAAACCCACAGGTACATTTAAATATGATTACATTGCATTGATACATTTGTCAATTTAATTTGAGTGAGCTGTCTTGATTGGAATATGATGTGAACCTCTACAAATCGGTCAAGACAACTAAAAATAAAAATAAATTAAATCATAAAAAATGGCACAGCAAAAGCAGGCCAGTCCACCAAGGCAGCACCCGTTCACGAGCATGATGCAGGGCCCAGCCATCGTCCAATTCAACCATATTTGAGGGAAGAGAACGACCCGACCCCCACGCCACCACCAGGCAGACTTTTAAGTGAGCATGCGCTGCCAATGCCATACACATTAAAAAAAGATTTGTTATTCAATGACCATTACATATCAAATCATCCTCACCCAATTAACAAAATTGTAAATTTATAAATAACTTCCTATTTCGAAGAGCTAGTAGTACACCATACATTTTTGTCATTGATATATTCATCAATTTTATAATAGGCTTTTTTCATTAAAGTTGTTTTCAGCTTATCTTTAAATTGCATATAAATTGCATTGCAATGTGCATAACTTATATGGCATTTAAAATGTTTGAGATGAGGATAATGTTTCTTAGATTTTGTGAATAGCGTTATTTGTAATAGCTTGGTATAAAACAGCTTCTGTATCAGAAGATAATATATTTAACACTTTATGTTGTCACTTCGTGATGGAACTCCATTATTATGAATTAAATCACTTTTAAAATATAACATCATTGCCTGAAGATGAGTAATTAGAAACCGGTTGCAATTTAATAAAATTTGTATAATAAAGTGGAACTTGTGTACAAAAAGAGATTTAATTCAGAAGATAATATCATATATATAACATATTATGATATAATAATAACATTGATGAGATACATCAATAATATCATTTACTAGCTTTCTTGCCCGTGACTTCATATGCATAAAATTCTACTACTACGTTCCGGACTCGTCCTTTGGGAACTACATTGAATTTCAAGAAAAACTATAACCTATGCTATATGATATAATAGCTTTCTATAGATGAAATCATTTAGATTTTAAGTTTATCAATTACAAACAAAACAATTTTCACTCTTATAATATTAGTATAGGGAAAGTTGGTATTTATAAATAAATTGGTAGATTTATATTACCCCTTACCCCTTACCCCTTCCCCCCGGACCGCCGATAGGTGCAGACATGCTAGCGTATTCTTTATTTTTAATCCGTAATCCGTATTTCTTTATTTTTCGAAAAAATTAAATAAATTCAGTGAAAATAAATTACTACAAAAAAATAGGAGTGCAGAAGGTAGAAGGAGTTCAACAGTTTGCGCCGTTTAGCCGAGTCGTCTACTGGTAACGTACGCCATTTTTGCAAAACAGCATACGCCATTTTGCAAAAACTCAAAAGCCACGCCCATAAACTGCATCATTTGTCGACTCTTCGCTCCGCCCCCAAAGACTGCGCCTATCCGTGAGTTGAAACTGACGCCATTTTGAAGGTATAGCAGTCGCACGCGCAGGCTCCGCTCTGATTGGCCAGACAGAACTGTGGGTACTACGAAGCTCTGTGACCCTAGTACAACGCCAGCTGTATTACTGCCTACACTTTGCTGCGAGGCTGTGATACGAGTTGTGTTATTTTACTACCTACACTTTTCTGCAAACCCAGTACATAGAGCGGCAACATGGAGAGCAAGCCTTCTGATTTAATATCGGAGTTCGAAATGTCGGTGTGCCTTACTGAGGGTGAAAATTCCCCGGACGTCACCCCGCAGGACCGTATTACACATCGTACGCAGGCTAGACAGGAGGCCTATCAGTCGAACGCGGTGAGCGACCAGTTAATGAATTTCAGAGAGGAGGATCTCTCAGAAAAAGGAGCTATCCGATTTAAAAGCCACCCTTATGGATGTACGTCAATCAAATCAGAATATAGAGGGCTCCGTTGCTTTCCTGGCGGCGCAGAACGAGGAACTGAAAAAGCAAGTAAACTCCTTAGATACACAAATTAAAGAAGATAGGCAATATATAATCTACCTTGAAAATAAAATCGAGGATATGCAATTGTTAAGCCGGAAAGCAAATTTGGAAATAAAAAACGTTCCGAAAAAAGAAAAAGAGACGAAACAGGATCTCGTTAACATGGTCATAGCACTATCCGAAACATTGGATCATAAAGTTACCAAATCAGAGATCAGGGACATTTATAGAGTACGTGGGAAAAAGCCGGAGCAAAATAGTACACCGATTATAGTCGAAATAAACTCTGCTCTACTTAAGAATGATATATTAAGGATGGCAAAGACTTATAATTCCAGAAACAAGGTCAAACTCTGCGCGAAGCACCTGGGACTCAAGATACACGAGGATACGCCGATTTTCCTATCCGAAAACCTGACAGCTAAGGGCTCCCGACTGCACTACTTGGCTCGGGACCTAGCAAAATCAAAGGAGTACAGGTTCTGCTGGACGGCTTATGGAAAAGTGTATGTCAGGAGAAGCGAAAACTCACCCATCATTTTGATAAGAAGTGAAGAACAGGTGCACAGGCTCATGATGGACGATTGACTAGCTATACATTGGATAATATATTCTGTGGATTATTTTATCAAAACGAAAATCATTCACCTATTTTTTTGCTATATATTTGTAATAATGTTACACACGAATCCTACTTCTTCACACACAAAATTACACACTACAAATCATCTCTATTTACTCTTATCTTACATTGACTTATATACATATTTATATACAAAAAACACACACGTATCACATAACCCACTTTCACACACTCGTCATCACACAAATTTGAAAACTAATACGAAACAATCACAACAAAACTCTATAAAAATTCTGCCTATAACAATCTACATACAACAGGCAGGTAACGAAAATATGATGTGTCTCTGTTGTAATGCTCGTCAATTATGGATACAATGAGTACTGTGAATGAAATAGATAGTATAGAAATAGCGCAATCACTTGTGTGCCAGATTGGCGATTTGTCTAAACATTTTCATATAAAAAGCTCAGATCTAACAATAGTTGCACAAAATATAAGAAGCATTTACAGCAATCTGGATGACCTGCAGATAACATTATCTAACTTAGAGTTTGACATTGATGTCATGGTATTGAGTGAATGCAGACTAAATACTAATAAATTAATTCCTCAAATAAATAATTATAGCTGTTATTCTACAACTAATCACGTTAATCAATGTGATGGCGTGGTAATGTACGTCAAACGGTCTCTTATAGCTAGTGTTAAGGAGGTGATGTTGAATCAGGCGTCTTGTTTGCAATTAACTACCCAAGATTCAGTGATTCTGGGTATTTACCGATCTCCATCTAATGTAAATGTTGGCGATTTTGTTTCGTCTCTTAGTGACTACTTGGAAACTATTAAATCTTATAAAAATATTATAATAGCAGGTGACATTAATATAAATATAACCTCTAAGCCTAATGAACAGAGACAAGAATGTATAAATAGACTAAGTTATCTGAATATGTTGGCTGAACATGGACTACTACCGGGTCACTCGCTGCCTACCAGGGGCAATAGTTGCTTAGACCATTTTATACTCAAGATTGACGGACATAAAAATACTGCTTCTATTGCCATTCTTGAGACCTCTGTTACGGATCATTGTATGACGTTTCTAGCTTTGTCTGGTGTTAGAAGCTTAAACAAATGCCCTAAAACTGCTACAAAAATTGACCTAGAGAGAGCTCTAATCTGTTTGAAAAATGATAACATATTGGAATTATGCTCTGTCAACGACCCCAATACACTGACCGCTTTACTAATTAATAAAATCAGAAATTGTTTACTAGAAAACACCATAACATCACCGGTACCACGACAGAAACGCACAATAAAACCATGGATAACCTCGGGTATTTTACGATGTATTCGAAATAGAAATGCTATGCAGAAAAAACTAAAATCTGACCCTGAAAATATCACGCTGAAAATAACATATAAGCGATATCGAAATCACTGTAATGACCTTATCAAAAAACTAAAACGAAATTATGATAGACAGCAACTACAAAAACACAAGAAAAATCCTAAATATATGTGGAAAACCGTAAACAGTATAACTCATAGAAAGCAACGTATGGATCATAATCTAAAGCTGTTGGATATTAAGGCCTCTCCAATTGAATCAGCCAATTTCGTTAATGATTATTTTGCAACTGTAGGTAAAGCTTTGGCTGAAAATATCATCTCTAACTCATCATTACACAATGGACATACAGTGAACGAAACATTAAATACTCAAACTAATACTTTTGTTCTACTGAATACCGATCCCCATGAAGTTTATACTGTTTTAATGGACCTTAAATCGGAAAGCGCCCCAGGCTGGGATAATGTCTCAACTAAATTTTTAAAACTTGCGAGTGAAGTGGTGGTGCCTATAATTTGTCATCTGGTGAATCTGTGTTTCGCTCAGGGTGTTTTCCCACAATTATTAAAACGAGCAACTATTACACCGGTGTACAAGGGAGGGGATGGCGACGTGCCCAGTAACTACAGACCTATCTCTGTCTTGCCTGCAATCTCCAAAATAATAGAAAAATTAATACAATGTAGACTCATAAATTACTTGGACAAATATAACATAATATCTGAGAGCCAATATGGTTTTAGGAGGGGTCTGTCAACAGAGGATGCTGTCACTGCGCTTACTTCACTCATAGTGGAAAATGTAGATAAGAACAAGAAGTGCTTAGTGGTATTCTTGGATTTGAAAAAAGCATTTGATACTGTCGCCATTCCCATCCTTTTACAAAAGCTGGAGAGTGTGGGTGTAAGAAATACAGCTCTGAATTTATTTGCGGACTACCTTAGTGGGAGAACGCAGTGTGTAAAAATTGGAGATCACGTTAGTCGTGAAGCAGTAGTCAGTTTTGGAGTTCCTCAGGGCTCAGTGCTTGGCCCGACCTTGTTTTTGATTTATATCAATAGTCTCTGCAATATGAGAATCTCAAAGGGCCATATCTTCTCATATGCAGATGATACTGCAATTGTTTTCACGGACAGTAACTGGAATGATTTAAAATTGACAACTGAGCAGGGTATGACTAGGATCGCTAACTGGTTAAAAACGAATTTGTTGACTCTGAATACATCAAAAACTAATTTTATATGCTTCAGTAATTATACATCAGCCCAGCCTCAAACTAACTATTCCATCCGGATTCATATGTGTAATGGTTCTGATAGTCCCGGCGTCAACAGCTGTCATTGTGACTCTATTGTCAAGGTAAATAGTACTAGGTATCTGGGAGTGATTGTCGACCAGCGATTGTCTTGGCACGAACATATGGAAATGATAATGAAACGATCTAGAAAGTTAATGTGGATATTTAAAGCGCTGAGACATATCGCTCCTAGGAATCTTCTAAATCAAATTTACGTATCACTGGCTCAGTCAGTGCTAAGCTACTGCATTCCTGTATGGGGTGGGGCTATAAAGACCAAACTTTTGGAGGTAGAAAGAGCACAAAGGTCATTACTAAAGGTGATGTATTTTAAACCGTATAGATTTCCTACAGTAGAGTTATATAGCCTTTGTAAACTTTTGACAGTAAGAAAGCTTTACATATTGGGTGCTGTTTTGAGACTGCATAAAACCCTTTATTATAAACCTGACACTACAGGCAGAAGGAGACCCATAGAGGCTGCTCCTGTTGTCGCTGTAAAAACATCATTCGCGGAAAGACAATACGCAAGGCAGTCGGCTACCATTTACAACAACATCAATCGACAACTAAATATATACCCCATGCTTTATCACAATTGTAGGGTTGCTCTTACTGAATGGCTGATGCCTAAGACGTACGATGAAATTGAAAACATCTTAAAAAGTGGTATTCAGTGAAGAAAGTGATTACACACCCACACGCAAACGCACGCACACACACACACACACACACACACACACACGCACACACGCACACACGCGCGCGCACGCACGCACGCACGCACGCACGCACGCACGCACGCACGCACGCACGCACGCACGCACGCACGCACGCACGCACGCACGCACGCACGCACGCACGCACGCACGCACGCACGCACGCACGCACGCACGCACGCACGCACGCACGCACGCACGCACGCACGCACGCACGCACGCACGCACGCACGCACGCACGCACGCACGCACGCACGCACGCACGCACGCACGCACGCACGCACGCACGCACGCACACACACGCACACACGCACATGCACACGCGCACATGTTTAACATTAAATATTATAAATTTTAAATTATGGTGGACGCGAGGGAAGAGGGCGCTGGGTCTTTTACCAAGACTCGTCACATTTCCTATCTTTGAATTAAAATCAAAGTAGGTATAGTGACTTACATATTAGATTAATTGTTTATTGTAAATTGTATTCCGTATAATTCTTTTTCAAATTTTTAATTTTTTTTTTTTTCTATTTTAAATATTTTTGGTATTGTTCCCCACTAAATTGATTTTCTTACCTCTGTTTAGAACAACGGGGCCTCCTGACACAAGTAAACCCTTACTTAAAAGGAGACCCCTACAACTCATAAAATTGTGATTGTAAATTTAGTTGATGGAATAAATCTATTTTTTTTTTTTTTTTCTATTTTATATTACTTAAAGATGTTGTTCAATACTGGTACTTCAAAATAACAAAAATTTAATTGAAAATTGTAACAAAATTTGCCAAATAAACTGACACTTCCACAGACAGGGCCGTCGCAAGTGTAGTTTATAACGTTAATGAGTCCGCTTGTGGCAACCCTATTATGGGGGACAAGAAACCTCTGTTCCTACTAATCTAGGGCTTTTCAATTAATTGCGGCGTTACCGTCCGTTCGTTACAGTAAACAACATTATTTATAGGCTTTCTGTTCAAAGTTCAAAGTTCAAAGTCATTTATTTGTAACATAGGTGTGTATACATAACTTAGTTGTTAGAAAGTTGAATGTCTCTCTATGTCTAGCCCTATTTTGGGCATACAAATATTAAATTAGTAGGTATATAAGCATATTTCACACATTTCACAAAATTAATAATTAATAGCACTTATAATATTAATTTATCACTTTTTTCTACAAAGTCTGTGTCATTTTGACCATATTTTTATAATTAAAAAAATCTTTAGTATCATAAAAACAATATTGTAGAAGCCATTCAGTTAACTTTACTTTAAACTGCCTCTCCTCTAATATTTTAATTTCATTCGGTAAATTATTATACAAGATTATGCACATATTGTATACATTGTTTTTATATATATAAGATTTGCATGGAGGTTTATGCAACAGATTTTCGTATTGTGCCCTTTGAGTCCTGGTACTTACTTCTGAGACTGTCTTAAAATACTCTGGATAACTCTTTGTAAACATACAGATATTTCGGATATACATGCATGGCAATGGCAAAATCCTTAACTTAAAGAACAATGGTCTGCAGCTGTCTCTGAACCATGTGTTTGTAATAGCACGAATACATTTCTTTTGTAACCTAAATGCTCTTATTACATCAACTGAATTTCCCCACAAGATTAATCCATAGTTTAACACTGATGAAACGTGTCCATGGTAAGCTGTCAACGCTGCATCTACTGATACGGAACTTCTTAATCTACTCAGCGCGAATACAAAACGATCCAATCGCTTAACAATGGAATCTATGTGGTCTTTCCAATTTAGATGTTTGTCAAGTATTAAACCTAAAAACTTTGTGCTGTCAGATTCTTGTACTAAAATGTCATTATATTTTACATTTAATTTAATTGGAATAGAATTATAAGATTGAAATTGTATGAAATTAGTTTTTGTCATACTAATGCTAAGATTATTTTTGTTCATCCATGTTACAAGGTCAGTCAGGGAATTATTTATATTGTTTTCATATTCACATGGCTCTTCATCTCTTACTATGACAGTCGTGTCATCGGCAAACAATAAAGATTTGTGTTTAGTAACTTGTGGAAGGTCATTTATATACAAGAGAAACAATAATGGTCCCAGATTGCTTCCCTGTGGTACTCCTGAAGTCTTTTTTACAAAATCTGACCGATAGGATTGTTTAATTACATTATTTTCCACATTGACCAATTTACTTATCTCTGTACACTGTTCCCTATCCTTTACATAAGTTTTAATCCATTGTAGCGCATTACCTCTCACACCATAATTTTCCAGTTTAGAAAGCAATTTGTCATGATTGACATAGTCAAAAGCCTTACTCATGTCGAGAAATATAGCCGTGACTGGCGTCTTACAATTTAAGGATTCAGTGATATACTTGACAAAGTTAAAACATGCTCTCTCCGTAGAGTAACCTTTCCTGAACCCATATTGGTCTGGCTGAAGCAGGTTGTATTTGGCAATAAACTCGTTCAACATAACACACATTGCCTTTTCTATTATTTTAGATATAATAGAAACTCTAGTAATTGGCCTGTAATTATTTGGGTCTGTACGATCACCTTCTTTGTATATAGGAGTAATAATTGAGTGTTTGAGCTGCTCAGGGAATATTCCTTGAGTAAACGACAAATTTATGATATGTGTTAGTGGTTTACATAACCATTTAGCACTTAGTTTTATTATATTTGTAGTGATGTCATCTATACCAGTGGCTTGGCTGTTTTTTAATTCCCTTATTATATTAATTATTTCATTTTCGTCAACTGGTCTTAAAAATAAAGAATGTACATTATTATGTGATGTGTATGTCAAATTTGGATTATTAAATGTTGTATTAGTAGGAATGTCATTGAAAAAATTGTTAATTATATTACAAATTTCAATAGGATTATGGCATATGTCATTATTTGATTTAATAGATTTAATGTCATGTCTATGTATACTCTCACTCACGGTCTCTGTTATTATGTTCCACGTGGCTTTGCACTTATTCTTGTTGGAATATATGTATTTCTGGTTACAATTTCTTTGTGACATTTTGATACATTTTTTTAGTATCTTGTTGTACTTATTAATTTGGTTACGATTCATTTGGCTGTTGCGTGTATGTTTGTTCTTTAAATGTAATTTTCGCTTGACCTTACATGATTTTTTTATTCCCTTTGTTAACCAATTAATTTTTTTATTTCTGTTATTAATTTTAATTTTTATTGTTGGAAAACATAGGTTATATAGCAAACAAAGTACATCATAGAATTGACTGAAAGCGTTATTTAAATCGACACTATTATACACATCAGAGAATGAAAGGGACGCGAGAGCATTTTGAAACTTTTGAATATTTTCAAAGCAATAATCTCTCTTATTGTCATACCAAGTTGTTATTCGTAGTCTGTTGCTAGTTTTTAAATGTAGTGTTTGCGCTGTCTCATGATCTGAGAGACAAAGCGTATGAATTTCTGCTTTTGCCCTCTTTATATTACTTGCAATTTGGTCCAAGCAAGCGTTCATCCTTGTAGGAGATTGGACATGAATAATAAAATTGAAATTTTTTAGCGTGCTTATTAATTCTTTAGAAAATTCATTATGTTTTAAGATGTCAATATTCCAGTCACCGCATAGTACTATTTTATTCTTTTTAAATTTTGTAGTCAGATAGTGTAGCAATTTTTTAATTTTATATATAAATATACCAACATGGCCTTTTGTTTGTTCCGGCACTCTGTATATTACTACTATAATTAATTTTATTTCTTCTACTTGGATACCGCATGCCTCAAAAAACCGATCATTTGCCAAATCTGAGATAAAAGGCACCGGCTTCGTATCTAACGACTTGTGAATGAGAATGGCTGACCCACCTCTTCCTGTCTTGCTACAATAAGACGTAACCAATTTAAAATTTTTGAGCTTTATATTGCTTTGTGAACCCTGCTTTACAAATGTTTCACATAAGCAAATAGCATCAAAACCTTGATCTTTGTTAGCAAAATCGTTAAGTACAACTTCGAGCTGGTCTATTTTATTTAACAATCCACAAATGTTTTGGTGAAAGATTCTGAAAGTATTACTTTTGTAATGATTTAGTGGACTTTCACTTTCAGAACCATAATTAACGAAAAAGCTCATTGCCTATAGAGTCATTATTAAAATCATTTGGATAATAAGACTTTTTTCCATGTGAAAGCTTTGAGAAGTAGTATGGTATAGTGCCTTTTTTTGGCATAGATTTAATTCTTAGTAAATTTTTTGTCGAGTTAGTCGAAATGAATTTATTTACACTTGTCAAATATTTCATTCTATAGTCATTGAAATCAATTAAAACATTAATCTTATTACATGTCACACATAAAAATAATCCATGTTCCAAACGATAACCAATGTCCAAATAATTGCAATTGTTATAAATTGATGTCAATAATCTTAATTTATTATTCAGTAACTCCTCATTTAAACTTTTGTTACGATTGACGGGGAGTAAAAGCACATTGGTACCATTTAATAACTCTAACGAAGTAAATAAGTTACCAAACAATCTATTTGGGTTCGTATCGTTACCACCTGTACATATAATTACATAGTCATTTTTGTTTAATTGTTTACTTAACGTAGTACAGTAACTTAGTACCTCTTTTGAGTCGGCATAAGGTTTTAAAAACGAAAATATGTTATACCGGTCATTCCACTTATTAGAACGATATTTCTCTAAATATTTTCCAAGTCCCCCTACTTGTTCATCACCTAAAATAATTATGTTAGGCTTTCGCATCTCCTCCTCACAACGTTTCTTGTTATTCGGCGATGTTTGCTCAGGTAAAGGCTCTTCAACATTTTCCACTAGTACTCGAGATGGCGGTACTGGCGTTTTATTAACCATTTCTATCGGGTGTTGTTGTTTTGAAATACTCGGTGTCGACGAATCGCGTGATAGATCTAGTTTACGTCTTCTTATAATACCGGGGGTTTTTCGGTGAGTATCTTTTTTATCTGTAGATCTACATATGTTACTCAAGATATTTAACTTGGTCTCCTGTTCCTGTATTATTTTTTCCAGCTTAAAGTTCTCAGATAATAAATTGTCAATTTCTTCTTCCGCGTTTTCTAATTTAGATTTCAATATAATATTTTGCTGCATTAATAATTTTCTTTCCTCTGCATCATTACGCAAGTCCGGGCAACTCCTGTTCAGTTTACATTTGGAAAAATTACGTGAGTCGTCATCACTACATAGTGACTTAAATGAGTTGCTTGTTGACACATTTATGACAAACTTTTTACGCTGTGTAACGAAATCCGATGGTGTACTGCAGCATGTTGTAGTTGGTAAGTTTTGGTAGCATAGCTTACATTTCCAGTTGTCTTTATGTTCTTTTGTCATATTTTTATATCTGTCGAATGTAACGTTTGCACATGGCAGATCATAATATTGCTTACATTCTCTGCAGCATCATAATTGTCTCGATGTGATGTCCATATTGCATTTATTACATTTACTTGCCATGTCAGATAAGAAATTGATTAATTAATGTATGAATAAAAAAAATTAAGAATAAAAAAAGTCAATGGTCTTGTAGTAGGATCGAACGGGTCTCATGCACATTCGTGACTCGCAAGCCGCGGAACGCTCAGTTGTTTTCCAGTCAGCTACTGCCTACTGTGAGCAGAACTGTGAATTTCGTGTTATCTTTATAGCATGCACAACATTCCAGCATTCATTGTTTATTTTGTCCGAGTATGAGGGTATTTTGCACGATCACTCATTCATACAGTTCCTTCATAATGAGTATGAATGAAATAATTGTTCCACTAATTGCTGTTTCTGTTTGGCGCCACTGTAGTTCTTGCTTATATTATAAAGCGATATAACATACTTCGTGTTTGAAATATCGTTAAAGTTGTGTTTAACTACGTAATTGTTCATCACTGTAACTCACTGATTTTATCATATTTAATGGATTAAAACAACAGGATTTTTGTAACTAACACTTTCACTAAGTATTTTGTGTATTTGTAACTATAAACAGTTCAATTTATTTAAAATAGTTTAGTATTTCTATTTTTAAAATCGGACGTACACCGAGGTCCGTGTTTACTTTTTTCGTTCCGTTGACGTCCCCCGTTGACGACTGTTTTAGTGTACCGTAGTTTGTTTGTGGATAATTAGGTTCTATTGTGATTGCGATTCGGTGGCAAACGGGCAGATGGTCCGCCGTGAACGATAACTGTCATCGCTCATAACATCTATAGTTTATACTAATATTATAAAGAGGAATAGTTTGTATGTTTGTATGTTGGGGATAATCTCTGAAACTACTGAATCAATTTTGGAAACTCTTTCGCTTCTAGGAAGCTATATTATTTACGATTGACATAGGCTACTTTTAGTTCCGGAAAATAATAGGGTCCCACGGGTGAGTTGAGTATCCGTTTTGGCTTCGTAGCGCACCCCCGCGTCGCTCGTTGCCAGCTCGCTTTCGTTTTTCTTACGTATTTCGCATGTTTTCGCGCGCGTTCACTTCGCGTTGCGAGCCCGCGTCCCGCTGAGCGTAACGAATTTTAGTTACGCTCATTCAGAGACGTAGTTTCTTGTTACCGATTCGTTGGTAACACAAAGCTGCGTTTCTGCCGCGTTGAGTTGGTGGATACTTAACGGTGACAACTAAGCCAACTAGCGTTGCCCCGGTGCGCTGTTAAGGCCCCTCAGGTCTTAGCGAAACCGGACGTCCCGATCCCATTGCACTTGGGCCTGCCCAAGGGTGACGGATAGCGGCATATCCATTAGGGATAGCCGCTCCACCGACCCCCTCTCCCCTCTCCCCTCTGCCTCGCGCAGGGAGGACGCCCCGCGTCTCTCAGTCCCTCGTCTACATCTCTCGTCCCTCTTCTCGCCTCCCAATGGCGACGGTCTCGGTGGAGGATTTCGCCGCTCAGGCGGTGAAATTGCTCCTCCGAGCAAATCTAGGCCAGGATAACTACGTCGTACGTAGTTACCTGGCGTCAGTGGGGAGTGCCCCTCAGGCCCCCCGCGAGCCCTCTGAGGACATGGAGTTTGAGGACTCCGTGTCCCAGGTCTCAGCGCCGCCCTCCCGCAAGAGGGCGGCTTCTCTGTCCGGGGACGACTCTTCGTCCTCGACCACCGTGACGGGAACTCTTTCCGTCACCCCCGTCCCACCCTCTGCGGCCGAGCTCGACGGATTCGAGCTCGTCGCAAAATCTAAGCGGCACCGAAAGCGGGCCGCCCGCTCAGTGTCCGAGGCCTCGTCCTCGGCCGCCGCGCCCGCCCCGGTCGCGGTCGCGGTTCTCTCTAGTCCCGCGTCCCCCGACTCGAGCATGACTGCTGCCGCTCGCGAGACCGCGCCGTCTGGCCCTAAGCCAGTAGCGCGTTTTGCCCCCCCCGCCCCGTCTAAAGCCAAGCCCCCGCCCTCTATTTTCCTAAGGGAAAAATCTAAGTGGGAGCTAGTCTCCCGTCTCTGCGCGGAACAGCGCGTCCGCTATACCCGTGCCTCAAACACGGGTATAGCCGTTAAGATCGACGTCGAGTCGATCGACGACTTCAGGAACCTCACGAGGCTCCTAGCCCACAATAAGATAGGTTACCACACCTACGCCCTCCCTGAGGAACGTAAGGTGCGTGCGGTACTCCGTGGAGTGCCGCACGAGCTTTCCAACGAGGCCATTCTCATGGACCTCAAATCCCAAAATTTCCCCGCCGAGGCTGTACACAAGATGTACAGCCGGTCCGGCAAACAATTTCCCATGGCGCTGGTGGTGCTTTCCAACACCACTGGTGCCAGGACTATATTCCGGGGAGGCTTCACGGTCTGTGGGCTCTCCGGAATCAAAGTCGAGGCCCCGCATAAACGTGGTTCCCCAGGGCAGTGCCATCGCTGCCAATTTTATGGCCACGCGTCGGCCAACTGCTCGGCCCCGCCGCGCTGTGTCAAGTGTGGCGAAGGCCACACTGCCAAGGAGTGCGCGCGTACGCGCGACTCCACCACCCCTCCTTTCTGTTGCAATTGTGGCCAATCTGGCCACACTGCAAACTACAGGGGTTGCCCGCGCGCCCCTCGACCCCGCACTTCCGCACCAAAGCCCACTAATGGCAAAGGTGCAAATCCTTCTGCGCCGAAGCCCGCTAAGGGCAAAGGTGCAAGGCCGCCGCCGCCTTCAGCGACAGTGGCCCACTACCCCCCCCTCAAGGCCAAAGGCCCCCCCCCGAGCGCGGCTCCAGCCGCAGCTTGGGGCCCGCCCAAGGCCCCGGGGCCGAAGGCTCCCCCCACCACCTCCCCCCCCAAGGCCATCAGCCACCAGCCCCCGCCCTCTTCTTTGGCGGAGGATATGCGTTACATATCCTCCATTCTTGCGTCCGTCAACATTGACGAGATCCCCGTCCTGGCACGCAAACTGCGTAACGCCTCCACCCAGCTCGAGCGTTTAGACGCACTTGTCGAGCATTACTCCCTCCTCCAGGCCCTAAAGTAATGCCCCAGGCGCTTCACGCAACACCCCCCACTCCCGCCAGTGTCGGCACCGGTCGCATGAGGCCGGGTGGGGTTTCGCTTGTTTCTTTTAATGTGCGCAGTCTACGCACAAACATCTCCGTACTTAGGACGTTCGTTAGAGGCAGGGAGCTCGACCTACTTCTCCTTCAGGAGACTTGGCTCAAGCCTTCGATCCAGAAGGGTATTTCGATCCCCGGCTTCTCCCTTGTCAGGGATGACAGGTCCCCCACCGCGTCAGCGCGTGGTGGCGGAACTGCCATTTACTACAAGAGATCGCTTCATTGCTCCCCTCTTCCAACTCCAACTCTCTCGAGTATGGAGGCCTCTGTAGTGCAGCTAGGCATGACAGGACATCCGTCCCTGATCATAGCCTCTGTCTACATCCCCGCCGGCTCCCTGCCACTCAAAAGCGACTTCGAAGCGCTTCTCTCTCTAGGCGACTCTGTTATTATGTTCGGAGATTTCAACTCCAAACATACCGACTGGACGTGTTCCTCCACCAACACGAGCGGTGTCCACTTAATGGACATCGTTGGGTCTCTCGACCTAGACGTGTATTGCCCCCTCTCCCCTACCCACTACCCAGACAGAGTGGATCACCGTCCCGATGTACTGGACTTTGCGCTAGTGAAGGGCGTGTCGCTCACCCTCCGGTCGATCGACACCCTCGACGACTTAGGCTCCGACCACCGTCCAGTCTCCCTAGTACTAGGCTCCCCCACCCCTATCTCTCCCCCACTGCCGCGAACTTTCACGAAGTGGGAAGGATTCAAAGAGTCCATGGCGGCCGTCATGGACGCGCCCGACTCGCCGCTCGCTTTTTCATCCGACTACTTCGATAGTCCGGATAAAATCGACGCTGCGGTAGCCTCGTTAACGTCCCACATTCGGTCAGCGTTGAAGGACAACGAAGTGGTAGCCCCTGTCGTCAATCGGCAGGGACTTCCACTCGAAGTTCGAAACCTGATCAAAGCCAAAAACGCAGCCCTCCGGAGGGCCGCACTCTATCCGACCCCAGAGTACAGACGCACTGCGAACCGACTTCAGCGGGCAGTGCGAGCACGTCTCGACGAAATGAGGAACTCCCAATGGGGAGACCTCATGCAGACGATTTCCCCGTCCCATCAAGCGTACTACAAAGTGGCGAAAGCCCTTCGTACAGACGCCAGAATCTCCATCCCTCCTCTTGTTCGCCCAGACGGCACAATTGCGTTTGCGGACACCGAGAAAGCCGAATGCTTTGCAGATAGCATTGCTTCACAATGCTCCCCTAGCACCATGGAGTGCGACCCCGGTCACGTGCGTGCGGTGGAAGACGAAGTCCGTCAAAAGACCTTGCTCCCTCCCACCACGGACCCTGTCACAGTGTCCCCCGACGAGATCCACTCCTTCATCAAGGGTCTCCAATCTAACAAAGCGCCGGGCGCGGATGGAATTTCCAACCAAGCGCTTAAGTACCTCCCCGAGCAGGTGCTTACTTTGTTAGCGATCATTTTTAATGCTTGCTTTGACCATTGCCACTTTCCGACCGCGTGGAAAGAAGCCATAGTCATAGGCATTCCCAAACCGGGAAAGCCGTTAAATGTAGCGTCATCCCACCGCCCGATAAGCCTCCTCAAGGCACTAGGGAAGTTATTCGAGAGAGTAGTGCTCTCTCGAATGAAAGAACATCTCTTCAAAGACGATGTTCTTATTCCCCATCAATTCGGCTTTCGTCCCAAACACAATTGCCCCAGACAAGTCCATCGTATAGTAGAATACATCCTCAATGGATTCTACCCAAAGAGAGAAAAGACGGTCGCAGTCTTCTACGACGTCGCCAAGGCCTTCGATAAAGTCTGGCACGAAGGCCTTGTTTACAAGCTATACAAGCTTGGTCTCTCCGATCGACTCGTCCGATTAGTAGCGTCCTATTTAAAACACCGTACCTTTCGGTTCAGACACGAAGGTACTTTGTCTTCCCCACGTCAACTGAAGGCCGGCGTCCCGCAAGGCTCTGTACTCTCTCCCCTACTCTATATATCGTACACTAACGATATTCCCGTCCCCGACAACGGGGTGCAACTGTCCCTTTTCGCCGACGACACGGCAATCTACGCCAAAGGGCGAAGGCCACCCATGGCAAAGCTCCAAAAGGCGGTGAACAAGCTCGAAGCTTGGTTCAAACTGTGGCGCATCGAAGTGAATCCGGAGAAGAGCTCCGCGGTTTGCTTCGATGTTAAGCGCAGACGTGGTGACAGCGACCCCCCTCCCCTCCGCATGCAAGGGAAACTAGTTCCCTGGCAGCGCGCTGTAAAATATCTAGGCGTCACGCTTGACAAAAGGCTCACTTTCCGGCCCCATGTCGAAAGAGTGTACCGCACCGCCCGTTTCTACCTGGGTCGCCTCAACTGTATGTTGGGTCGATTCAGTAAAATGTCCCTCAGGAACAAGCGAACCCTCTACAAGGTGTGCATTCGACCGGTGTTGACATACGCCTCCCCCGTCTTCGCTCACGCGAGCTCCCACGTCATTAAGAAACTGCAAATTGTGCAGAACATCTTCTGCCGTAGGGCAACGGCGGCTCCATGGTACGTCCACAATGCGGACCTACACCACGACATGGACCTGCCTACCCTGCAGCAGTTTCTTAGAACGCTCTCCGAGACCTTTTTCAAGGCCGCGGAGGAGCATCCCAATCCGCTCGTGCGAGAGGCAGCAGCCTACGCTCCCCGCCCGGTCTCCGGCCACGTGGTACGGAGACCGAGACACGTCCTCACGGATCCCCCCGACGAACTGTCGAGCGCCCTGAACCTCCTCCTGGAGGCTCAGGACGACTCGACACAGCCCCTCCCTTCCGTTTCAGCGGCCCCCGTAGGCCCCCAATCCCAATCCACAGCAGCGGGACCCCCTTCTGGGGTCTCGCTATAAATTCTCCAGCGTATGCTCCGTAAGGAGTGACGTTGAGCGCACCCCGTCCCTACGGGGTGTAGCATCCGATGAAACCTGAAAGGCCCTTATGGCTACAGGTGCTTCCAGGGGGTGTTTAGTACGTATGCGCCTAGGTTCTTTTGGCGAGTCGTGCATAACCAGTCCGGCCGGCCGGCTGGGATACTCATGAGAGTTCACCTCCTCCCTCCCAACCGCAATACCGGAGGGTGCCCATTTCCTTTGCGTCGGGCAGAAAAAAAAAAAAAGAAAAAAAAGTGGAATAAGCGGAAGAGGTTTGTCAGGACCGTACTATGTGGGCATTTCCACCTCTACTGGAAAAACGTTAAACAGAATAGGTGAACGTATTTCCATCAAACAGGAAACCCCCTCAGGAGGTTCACACATCCTTTTTTATTCTCTTATACTCTTGGTTTGGGGATTTTCAAAAACAACTTTTATTTCTGGGTGTGTTTGAGTTGGGAATTGAGTACGCCGTGTTATCCCATCAAATATTAAGGTAAAAGTTTGTTTGGTCAGTTGGTTTTTTTTTTTTTATGTCATACGGTAGGCAAACAGGCAAGCGGGCCACCTGATGGAAAGTGGTCACCACTACCTATAGACATTAGCAACACCAAGAGTATCGCTAATGCGTTGCCCACCTCTATAACACGTTGCTCTGGCAGCAAAAAGCAAATGCCCCTCCACTGCCAAAGCCACGGTTCCCCAAATCCCCACCCCATGGAGCACTGGAAACCTTACTCACCGGCAGAAACACAATACTATTTAAAAGAGTATTATTTAGCTGCGATATTCTGTAAGGTGGAGGTACTTCCCCAGTCGGGCGGCTCCAATTCGAACGAGATACCCCGCTATGCCCTACCTCTCTTAGGTTTGTCTTTCCTTTCAAAACGGAATTTCGTACGGGTATGGGACAGCGAAGGTTGTCGCCTTCTAATATTCTGCAAACAAAGGCATGGACAAAATCTAAGGAACTTGATAATCATTTATTTTGTAAGTGCCTACCTAAGATGTACCTACACCAACAAACTTCATCATAAAAAAATTTATTCAATCACACTATGGATATCGTTTTTATATTAAGATTGACTAACGCTGATGATGATGATGACGATGTAGGTATATAAAACTGAATACAAAAGAATTTTTTAAACATTTATAACCATCATCATCATCATCGTCCTAGCGCTTATCAGAGCCTCTGCCAGGGTCGGCTTTCCTACATTCTTCTCCACTTCGCCCGGTCTTCGGCACGCTCGCGTCGTAGGCCGTTGGTCCTCGATCGATCTGCAATATCCCTCATGCCAAGGCTGCCACGGATGTACTCATTACTGTATTTATAAACATTTATTACGCGTCCCAATAAATATGGTTTAGTTAGCTAATAAACCATAAATCAGTTCTAACCCAGTTTTTCAAAATCCTCAAACGTCTATTTCTTTCAAAGAGAGTGTTGCAGCCAAAGAAACACTAGAAGATAGGCAGGCGATCAGGGGAAAAGGTGGGGGCGGGGTAGGGGCGATAAAACTGCTATGTGACCAACTGAGACACGCAGCGAGGGCATGCTAGTGGCCTTTACGGAAAAAGTAAAACGGTTATTGAACCATTCTAATGTTCAATGCTAAGTTAATGGAAAATGAATTTCGATGGAGATTTAAATTGTTTACAAGGTAATAATTTTCTTTAATACCAAAAGGTAACGCCGCCATCCTTCTTGGAATACTTCCTACACTGCATCATCACATGTACATGCGTAATTATAAAGTTAGTTTGAATTTCGTAACAAATGATCCCATTTTGTATTTTGTTATTTTTATCATAATGTTTTAAACTATTCACACATTTTAAAGGTAGATATATTCCGGGTGTCCTGCCAACCGAAAGTTGGGGCTACCCGTAGACAAAGGAACGCGGTAAAAAACCCGGTACATACTTTTAAAACATTTGTTTTTTTTCCAAATGTTACGCCACCGTGCACTAGCTTTGTTTGTATTCTCGTATACGCCTTTTTTAAATAGTGAAGTGTATTGGCTTTGCCTGGCCTATTCACTATATCCGGATATCCCTATTTCACTGGCGAGCAATAGCCGTTGGATTGCGAATTCACTGCATTTACAATTTCTGCAATTCTGTACAACAATAAATGTGGTTCGAAGTCTCGGCTTACGATCACCTTTCACTACATTATTATCGATTAGATCGTAACGGCAAGAGCGTCGGTGGCCGAGCGGTTAGAGTATGCAACTCGTAAGGCAGAGGTCCCGGGTTCGAATCCTGCTCCGGCCATGTACCTATGACTGTTTTCTGAGTTATGTACATTAGTTGATACTAACCGATGCTCTTACGGTGAGGGAAAACATCGTGATGAAACCTGCACATTCAGGCGACTGGATGTGTTAACTATGATCCAATCTGGTCAGTTCCCTGGTAACAGGGTCATGGAGGTCAGATGGCGGTCGCTCCACTGTATGTACCTGATCTGTCGAATCCTGGATCACGGTCAAGGCGGACCCCGGGCCCTCGTGCGCGAGAGCACAATCGGGACATTAACGCCAAGATGATTATTATTTTTATAGATCGTGAACGCCTCGGTCTTCCTCTCCCAACAATTCCATGCACTCCTGCCATAAACACTTACAGGCACAATTATCCGTCCACCCAATAATTTTCCAAAATAATACATTTCTGGCGTTACAAACAGTCGTTAACTTCATAAACTTTTGAAGACCTGAGTGGTTCAGTTGGTTAACATGCCGGTCGCCACGCAGAGGTCCCGGGTTCTGTTACGGTTCTTGGTGTAGTATGTAAATAGGAATGAATTTAAAAAAGTATTTAAGTAGTTTATTAGTTATCTAACACCCATAACACAAACTTTGCTTACTTTGGGGCTAGACGGCGCTGTGTTAATTTGTCCAAGCATATTATTATTATTACTAGAAATACGTGATTTGATAGACAATATGACAATGATTACTTCTGTATTTAATTAATTTTTTTAACACGATAGCTTTTCGTTTGGTAATATTTTTTCATAGGCTGTTCTAATTGCTGCTGTTACCACTATGCTTTAAAATTGAAATTGTAATCGTAATATTGACAATATTGACTTCAGAATCCGCGTCGCTTATTAAGTACTAAAGGGTCTACTAAGTCTGCTTATAATTTGCTTTATATTGATTATTCTCTCAATTATAGAACCTTAATGAAATGTAGGTTTGAAGTAGATATGAAATGAAAGTAGCTACGTAGATACTCTGGGTCACTAAACATAAAATAAAAATAGACATGCAATACATAAAACTAGTTTTGATAAGCCCTTCAAACGATCATTACAATAACGTGTGTTCATAAATTATGAAGTTATTTTAGAAACTGACCTAGAATGAAACTATTTATGTGACACTTCTACAATTGAAGCGCACGTTACACAAGGTAGAAGCATTTTATATTAAAATAACAATAATTTCTAAACATGAGTTTTCGAAAATTCGTTACGTTTCTTATACGAGTACAATATTTAGTATGTGACGGGTTTGTGGACTTCATCCTAAAAATGCTGATCGTATGTGGTTACTACCACGAATCTTCAAACAAAACCAGAAATATACTATCTAGAATGTTCTGTGTGTCAATCAACTTGATGAATTGCTCGATATTGGTGGTTTTTTATCTGCTACGAGAATCTCGATCACATTTTTCTTGTGCAAGTCTGACGATACTGGAACTGGAATATGCCATTACCGCAATAGTATCACAACTGACTGGAAATTCTTATATTACCAAAGTTACCCGTTTAAGTGTATCAGACACTAACACAAATGCGGGGAATAGATTGAAGTACACTAAATTATATACTAAATTCGCAATTATTATCTTCGTAACGTTAATTATTCTTCTCTCTTTAAATAAGTCATTCGATTCAAAACTATACGACTTTGCGTACATTACTTTAAAAATTTTCATATTTTGTGGGAAAATTCCTCTATGCATATTTTTCGAAAATATTTGGCAACAACTGCAGATATCTAGAAAGGATTTGGAAAAGCATATGTCCAGTGTGGAGACAGATGAAATGAAAGCAAAACATATAATGAAATCTATGGAAATTTATAACCATTTACTCGAGACTTTCGATGATGCAAAAACGGCACCAAAAATAACGGTAACCATTAACTTATTGTTTTTATTGTGATCATATTATTGAATACGGACCTAGGTTTCCAACTTCCAACCGACAATTAATGCAAAGAAACTTTTATGAAATTTGAAAACAATTCATCCAAACTCAGCTAAATGCATGATGTAGCAAATCTTCGAAGCGTGTGTCGTCGTGTTGCACCATCTTTGTTTACACCCTGTATTGTGTTAAAATTATATTTTTGCAGATGTTTCTAAGCGCTATTTTCGATTTGCCGAATATGCTGGTGTATGTGTACAAAGTGATAGAATTTCATAATATGCATGGCGATGATTCTGGATATGTTACGGTATGTACTAATCTAAAAAAAGACCTTGGCAAAGCCAGAGGGCGAGAGATGCAGCGGCAGTGACCAAAATAATACGCAACGGATGGGATTAAGATGTGTATTGTCTCATCTTACATGAAAAGTTATTCTATATATAACCTAAGGCGGGATTAGGGGCGTACGCACACTACAAGACGGTAACGGGTCAAAAAAATACTGGGATAGGGGTTGCTACTCTCTCTCCACCGCCTCTTCCCGCAACAACTACAAAAGTGACAAAGCCACCATAATAATTATCAAAGTTAAAATAATGTGTGGCGTAACGTGAATAAAAAGTCTCGAATATTTAAATACCGAACACAATTTTAAATCGATGCTCAGTTTGTGGTGCGAAATATACAGATGCAAAAAATAAAGGTCACTAAAACTGTCTGCTTTATAAATCAACATTAAAGAAAAGAGTATCTTGAGAATGATCAAATATGAACTAGAAATTTCAAAGGTGACTCTCCTTACAGGCTATGGTTGGGTTGGCGATGGTGATTTTCACATTTCAAGTTCAAGTGTACGCACCAGCCCTGATCATGTCGCGCGCTGAAGGCGAGGCGGCGGCCATCCGAAGCCTCATCGCCAGGCAGACGCTGTTTGCTTATGGTAACTAACTAAAACTTGCAACAGACGTTTGGTCGGCTCTAGCCGCAACGAAACGGCTTTTACTAGTTTAAGCACTTATCGAAAATACGTATAGTCCACTCCACTCCGGATCCAGAATATCATTAAAAATAAACCATGATTTAGAATAGAAATCTTTGCCCTATCCTTGTCTGTCTTGGCGATCTTGTGCAACCTCGTAATAATAGTTAGCCCCGGGGTCAAGAGGTTTCTTTTCACCATATCCCTCCACCGGAAAATACTAGACTGGTTGCTTCAATGAAATATTTTACATCTTAATCCTCTCACACATCTACGTACGGCTGAGCCTGCGCAACGAGCGCGTTTGTCTGTTCTTGATCTGTCGAATTCATTCTATCTGTTTATTGGACCGAGTAATAAAATTATTAGAGGTCTCTATTGTTACTAAAGGGCTAATATTTTTTATATTACAGGCTGCCCAGAACATGTTCAGAGGTTCCTCGCTAATTTATCCTGTGTCTCCGCAGATGACAGTCTGAAGGACGCCATAGAAGACGCTCTTAGAATCATGGCCCTGCGGCCATTCCAGTATACTGTATGGCGCTGCTTCGCCGTCAACTCCAAGCTGCTCATCACTCTCACCAATCTCAATGTCACTTACGCTATCCTTATGGTTCAGACTTTGCACTTCAAATAGGTACTTCGAAATGCAGTAGTCTACATTCTGCACTACAAAGGTATCATAAGGGCTCATAATTAGCTCTGCATTGTTTGTCCTCTCAATTACAGAACCTTTGTCAGAACAGAAGAAGTCTGAACTTGATATTAGATAAAATTGACTACCTAGATACTCTAGACACACACTCCGAAGCCGAACTTACCAAAGCATGCTCCGACATCTGATACTCACATGGCTAGAGACCCTCAGGTATCTCTACTTAATGACAGAATATATAATATTCAGTATTTGATGTAGATGCATTCCATCAAATCTAAAATGTTGCGTAACAGATAAATGGCAAAAATACGTGTCTAATTAAAAGCAAGAATAACAGAAGGAATATAATTGCAACAAAATGATTCTGATGTTAATCCAATTACTAACTTTGATGTTGGGAAACAATACAATAACAAGGATTTAGAGTTGGGACAAAGACGGCTTTCAATGAATTAAGTACCTACCTACTTGCTGCGTAATTTTGCAAAACATTAAAGCAAAATTATAATCGCAGAAATGTATGGGTAACTCGGAAACGTAATGGCGGATATACCTATTTACGTTCATGTAAATGAATACGAGTTTGAAGACTCGTTAAGCCTGTTTAATGAATTATCTTTTGCAGCGACTTCTTCTCCGTTGTTTTTTAAAAGAGAGTTGGTTTTAAAGAAGTGGCATTCGTGACATACTATTTTAAACCATATTATTCTTTTGTTTACAATTTTGAAAGTGAACTTGCAAATACTTTCTTATAACAATAACTTGAGAGTTACATAGCCAACATCTTGAGATTGAGTTATATCCCGTATTGCAAACGACCATAGTTTACCACCTAATAAAAATTAAAAAGGAGGCTTTATGGTCAGACAACATAGGTCCATAGGCTGTTGTAACAAAGTTAAACTAGGTACTAAATGTGGGACCTAGGGCAATTTCTTTATCTTTAGAATGCCTTGATTAGATATATTAAGGTTAATCTTTTTTTTCTATGTTAATTAATTGTTGTTCCAATATCCCGTTTCTTATTCATAAATATTGTAACCACAAATTGTTAAACTAGTAAGGTAAAAGTTTTGCAATATGTCAGTAGATTCTCTAAGCTTACGTGTTTGACGAATCCGAGCACGCGATCTGTTTCCATTACTAATAAAAACTTAAAAACTGTAAAAATAAAATTAACAAAAAGTAGAATCTGATCGCGTGATCCGATTTCACCATAACTTGCTTTAGACTATGTGCGTGTAGCGATGTGATGATCCTTGTAGATTTCGCTTACCTATATAAATGTAATTTATTAATTATTTTTTAATATTATAAATCTTATGGTCTTTTGTGCACACTACCAGACTAACTGATAGTGGACGGTGTACACGACAAATATTGATAAAAAACCGCAAATCAGTTCGAATCTTTGTGAACTCTGATCCTTTTTTACCCTGAACCAAAAAGTACTTAATGCCAATGCGATAGTGTAACGGAGCTAAACATAGGCGGTGCTACACGCTCGATATTTATCGCGATACGTTTCGTCGATACGGATCGTGAATTTCTGATTTTCTAGAAATTCAGTGATCCGTATGACGATCCGTGAGTGTTACACACTCGATGAATATCATGATCCAGGATAGTAATCCACGTATCACGAGAAACATCGACCGTCTAACATCCCCCTTACAGTTGTAACAATATAGAGAACATCTCCCTACAAATGACAGGTTCTAATTTAGAAAATTGGTTCAGTAATTCAGAGATACCCTTCTAAATGTATGAGTGTAATAAATGTGTTTTACTGTTTACTAAATACGTTTTATTACGTTACCATCGATAATAACGGACACAAAATACCGCCCATTTTGTATAATCGTTGAACACACAAACGGCCAGCTTCAAACGTCGGCCCATTATACAAAAAATGAAACACAATTTGTTCAACATTTCGTTTGTACGTGATTAAATTAATTTGACTCATTGAAACGATGTGACAGATGCCAATTCATCGCGCGATGGGCGCAGTGTTTGCTCTAGCAATTAAAAACGCAAGTTGGTCGTTCTAATTATTTTGTCCGTTACCTTAAACAATTTTCAAACGAATCTGAACCTTATTATTGGTACAGTAAAGAGTATCAACGTGTGAGCGGACAGAATTGAATATTTTTGCAAAAATAAGGCCTACTCACCGGCTTTGTTCGTCGTATTCAGATAATTGGATCGATTCATAAACTCCATTTTGACGTCCGTCGTCATTGTCAAAGGTATCCAGTATCAACGTTTCAGATTAAACTTCGTAATGGATTACGTTTTCAAACTTTGTTTTCCTCGTTCCCGGGGCTCGTGTTTCAAAATATTCGCTAAAACGTATCGCTGACTGCTTTACAGGTAGATTGGCTTCGTTTTGCGATGTGTGTCTTGCGAAGACTGTTTATTGAATGCTTTGTTTGTATTTTTTATGAGCTATTTTATTGACGTATGCTTATGAAATCAACCTAACTTAATCAATGGTGGTGATTTCAGCATACAGAAACTGCTTTACAGGTAGATTTCTCGTTATTCAAGGCTTTGTTTGTGTTGTTTTGTTGATGAGCTATTTTATTGACGTAACGTTTGGCGTAACGAAACCTTATTTCATTTATGTGGCGTGAAGGAAGTTAGACGGTCTAGAACGCAATATGACTTGGTGACATCAGGAGGGGATTCTCGAGCTGTGACATCTCTAATTGGACATTTAGTTAAAAATAAATTATTAAAACGTCACTGAAATTCATCTTCGACAATATACGACTGTCGAAAATAGTCAAGAAAATATTTTTTGGCTGCTATAGACATTTCAATGTCATTATTAATGGAGATATATGGCTAGAAAAAATGTCAAATTCAAAATGTCACAGCGCGAGAATTAAGCCAAGCAAAATGTCTGGCAGTGACTATAGTTCGTGCCAAATGCATTGGCAATAGCGGGCCTTGATCTCTCTGTCCACTGCTGGCACTATTTCATGAAAAATAAATGAACACTTCTAAACTTATCCATTTAGTGAAATTATAACGAAATGTCTATTTAAAGCGTTGCAGCTATCGCTTCGACCGCTTACAAATCAGTTATGATTGAAAGGTCAATGACTGATATTGCCAATCCATTTCCCACGAATTATAGGTGTACAAAACTGCGACCAGTAGACCTTATGATAATCTTTATGATAATATGGAGTAAAGGGTTAGCTTACAGAACACATTAAATGACTTTCATGTGTTCTGTAGGTGTGCTAATTAGTGGTATGACTGTACCGATAGTTCTAGACTAGACGTCTTGATTCGATCTTGCGAATAAATTCTCCATCTATTTTTGCGGAGGAGTAATGGGGTTAAAACCGTCCATCTCAGACTTTCCAATAAAATGGAAAAAAACGTGAGCACACTTGGAGTGGGCAATAAATCTTTCACCAATTTCTTTTTACCCTCCTTAAAATGGTTTAATGGTTTAATTACAGATTCTTCAATGTGTATATTACCATTTTTAGAGATACTTTTAAAAAAAATAGCGCTCAGAATATTTCCGCACGATTTGCTATCTTGCTTCGCTTCCTTTTTTGTTCCTAATTCCGTTTCTAAATCCTTCTCTGTTAGGTAAGTTAAGTTCCTATCTTGACTTATGACTATTTGTGAAATTTTCTTAAACCTACTCAGTTTAGTTAGTGTTTAAAATTATGTTTACTTTCATCATCTTTCACCGCCCTGAAATTGTCATACCATCAGCTCTCCGGTTGACTGGTAGATAAAGCTATGAAGCTTTAAGTCCACTGATGTGCGTAACAGTGTGTAAACTTTAAATAAATAATAAAAATATTGGGTTATATTAACCAAAGGTTAGGTACCTTCGCGCCGCTTCCTCGCAAGTCTTGCTGATATGGTTTCACTGGTTTCCATACACGATACGCGGTACAATTACATTTGGGGTACGATGTTATTTCTGATACCGTGTTTAGATACGAATAAAGAAACGACGGCTTTTCTTGCTTCGTCCAATTTGTTTAAGAAATATCTATGCTAATAATATTATAAAGAGAAAAGATTTGATTGTTTGTCGGTTTGTCTACTTGTAATGGATAAACTCAAAAATTACTTAACGATTTTAAAAATTCCTTAAATCTATAGAAATCTACATTATTAGCGAGTAACAGGATATACTTCATCCTTTAAAAAAATTAGATCCCTCGAAATATGCAATAATATAAACTCCTCCTCAGTCGTTCACTCTTGACAGAGTGGTCGTGGTTTCATGACGATGAATCTTCTCTGGATAACGCAGCCCCCGCGATGCGCCTCCGCTTGTTGCGGTCTTCAGCGTAACGGGAACATTCAACAATTGTACTAGGTTTATTAGGTCTGTCCAACGCGTAGGCGATCGACCTCGTGATCGTTTGCCCTCCACTGGCCCTTGGCCAATATAAACTAAGGTATCAAAATTTTGCATGTACGCGCATAATTTCCGATCGGCTTCACCTCCACCTATCGAATATTTTATGTAATAGAGCCTTATAGTCTTTAAGAAAAAGACATTGTATATAACGTTTGTATATTTCTGATCCATTAAGTATACCTACCTAATTGGCATTAATACCTAGTTCTTGACAGCGAACCAATTCTAGGTATCATATTATCTAATTTATCGGGGCCCACGATTTGTAAATAGATACACAATCAAAATATGTATCCGGTAATGTGTAGGTAATATAGCTCTAACCTTTTTTATATGTCATACGGTAGGCAAACAGGCAAGCGGGCCACCTGATGGAAAGTGGTCACCACTGTCTATACACATTAGCCAAACCAAGAGTATCGCTAATGCGTTGCTCACCTCTATAACACGTTGTTCTGGCAACCTCCTCTTTTCATCGCTTGCTGGATGAACGACTCGTCCAGGATAGATAATAGCAGGGTATCGTACAAATACCTTCAAGGCCAGAGTGAATAGGCTGTTCCTAGACATGCATGCTTCATCTCCGGCCGCATCGTCACTTATCACCGGTTGAGATGGCGGTCAAATGCCTACCTAGTCAAAAAAGGTCTTACAGGCAGATCAACTATTTCTTCCGAAGACACCGCATTTTCTGTTGCATGTTTTCAATGGGTACAGAAATCTTCAACCTATCAAGCATGGAGATGGCAATACCCCCTCTAACGAGGAGGAGGCCTTAATCCGACTGATCTTATGCAGGCTGTTCTGTAGATATGATGACGTACCTATGTCATGGTTCGTATCATTACAGAATTCTTGCTCAATAAGACACAATCATCTGTTAAAGACGTCTGTTGGAATGTAAATGAGGCGATTTCGCACGAGTCTTGCTCCCATCCCCGACAATGTCAATAGGAGGCTTACGTGACCCAAATATGGCGGCATTCAGTATGCCACAAGACGAATATACCAGATCCTGGAAAGGGTATAAATTCAAAGGGTTTTTGTGTGCGAACGTTTTTATAATCTCGATGTTTACGAGCACTTTATTGGGCTTTAAATATGGGTTTTATTATCCCGTGTGAAGGTCTTTACAGTGTCGTGGATCGGTGTGATGATCGATCATGCGTGTTAGTCTTAATGGGTGTGTAAGCTTATGACGTAAAAGTGTTTGTCTGCAAGCTAACTTCATCATCATTTTGGCGTTATTATCCGGATTGTGTTCTCGCGCACGAGAGTCCGAGCTCCGCCTTGACCATGATCCGGGATTGCTAGATCAGGTGGAGCGACTACCATCTGACCTCCGTGATCCTGCCATCAGAGAAACCTGACCAAATTGGTTTCAACACGATGTTTTCCCTCACCGTAAGAGCATCGGTTAGTATTCAACTAACTACTACTGTACATAACTCAGAAAAGAGTCATTGGTACATGGCGGCGGTGGGATTCGAACCCGGTATCTCTCGCTTACGAGTATACCTTAACTTCTAGGCCACTGACGCTCCAATCCTCCTTAGCAAGCTTACATCCTTCTTTACGAGCTCGTACAGACGACTAAACTACTACCTAATACCAATATCACGGGAGAAAATAACACGGATTCCGCTCTCGTCGTCACGTACTTTTGTAAATTATATAAATCGCGCTGGGGCATTGGCTTTTGCTGCGGAAAACCTCAAGCGGAGCAAATACGGTAGTCTAGTGCAAGATTTCGTTTTTCAGCCGTTTGGGGTGGAAACTTTGGATTTTGGCTCTGGTCAGGGAAAGTTCTTCAAAGAACTTTTGAATAATTAGCCGACACCACTGGTGCCCAGATAGCTGGCACGTTCCTCGGTCAACGGATTAGCATCGCTATCCAAAGAAGCAACGCAGCCACTATTCTTGGCACCATTCTGGAGGGCAGCAGTGTAGATGACATTTTTAATAACTTTTTTGTTGTATTGGTGTAAATTTTTGCTGTATCTGTAAATATTTTATGTTTAACCTAATAACTGTATTTTAGAAAGCTTATTTTAAAATATTTTCAGCAACATCGTCAACTATTCCATTGTATAGAGACAGTACTAATTAGTGCTGGAAACGAGATTTTTCACCAAAGTTACCATTAAAAGAAGGGACATCCCAGCTGATGAATAACAATAGCTGTCTATATTAGGGTTTCTTATTTACATATCCTTCATCGTATGGTGCCCCTTACCAAGGCCTAATAAGAACCAATAATTCCTTGCCAATTTCTTTGGCAGGATATTGAAAATTGTCTGTGGCAGAGGACAATATGCGGATCAATATTTTTTCTAGGTGTAAAATTTTATGACCCGTCGTGTCATTCTTGAGCCTAGGTCGTGTCAGCTCGTGTCAATGTGTGTGTTTAACATGGTTTAATAGAAGACAAACACTTGATAGCACCATAGCACCATTACTTTAATTTCGTCAGTATAAGCATTTTTCATCCGTACAAAAGTAACAGTAACATGTAATTTTAGGCTTAAGTTTTTCCATTAATAAATTAATTGTTATTATTATTTATTACTGTATAGACATTTAGTATAACGAACCAATAACCACAGTAATTTTACTATGCCATAACTTACCGCCATCTTAAATATCCGCAAAACTAAAGAACCGAACGCGATCCGAACCGCATGGCTCGGTCCCGAAATTCTGTCCTCAGAATTTCGGTTATTTCCAAATAAACCCGGCATAGTGTTTGCAATTAGGAACTTAATTAATTGTGAGAGCCACACAGCCAACCGCCCGGGCTGTGATGATCCGGGCCATAATCCGCTCCGAAATATTTAGCGCACAGCCCGTAAATTCAGGTCTAGATTTCTAGATATAGCCCGGTCATTAAAAGCTCTTGCTTTAGCAGTGGAGGGCTTAAATCTTGCTGCCAGAGAAACGTGTTCTACGGAATCGGCACTGTTCTTAGAGGTACTCCTTTAATTGCAAACATCATAAGCTACGGTGACTAGCTTTCTATCAGACCGGGGTGGTACACTTGATTGCCACCTTAGTAGTTAAAAATGAAGTTTTCTGGAGTAACTGTCGTAACAAAAATATTGAGACCTAACTTTGAAGCGCACATTTATTCAAATTCAGACTTTTAATTGGCTTTATTAATAGCTGTCCACCGTGTCAAAATAATATGATATTTTAATTGCAGTACACCGTCAATACCTTACTCGTATCTAAGATTATCTTCATGTAAATGTGGTAATCGAGCATTATCTACCATTGGGAGTTAAAAATACATTTGTCATTTTATATCTGTCGCTTGCTAAAAGCAACTCTTTTAGGGCCGGTATCTCAAATCTCAGTTAAAATTTATCTGCCCGATAAAGTAATATACTGCCAAATTAAAACAACCTGTAATCCATTACTTATATATGAAGTAATGATACCGTATTATTTTAGTCGCTTAATAACTTATCTGACTAATATGTTTTATCTGAGGAGTGCAAAATTGGCCCTTATACATTTAAGTATACCAATAGTTTAATAAATATCACTGTGCTCGTAACTATTATTTGAGATATTACGATACAGATTAATATGCTTGCTGTTAGGTACCTAAGTGTGCTTCAAAATTGTTCCACCGTGCCCTTTTTATTATCGGACAACGAGGGGGACAAAATATCGTCATCTATGTATGGTAGACGTCCCACCATCTCGTACTAAGCGTTTTGCATCCACTTTTCTTATGCGCACTGCAAAGGACTGGAACTCTCTGCCTGAGTCATTGTTCCCTGATAAGAATAACCTTGGGGTCTTCAAATCAAGAGTGAATAGGCACCCATGCTACATCTTCGACCTCATCGTTGCTTTCCATCAGGTGAGTTAAGGTCAAATGCAAGCCTATTGACAATAAAAAAAAATCTCTTCGTTGCTGCAACTGAGCATTCGCTGGTGAGATTTGTACCCTAATACTCTTGTTCAATCTCAAGCGTATACTGTTAACTCCAACTTCAGTGAACGAGGAAAGAGCAAAGCTGAACAAGTTTCTCTGATATTTGTCTTTATGAGGTTGTAGGTACAGGATGTTATCTACAAGAGCAAATAATTGCAATTTAGATCTTGTAAACTATCGTCAATGACCATGTCCTTGTGTCAATTCATCACATTACAAGAATTATTTTCACCGTGGCTTTGAGAGAAGAGAGGCATTTGCCTTTTTGGAGCCGGAGCAAAGTATCTAGGAGTTTTAGAAGTGGGCAACGTATTGGCGATAGCACGGGCGTTGCTTTTATAGCGGGGACCACTCTCTATCAGGGCCTCGAGTTCGCTAATTTGCTTGAATTGAATAAATAGAAATGCTCGATTGAATTGTAATCGATTGTGTAATCGAAGTGATTCGATTACAAGTCAATTAAGCCATTTGTAAGTTAGCGGACTTGAAACCCTGGCGGTGTGGTGTTCTACCCACTTCCTTTTTAGAGAAAAGACTAGGAAATTGATTGTTTGATATTAATCGTCTATTTTACTTATTGCTTCCAGAACAAGCCACATCCTGTATTTATAAGTAGCAAGAGACTTCTCAAGATTAGCGAGTTAGGCATAGAGGCGGAATCAGTAGGAACTTAATGGGAACTTTCTCAATTTCCTATTGGTACGGACGAGTATGGATGATATTGCAATGCTAGGCTTTTTTATTGGTTGTTGTTTGTGTGTGTATCTGTTAATGTTTATTAAAAATTCATAGATATCAAGTTTTCTGCGAAATGTAATGTAATGAATGAGGAATATTCATATCTTTTTTTACTTAATAAAATTGATATTTTTCCCATATTAGACCTTAATTTAGGAGAAAGACTTATTGCGAAGACCCCATCTAGTGGGATAAGGGCAGATAGATGATGATGATACTAGTTAGTAATGAGACCCCCCCCTCCCCCCTCCACACAAGAATATTATTTTTTACATCCTGCATAGTGCAATAGGTAGGCACTAAAGAGCAGCAACAAATACTAAAAACAAACAATGTAAACGTTGCTCTGGTATTGAAGTCTTGTTTGTATTAATAGTAAAGTGAGATTTCTAAGCTAGGTAGGTTGTGTGAGCTAGGTAGGTAAAATTTCGAGAATGATGTCAATCGACGAATCCAACTCGGTTGGGCAGCGTTCGGGGAGCTACGCCATTTTTTTTCGTCCCAATTATCGCAGTGTCTCAAGACGAAGGTCTTTGACCAATGTGTGTTGCCAGTGATGACTTACGGAACTGAAAAGTGGCCGCTCACTGTGGGCCTTATAAGAAAGCTCACTGTTACCCAAAGGGCAATGGAAAGAGCTATGCTTGGAGTCTCTTTGCGCGATCGAATCACAAACCAGAAGATCCGCAAGCGAACTAAGGTCACCGACAGCTCTAAGGATTGCCAGACTAAAGTGGCAGTGGGCAGGGCACATAGCTCGAAGAACAGTTGGCCGATGGGGCAGTAAAGTTCTCGAGTGGCGACCACTAAGTTTCCTGAAGGAGTTGGGATGGCAGGAACAGTAGTATATCTTGGAATGTATAACTTCTCCGCCGCAAAACAGATGCAAGATCGTCGGCATGCGGAAAACGTACAGATACCTATATCTATCTATCTCTATCTGACACCTGCACCACCCTGGGATCCGCGAATACGTTATCGGAATTTGCGATAGATGTATTCTCGTTTAATTAAGATTCCAATGTCATAGCGATCTGGAAACACTGCTGCAGGAAGCTTTTCAAAATGCATAAACCTTAGCACATCTTCATTCTGACTTGCCACAAGACAGGATGGGCAATTTGTTTTTAGAATCCCAGGGGTTCTGTCTTCGAACTGCTCGCCTCTAGTCAAACGTTTATAATTATGATTTTCATTAAGAAATATTAAATTTGTTTTTAATTGCATTGGCAAAGCCTTTGGTTCAAAAATAGGGAAAATCAGCGTTATACTCGTATATCAAAACCTTTAATTTTTCATTTCCGGAAATCAAAGTTGTAAACCATTCGAAAAAAGGCGCAGCAGCAGCAGTTCAAAAACAGAAGCCCTGGGGTTAGTTTTTTAAAAACAAATTATAAAATACGGTTTAAAAATACCCCTAAACCGCATAACAACCTCGTGGTGTCTCAATCGACCAGTGAGATTTGAAAATGGGAATCTTTTCTTTTTCCCCAAACCAGTGTTCACAAACTCATGAATAATGCAACAGAAACAAGGTATTGTTTGCAATTACTCACCTTTCCGGCCGCAGAGTAGTTCCATGATTTTGTTCTAAAAATAGTCCATGCACACAGGCTATTTTTTCAGTAATTGTTTTTGCACATAACTTTCGCCCGATGCGTTGAAAGTTAAATTAATTTTAAGCAATGGTGGACATATGAATAAAGTTTGTGTAATGTCAAAGCTATGGAGCTTGCTTTCGCATTTTATTTATGTTGACTTGTTTTCAAAGGATACAACATTAATTGTTGTTGTTGTAGGTGTATGCAGAGAGGTTTATTAAAATATAATACATGAAAAGTGGAAATGGGGATGGGAGTTTCATTTTATACTTTAGTGACAAATACGAGCACAATGTGCATAACTTATATGGCATTTAAAATGTTCGAGTTGATGATAATGTTTCTTAGATTTTGTGAATAGGGTTATTTGTAATAGCTTGGTATAAAACAGCTTCTGTATCAGAAGATAATATATTTAACACTTTATGTTGTCACTTCGTGATGGAACTCCATTATTATGAATTAAATCACTTTTAAAATATAAAATCATTGCCTGAAGAAGAGTAATTAGAAACCGGTTGCAATTTAATAAAATTTGTATAATGAAGTGGAACTTGTGTACAAAAAGAGATTTAATTCAGAAGATAATATCATATATATAACATATTATGATATAATAATAAGATTGATGAGATACATCAATAATATCATTTACTAACTTTCTTGCCCGCGACTTCATATCCGTAAAATTCTACTACTACGTTCCGGACTCGTCCTTTGGGAACTACATTGAATTTTATGAAAAACTATAACCTATAATATATGATATAATAGCTTTCTATAGATGAAATCATTTAGATTTTGAGTTGATCCATTACAAAACAAAAATTTTCCCTCTTATAATATTAGTATAGGGAAAGTTGGTATTTATAAATAAATTGGTAGATTTATATTACTTAAAGATGTTGTTCAATATAGGTACTTCAATATAACTTAAAATTCAATTGAAAATAGTAACAAAATTGCCAAATAAACAGACACTTCCACAGACAGGGCCGTCGCAAGTGTAGTTTATAACGTTAATGAGTCCGCTTGTGGCAACCCTATTATGGGGGACAAGAAACCTCTGTTCCTACTAATCTAGGGCTTTTCAATTAATTGCGGCGTTACCGTCCGTTCGTTACAGTAAACAACATTATTTATAGGCCTTCAGTTTTAGTGTACCGTAGTTTGTTTGTGGATAATTAGGTTCTATTGTGATTGCGAAGTGTGGTGTGTGGTGCCACCACCTCAAAGAATAGCACCAACCCATATCTTCCCGTGGGTGTCGTAAGAGGCGACTAAGGGACAAATCCGAAATCCGAGCAGCATCTCTCTGGGTAGATTTACATAAACTGCACTGCGATCTCCAACCCGCCTGCCAAGCGTGGAGATTATGGCAATGACTCCCCCTTTCGTGGGAGATGCCCGATGTCCTGCAGTGGATTGTTATGGGCTGTGATGGTGGTGGTGGTGGTGATTGAACCGCCGTGAACGATAACCGTCGTCGCTCATAACATCTATAGTCTATACTAATATTATAAAGAGGAAAAGTTTGTATGTTTGTATGTTGGGGATAATCTCTGAAACTACTGAATCAATTTTGGAAACTCTTTCTACATTATTTCCGAGTGACATAGGCTACTTTTTGTTCCGGAAAATAATAGGGTCCCACAGAAGAGATGAATGTTTACAGAGATCCGAACTGCGCGCGGGTGATAACCGTGGGGGGCAGCATGTCTACCTATAATACGATTGATGCACCTGGATTTCAAATAACAAAAATGCAGAATCGCGGTTGCATTTTAAAGAACCTGTATGCCTGTAATTCCGCTGGCTGCCTTATCCCTCAAACCGGAACACAGCAGTGTTGCTTGACGGCAGAAATAATGGTGGAGGTGCTCATCAGGCTTGACACAAGAAAAATATTGTTTCGTTCGTTTACATTTTAGTTTAGATAATAGGTTTTATATCGTCACGTGGGCGGATAATAAAACTGAGACAACTAACTATGATGTTCAAGTCGAGATCGCATTTTGGAACCAACACCATTTTTATATATTTACTAGTATCTTGCTCAATAGAAAGACAGTTGTAAGTGGAATAAGCGGAAGAGGTTTGTCAGGACCGTACTATGTGGGCATTTCCACCTCTACGTAAAAGTAGCAGAACGTCGTGTGTGTGTTAGGTGCACCCGAAACGTGCAAATCCATTCGGCCTAGGGCAAACTAGTTTGGCCTGAAGACCACAAGAGTCCCTTTATTTTCTTTGTAAATCAAGTACCATCTCCATAAATAACGTTTCTTTATTTCCGCGCAGTTACTCTTTATTTTTTTACGTATCCTTCACGAGTTCAATAATTTAGGATAACAATATACAGCACTGACTTCTGATCAGACAACTGATTAGACAAACAAACTACGGTACACTAAAACAGAAGGCCTATAAATAATGTTGTTTATTGTAACGACAAAACCAAGAAGCAATATAAATAAATAAATAAATGACGCTTATTACACATAAACTCATGACACGATAGGTTTATTCAAAGATTTAAAACAAGGAAACAGTGACATTATAAGAATCCATAATGTATCGCAACCCGTGCCATGTGAAGACTTGCACTCTCAGCATATGCCTTGGCTGGTGCTAGGCGCTGACTTTCAGCGCGCCCTTTTGGTGAAGCACGGAGGAAAATATGGCGTAGGTAATATCATATTCTCGACGCTCTATCGGTGAAGTCATCTGGAAAAACGTTAAACAGAATAGGTGAACGTATTTCCATCAAACAGGAAACCCCCTCAAGTGTGAAATGGTGCATCGACGCGAATAGACTTGTAAAGAATAACCCTTTACGTTATTATATAATATTTTCCGAGGTTCACACATCCTTTTTTATTATCTTATCCTCTTGGTTTGGGGGTTTTCAAAAACAACTTTTATTTCAGGGTTTCAGGGGTTGGGAATTGAGTACGCCGTGTTATGCCATCAAATATTAAGGTGAAAGTTTGTTTGGTTAGTTGGTTTGTCTTTCCCTTCAAAACGGAATTTCGTACGGGTATGGGACAGCGAAGGTTGTCCTTTTAATATTCTGCAAACAAAGGTGTGAACAAAATCTAAGGAACTTGATAATAATTTATTTTGTAAGTGCCTACCTAAAATGTACCTACACCTATCAAACTTCATCATAAAAAAATTGATTTAAATCACACTATGAATATCGTTTTTATATTAAGATTGACTAACGATGATGATGATTATGGCGATGTAGGTATATAATACCGAATACAAAAGAATTTTTTAAACATTTATAATCATCATCATCATCATCGTCCTAGCGCTTATCAGAGCCTCTGCCGCTTTCCTACTCATTCTTTTCCACTTCGCCCGGTCTTCGGCACCCTCGCGTCGTAGGCCGTTGGTCCTCGATCGATCTACAATATCCCTCACGCCAAGGCTGCCACGGATGTACTCATTACTGTATTTATAAACATTTATTACGCGCCCCAATAAATATGGTTTAGTTAGCTAATCAACCATAAATCAGTTCTAACCCAGTTTTTCAAAATCCTCAAACGTCTATTTCACTCAAAGAGAGTGTTGCAACCAAAGAAACACTAGAAGATAGGCAGGCGATCAGGGGAAAAGGTGGGGGCGGGGTAGGGGCGATAAAACTGCTACGTGACCAACTGAGACACGCAGCGAGGGCATGTTAGTGGCCTTTACGGAAAAAGTAAATCGGTAATTAAACCCCATTCTAATGTTTAATGCTTAGCTAATGAAAAATGAATTTAGATGGAGCTTTAAATTGTTTATAAGGTAATAATTTTCTTCAATACCAAAAGGTAACGCCGCCAGCCTTCTTGGAATACTTCCTACACTGTAACATCACATGTACATGCGTAATTATAAAGTTGGTTTGAATTTCGTAACAAATGATCCCATTTTGTTATTTTTATCATAATATTTTAAACTATTTACACATTTTACATGTAGATATATTCCGGGTTTCCTACCAACCGAAAGTTACGCGGTTCGTAGACAAAGGTACGCGGTAAAAAAACCCGGAACATACTTTTAAAACATTTGTTTTTTTTTTCAAATGTTACGCCAACGTGCACTAGCTTTGTTTGTATTCTCGTATACGCCGTATTTAAATAGTGAAGTGTATTGGCTTTGCCTGGCCTATTTACTATATCCGGATATCCCTATTTCACTGGCGAGCAATAGCCGTTGGTTTGCGAATTCACTGCTTTCACAATTTCTGCAATTCTGTACAACAATAATTGTGGTCTCGGCTTACGATCACCTTTCTCTACATTATCATCGATTAGATCGTGAACACCAAGAGCGTCGGCGGCCGAGCGGTTAGAGTATGCAACTCGTAAGCCAGCGGTCCCGGGTTCGAATCCCGCTCCGGCCATGTACCTATGACTGTTTTCTGAGTTATGTACATTAGTTGATACTAACCGATGCTCTTACGGTGAGGGAAAACATCGTGATGAAACCTGCACATTCAGGCGACTGGATGTGTAAACCGTGATCCAATCTGGTCAGGTTCCCTGGTAGCAGGGTCATGGAGGTCAGATGGCAGTCGCTCCACTGTAATTACCTGATCTGTCGAATCCTGGATCACGGTCAAGGCGGACCCCGGGCCCTCGTGCGCGAGAGCACAACCGGGACATTAACGTGAACGTGAACGCCTCGGTCTTCTTCACCCAACAATTCCATGCACTCCTGCCATATGCACTTACAGGCACAATTATCCGTCCACCCAATAATTTTCCATAATTATACATTTCTGGCGTTACAAACAGTCGTTAACTTCATAAATTTTTGACGACCTGAGTAGTTCAGTTGGTTAACATGCCGGTCGCCACGCAGAGGTCCTGGGTTCTGTTACGGTTCTTGGTGTAGTATGTAAATAGGAATAAATTAATAAAAAATGTTTAAGTAGTTTATTAGTTATCTAACACCCATAACACAAGCTTTGCTTATTTTGGGGCTAGATGGCGCTGTGTTAATTTGTAAAAGCATATTATTATTATTATTATAAATACGGAATTTGATAAACAATATGACAATGATTACTTCTGTATTTAATAAAAAAATTTAACACAATAGCTTTTCGTTTGGTAATATTTTGTCATAGGCTGTTCTAATTGCTGCTTGCTTTAAAATTGAAATTATAATCGTAATATTGATAATATTGACTTCAGAATCCGCGTCGCTTATTAAGTACTAAAGGGATCTGCTTATAATTTTCTTTATATTGATTATTCTCTCAATTATAGAACCTTAATTAAATGTACGTTTGAAGTAGATATGAAATGAAAGTAGCTACGTAGATACTCTGGGTCACTAAACATAAAATAAAAATAGACATGCAATACATAAAACTAGTTTTGATAAGCCCTTCAAACGATCATTACAATAACGGGTGTTCGTAAATTATGAAGTTATTTTAGAAACTGACCTAGAATGAAACTATTTATGTGACACTTCTACAATTGAAGCGCACGTTACACATGGTACAAGCATTTTATATTAAAATAACAATAATTTCTAAACATGAGTTTTCGAAAATTCGTTACTTTTCTTATACGAGTACAACATTTAGTATGTGACGGGTTTGTGGACTTCATCCTAAAAATGCTGATCGTATGTGGTTACTACCACGAATCTTCAAACAAAACCAGAAACATACTATCTAGAATGTTCTGTGTGTCAATCAACTTGATGAATTGCTCGATTTTTGTGTTTTTTTATAAGCTACGAGAATCTCAATCACATTTTTCTTGTGCAATGCTGACGATACTGGAACTGGAATATGCCATTACCGCAATAGTATCACAACTGACTGGAAATTCTTATATTACTGAAGTTACCCATTTAAGTGTAACAGACACTAACACAAATGCGGGGAATAGATTGAAGTACACTAAATTATATACTAAATTGGCAATTATTATCTTCGTAACGTTAATTATTCTTCTCTCTTTAAATAAGTCATTCGATTCAAACCTATACAATATGGCGTACATTACTTTAAAAATTTTCATATTTTGTGGGAAAATTCCTCTATGCATATTTTTCGAAAATATTTGGCAACAACTGCAGATATCTAGAAAGGATTTGGAAAAGCAATTGTCCAGTGTGGAGACAGATGAATTGAAAGCAAAACATATAATGAAATCTATGGAAATTTATAACCATTTACTCAATGCTCTCGATGATGCAAAAACGGCACCAAAAATAACGGTAACCATTAATTTATTGTTTTTATTGTGATCATATTATTGAATACGGACCTAAGTCTCCAACTTCCAACCGACAAATAATGCAAAGAAACTTTTATGAAAATTTAAAACAATTCATCCAAACTCAGCTAAATGCATGATGTAGCAAATCTTCGAAGCGTGTGTCGTCGTGTTGCACCATCTTTGTTTACAGCCTGTATTGTGTTAAAATTATATTTTTATTTTTGCAGATGTTTCTAAGCGCTATTTTCGATTTGCCGAATATGCTGGTGTATGTGTACAAAGCGATAGAATTTCATAATATGCATGGCGATGATTCTGGATATGTTACGGTATGTACTAATCTAAAAAAAGACCTTGGCAAAGCCAGAGGGCGATAGATGCAGCGGCAGTGACCAAAATAATACGCAACGGATGGGATTAAGATGTGTATTGTCTCATCTTACATGCAAAGTTATCCTATATATAACCTAAGGCGGGATTAGGGGTGTACGCACACTATAAGACGGTAACGGGTCAAAAAAATACTGGGATAGGGGTTGGTACTCTCTCTCCACCGCCTCTTCCCGCAACAACTACAAAAGTGACCAAGCCACCATAATAATTATCAAAGTTAAAATAATGTGTGGCGTAACGTAAATAAAAAGTCTCGAATATTTAAATACCGAACACAATTTTAAATCGATGCTCAGTTTGTGGTGCGAAATATACAGATGCAAAAAATAATGGTCACTAAAACTGTCTGCTTTATAAATCAACATTAAAGAAAAGAGTATCTTGAGAATAATCAAATATGAATTAGAAATTTCAAACAAAGTGACTCTCCTTACAGGCTATGGTTGGGTTCGCGATGATGATTTTCACATTTCAAGTTCAAGTGTACGCACCAGCCCTGATCATGTCGCGCGCTGAAGGCGAGGCGGCGGCCATCCGAAGCCTCATCGCCAGGCAGACGCTGTTTGCTTATGGTAAATGACTAAAACTAGTAACAGACGTTTGGTCGGCTCTAGCCAAAACAAAACGGCTTTTACTAGTTAAAGCACTTATCAAAAATACGTTTAGTCCACTCCACTCCGGATCCAGAATATCATTAAAAAGAAGCCATGATTTCAAAATCTTTGCCATATCCTTGTCTGTCTTGGCGATCTTGTGCAACCTCGTAATAATAGTTAGCCCCGGGGTCAAGAGGTTACTTTTCACCATATCCCTCCAACGGAAGATACTAGACTGGTTGCTTCAATGAAATATTTTACATCTTAATCCTCTCACACATTTACGTACGGCTGAGCCTGCACAACGAGCGAGTTTGTCTCTCCAACAGTTTCTTGATCTGTCGGATTCATTCTATCTTTTTACTGGACCGAGTAATAAATATATTAGAGGTCTCTTTTGTAAGTAAAGGGCTAATGAAGTTTTTGATTACAATATGGCTGCCCAGAACATGTTCAGAGTTTCCTCGCTAATTTATATTGTGTCTCCACAGATGACAGTCTGAAGGACGCCATAGAAGACGCTCTTAAAATCATGGCCCTGCGGCCATTCCAGTATACTGTATGGCGCTGCTTCGCCGTCAACTCCAAGCTGCTCATCACTCTCACTAATCTCAATGTCACTTACGCTATCCTTATGGTTCAGACTTTGCACTTCAAATAGGTACTTCGAAATGCAGTAGTCTACATTCTGCACTACAAAGGTATCATAAGGGCTCATAATTAGCTCTGCATTGTTTGTCCTCTCAATTACAGAACCTTTGTCAGAACAGAAGAAGTCTGAACTTGATATTAGATAAAATTGACTACCTAGGTACTCTAGACACACACTCCGAAGCCGAACTAACCAAAACAAGCTCCGACATCTGATACTCACATGGCTACAGACCCTCAAGTATCTCTACCTAATGACAGAATATATAATATTCAGTATTTGATGTAGATGCATTCCATCAAATCTAAAATGTTGCGTAACAGATAAATGGCAAAAATACGTGTCTAATTAAAAGCAAGAATAACAGAAGAAATATAATTGCAACAAAATGATTCTGATGTTAAGCCAATTACTAACTTTGATGTTGGGAAACAATACAATAACAAGGATTTAGAGTTGGGACAAAGACGGCATTCAATGAATTAAGTACCTACCTACTTGCTGCGTAATTTTGCAAAACATTAAAGCAAAATTATAATCGCAGAAATGTATGGGTAACTCGGAAACGTAATGGCGGATATACCTATTTACATTCATGTAAATGAATACGAGTTTGAAGACTCGTTAAGCCTTTTTAATCAATTATCTTTTGCAGCGACTTCTTCTCCGTTGTTTTTGAAAAGAGAGTTGGTTTTAAAGAAGTGGCATTCGTGACATACTATTTTAAACCATATTATTTTTTTGTTTACAATTTTGAAAGTGAACTTACAAATACTTTCTTATAACAATAACTTGAGAGTTACATAGCCAACATTTAAATTGTAAACGACCATAGGCCATACGACCAGGGGTAAGGCGGTAACGGTTGTTTACTACCTAATGAAAATTAAAAAGTCCATAGGCTGTTGTAACAATTTACTAGGTACTAAATGTGGGACCTAGGGCAATTTCTTTATCTTTAGAATGCCTTGATTAGATAGTTTAAGGTTAATCTTTTTTTTCTATGTTAATTAATTGTTGTTCCAGTATCCCGTTTCTTATACATAAATATTGTAACCACAAATTGTTAAACTAGTAAGGTAAAAGTTGTGCAATATGTCAGTAGATTCTCTAAGCCTACGTGTTTGACGAATCCGAGCACGCGATCTGTTTCCACTACTAACAAAAACTTAAAAACTGTAAAAATAATATTAACAAAAAGTAGAATCTGATCGCATGATCCGATTCCACCAAAACTTTCTTTAGACTATGTGCGTGTAGCGATGTGATGATCCTTGTAGATTTCGCTTACCTATATAAATGTAATTTATTAATTATTTTTTAATATTATTAATCTTATGGTCTTTTGTGCACACTACCAAACTAACTGATAGTGGACGGTGTACACGACAAATATTGATAAAAAACCGCAAATCGATGTACAGGATAGCCGTTTGGTACACGGGTACTTTAGGTTACAACAATCATTTTGAGTGGTAGTTCTTAAAAATATTCCCATGGGGGGAGCAGTGTTGACGTCATAAATTGAAGATGGAAAAAAAAACGTCATTTTTGTATGGAATTTGAATTTTTTTTTACAGAAACCTATCTTGTTTGGTATCATATGAAAGGGCTTAATGACCCGGTTCTAAAAATATATAATTACACAATTACCTTTCGGCCACGTGTTTTCTTTAAATTCTAGAAATATTTTCAAAACATACCAAGTTAAGGCTCTTCGTCGATTTGCGGTTTTATTTTTTACGTAGCTCGACCACTATGATAAACAGAATAAAATTTCTTCAGATACCATACATGCGCTCATTTATATAAAGACTTTATTGAAAGTTGTCCACTTTCGGTTTCCCGAGGCGTAACCCGTTGTAACCCGCATCGGTTCGAAACTTTGTGAACTTTGATCCTTTTTTACCCCGAACCAAAAAGGATTGATCGATGTACAACACAAACGCAATTCTACCTATTCGCGATTCTACACAATATGGATTCCGCACAACTGACATTCAACACATTATTTATTCCACACAGACTTCAATTATACACAAACGCGTTTCTTCCTGTTCGTGATTCTACACAATATTAATTCCACACAACTGATGCGATTCACCAGATTCGCTATTCCACATATTCGTTACATATTTTAAATCATCTCGTCATCTTGGCGTTAATGTGAAGGTTGTCCACTCGCTCACGAGGGCCCGGGGTCTGCATTGACCATGATCCAGGATTGGCAGATCAAGTAATTACAGTGGAGTGACTGCCATCTGACCTGCTACCACGGGAACCTGAACAAAATGGATCATGGTTACCTACACATTTGGTCACCTGAATGAGCAGGTTTCATCATGATGTTTGCCCTCACCCTTAGAGAATCGGTTAGTATTCAACTAATGTATACATACAATATCAGAAAAAAGTCATTGGTACATGGCGGCAGTGGTATTCAAACCCGGTCCCTCTCGCTTAGGAGTCGAATACTATAACCACTAGGCCACCTATGCTTCTAAGGGCAGGCGGCCCGTTAGTGTATTGTTGATTTACACTGACAGACCAAATTGGAACGCGTTGCTCATAGAAGTCTCATAATAACTCTTTTCCTAACTCTGATCCAACCAGCCTGGTCAACGCTGTAGACCCTGGACTGCCATTCACACATTCTTCAACGCTGGGCACAATGAGAATGGTTGTATTGTAACCTCAGCTAGAACTCGACCAGGGTGTAAGTTTAGTGGACCTAGTAGAAGAGAGGTAGGGCATAGCGGGGTATCCCGTTCGAATTGGAGCCGCCCGACTGTGGAAGTACCTCCACCTTACAGAATACCGCAGCTAAACAAAACTCTTTTAAATAGTATTGTGTTTCTGCCGGTGAGTAGAGGTTTCCAGTGCTCCATGGGGTGGGGATTTGGGGAACCGTAGCTTTAGCAGTGGAGGGGCATTTGCCTTTTGCTGCCAGATCTACGTGTTATACAGGTGGGCAACGCATTGGCGATACTCTTGGTGTTGGTAATGTCTATAGGCAGTGGTGACCACTTTCCATCAGGTGGCCCGCTTGTTTGTTTGCGTACCGTATGACAGATACTCTTGGTGTTGGTAATGTCTATAGGCAGTGGTGACCACTTTTCATCAGGTGGCCCGCTTGTTTGTTTGCGTACCATATGACAGATACTCTTGGTGTTGGTAATGTCTATAGGCAGTGGTGACCACTTTCCATCAGGTGGCCCGCTTGCCTGTTTGCCTACCGTATGACATAAAAAAAAAGTTAATATTGACCAAAGTCAACTCTGGTCATCGAACCTGGTCAACGCTGGGCACCCTGAGACTGGTTGTTAGAATTAGACCAGGACCTAATAAAGGTTGACCAAGGTTAACCCCAGTCAACCAACAAAGCATTGGACTAGGTTTGTTAAATAGGGTTGACCTTGGCCAACCTTGACTGGTTCCATTAAACTTAGGTCCAGGTCTAAGTCAGCCAGTCCCAGGTCCCCAGCGTTGTGGAATAGCGAATCTGTTGAATGGCAGCATTTGTGTGGAATTAATATTGTGTAGAATCGCGGACAGGAAGAAACGCGTTTGTGTATAATTGAAGACTGTGTGGAATAAATAATGTCTTGAATGTCAGTTGTGCGGAATCCATATTGTGTAGAATCGCGAATAGGTACAATTGCGTTTGTGTTGTACATCGATCAATCCACCAAAAAGTACTTAATGAAAATAGTGTAACGAAGCTAAACATAGGCGGTGCTACACGCTCGATATTTATCGCGATACGTTTCGTCGATACGGATCGTGAATTTCTGATTTTCTAGAAATTCTGTGATCCGTATGACGATCCGTGAGTGTTACACACTCGATGAATATCATGATCCAGGATCGTAATCCACGTATCACGATAAACATCGCCGTCTAACATCCCCCTTACAGTTGTTACAATATAGAGAACATCTCCCTACAAACTACAGGTTCTAATTTTGAAAATTGGTTCAATAATTCAGAGATACCCTTCTAAATGTATGAGTGTAATAAATGTGTTTTACTGTTTACCAAATACGTTTTAATACGTTACCATCGATAATAACGGACACAAAATACCGCCAATTTGGTATAATCGTTGAACACACAAACGGTCAGCTTCAAACGTCGGCCCATTATACAAAAAATAAAACACAATTTGTTCAACATTTCGTTTGTACGTGATTCAATTAATTTGACTCATTGAAACGATGTGACAGATGCCAATTCATCGCGCGATGGGCGCAGTGTTTGCTCTAGCAATTAAAAACGCAAGTTGGTCGTTCTAATTATTTTGTCTGTTACCTTAAACAATTTTCAAACGAATCTGAACCTTATTATTGATACAGTAAAGAGTATGAACGTGTGAGCGGACAGAATTGAATATTTTTGCACAAATAAGGCCTACTCACCGGCTTTGTTCATCGTATTCAGATAATTGGATCGATTCATAAACTCCATTTTGACGTCCGTCGTCATTGTCAAAGGTATCCAGTATCAACGTTTCAGATTAAACTTCGTAATGGATTACGTTTTTAAACTTTGTTTTCCTCGTTCCCGGGGCTCGTGTTTCAAAATATTCGCTAAAACGTATCGCTGACTGCTTTACAGGTAGATTGGCTTCGTTTTGCGATGTGTGTCTAGCGAAGACTGTTTATTGAACGCTTTGTTTGTATTTTTTATGAGCTATTTTATTGACGTATGCTTATGAAATCAACCTAACTTAATCAATGATGGTGATTTCAGCATACAGAAACTGCTTTACAGGTAGATTTCTCGTTATTCAAGGCTTTGTTTGTGTTGTTTTGTTGATGAGCTATTTTATTGATGTAACGTTTGACGTATCGAAACCTTATTTCATTTATGTGGCGTGGGATGAAGGAAGTTAGACGGTCTAGAACGCAATATGACTTGGTGACATCAGGAGGGGATTCTCGAGCTGTGACCTCTCTAATTGGACATTTAGTTAAAAATAAATTATTAAAACGTCACTGAAAATGATCTTCGGCAATATACGACTGTCGAAAATAGTCAAGAAAATATTTATGGCTGCTATAGACATTTCAATGTCATTATTAATGGAGATATATGGCTAGAAAAAATGACAAATTCAAAATGTCACAGCGCGAGAACTAAGCCAAGCAGAATGTCTGGCAGTGACTTTAGTTCGTGCCAAATGCAATGGCAATAGCGGGCCTTGATCTCTCTGTCTGTCTGGCCACTGCTGGCACTATTTCATGAAAATAATGAAAACTTCAAAACTTTTCTATTTAGTGAAATTGTAACGATATGTCTATTTAAAGCGTTGCAGCTATCGCTTCGACCGCTTACAAATCAGTTATGATTGAAAGGTCAATGACTGATATTGCCAATCCATTTCCCACGAATTATAGGTGCACAAAACTGCGACCAGTAGACCTTATGATGATCCATATGATAATATGGAGTAAGGGGTCAGCTTACGGCACACATAAAATTACCTGCATGTGTTCTGTAGGTGTGCTAATTAGAGTATGACTGTACCGATAGTTCTAAACTAGACGTCTTGATTCGATCTTGCAAATAAATTCTCATTCTATTTTTGCGAAGGAGTAATGGGGTTAAAACCGTCCATCTCAGACTTTCCAATAAAATGGAAAAAAACGTAAGCACACTTGGAGTGGGCAATAAATCTTTCACCAATTACTTTTAACCCTCCTTAAAATGGTTTAATGGTTTAATTACAGATTCTTCACTGTGTATATTACCATTTTAGAGATACTTTTAAAAAAAATAGCGCTCAGAAAATTTCCGCACGATTTGCTATCTTGCTTCGCTTCCTCTTTTGTTCCCAATTATTTTTCTAATTCCTTCTCTGTTAGGTAAGTTAAGTTCCTATCTTGACTCATGTCAATTTGTGAAATTTTCTTAAACCTACTCAGTTTAGTTAGTGTTTAGAATTATGTTTACTTTCATGATCTTTCACCGCCCTGAAATTGTCATACCATCAGCTCTCCGGTTGACTGGTAGATATAGCTATGCAGCTTTAAGTCCGCCGATGTACGAAATAAATAAATAAAAATACTGGGTTATACAGGGTGTTTCATAATACATGTATAAAGCCGTGAACTGGATGGAGTGCTAAACGTATTAAAACGATAGGTACAATTATTTTTTTCGTGCGTGGAATAGTAAGCGAGAAAATGACTATCGAACTTTTACCTTTTCAATGTCGATAATCGACATTTTGAAAACGAAAGACCGCATCTCTAGAAATCAGTTGTAAAAGGTCACTCAAGTTCATAGTACTAGGCGCAATGGGATATTAAGGAGATCTAAATTAGCTGTTTTGTATTTTTTGGTTTGAGGGTTCTGTACAAAAAAATACTGTAATTTTAATTTAAAAGGTTAAACTTCTCCTTCTAGGATCATCAACTTGAAATAGAGCTGCGCATCAACGTAGTCGATATGGTTATTTTTCTTTAAAAACGAAGATTTTTTATAAAAATTAAAATTCAATGTCTGGATAATATGAAGTCGCCAGTGTACTCTTTGCAAGCTATACTTTAACACCCTTTCGGCTTTATACATGTATTATGAAACACCCTGTATTAATGTGTTGTTTATGGCATACACAGGTGCTTCAGTTTTTGTATGATACACATACATAGGTATATAAAGTATTTATATAGGTATATATAAGTAGGTAATATACATGGCAAATCATAGCTTTATTTATCTCTAATTAAACCGCGAACAGACAGACATGACCAAACTATAAAGGTATCCTTGAACTCCTTGAAAAATTTACTAACGTAAATTTTTCCTCTAACGCGAACATGCAACATTTACGTCAGAAATTTTTCCTCTATGACTATGGTACCCTAAAAACCACTAAAGCACTCATCCCGCCTTCGTTTTCCGATAATATCTAAATCAAATGCGAGTGGAAATGTCGCAAGTTAGTAGGTACCTTCGCGCCGCTTCCTCGCAAGTCTTGCTGATATGGTTTCACTGGTTTCCATACACGATACGCGGTACAATTACATTTGGGGTACGATGTTATTTCTGATACGGTGTTTAGATACGAATAAAGAAACCACGGCTTTTCTTGCTTCGTCCAATTTGTTTAAGAAATATCTATGCTAATAATATTCAGAAGAGAAAAGATTTGATTGTTTGTCGGTTTGTCTGCTTGTAATGGATAAACTCAAAAACTACTTAACGATTTAAAAAATTTCTTAAATCTATAGAAATCTACATTATTAGCGAGTAACAGGATATACATCATCCTTTAAAAAAATTAGATCCCTCGAAATTTGCAATAAAATAAAATAAGGTATCAAAATGTTGCATGTTTGCGCATAATTTCCGATCGGCTTCACCTGCACCTATCGGATATTTTATGTAATAAAGCCTTATAGGCTTTAACAAAAAGACATTGTATATAACGTTTGTACATTTCTGATCCATAATTGTATTACTGTTCTTGGCAGCGAACCAATTCTAGGTATCATATTATCTAATATATCGGGGCCAACGATTTGGAAATAGATATACAATCAAAATATGTATCCGGTAGTGTGTAGGTAATATAGCTCTATCCTTTTTTATATGTCATACGGTAGGCAAACAGGCAAGCGGGCCACCTGATGGAAAGTGGTCACCACTGCCTATAGACATTAGCAAAACCAAGAGTATCACTAATGCGTTGCCCACCTCTATAACACGTTGCTCTGGCAACCTCCTCTTTTCATCGCTTGCAGGATGAACAACTCATCCAGGATAGATAATAGCAGGGTACCGTACAAATAACTTAAAGGCTAGAGGGAATAGGCACGTTCCTAGACACGCATACTTCATCTTCGGCCGCGTCGTCACTTATCACCGGTTGAGATGGCGGTCAAATGCCTACCTAGTTAAAAAAAAGTTCTTACAGGCAGATCAGCTAATTCTTCCGAAGGCACCGCATTTTCTGTTGCATGTTTTCAATGGGTACAGAAATCTTCAACCTATCAAGCATGGAGATGGCAATACACCCTCTAACGAGGAGGAGGCCTTAATCCGACTGAACTTTTGCAGGCTGTTCTGTAGATATGAGGACGTACCTATGTTATGGTTCGTATCATTCCAGAATTCTTGCTCAATAAGACACAATCATCTGTTAAAGACGTCAGTCGGAATGTAAATGAGGCGATTTCGCACGAGTCTTGCTCCCTTCCCCGACAATGTCAATAGGAGGCTTACGTGACCCAAATATGGCGGCATTCAGTATGCCACAAGACGAATATACCAGATCCTGGAAAGGGTATAAATTCAAAGGGTTTTTGTGTGCGAACGTTTTTATAATCTCGATGTTTACGAGCACTTTATTGGGCTTCAAATATGGGTTTTATTATCCCGTGTAATAGTAGTTTATGCAACTGTCATATAAAAGGGGGTCTAAAATAACTAAATATATGCAGTTGCATACACTATTTTATGTACACTCATATTTTTATGTTAAAATATCGTACCTTTAATTTTCTCAACTTAGCTGGAAGTAAGCTGCGAGTCAGTTCTGTTGTATCTACGCGTCGAGGATATCAAGCGGTGGGAAATTCACTTTACTACTTTTACATTTATCTATTTATTTGCTTAAAATAAGAAAAAACTTTCACAAACACAAATTATAATTATTACAAAAAATATTCTGTTTAGCGGGAAAATAATTACACAGAATACAAACAGGAAAATTTAAATTTTGAATTTGTTAAAGACATCTACAGCCTACATTACGCCGTGTCCGCCGGGACAAATAATTAAAAAAAAAAAGTGTTGCATAATGATTAAAAAGTTATTTTACGATACAGCTGTAATGAAATTAGTATGGGAAATGCTGTATCGAAAAGTAATTTATTAAAATTTTATAGACTGGCGTGAAAAAAGTGTATCCTTAAACAACTGTTTTCGAATATGAAATTGGAACATTACGCTATGAGTGTAGATAAAGGTCTTTGCAGTGTCGCGGATCGGTGTGATGATCGATCATGCGTGTTAGTCTTAATGGGTGTGTAAGCTTATGACGTCAAAGTGTTTGTCTATGTTTATATCCTTAGCAAGCTTACTTCATCATCATTTTGGCGTTAATATCCCGATTGTGTTCTCGCGCACGAGAGTCCGGGCTCCGCCTTGACCATGATCCGGGATTGCTAGATCAGGTGGAGCAACTACAGTGAAGCGACTACCATCTGACCTCCGTAATCCTGCCAGATTGGTTTCAACACGATGTTTTCCCTTACCGTAAGAGCATCGGTTAGTATTCAACTAATTACTAATGTACATAACTCAGAAGAGTCATTGGTACATGGTGGCAGTGGGATTCGAACCCGGTACCTTGCGCTTACGAGTATGCCTTAACCACTAGGCCACTGACGCTCCAAACCTCCTTAGCAAGCTTACTTCCTTCTTTACAAGCTCGTTCAGACGACTAACCTACTACCTAATACCGATATCACGAGAAAAAATAACACGCATTCCGCTCTTGTCGTCACGTACTTTTGTAAATTACATAAATCGCGCTGGGGTTTTGGCTTTTGCTGCGGAAAATCTCAAGCGGAGCAAATACGGTAGTCTAGTGCAAGATTTCGTATTTCAGCCGTTTGGGGTGGAAACTTTGGATTTTGGCTCTGGGCTGGGAAAGTTCTTCAAATAACTTTTGAATAATTAGCCGACACCACTGGTGGCCAGATAGCTGGCACGTTCCTCGGGCAACGGATTAGCATCGCTGTCCAACGAAGCAACGCAGCCACTATTCTTGGCACCATTCTAGAGGGCAGCAGTGTAGATGACATTTTTAATAATTTTTTTGTTGTAATGGTGTAAATTGTTGCTGTAACTGTAAATATTTTGTGTTTAACGTAATAAATGTATTTTAGAAAAATATTTCCAGAAACAGATTGTATAGAGACAGTACTAACTAGTGCTGGAACGAAGGTTTTTCACCAAACTTACCATTAAAAGAAGGGACAACCCAGCTGATGAATAACAATAGCTGCCTATATTAAGGTTTCTTATTTACATATCCTCAATCGAATGTTGCCCCTTACCAAGGCCCAATAAGAACCAATAATCCCTTGCCAATTTCTTTGGCAGGATATTGAAAATAGTCTGTGGCAGAGGACAATATGCGATGACGGATCAATATTTATTCTAGGTGTAAAATTTTATGATCCGTCGTGTCATTCAGTGTGTGGTTAACATGGTTTAATAGAAGACAAACACTTGATAGCACCATAGCACCATTACTTTAATTTCGTCTGTATAAGCATTTTTCATCCGTACAAAAGTAACAGTAACATGTAATTTTAGGCTGAATATTTTCCATTAATAAATTTATAGTTATTATTATTTTATCATCGTATAGACATTTAGTATAACGAACCAATAACCACAGTAATTTTACTATGCCATAACTTACCGCCATCTTAAATATCCGCAATACTAAAGAGCCGAACGCGATCCGAACCGCATGGCTCGGTCCCGGAATTCTGTCCTCAGAATTTCGGTTATTTTCAAATAAACCCGGCATAGTGTTTGCAATTAGGAACTTAATTAATTGTGAGAGCCACACAGCCAACCGCCCGGGCTGTGATGATCCGGGCCATAATCCGCTCCGAAATATTTATCGCACAGCCCGTAAATTCAGGTCTAGATTTCTAGAATCTAGATATAGCCCTGTCATTAAAAGCTCTTGCTTTAGCAGTGGAGGGCTTAAATCTTTGCTGCCAGAGAAACGTGTTCTACGGAGTCGGCACTGTTCTTAGAGGTACCCCTTTAATTGCAAACTTTATAAGACCTACCTTCTTCTATCAGACCGGCAGTACACTTGTTTGCCACCTTAGTAGTTAAAAATGAAGGAGTAACTGCCGTAACAAAAATATTGAGAACTAACTTTAAAGCGCACATTTATTCAAATTCACACAAACACTGTCACGGCGATATTATTGGCTTTATTAATAGCTCTCCACCGTGTCAAAATAATATGATATTTTAATTGCAGTACACCGTCAATACCTTGTCTAAGATTATCTTTATGTAAATATGGTGATCGAGCAATATCTACAATTGGGAGTTAAAAATACATTTGTCATTTTATATCTGTCGCTTGCGTTCAGCAACTCCTTTAATCAATTCGCGGTTTCTCAATTCTCAGTTAAAATTATTCTGCCCGATAAAGTAATATACTGCCAAATTAAAACAATCTGTTTTCCTTTACTTATATATGAAGTAATGAGACCATTTTATTTTAGTCGCTTAATAACTTATCAGACTGATATGTTTTATCTGAGGATTGCAAAATTGGCCCTTATACATTTAAGTATACTAATAGTTTAATCAATAGTACTGTGCGCGTAACTATTATGGGAGATATTACGATACAGCTTAATATGCTTGCTGTTAGGTACCTAAATGTGCGTCAAAATTGTTCCACTGTGCCCTTTTTATTATCGAACAACGAGGGGGACAAAATATCGTCATCTATGTAGACGTCCCACCATCTCGTACTAAGCGTTTTGCATCCACTTTTCTTATGCACTGCAAAGGACTGGAACTCTCTGCCTGAGACATTGTTCACTTATAAGTATAACCTTGAATGTGAATAGGGATCTTCTAGGCACTCATGCTACATCTTCGACCTCATCGTTGCTATCCATCAGGTCAAATGCAAGCGTATTGACAATAATAAAAAAATCTCTTCGTTGCTGCAACTGAGCATTCGCTGGTGAGATTTGTACCCTAATACTCTTGTTCAATCTCAAGCGTATACTATTAACTCCAACTTCAGTGAACGAGGAAAGAGCAAAGCTGAACAAGTTTCTCTTATATTTGTCTTTATGAGGTTGTAGGTACAGGATGATATCTACAAGAGCAAATGATTGCAATTTAGATCTTGTAAACTATCGTCAGTGACCATGTCCTTGTGGTTTTAATTCATTAAGTATTTTAACCGTGGCTTTGGGAGTAGAGAGGCATTTGCCTTTTTGGAGCCGGAGCAACGTATCTAGGACTTTTAGAAGTGGGCAACGTATTGGCGATGCACGGGCGTTGCTAATATATATAGGCAGTGGCGACCACTCTCTATCACAGCCTCGAGTCCGCTAATTTGCTTGAATTGAATAAATTGAATTGTAATCGATTGTGTAATCGAAGTGATTCCATTACAATTCAATTAAGCCATTTGTAAGTTAGCGGACTTGAAACCCTGGCGGTGTAATGTTCTACCAACTTCCTTTTTAGAGAAAATGCTAGGAAATTGATTGTTTGATATAAATCGTATATTTTACTTATTGCTTCCAAAACAAGCCACATCCTATCCACATCCTAGATACAGGATATATAAGTAGCAAGAGACTTCTTAAGATTAGCGAGTTAGGCATAGAGGCGGAATCAGTAGGAACTTAGTAGGAACTTTCTCAATTTTCCTATTTGTACGGAAGAGTATGGATGCTAGGCTTTTTTATTGGTTGTTGTTTGTGTGTGTATCCGTTTATGTTTATTAAAAATTCATAGAAATCAAGTTTTCTTACTTAATTTTTTACTTAATAAAATGGATATTTTTCCCGTATTAAACCTTAATTTAGAAGAAAGACTTATTCCGAAGACCCCATCTAGTGGGATAAGGGCAGATAGATGATGATACTAGTTCGTAATGAGACCCCCCCCCCTCCCCACTCCACACAAGAATATTATATTTTACATCCTGCATAGTGCAATAGGTAGGCACTAAAGAGCAGCAACAAATACTAAAAACAAACAAAGTAGACGTTGCTGTGGTATCGAAATCTTCTTTATATTAATAGTAAAGTGTGATTTGTAAGCTAGGTAGGTTGTGTGAGCTAGGTAGGTCAAATTTCGAGAAAGGTGTCAATCGACGAATCCAACTCTGCTGGGCAGCGTTCGGCTACGCCATATATCTTCGTCCCAATTACCGCAGTGTCTCAAGACGAAGGTCTTTGACCAATGTGTGTTGCCAGTGATGTCTTACGGAACTGAAACTAGGAGTGGACGATATACATCGATGTATTAAAAACACTCGATGTATAGAAACGATGCATCGAATCAAACCGATATATTGTTAATTTTTAAACATCGAATATACATCGATTTTTTTTTATTTGATGCATCGATACTTTTTTTTTAATTTCATATTTAATAAGCACTCGCACGGTATTTCGTTAAAACAGTTTAAATTTAATTTTTGGTGCTGGCAACATCGGCCACTGGCTGCACTCGCCACTCATAAAAAATAAAATGCAAATGGCCGATCGACCCGACGCGACGACCTCTTCACCGGCTTTACAGAAAATTTCTGTAATAATTTAGTGAATAAGTTACTCAGCTTGATTCAGATTCAGAATTATTTTTAAAGTTTACTCGTGTCGTGTATCTTGAAATCCATTATTTCAAACTGAACAACACGTTGGACAAGTAAACAAAGGTAAGTGTTCCTAACTACAAATTTTTGAGATTCCCGTAAAAGAATAAATTGTAGAAATGAAATAATTGTTAATTAAACTTTATTCGTGCATTATTTTTTAGGTATATAAACTTATATACCTAAAACACATAATTATAATGTTTTACGTGAGTACTTGTACTCACGTAAAAAATTATAATTATGTGTTTTAGGTTAGAAATGTAAAAATATTTTTCATAATACTTAAATCTAAGGTCATGTAAATACATAATTATTTACTATAATAAAACTAATAATTTATCATATTAAATAATACATACAGATGAAGTAAATTAGAAAATTTTCGCTAAGTTACTAGTGATTTCAAGTTATCGATACCGCGTTATCGATATTTCATTATTTGAAATACATATATTATATTATTTCTTTGTTTTTTTCAGAGTATCATGGCGCCTAAGAAGAAAAGTTTAGTATGGAAGTTTTACGACAGACTTGATGACAATAAATCTAAATGTAAGTTATGTCAAAAAGTTATCAAGTCTACTGGAAATACAACAAACTTATTTGGGCATATTCGTAATGTCCACAAGGCTGCTTATATCGAAATTGTTCCATTTCAAAAGAATACTTTGGAGACAGAAAATATCACGCAATCGGTTACAGAGCCAGCTGCTTTAAGTTCTAATGAGACACCTGATATTGGTGTTTTTGATGAAGTTCAACCTGAATCCAAAGCCGTTATTCCTTCTACAAGTAGTTCCCAAAGTACGTCAAAATCGTTAGATAAGACTTTAGATTCTGAGTTACAATTGCTTTAATTCTAGAAACAATGATTTGCCATTCACTATATGCCATTGTGCCTTCAGCCACCAAATTTAAGGTATGAGCAAAACATGGAATATGTTTTTTCTTCCCAAACGCCAATTCTATCGCTTTTACCATATTGGCAGCATTATCGGTTACAACCGCCGTCACATTATCTTTAATTATACCCCATGTTTCGCAAGATTTTGTTAGCATCTCAGAAATATATTGTGACGTATGTCTTTCATCGAGTTCGTATACGCCGAGAGTAACTGAAATGAGTTCAATGTCTATGCCAAAGTGAACAGTTATGCCTATAAAACTTTTCATATTTAATGTATCAGACCAAATGTCTGTTGTCAAAGTTAGGTTTTCTATCGTAGACAATTTCTTTTTGAAAGTTTCTGAAACAGCATCATATTTATTGTCCAACCATCGTCTTAGACTTGTTCTACTTGGTATTTTATATTGAGGAGCAACTGCCTTCATAAGATTTTTGAAACCTTCATTCTCGACTATTGAGAAAGGCTGGTGATCTTTACAAATCATATATAATAAGCAATTATTAAGTTTTCTTGTTTTCATGCCAGATTCTGAATAAGAAGATATGTCCTGAAAACTGGTCGCCATTGAGGCTTTGTCTAACAGTCAACCAGCAGACCATGCAGAGAGTGATTAAGTAGGTGCTAACAGGACAACATTGACTTAAGTGGAAAAAAAAATATATAAGATTAAATTAAATTGAATACTATAAATACAATTACTATTTAAAAAAAATACAATAAACATATACCTATTATATATAAATTCACTAGATACAAAATGTGATAATGACTACGCCAAGCTCATCACTCATTGCCTACGACCTCTTACTCAGAATAAAATCTTTCAGTAGTTTTTTAAACATGAACCGATTTTGCGCCTTTCGTACGTTCTCAGGTATGTCATTCCAATAACGAGCTGCCTGTATTGTGAATGAGTGGCTGAAGAAGTTGGTCCGATGAGGGAGAATGTCAAGACATAGCGTATCGGAGGAGCGGAGATCACGATCATGCGTCGAACACAATAGACGGAAATTGTACCTGAGATAACCCGGCGAAAGAGGATTGTCCAGAATTGAGAAAAGTGTAGAAAGGACACGCGATCTCCTTCTCTCCCGAACAGTCAACCAAGACAACCTCACTCGGTACTCAGAGATGCGATCATATTTCCGAAGCCCGAAAATAAAACGAATACAATTATTCAACAAACGTTCCAGCTTGCTGAGATAGACTTCGTTCACATCAATGTAACATACGTCAGCGTAATCTAGAATAGGCAAAACCAGAGTCTGCATCAATAATATTTTAGTTTTCATCGGCAAAAAGAACTTGAAGCGATGCAAACTGCGCAGTGTATATGTGACCCTTCTACTTACCTCAGCAATCTGGACGTTCCAACTCAAAGATTGGTCTAGATATAGTCCCAAGTTCTTTACATGTGGGGCAAACGGGATAACTATACCATTATACAACACCGGATCCAGAGCAGCCAGATCGATCCTTGCCAAGAGTCGCGAACTACCAATAATAATAGCCTGACATTTGTTCGGGTTCACGGCAATACCAAAACTCTTAGACCACTGGTAAATTCTGTCCAAATCCCTATTAAGACCATCTATAGCATCCGTTAGCCCATTCACCCCACACTGCACGTAAAGTTGCAGGTCATCAGCGTACAGATGGTACAAGCACGAAAGACATATGGTTATCATGTTAATAAAAATTGAGAACAATAAAGGAGACAGGATACCTCCCTGGGGAACCCCAGCCTCAAGATTACACCAGTCCGAAGATGCCTGCCCCAAACGGGCATGATGTAGCAAATCTTCGAAGCGTGTGTCGTCGTGTTGCACCATCTTTGTTTACAGCCTGTATTGTGTTAAAATTATATTTTTATTTTTGCAGATGTTTCTAAGCGCTATTTTCGATTTGCCGAATATGCTGGTGTATGTGTACAAAGTGATAGAATTTCATAATATGCATGGCGATGATTCTGGATATGTTACGGTATGTACTAATCTAAAAAAAGACCTTGGCAAAGCCAGAAGGCGAGAGATGTAGCGGCAGTGACCAAAATAATACGCAACGGATGGGATTAAGATGTGTATTGTCTCATCTTACATGCAAAGTTATCCTATATATAACCTAAGGCGGGATGAGGGGTGTACGCACACTACAAGACGGTAACGGGTTAAAAAAATACTGGGATAGGGGTTGGTACTCTCTCTCCACCGCCTCTTCCCGCAACAACTACAAAAGTGACAAAGCCACCGATCCACCGATTTTTTTACAGAAACCGATCTTGCTTGGTATCATATGAAAGGGCTTCATGACCCGGTTATAAAAATATACAATTACACAATTACCTTTCGGCCACGTGTTTTCTAAAAATTCAAGAAATATTTTCAAAACATACCAAGTTTGGGCTCTTCGTCGATTTGCGGTTTTTTTCACGTAGCTCGACCACTATGTCATACAGAATAAAATTTCTCCAGATACCATACATTATGCAAACCTACATAATGTATGGTATGGTGTATGTACCGTACATTATGTTACCTATGCGCTCATTTATATTAAGACTTTATTGAAAGTTGTCCACTTTCAGTTTCCCGAGGCGTAACCCGTTGTTACCCGTATCGGTTTGAAACTTTGTGAACTTTGATCCTTTTTTACCCCGAACCAAAAAGTACTTAATGCCAATGCGATAGTGTAACGGAGCTAAACATAGGCGGTGCTACACGCTCGATATTTATCGCGATACGTTTCGTCGATACGGATCGTGAATTTCTGATTTTCTAGAAAATCTGTGATCCGTATGACGATCCGTGAGTGTTACACACTCGATGAATATCATGATCCAGGATCGTAATCCATGTATCACGATAAACATCGCCGACTAACATTCCCCTTACAATTGTTACAATATAGAGAACATCTCCCTACAAACTACAGGTTCTAATTTTGAAAATTGGTTCAGTAATTCAGAGATACCCTTCTAAATGTATGAGTGTAATAAATGTGTTTTACTGTTTACTAAATACGTTTTATTACGTTACCATCGATAATAACGGACACAAAATACCGCCCATTTTGTATAATCGTTGAACACACAAACGGTCAGCTTCAAACGTCGGCCCCTTATACAAAAAATAAAACACAATTTGTTCAACATTTCGTTGGCCGTCGTCATTGTCAAAGGTATCCAGTATCAACGTTTCAGATTAAACTCCGTAATGGATTACGTTTTCAAACTTTGTTTTCCTCGTTCCTGGGGCTTGTGTTTCAAAATATTCGCTAAATCGTATCGCTGACTGCTTTACAGGTAGATTGGCTTCGTTTTGCGATGTGTGTCTTGCGAAGACTGTTTATTGAATGCTTTGTTTGTATTTTTTATAAGCTATTTTATTGACGTATGCTTATGAAATCAACCTAACTTAATCAATGATGGTGATTTCAGCATACAGAAACTGCTTTACAGGTAGATTTCTCGTTATTCAATGCTTTGTTTGTGTTGTTTTGTTGATGAGCTATTTTATTGACGTAACGTTTGGCGTAACGAAACCTTATTTGATTTATGTGGCGTGGGATGAAGGAAGTTAGACGGTCTAGAACGCAATATGACTTGGTGACATCAGGAGGCGATTCTCGAGCTGTGACATCTCTAATTGGACATTTAGTTAAAAATAAATTATTAAAACGTCACTGTTTGCCACTTTAGTAGTTAAAAATGAAGGAGTAGCTGTCGTTACAAAAATATTGAGAACTAACTTTGGAGCGCACATTTATTCAAATTCACACAAACACTGTCACGGCGATATTATTGGCTTTATTAATAGCTCTCCACCGTGTCAAAATAATATGATATTGTAATTGCAGTACACCGTCAATACCTTATCTAAGATTATCTTTATGTAAATGTGGTAATCCAGCATTATCTATCATTGTTAGTTAAAAATATATTTGTCATTTTATTTGTGTCGTTTGCTGAAAGCAACTCTTTTACTGCCAAATTAAAACAATCTGTTTTCCTTTACTTATATATGAAGTAATGATACAATTTTATTTTAGTCGCCTTATAACTTATCAGACTGATATGTTTTATCTGAGGATTGCAAAATTGGCCATTATACATTTAAGTATACTAATAGTTTAATCAATATTACTGTGCCCGTCACTGTTATGGGAGATATTACGATACAGATTAATATGCTTGCTGCTAGGTACCTAAGTGTGCGTCAAAATTGTTCCACCGTGCCCTTTTTATGATCGAACAATCGAAGTGTTTTGTATCCACTTTTCTTATGCGCACTGCAAACTACTGGAACTCTGTGCCTGAGACATTGTTCCCTGATAAGAATAACCTTGGGGTCTTCAAATCAAGAGTGAATAGGTATCTTCTAGGCACGCATGCTACATCTTTGACCTCATCGTTGCTTTCCATCAGGTGAATAGAGGACAATAAAAAAGAAAAAAAAACAAATCTCGTCGTTGCTGCAACTGCGCATTCGCTGGTTAGATTTGTACCCTAATACTCTTGTTCAATCTCAAGCGTATACTATTAACTCCAACTTCAGTGAACGAGGAAAGAGCAAAGCTGAACAAGTTTCTCTGATATTTGTCTTTATGAGGTTGTAGGTACAGGATGTTATCTACACGAGCAAATAATTGCAATTTAGTTCTTGTAAACTATCGTCAGTGACCATGTCCTTGTGGTTTCAATTCATCACATTGCAAGAATTATTTTTACCGTGGCTTTGCTAGTAGAGAGGCATTTGCCTTTTTGGAGCCGGAGCAACTATCTAAGACTTGTAGAAGTGGGCAACGTATTGGCGATAGCACGGACGTTGCTCATATATGTTGGCAGCGGCGACCACTCTCTATCAGGGCCTCGAACCGCTAATTTGCTTGAATTGAATAGATTGAGACGCTCGATTAAATTGTAATAGATTGTGTAATCGAAGTGATTCGATTACAATTCAATCAAGCCATTTGTAAGTTAGCGGACTTGAAACCTGGTGGTGTGGTGTTCTACCCACTTCCTTTTTAGGTAAAACACTAGGAAATTTATTGTTTGATATTAATCATATATTTTACTTATTGCTTCCAAAACAAGCCACACCTGAATAAATACATGTTATAAATAACTAGCAAGAGCCTTCTCAAGATTAGCGAGTTAGGCATAGAGGCGGAATCAGTAGGAACTTAATGGAAACTTTCTCAATTTTCCTATTTGTACGGACGAGTATGGATGATTTTGTAATGGTAGGCTTTTTTATTGGTTGTTGTTTGTGTGTATCCGTTTATGTTTATTAAAAAATCATAGAAATCAAGTTTTCTGAGAAATTAATAGGATTGTAATGTAAATGTGGATGAGGAATATTCATATCTTTTTTACGTAATAAAATTGATATTTTTCCCATTTTAGAACTTAATTTAGAAGAAAAACTTATTGCGAAGATCCCAGCAAGTGGGATAAGGGCAGATAGATGATGATACTAGTTTGTAATGAGACCCCCCCTCCCCCCTCCACATAAGAATTTTATATTTTACATCCTGTATAGTGCAATAGGTAGGCACTAAAGAGCAGCAACAAATACTAAAAACAAACAAAGTACAGGTTGCTCTGGTATCGAAGTCTTGTTTGTATTAATAGTAAAGTGTGATTTGTAAGCTAGGTAGGTTGTGTGAGCTAGGTAGGTCCAATTTCGAGAAAGATGTCAATCGACGAATCTAACTCGGTTGGGCAGCGTTCGGGAAGCTACGCTATATATTTTCGTCCCAATTACCGCCGTATCTCAAGACGAAGGTCTTTGACCAATGTGTGTTGCCAGTGATGACATACGGAACTGAAACGTGGCTGCTCACTGTGGGCCTATCAAGAAAGCTCACTGTTAACCAAAGGGCAATGGAAAGAGCTATGCTTGGAGTCTCTTTGCGCGATCGAAACACAAATGAGGAGATTCGCAAGCGAACTAAGGTCACCGATATAATAGCTCTAAGGATTGCCAGACTGAAGTGGCAGTGGGCAAGGCACATAGCTCGAAGCACAGTTGGCCGATGGGGCAGTAAAGTTCTCGAGTGGCGCCCACTAAGTTTCCTGAAGGAGTTGGGATGGCAGGAACAGTAGTATATCTTTTAATATATAAGTTCTCCGCCGCAAAACAGGTGCATGATCGTCGGCATGCGGAAAACGTACAGATACCTGTATCTATCTATCTCTATCTGACACCTGCACCAGCCGGGGATCCGCGAATACGTTATCGGATTTTGCGATAGATGTATTCTCGTTTAATTAAGATTCCAATGTCGTAGCGATCTGGAAACACTGCTGCAGGAAGCTTTTCAAAATGCAGAAACCTTGGTACATCTTCAGTCTGACTTGCCACATGGCAGGATGAGCAATCTTTTTTTAGAAAATACAATCCCAGGGGTTCTGTCATCGAACTGCTCGCCTCTAGTCAAACGTTTTTAATTATGATTTTCTTTAAGAAATATTAAATTTGTTTTAATTGCATTGGCGACACCAAAGCCTTTGGTTCAAAAATAGGGAAAATCAGCGTTCTATATCAAAACCTTTAATTTTTCATTTCCGGAAATCAAAGTTGTAAACCATTCGAATAAAGGCGCAGCAGCAGCAGTTCAAAAACAGAGGCCTTGGGGTTAATTTTTAAAAACAAATTAGAAAATACGGTTTAAAAATATCCCTAAACCGCATAACAACCTCGTGGTGTCTCAATCGACCAGTGAGATTCGAAAATGGGAATCTTTTCATTTTCCCCAAACCAGTGTTCACAAACTCATGAATAATGCAACAGAAACAAGGTATTGTTTGCAATTACCAACGCACACCATTAAAGCATACCATGCACACAGGGTTTTTTTTTTCAGTATTTGTTTCTGCTTCCAACTTTCGCCCGATGCGTTGAAAGTTAAATTAATTTTAAGCAGAGGTGGACATATGAATAAAGTTTGTGTAATGTCAAAGCTATGGAGCTTGTTTTCGCATTTTATTTATGTTGACTCGTTTACAAAGGATACAACATTAATTGTTGTTGTTGTAGGTCTACGCAGAGAGGTTTATTAAAATATAATCACAAAAAGGGGAAATGGGGATGGGAGTTTCTTTTTATACTTTAGTGACAAATACGAGCACAATGTGCATAACTTATATGGCATTTAAAATGTTTGAGATGAGGATAATGTTTCTTAGATTTTGTGAATAGCGTTATTTGTAATAGCTTGGTATAAAACCAGCTTCTGTATCAGAAGATAATATATTTAACACTTTATGTTGTCACTTCGTGATGGAACTCCATTATTATGAATTAAATCACTTTTAAAATATAAAATCATTGCCTGAAGAAGAGTAATTAGAAACCGGTTGCAATTTAATAAAATTTGTATAATAAAGTGGAACTTGTGTACAAAAAGAGATTTAATTCAGAAGATAATATCATATATATAACATATTATGATATAATAATAATATTGATGAGATACATCAATAATATCATTTACTAGCTTTCTTGCCCGCGACTTCATATGCGTAAAATTTTACTACTACGTTCCGGACTCGTCCTTTGGGAACTACATTGAATTTCAGGAAAAACTATAACCTATGCTATATGATATAATAGCTTTCTATAGATGAAATCATTTAGATTTTGAGTTTATCCATAACAAACAAAAAAAATTTCACTCTTATAATATTAGTATAGGGAAAGTTGGTATTTATAAATAAATTGGTAGATTTAAATTACTTAAAGATGTTGTTCAATATAGGTACTTCAAAATAACTAAACATTTAATTGAAAATTGTAATAAATATTTTGCCAAAATTTTATCAAATGATTTGCCAAATAAACTGACACTTCCACAGACAGGGCCGTCGCAAGTGTAGTTTATAACGTTAATGAGTCCGCTTGTGGCAACCCTATTATGGGGGACAAGAAACCTCTGTTCCTACTAATCTAGGGCTTTTCAATTAATTGCGGCGTTACCGTCCGTTCGTTACAGTAAACAACATTATTTATAGGCCTTCTGTTTTAGTTTGTTTGTAGATAATTAGGTTCTATTGTGATTGCGATTCGGTGGCAAACGGGCAGATTGTCCGCCGTGGACGATAACTGTCATCGCTCATAACATTTATAGTCTTTACTAATATTATAAAGAGGAAAAGTTTGTATGTTTGTATGTTGGGGATAATCTCCGAAACTACTGAATCAATTTTGGAAACTCTTTCTACATTATTTCCGAGTGACATAGGCTACTTTTTGTTCCGGAAAATAATAGGGTCCCACAGAAGAGATGAATGTTTACAGAGATCCGAACTGCGCGCGGGTGATAACCGTGGGGGGCAGCTTGTCTACCTATAATACGATTGATGCACCTGGATTTCAAATAACAAAAATGCAGAATCGCGGTTGCATTTTAAAGAACCTGTATGCCTGTAATTCCGCTGGCTGCCTTATCCCTCAAACCGGAACACAGCAGTGTTGCTTGACGGCAGAAATAATGGTGGAGGTGCTCATCAGGCTTGACACAAGAAAAATATTGTTTCGTTCGTTTACATTTTAGTTTAGATAATAGGTTTTATATCGTCACGTGGGCGGATAATAAAACTGAGACAACTAACTATGATGTTCAAGTCGAGATCGCATTTTGGAACCAACACCATTTTTATATATTTACTAGTATCTTGCTCAATAGAAAGACAGTTGTAAGTGGAATAAGCGGAAGAGGTTTGTCAGGACCGTACTATGTGGGCATTTCCACCTCAACGTGAAAGTAGCAGAACGTCGTGTGTGTGTTAGGTGCACCCGAAACGTGCAAATCCATTCGGCCTAGGGCCTAGTTTGGCCTGAAGACCACAGGAGTCCCTTTATTTTCTTTGTAAATCAAGAACCATCTCCATCAATAACGTATCTTTATTTCCGCGCAGTTACTCTTTATTTTCTTACGTATCCTTAACGAGTTCAATAATATAGGATAACAACATACAGCACTGACTTCTGATCAGACAACTTATTAGACAAACAAACTACGGTACACTAAAACAGAAGGCCTAAAAATAATGTTGTTTATTGTAACGACGAAACCAACAAGCAATATAAATAAATAAATAAATGACGCTTATTACCCATAAACTCATGACACGATAGGTTCATTCAAAGATTTAAAACAAGGAAACAGTGACATTATAAGAATCCATAATGTATCGCAACCCGTGCCATGTGAAGACTTGCACTCTCAGCATATGCCTTGGCTGGTGCTAGGCGCTGAGTTTCAGCGCGCCCTTTTGGTGAAGCACGGAGGAAAATATGGCGTAGGTAATATCATATTCTCGACGCTCTATCGGTAAAGTCATCTGGAAAAACGTTAAACAGAATAGGTGAACGTATTTCCATCAAACAGGAAACCCCCTCAAGTGTGAAATGGTGCATCGACGCGAATAGCCTTGTAAAGAATAACCCTTTACGTTATTATATAATATTTTCCGAGGTTCACACATCCTTTTTTATTCTCTTATCCTCTTGGTTTGGGGGTTTTCAAAAACAACTTTTATTTCAGGGTGTGTTTGAGTTGGGAATTGAGTACGCCGTGTTATCCCATCAAATATTAAGGTGAATGTTTCTTTGGTCAGTTGGTTTGTCTTTCCTTTGAAAACGGAATTTCGTACGGGTATGGGACAGCGAAGGTTGTAGCCTTTTAATATTCTGCAAACAAAGATGTGAACAAAATCTAAGGAACTTGATAATAATTTATTTTGTAAGTGCCCACCTAAAATGTACACACCTATCAAACTTCATCATAAAAAAATTGATTCAAATCACACTATGGATATCGTTTTTATATTAAAATTGACTAACGATGATGATGATTATGGCGATGTAGGTATATCATATCTACTGAATACAAAATATTTTTTAAACATTTATAATCATCATCAGTTTTAGCGCTTATCAGAGCCTCTGCCAGGGTCGGCTTTCCTACTCATTCTTCTCCACTTCGCCCGGTCTTCGGCATCCTCGCGTCGTAAGCCGTTGGTCCTCGATCGATCTGCAATATCCCTCACGCCAAGACTGCCACGGATGGACTCATTACTGAATATATAAACATTTATTATGCGTCCCAATAAATATGGTTTAGTTAGCTAATAAACCATAAATCAGTTCTAACCCAGTTTTTCAAAATCCTCAAACGTCTATTTCACTCAAAGAGAGTGTTGCAACCAAAGAAACACTAGAAGATAGGCAGGCGATCAGGGGAAAAGGGGCGGGGTAGGGGCGATAAAACTGCTACGTGACCAACTGAGACACGCAGCGAGGGCATGCTAGTGGCCTTTACGGAAAAAGTAAATCGGTTATTAAACCCCATTCTAATGTTTAATGCTTAGCTAATGGAAAATGAATTTAGATGGAGCTTTAAATTGTTTATAAGGTAATAATTTTCTTCAATACCAAAAGGTAACGCCGCCAACCTTCTTGGAATACTCCCAACACTGTAACATCACATGTACATGCGTAATTATAAAGTTGGTTTGAATTTCGTAACAAATGATCCCATTTTGTATTTTGTTATTTTTATCATAATGTTTTTAACTATTCACACATTTTACATGTAGATATATTCCGGGTTTCCTACCAACCGAAAGTTGGGGCTACCCGTAGACAAAGGAACGCGGTAAAAAATCCGGTACATACTTTTAAAACGTTTGTTTTTTTTTCAAATGTTACGCCACCGTGCACTAGCTTTGTTTGTATTCTCGTATACGCCGTTTTTAAATAGTGAAGTGTATTGGCTTTGCCTGGCCTATTCACTATATCCGGATATCCCTATTTCAAGTACTTGGCGAGCAATAGCCGTTGGATTGCGAATTCACTGCATTCACAATTTCTGCAATTCTGTACAACAATAATTGTGGTTCGAAGTCTCGGCTTACGATCACCATTCTCTACATTATCATCGATTAGATCGTGAACGCCTCGGTCTTCCTCTCCCAACAATTCCATGCACTCCTGCCATATGCACTTACAGGCACAATTATCCGTCCACCCAATAATTTTCCATAATTATACATTTCTGGCGTTACAATCAGGATTTAACTTCATAAATTTTTGATGACCTGAGTGGTTCAGTTGGTTAACATGCCGGTCGCCACGCAGAGGTCCCGGGTTCTGTTACGGTTCTTGGTGTAGTATGTATATAGTAATAAATTAATAAAAATTATTTAAGTAGTTTATTAGTTATCTAATACCCATAACACAAGCTTTGCTTACTTTGGGGCTAGATGGCGCTGTATTTTGTCCAAGCATATTATTATTATAAATACGTGATTTGATAGATAATATGACAATGATTACTTCTGTAATTTAATAATTTTTTTTAACACAATAGGTTTTTGTTTGGTTATAATAATAGTTAATTTTTTCATAGGCTGTTCTAATTGCTGCTGTTACCATTATGCTTTAAAAATTGTAATTGTAATACTGACAATATTGACTTCAGAATCCGCGTCGCTTATTAAGTACTAAAGGGATCTGCTTATAATTTGCTTTATATTGATTATTCCCTCACTTATACAACCTTAATGAAATGTAGGTTTGAAATAGATATGAAATGAAAGTAGCTGCGTACTCTGGCTCACTATTTATAAAATAAAAATAGACATGCAATACATAAAACTAGTTTTGATAAGCCCTTCAAACGATCATTACAATAACGTGTGTGCATAAATTATGAAGTTATTTGAGGAACTGACCTAGAATGAAACTATTTGTGTGACACTTGTACAATTGAAGCGCACGTTACACAAGGTACAAGCATTTTATTTTATTAAAATAACAATAACTTCTAAACATGAGTTTTCGAAAATTCGTTACGTTTCTTATACGAGTACAACATTTAGTATGTGACGGGTTTGTGGACTTCATCCTAAAAATGCTGATCGTATGTGGTTACTACCACGAATCTTCAAACAAAACCAGAAATATACTATCTAGAATGTTCTGTGTGTTAATCAACTTGATGAATTGCTCGATTTTGGTGTTTTCTTTTCCGCTACGAGAATCTCGATCACATTTTTCTTGTGCAAGCCTGACGATACTGGAACTGGAATATGCCATTACCGCAATAGTATCACAACTGACTGGAAATTCTTATATTACCAAAGTTACCCGTTTAAGTGTATCAGACACTAACACAAATGCGGGGAATAGATTGAAGTACACTAAATTATATACTAAATTCGCAATTATTGTCTTCGTAACGGTTATGATTCTTATCTCTTTAAATAAGACATTCGATTCAAAAGTATACGTCTTTGCGTACACTACTTTAAATATTTTCATATTTTGTGGGAAAATTCCTCTATGCATATTTTTCGAAAATATTTGGCAACAACTGCAGATATCTAGAAAGGATTTGGAAAAGCAATTGTCCAGTGTGGAGACAGATGAATTGAAAGCAAAACATATAATGAAATCTATGAAAATTTATAACCATTTACTCAATGCTCTCGATGATGCAAAAACGGCACCAAAAATAACGGTAACCATTAATTTATTGTTTTTATTGTGATCATATTATTGAATACGGACCTAAGTCTCCAACTTCCAACCGACAAATAATGCAAAGAAACTTTTATGAAAATTTAAAACAATTCATCCAAACTCAGCTAAATGCATGATGTAGCAAATCTTCGAAGCGTGTGTCGTCGTGTTGCACCATCTTTGTTTACAGCCTGTATTGTGTTAAAATTATATTTTTATTTTTGCAGATGTTTCTAAGCGCTATTTTCGATTTGCCGAATATGCTGGTGTATGTGTACAAAGTGATAGAATTTCATAATATGCATGGCGATGATTCTGGATATGTTACGGTATGTACTAATCTAAAAAAAGACCTTGGCAAAGCCAGAGGGCGATAGATGCAGCGGCAGTGACCAAAATAATACGCAACGGATGGGATTAAGATGTGTATTGTCTCATCTTACATGCAAAGTTATCCTATATATAACCTAAGGCGGGATTAGGGGTGTACGCACACTATAAGACGGTAACGGGTCAAAAAAATACTGGGATAGGGGTTGGTACTCTCTCTCCACCGCCTCTTCCCGCAACAACTACAAAAGTGACCAAGCCACCATAATAATTATCAAAGTTAAAATAATGTGTGGCGTAACGTAAATAAAAAGTCTCGAATATTTAAATACCGAACACAATTTTAAATCGATGCTCAGTTTGTGGTGCGAAATATACAGATGCAAAAAATAAAGGTCACTAAAACTGTCTGCTTTATAAATCAACATTAAAGAAAAGAGTATCTTGAGAATGATCAAATATGAACTAGAAATTTCAAAGGTGACTCTCCTTACAGGCTATGGTTGGGTTGGCGATGGTGATTTTCACATTTCAAGTTCAAGTGTACGCACCAGCCCTGATCATGTCGCGCGCTGAAGGCGAGGCGGCGGCCATCCGAAGCCTCATCGCCAGGCAGACGCTGTTTGCTTATGGTAACTAACTAAAACTTGCAACAGACGTTTGGTCGGCTCTAGCCGCAACGAAACGGCTTTTACTAGTTTAAGCACTTATCGAAAATACGTATAGTCCACTCCACTCCGGATCCAGAATATCATTAAAAAGAAGCCATGATTTCAAAATCTTTGCCCTATCCTTGTCTGTCTTGGCGATCTTGTGCAACCTCGTAATAATAGTTAGCCCCGAGGTCAAGAGGTTTCTTTTCACCATATCCCTCCAACGGAAAATACTAGACTAGTTGCTTCAATGAAATATTTTACATCTTAATCCTCTCACACATCTACGTACGGCTGAGCCTGCGCAACGAGCGCGTTTGTCTGTTCTTGATCTGTCGAATTCATTCTATCTGTTTATTGGACCGAGTAATAAAATTATTAGAGGTCTCTATTGTTACTAAAGGGCAAATATTTTTTATATTTTTTATAGAGGTTCCTCGCTAATTTATCCTGTGTCTCCGCAGATGACAGTCTGAAGGACGCCATAGAAGACGCTCTTAGAATCATGGCCCTGCGGCCATTCAAGTACACTGTATGGCGCTGCTTCGCCGTCAACTCCAAGCTGCTCATCACTCTCACCAATCTCAATGTCACTTACGCCATCCTTATGGTTCAGACTTTGCACTTCAAATAGGTACTTCGAAATGCAGTAGTCTACATTCTGCACTACAAAGGTATCATAAGGGCTCATAATTAGTTCTGCATTGTTTGTCCTCTCAATTACAGAACCTTTATCAGAACAGAAGAAGTCTGAACTTGATATTAGATAAAATTGACTACCTAGGTACTCTAGACACACACTCCGAAGCCGAACTAACCAAAACAAGCTCTGACATCTGATACTCACATGGCTAGACTCACAGGTATCTCTACCTAATGACAGAATATATAATATTCAGTATTTGATGTAGATGCATTCCATCAAATCTAAAATGTTGCGTAACAGATAAATGGCAAAAATACGTGTCTAATTAAAAGCAAGAATAACAGAAGGAATATAATTGCAACAAAATGATTCTGATGTTAAGCCAATTACTAACTTTGATGTTGGGAAACAATACAATAACAAGGATTTAGAGTTGGGACAAAGACGGCATTCAATGAATTAAGTACCTACCTACTTGCTGCGTAATTTTGCAAAACATTAAAGCAAAAGTATAATCGCAGAAATGTATGGGTAACTCGGAAACGTAATGGCGGATATACCTATTTACGTTCATGTAAATGAATACGAGTTTGAAGACTCGTTAAGCCTTTTTAATCAAATATCTTTTGCAGCGACTTCTTCTCCGTTGTGTTTGAAAAGAGAGTTGGTTTTAAAGAAGTGGCATTCGTGACATACTATTTTAAACCATATTATTTTTTTGTTTACAATTTTGAAAGTGAACTTACAAATACTTTCTTATAACAATAACTTGAGAGTTACATAGCCAACATCTTGAGATTGAGTTATATCCCGTATTGTAAACGACCATAGGCCATACGACCAGGGGTAAGGCGGTAACGGTTGTTTACTACCTAATAAAAATTAAAAAGTCCATAGGCTGTTGTAACAATTTACTAGGTACTAAATGTGGGACCTAGGGCATTTTTTTATCTTTAGAATACCTTGATTAGATAGTTTAAGGTTTATCTTTTTTTCTATGTTAATGAATTGTTGTTCTAATATCCCGTTTCTTATTCATAAATATTGTAACCTCAATTTGTTGAATTAGTAAGGTAAAAGTTTTGCTATATGTCAGTAGATTATCTAAGCCTCCGTGTTTGACGAATCCGAGCACGCGATCTGTTTCCACTACTAATATAAACTTCAGAGCTGTAAAAATATAATTAACAAAAAGTAGAATCTGATCGCGTGATCTGATTCCACCAAAACTTTCTTTAGACTATGTGCGTGTAGCGATGTGATGATCCTTGTAGATTTCGCTTACCTATATAAATGTAATTTATTAATTATTTTTTAATATTATTAATCTTATGGTCTTTTGTGCACACTACCAAACTAACTGATAGTGGACGGTGTACACGACAAATATTGATAAAAAACCGCAAATCGATGTACAGGATAGCTGTTTGGTACACGGGTACTTAAGGTTACAACAATCATTATGAGTGGAAATTCTTAAAAATATTCCCATGGGGGGAGCGGTGTTGACGTCATAAATTATTTGTACGGAATTTGAAATTTTTTTTACAGAAACCTATCTTGTTTGGTATCATATGAAAGGGCTTCATGACCCGGTTCTAAAAATATATAATTACACAATTACCTTTCGGCCACGTGTTTTCTAAAAATTCAAGAAATATTTTCAAAACATACCAAGTTAAGGCTCTTCGTCGATTTGCGGTTTTATTTTTTACGTAGCTCGACCACTATGATATACAGAATGAAATTTCTTCAGATACCATACATGCGCTCATTTATATAAAGACTTTATTGAAAGTTGTCCACTTTCGGTTTCCCGAGGCGTAACCCGTTGTAACCCGCATCGGTTCGAAACTTTGTGAACTTTGATCCTTTTTTACCCCGAACCAAAAAGTACTTAATGAAAATAGTGTAACGAAGCTAAACATAGGCGGTGCTACACGCTCGATATTTATCGCGATACGTTTCGTCGATACGGATCGTGAATTTCTGATTTTCTAGAAATTCTGTGATCCGTATGACGATCCGTGAGTGTTACACACTCGATGAATATCATGATCCAGGATCGTAATCCACGTATCACGATAAACATCGCCGTCTAACATCCCCCTTACAGTTGTTACAATATAGAGAACATCTCCCTACAAACTACAGGTTCTAATTTTGAAAATTGGTTCAATAATTCAGAGATACCCTTCTAAATGTATGAGTGTAATAAATGTGTTTTACTGTTTACCAAATACGTTTTAATACGTTACCATCGATAATAACGGACACAAAATACCGCCAATTTGGTATAATCGTTGAACACACAAACGGTCAGCTTCAAACGTCGGCCCATTATACAAAAAATAAAACACAATTTGTTCAACATTTCGTTTGTACGTGATTCAATTAATTTGACTCATTGAAACGATGTGACAGATGCCAATTCATCGCGCGATGGGCGCAGTGTTTGCTCTAGCAATTAAAAACGCAAGTTGGTCGTTCTAATTATTTTGTCTGTTACCTTAAACAATTTTCAAACGAATCTGAACCTTATTATTGATACAGTAAAGAGTATGAACGTGTGAGCGGACAGAATTGAATATTTTTGCACAAATAAGGCCTACTCACCGGCTTTGTTCATCGTATTCAGATAATTGGATCGATTCATAAACTCCATTTTGACGTCCGTCGTCATTGTCAAAGGTATCCAGTATCAACGTTTCAGATTAAACTCCGTAATGGATTACGTTTTCAAACTTTGTTTTCCTCGTTCCCGGGGCTCGTGTTTCAAAATATTCGCTAAAACGTATCGCTGACTGCTTTACAGGTAGATTGGCTTCGTTTTGCGATGTGTGTCTTGCGAAGACTGTTTATTGAATGCTTTGTTTGTATTTTTTATGAGCTATTTATTGACGTATGCTTATAATATCAACCTAACTTAATCAATGGTGGTGATTTCAGCATACAGAAACTGCTTTACAGGTAGATTTCTTGTTATTCAAGGCTTTGTTTGTGTTGTTTTGTTGATGAGCTATTTTATTGACGTAACGTTTGGCGTAACGAAACCTAATTTCATTTATGTGGCGTGAAGGATGTTAGACGGTCTAGAACGCAATATGACTTGGTGACATCAGGAGGGGATTCTCGAGCTATGACATCTCTAATTGGACATTTAGTTAAAAATAAATTATTAAAACGTCACTGAAATTGATCTTCGACAACATACAACTGTCGAAAATAGCGAAGAAAATATTTTTTTGCTGCTATAGACAATTCAATGTCATTATTAATGGAGATATATGGCTAGAAAAAAATGTCAAATTCAAAATTTACAGCGCGAGAATTAGGCAAAGCAAAATGTCTGGCAGTGACTATAGTTCGTGCCAAATGCAATGGCAATAGCGGGCCTTGATCTCTCTGTCCACTGCTGGCACTATTTCATGAAAATAATGAAAACTTCAAAACTTTTCTATTTAGTGAAATTGTAACGATATGTCTATTTAAAGCGTTGCAGCTATCGCTTCGACCGCTAACAAATCAGTTATGATTGAAAGGTCAATGACTGATATTGCCAATCCATTTCCCACGAATTATAGGTGCACAAAACTGCGACCAGTAGACCTTATGATAATCCATATGATAATATGGAGTAAGGGGTCAGCTTACGGAACACATTTAATTACTTGCATGTGTTCTGTAGGTGTGCTAATTAGAGTATGACTGTACCGATAGTTCTAGACTAGACGTCTTGATTCGATCTTGCAAATAAATTCTCAATTTATTTTTGCGAAGGAGTAATGGGGTTAAAACGGTCCATCTCAGACTTTCCAATAAAATGGAAAAAAACGTGAGCACACTTGGAGTGGGCAATAAATCTTTCACCAATTACTTTTAACCCTCCTTAAAATGGTTTAATGTTTTAATTACAGATTATTCACTGTGTATATTACCATTTTTAGGGATGCTATTAAAAAAAATAGCGCTCAGAAAATTTCCGCACGATTTGCTATCTTGCTTTGCTTCCACTTTTGTTCCTAATTCTTTTTCTAAATCCTTCTCTGTTAGGTAAGTTAAGTTCCTATCTTGACTTATTTATTTTATTTATTTATTTATTTGTATCAGGCTACAGAGGCCCATAGATATAATACATGTATCATACAAAATTATAAAAACAATAAACAATACATTATAGCCAAACCTATAAAACAATACCACTTATAAAATTAACAATAGACTAATAGATAATATTATAATTTTCAATACTAAATTCTAACACTTTTCACTTTTCGTTTCGGCGGCACCGGAAATTCTGGGTCGCCCACGGAATCGCCGGTACACCACACCCTTCGGCCAATAATCTTCCCTCATGAAGAAATCCAAGTCTGCGGTGGGAACCAACACCACGAACGAGTTGAACGTACGTTCATGGCTTGATTCCAAGAGCCGGACTCTCACGAGGTACTTTTTGGTTAAGCGGATATGCTCTTCCACGTCCTTTGCCGTCACTGTGTAATGAAGGCGGGACAGGTAAAGCGCCGTCGTCGGTGTCGCAGGGCGCAGTAGAAAGTTGGGACCGGTTACTGCAGTGCCGCGAAAATTCTTAACTTATGACTATTTGTGAAATTTACTTAAACCTACACAGTTTAGTTAGTGTTTAAAATTATGTTTACTTTCATGATCTTTCACCGCCCTGAAATTGTCATACCATCAGCTCTCCGGTAGACTGGTAGATAAATCGATGAAGCTTTAAGTCCGCCGATGTACGTAACAGCGTGTAAACTTTAAATAAATTAATAAAAATATTGGGTTATATTAATGTGTTATTTATGGGATACACAGGTGCTTCAGTTTTTGTATGATACACATACATAGGTATATAAAGTATTTATATAGGTATATATAAGTAGGTAATATACATGGCAAATCATAGCTTTATTTATCTCTAATTAAACCGCGAACAGACAGACATGACCAAACTATAAAGGTATCCTTCATCTACTTGATCCTTGATATGTTTTATTTGTACCTTTTACGTTTCTTTTTACATCTTAAATTGAAATGTATTTCACAAGATTTAATTAACTTTTTATAAATTTTTGTTTTACTATGATCATAGAGGAAAAATTTACGTCACTAAATTTTTTATCTATGACTATGGTACCCTAAAAACCACTAAAGCACTCTTCCCGCCTTCGTTTTCCGATATTATCTAAATCAAATGCGAGTGGAAATGTAGCAAGTTAGTAGGTACCTTCGCGCCGCTTCCTCGCAAATCTTGCTGATATGGTTTCACTGGTTTCCATACACGATACGCGGTACAATTACATTTGGGGTACGATGTTATTTCTGATACGGTGTTGAGATACGAATAAAGAAACCACGGCTTTTCTTGATTCTGAGAATAATATTATAAAGAGAAAATATTTGATTGTTTGTCGGTTTGTCTGCTTGTAATGGATAAACTCAAAAACTACTTAACGATTTTAAAAATGCCTTAAATCTATAGAAATCTACATTATTAGCGAGTAACAGGATATACTTCATCCTTTAAAAAAACTAGATCCCTCGAAATTTGCAATAATATAAATTAAGGTATCAAAATATTTCATGTTCGCGCATAATTTCCTATCGGCTTCACCTCCACCTATCGGATCTTTTATGAAATAGAGCCTTATAGGCTTTAAGAAAAAGACGTACATTTCTGATCCATTAAGTATACCTACCTAATTGTATTACTGTTCTTGGCAGCGAACCAATTCTAGGTCATATTATCAAATATATCGGGGCCAACGATTTGTAAATAGATATACAATCAAAATATGTATCCGGTAATGTGTAGGTAATATAGCACTAACCTTTTTTTTATGTCATACGGTATGACAAGCGGGCCACCTGATGGAAAGTGGTCACCACTGCCTATAGACATTAGCAAAACCAAGAGTATCGCTAATGCGTTGCCCACCTCTATAACACATTGTTCTGGCAACCTCCTCTTTTCATCTCTTGCAGGATGAACGACTCATCCAAGATAGATAATAGCAGGGTACCGTACAAATACCTTCAAGGCTAGAGTGAATAGACTGTTCCTAGACACGCATGCATCATCTTCGGCCGCATCGTCACTTATCACCGGTTGAGAAGCTGGTCAAATGCCTACCTAGTCAAAAAAAGTTCTTACAGGCAGATCAGCTATTTCTTCCGAAGACACCGCATTTTCTGTTGCATGTTTTCAATGGGTACAGAAATCTTCAACCTATCTACCAAGCATGGAGATAGCAATACCCCCTCTAACGAGGAGGAGGCCTTAATCCGACTGATCTTTTGCAGGTTGTTCTGTAGATATGATGACGTACCTATGTCATGGTTCGTATCATTACAGAATTCTTGCTCAATAAGACACAATCATCTGTTAAAGACGTCTGTCGGAATGTAAATGAGGCGATTTCGCACGAGTCTTGCTCCCTTCCCCGACAATGTCAATAGGAGGCTTACGTGACCCAAATATGGCGGCATTCAGTATGCCACAAGACGAATATACCAGATCCTGGAAAGGGTATAAATTCAAAGGGTTTTTGTGTGCGAACGTTTTTATAATCTCAATGTTTACGAGCACTTTATTGGGCTTTAAATATGGGTTTTATTATCCCGTGTGAAGGTCTTTACAGTGTCGTGGATCGGTGTGATGATCGATCATGCGTGTTAGTCTTAATGGGTGTGTAAGCTTATGACGTAAAAGTGTTTGTCTGCAAGCTAACTTCATCATCATTTTGGCGTTAATATCCGGATTGTGTTCTCGCGCACGAGAGTCCGAGCTCCGCCTTGACCATGATCCGGGATTGCTAGATCAGGTGGAGCGACTACCATCTGACCGTGATCCTGCCATCAGAGAAACCTGACCAAATTGGTTTCAACACGATGTTTTCCCTCACCGTAAGAGCATCGGTTAGTATTCAACTAACTACTACTGTACATAACTCAGAAAAGAGTCATTGGTACATGGCGGCGGTGGGATTCGAACCCGGTATCTCTCGCTTACGAGTATACCTTAACTTCTAGGCCACTGACGCTCCAAACCTCCTTAGCAAGCTTACATCCTTCTTTACGAGCTCGTACAGACGACTAAACTACTACCTAATACCGATTTCACGAGAGAAAAGAGCACGGATTCCGCTCTCGTCGTCACGTACTTTTATAAATTATATAAATCGCGCTGGGGCTTTGGCCTCTGCTGCGGAAAACCTCAAGCGGAGCAAATACGGTAGTTTAGTGCAAGATTTCGTATTTCAGCCGTTTGTGGTGGAAACTTTGGATTTTGGCTCTGGGCTGGGAAAGTTCTTCAAAGAACTTTTGAATAATTAGCCGACACTACTGGTGGCCAGATAGCTGGCACGTTCCTCGGTCAACGGATTAGCATCGATGTCCAACGAAGCAACGCAGCCACTATTCTTGGCACCATTCTGGAGGGCAGCAGTGTAGATGACATTTTTAATATTTTTGTTGTATTGGTGTACATTTTTGCTGTAACTGTAAATATTTTGTGTTTAACCTAATAAATGTATTTTAGAAAGCTTATTTTAAAATATTTCCAGAAACAGATTGTATAGAGACAGTACTAATTAGTGCTGGAAACGAGGTGTTTCACCAAACTTATCATTAAAAGAAGGGACAACCCAGCTGATGAATAACAATAGCTGTCAATATTAAGGTTTCTTTTGTGTAGAATCGCGAATAGGTAGAATTGCGTTTGTGTTGTACATCGATCAATCCTTCTTATTTACATATCCTGCATCGAATGTTGCCCCTTACCAAGGCCCAATAAGAACCAATAATCCCTTGCCAAATTCTTTGGCAGGATATTGAAAATAGTCTGTGGCAGAGGACAATATGCGATGACGGATCAATATTTTTTCTGGGTGTAAAATTAGATGATCCGTCGTGTTATTCTTGAGCCTAGGTCGTGTCAGCTCGTGTCTATGTGTGTTTAACATGGTTTAATAGAAAATAAACACTTGAGAGCACCATAGCACCATTACTTTAATGTCGTCTGTATAAGCATTTTTACAAAAGTAACAGTAACATGTAACTTTAGTCTTAATATTTTCCATTAATAAATTTATTATTATTATTATTTATTACTGTATAGACATGGCCGTGTGGTGTCCGGCAGAGTAGAATAGCATCAACCCCTGACACTCATGGGTGTCGTACAAAGCGACTAATGTTTTCGAGGCAAAAGATCAAGAGTCTCCGTAGTCTGGAAAATGGGCAGCAGCATTTTCCATTTTTATGTATAAACACTGCGATCTCCAACCCGCCTGCCAAGCGTGGAGATTATGGCAGTAACCTCCCCTTTCGTGGGAGAGGCCCTAAGTCCTGCAGTGGACTGTTACGGGCTGTGATGATGTATAGACATTTAGTATAACGAACCAATAACAACAGTAATTTTACTATGCCATAACTTACCGCCATCTTAAATATCCGCAATACTAAAGAGCCGAACGCGATCCGAACCGCATGGCTCGGTCCCGGAATTCTGTCCTCAGAATTTCGGTTATTTCCAAATAAACCCGGGATAGTGTTTGCAATTAGGAACTAAATTAATTGTGAGAGCCACACAGCCAACCGCCCGGGCTGTGATGATCCGGGCCATAATCCGCTCCGAGATATTTAGCGCAAAGCCCGTAAATTCAGGTCTAGATTTCTAGAATCTAGATATAGCCCTGTCATTAAAAGCTCTTGCTTTAGCAGTGGAGGGCTTAAATCTTTGCTGCCAGAGAAACGTGTTCTACGGAGTCGGCACTGTTCTTAGAGGTACCCCTTTAATTGCAAACGTTATAAGACCTCTCTACTTCTATCAGACCGGTAGTACACTTGTTTGCCACTTTAGTAGTTAAAAATGAAGGAGTAACTGTCGTAACAAAAATATTGAGAACTAACTTTGAAGCGCACATTTATTCAAATTCAGACTTTTAATTGATGTCTTACTATGACACAGTCACGGCGATATTATTGGCTTTATTAATAGCTCTCCATCGTATCAAAATAATATGATATTTTAATGGCAGTACACCGTCAATACCTTATCTAAGATTATCTTTATGTAAATGTGGTGATCGAGCATTATCTATCATTGAGAGTTAAAAACACGTTTGTCATTATATTTCTGTCGTTTGCTGAAAACAACTCTTTTAGGGCCGGTTTTTCAATTCTCAGTTATAATTTTTCTGCCCGGTATAATAATATACTGCCAAATTAAAACAATCTGTGATCCTTTACTGACATATAAGATATGATACCATTTTATTTTAGTCGCTTAATAACTTATCAGAGTGATATGTATTATCTGAGGATTGCAAAATTGGCCCTTATACATTTAAGTATATCAATAGTTTAATCAATAATACTGTGCGCGAAACTATTATGGGAGATATTACGATACAGTTTAATATGCTTGCTGTTAGGTACCTAGGTGTGCGTCAAAATTTGTTCCACCGTGCCCTTTTTATTATCGAACAACGAGGGGGACAAAATATCGTCATCCATTTAGTAGACGTCCCACCATCTCGTACTAAGCGTTTTGCATCCACTTTTCTTATGCGCACTGCAAAGGACTGGAACTCTCTGCCTGAGTCATTGTTCCCTGATAAGTATAACTTTGGGGTCTTCAAATCAAGAGTGAATAGGTATCTTCTAGGCACGCATGCTACATCTTCGACCTCATCGTTGCTTTCCATCAGGTGAGTTGAGGTCAAATGCAAGCCTATTGACAATTAAAAAAAAATCTCTTCGTTGCTGCAACTGAGCATTCGCTGGTGAGATTTGTACCCTAATACTCTTGTTCAATCTCAAGCGTATACTATTAACTCCAACTTCAGTGAACGAGGAAAGAGCAAAGCTGAACAAGTTTCTCTGATATTTGTCTTTATGAGGTTGTAGGTACAGGATATTATCTACAAGAGCAAATGATTGCAATTTAGATCTTGTAAACTATCGTCAGTGACCATGTCCTTGTCGTTTCAATTCATCACAGTAAAAAAGTATTTTAACCGTGGCTTTTGGAGTAGAGAGGCATTTGCCTTTTTGGAGCCGGAGCAACGTATATAGGAGTTTTATGTATGATAGCACGGGCGTTACTAATATAATTATATAGCGGCGACCACTTTCTATCAGGGCCTCGAGTCCGCTAACTTGCTTGAATTGAATTGATTGAAACGCTCGATTAAATTATAATCGATTGTGTAATCGTAGTGATTCTATTACAATTCAATCAAGCCATTTGTAAGTTAGCGGACTTGAAACCCTGGCGGTGTAGTGTTCTACCCACGTCGTTTTTAGAGAAAACGCTAGGAAATTGATTGTTTGATATTAATCGTCTATTTTACTTATTGCTTCCAAAACAAGCCACATCCTGTATCTATATGTAGCAAGAGACTTCTCAAGATTAGCGAGTTAGGCATAGAGGCGGAATCAGTAGGAACTTAGTGGGAATTTTCTCAATTTTCCTATTTGTACGGACGAGTATGGATGATATTGCAATGCTAGGCTTTTTTATTGGTTGTTGTTTGTGTGTATCTGTAAATTAATAGGATTGTTATGTCAATTTAATGAATGGGAAATATTCATATAATTTGTACTTAATAAAATGGATATTTTTTCCATACCTGACCTTAATTTAGAAGACTTATTGCGAAGACCATCTAGTGTGATAAGGGCAGATAGATGATGATGATATTAGTCCGTAATGAGACCCCCCCCTCCCCCCTCTACACAAGAATATTATATTTTACATCCTGTATAGTGCAATAGGTAGGCACTCAAGAGCAGCAACAAATACTAAAAACAAACAAAGTACAAGTTGCTCTGGTATCGAAGTCTTGTTTGTATTAATAGTAAAGTGTGATTTGTAAGCTAGGTAGGTTGTGTGAGCTAAAGTAAAGTTCTCGAGTGGCGACCACGTACTGGAAGACGCAGCGTGGGTCCCACAAGGTGGACCGACGACCTGGTAAGCATCGCAGGTACCAGCTGGATGCGTAGAGCACAGTACCGGCCTTTGTGGAGATCTCTGGGGGAGGCCTATGCCCAGCAGTGGGCGTCCTCTGGCTGATATGATGATGATGATGATGAGGTTTGTAAATTTTCTACAATATATTTTTTATTTTCTTCTTCTTTTATAAGTAATAAAAACCAAATTTAAGGCCTTTTGTTTTCTCTATTGCTACCGATATGTACCGACTGTATTCCGCATTCATTATAATCCCAATCATATTCACCAAGCCACCGTAACAGAAACTTTAATTCCGCATAGTTCCACAGTTCTGTGAAGGCATGGCCGGCAATACAATAGGCATGGCCGGGCCTCATTGTGAAAGGTTTAATCCTCACACCTCGCTTTCCACAATGGAGAATTGAATGCCGACCTAATAGGTCCGTTGGAACTCGTTAAATTATCCTTAGTCGAGCTTTTCTGGGCTATTTCTCGTCGCTTGCCGTTTAACTGGCCATCCGGCTGATAATGATGTCCGCTTCGCTGGGACTAGATTTGCTTTGAGGCTTTTTATACTGCTAAGGGTCGCCCTTAGTAGTATAAAAACCTCTAGTAAGCGGTGGGTGGATCAAGTTAAGCAACTGCTTGGGACCTTAGTACGAGATGTCCTAAGAAAAGCCGAGAATAGAGATGGTTTTAAGACTTTGACTCGCTCTTTGATGCTTGAAAAACTCCAATGTGGACAGGATCTTTAGCTATGAATAAGACGACTAAGAATTACTACCATCTTCATAATCTTGGCGTTGATGTCCCATATGCTCTCGCGCACGAGGGCCCAGGGTCCGCCTTGGATTTGGCAGTACAGTGGAGCGACTGCCAAGAACTATTACCGTCTTAAATATTATTTTTAGGGCAAACATGACTGCAGCAGCATGGCATACCTGCATGCAGATAAATAAATAAATACAAATTCACACAGCTCCATTTAGCCCCAAACTAAGCAAAGCATCCGTGGAAATAAAGGGTACTTTTTTAGCTTTGAATATAAAAATTAATAAAAAAAAAATTTATTATCAGTGAAAGAAGCCTTATTGGAAATATAATGAAATGCCATTATGTTTTAATATGATTATCTAACAACATTCAAAATCATTCAACCAAAAGTGTTTGTCATTGCGGATTAAAACTTTGTATGGAGGTACGCAACGTACCAATAATCATATAAAACCATAATGCAACTAAAGTACTAGAAAACGAATTGTGGAAAAGATCGAACACATAAAAGTTGCAACTCAACATCTGTTATTTGAATAACTCGTTAAAATCACACGTTTGACATGCGATGCAATTGTAATATTACTGCAACTGAGACGATTTCGAAGACTGCAACTGAGAATCGAAGCCCTGTACACGTAAATAACACAAAATGTTCTAAATTTCTTCTATGTAAAACCCCAAAGTTAAACTTTTTTGGACAAATATTAACGTTAGTCTAGCCGTGACCTCTGTCAAGTTTATCGCTTCTACCACCTCACATATACCGGTTTGTCAACGTACCTAACCTTCCATAATTATTTATTTGGCAACGCGTGGGTGATGCCTCTGGTATTGCAAACGTCCATAGACTGCGGTGACTGCTTACCATAAGGCCGTATAGGCCGTAAAGCTCGTCTAATCTAAAATGACGCGCCCCACTATCGCATTAATGCACACAAGCAAGTTCAAAATATGGACGCAATACATATACAAATGCCGTTGTAATTGGTCATTCAGTTGCCGGTGAGACACCAACGTAGGAGCACGCGTCGTTTGATTGCAAAAGTACCGTTCCCACCACCTCCCACACAGATGAAGTGTCGTTATCAATATTTGCACTCACACATCGAAATCAACTAACTAAGTAGTGGGGCGCGTCATTTTAGACTAGACGAGCTACTACCTTAGTGGTATAAAAAAAAAAATTTTACATCAAACATAATCCAAAATTGGTGGTCATTATTTTGGACAGGGATATTTAAGTCAATAAAATTGCATGCCATTACAACATTCAATACCTCCTTCTAAATACACATTCAATCATTGCTATTTCCTAGTACAATTACGAATCTCCGCGACTCACTGCAATCAGAGCCGAGCGTACTCGGAGAAGAACGCTTCTGTACGCTTCGGTGGATGGCACAAAGTCATCTCAGCATTTATGCGATTAGTTTGGATCAGGCTGCTAAGTTCCAGGACAGAATTGCGATAGTGATTAGTGTACTCTGTTACGTGTTTCTGCCATGCAAATTACGGCTTTCAAGCCGACATGGCAAATACGTGACACATACTGGCTTAATTACTTAATCGTAAGGAGCTATTTGTGGATAAGGTAGATGATAGCATCAAAGTCTCCAGGAATACTAGTGATGATGTAAAGCCTCTCCTAAATTAAATCAATAAAATCAAGTAATGTCCTATTTAATAAATAAATTTTAATTTGATTTGGTACCTAATTAATTAATTGAATTGATTTACGTGTCAGTGTCGTCACTCGACGCGATCAATGGCGACCACTTAATAACGGCACTTTGAAAACCAACAGCATAGACAAATTGACTGTGAGAGCGCCTTTTTATCTGTCCAGACTGACTTATCTTATTTGGAGGACATTATGTATTTTGGCTGTGTGGTGTCCGGTAGAGTAGAAAAGCACCAACCCCTTACACTCATGGGTGTCGTACAAGGCGACTAATGTTTTCGAGGCAAAAGATCAAGAGTCTCCGTAGTCTAGAATATGGGCAGCAGCATTTTCCATTGTTATATTTAAACACTGCGATCTCCAACCCGCCTGCCAAGCGTGGAGATTATGGCAATAACCTTTCCTTTTCGTGAGAGAAGCCCTAATCCCTGCAGTGGACTGTTACGGGCTGTGATGATGATTGATTGATTATGTATTTAAATGGATAATGTGCAGCAGTATTCTTTGAAATTCACATTCTATGTGTTTCTTGTATAATTCAAGACATCTATTACACAATGTACGTGATTGATACGACAAGTCGTGATTTCGGGCACTGTTTGTTCACCAAATAAGACAAGTCAGTTTAAACATATCATAGATACGTCTATGATACGTCACGTCTACGTCATCGAATACAAGAAAAAATACAGTTTGTAGCGGTAGCAGAGGTTGATCTGCCCGAACACAACCTGGCACGAAAAAAAAATTTTTTTGTAACTTTATTCCTTAGCGATAGTACTTATATATCCTCTTATGCGGGTTCCAGAAGTAAAATAAACTTTCTATTTCCAGACACATTTAAGTCATCAAAAGGAAATAATGTAGGTCACAAAAAAAACACACATGAAAAACAGCAAAACATTTACGCCCATCCACGTCGCACGAGAGCCAGTCTCACACGTGCAAGCAAATGGAGCAACGCGAGCCTTGAAAAAAGTTTACAGCAATTTCCTGAGTTCCCTTTGTTAGCCGTGATTGGTAAAAGACCAAAAAAGCTTGCGCGTAATCCCGTGCAAGGACATCGCGCCCTCTATGGGGCGTGGCACGTGCCACAGGGTAAGTTTGACCAGTAGTACTGGTCACACGGTTCACCGGAGAAGTAGACTTAATGGATTTAGATAACACGCTGATCTCAACTAGATAAGAGGCACGCTAGGTAGGCAGTCTAGAAGGTTAGCTAGCTAGCTTTCCAATATTTTTGGAGGTACGCGATATAGAGACGTAGAAGATGTTAGAGGAATCCAAGTCCAAAATTATAACCGGATAACCTAAATTCTTATGATGATGATGATGATGATGCAGACTGGTCACATACCTACATCACATCAATATATTTTAGATATCCATGGCTGAACTGAAGCGTATTACACTGCTCATCATCATCATCAAGAGCCCATGACAGAATCAGAATCAGAATTGTTATTTGCAAGAACATTTACTCAATTAGATAGATTTTACATTAACGTACCATATGTTCAGCCAACAATGGCATGCAAATATATACATAATATATAGTTTTCCTTTATTAAGTTGGTACTAAAGCTTTACTGATTTAACATTTCTTTTATAGAGTAAAAGCATTTGTCTAGAAGCCACCCTGTTAAGGTAATTTTAATTTTACGTCCAACTAGTGGTCTTGACTCTACTCAAGTTTTAGTGGAGGTTGCAATGGTCCACTTATTTCCACGCTTGCCAGGCGGGTTGGTCTACGGTCTGGTCTAAGATACTGGTCTGTATCTGCAACTGTTGCCAACAGATTCGTTTTGTTTTGTTTCAAACCAGATATTTCTTAATTCTTCCAAATATTGTTAACGCCGGTGTAGGGTAAAATAAAACACAGCTTCTATCCCCACTCCACCAAGTTTTCGTGATGATTAGATCGATATTATGGATAAGTAGTAAGTTGCCACTAGTGTTTCTGATGTCCATAGACGGCGGTGACCACTTTCCATTAGGTGCCTGCTTGCCTGTTTCTCTGTCGTATTTCATAAAAAAAAGATACATAAATTTAAAATATCAAGCTGTTTCGCTGACCACCGCTGCTCTGTGGTCCAACCCGGAACCCGTGCCTGTCGTTATCTAGTCAGCGTCAGCGTCACACAACACCGCCACGCCACCAGCCACTATAAATGGAGGCCTACAGTAACAGGACAGTTGGCTAATGGTACTGTTGTTCACCACTGAGGTGACAAAATCCGCCTGTTGATATTTTTTTTTCTTTTTTGCAGGAGTTTTGTTACAAAACAAAGTCTCTCTATCAAATGTACAGTCGTAGAGCATTGCCACTTCAAGAAAATTTGCCTTTGCCGCTACATCGACATTTACAGCATTTAGTGAATCTTTAGCCAAAATCAGTTTGCTAAAAAAGGAAGAATTGGCCGTCCCTTATGCCCAAAGGACTTGTCCTTTACCCCTAGGGTATTGTTTATATAATAAATATAAATTTAATTCAAGAATGCTATAAAAACCATTTAACAACTGCACTGTAGTGCAAAGGAACTTGATTCTTAAGGTCGTACACTTTAGCTATTGCAATGTACCTATAGTTGTACACTATGTATACGTATCATCATCACCACAGCCCGCAACAGTCCACTGCAGGACCCAGGGCCTCTCCCACGAAAGGGGAGGCTATTGCCATAATCTCCACGCTTGGCAGGCGGGTTGGAGATCTCAGTGTTCAAATACAACAATGGAAAATGCTGCCGCCCATTTTCCAGACTACGGAGACTCTTGATATTTTGTCTCGAAAACATTAGTCGCCTTATACGACATCCATGAGTGTAAGGGGTTGGTGTATATTGGTGGTGTGGGGGTTTGTATACGTATACTACTTATAATATTTTAAAGAGGAATATGTTTGTAAGTGATATCCTAACTGCGCACAAGTGAAATCTACGAAGAACTTTTTGTTTCATCATTTGACTGGAATACGGCCGAAGATGGAGCATGCCTGTCTAGGAACAGTCTATTTCCTATAGTGTAGAAGACATCCCGATTATAAAGATCAGGCTCTAAACATAAAAAATAAATTACTCCATACTCACTACTTATACATACCTAGCCCCACAATATATATGTATATAAAGTTTTGGCTTCCCTAAAAATAATAGAGGCTACCAACCCCACCAAAAACATTTCATGTAAATTAAGAGATTTTCAATTTGACAGTTAAAGAAAAAAGAAAGCTAGTTGAATGTCCTTGTAAATTGATGGCGATGTACTAGTTGTCAAGTTTGTCCTTAGAGTCAGGCAGGACAGGATATTACTCAAGTCACGTCGTAAACTGAGTACGGGTAGCCCAAGTTGCTAAATAATCATCACTCTGTTTAATCTTCCAAACATTCAATTATTCAATATTATTTGTCCTTGTGTATATTTTTGACATTAATGTAGTGCTAATGCACTGAATTGCGCCATCTATTGACGATAAGAAATACTCTTTTTTTAATGTCATCTTCAAAACCACTCATTGGTCGCCAAGCCGTAAGGATTTCACTATGAATTCAGATCTTATGGAGAGCCAACGTCGTAACTCTACAAAGAAAATCTTTACCAACCCAGTATTTTGGTCAGAAAGTATGTCTTGGCCGTTTCAACTGCATTCAGTGATCGTCTGTATTTTGATCATTATAGAAAACTAACATGAAAGTGATAAAACACTGTTTAATAAGTTTATTGCCGACTTCTGATCCGGAGCGCATTGCGGATAATGTTATAACTTGTAAAGGGAAAAGAGATAATAAACTCATTTAACTTTCCCTTTAATTAGCTTAAATGTTTCACAAACGATTATAGTACATAAATAGATAATTCGCTACATATAAGTCATAAGTATTGGTAACGTATACTTGAATAAAATAAGTCGTGTTATAATGAACCAAGGTAATTTTAGTTTGAATTTGTTCAGATTTGTCCAAGTTGCACGTACCTACTCTTGTGGGATGTCAATATCACAACAAAAAATCAAAATTATTTTCTGTAATATTGTATTCTGGATGGTAGGCGTAATAAGAGAGGCAAGGAATGTGAATCTGAGTTTTTGACTATGAATGATAAAATATATAAGTACCCCCCCCCCCCATAATACCTACATTCCATGGGGGTTCATTCACTCTGCAGGTGTCCGACTGTATTAATATAGTAGGTTGCCGCTATTTATCAGGAAACAGAGGCCTATGGTGATTTTGGCGTTATTCCTTGTGGTACTCTCACGCGTGAGGGCCCGGGGTCCACCTTGACTGTGATCCAGGATTTGGCAGATCAGCGGATTACAGCGGAGCGACCGCTATCTGATCTCCGTGATTCTGGGGGACTATCACTTATATTAAGTCACGAGTCGCTCCGCTTATCAAAAATCCGAGATCCAAAAATTTACCTTATTCTATGAGCAATACATTCCCCTTTGATTTGCTCTCACGCTTTTTGTTTCTGAATTCTGTCACTGAATTTAGGAATGTGTAATAAACGCATTACCTCTCTGATTCCTATCGCCCAGCCCAAAATTACCCAAGCAGCTCTCGTACTCAGACTCTTTTCTTCCAACCCGAGCCTTGAAGTCCCCCATAAAATGGGATTTGCACTTGTGTAAAGCCAATATTATTTTTTTCGTAAAGGTCTTCAATTTCTTCATCAGGATGACTAGCAGTAGGAGCATATACTTGTAGGACGGTAACTGAATATTTCGCTGTTAATTTAAATTTAGCATATGCCACTCTACCAGATACACATCCAATATCCGTTAACTGGTCTTCAATGCTCGATTTATTAGAAATCCCACTCCCCCTGGCCCTTGTTTTCTCCTTCTTTATAATAGAAAAAGTGACCTGGTGGCAATATTCTAAGTTCTTCCCCTTCTCTGCAAACTTCACAGATACCCAAGATATGCCACTTGACGCGCTGCAGTTCGAATTCCGGGCCACGAGAAGACCCGCCACACCATTATGTCCTACCGGATCGGTTCGGGACTGCTTATTTGAAAGTTTCCTTTTACTGTACATATTTATTTTTATGTTAGTTGATATTCATAATAATAATACATTCCTAAATATAGCTTATTCGGAACTTATGCAGAACTTATCCGTGTATAATGCTTCGTCTAAAATGCGGGTAGTCCGATTATTGTGAAACAGATTAATCTCTTATTAATTTGATTAAATAAATTTCTGTAGCATTTTCGCAGCTATCCCATATATATCTATAGGACTTGCCACTATCCACCACCCCTACCCTAAGTCGTTAATTATAAACACATATTTACTTAAAATTCAGTGAACATCACACATACAGCTTTCCACGTTTCTAATGCTTCCTACGCTTGCCACGTGTAAACAAGAGGTATAAGGTTTAAAACGACCAACCGTCCGATTCAGTCGATATTAATCCTTACTAAGTACAAAATAAAGTCGCTTTTGGATTAATTCCGCCCCTAACGCAACTTCATTTAATACTTATTCAAATTTAAAATCAAAAGGGACGATTTTGATCGCGGTGGGTTTTTCGCGCAACGCATTTGCAAAGACACAGACAATATTACAACTCCGACCGATTTTAATGCGATTTTCTCTTCTTGAAAGCCAATTTAATCGATATGGTTCTTAGGTTTGTTTCATTAAAATTGCTTTAGTAGTTCAGAAAATATTTGAGTAAATGTAAACTTAGTGGGGTTACCCGACTTTTTCTGTCGTCGGTTAGATTAGCTCTTGTATAGTTAGAAATAATAGCACAGAATATTATTACCTACACCTACCCCATTATTACCTATTATACGTAGTAGTTTTATTATTATATACACATCTACATATTCGGTAAGTACATGAATTTAGTTGCTACAAGTAATGAGGTAATTACATATTAATTCTCGCTGCAAACTATTGTGTTAGGCCTGAAATGTATTAATATGTAAAGTTGTTTACATTTCAAGTACAAACATTGTGTTCGCTATCACGTATACTAACAACCAGATGAAATTATTATTATGCGATATGAGATTTAGGTATCACGATGTTTGTTCAACGTAACACCTCAACAGATCGTAAGAGGTAGTCCAACTGGACTTGACCTCCTCTACAGTATTGGAGGACTTTGCTATGATCTACGCGCTTTGCAGACGGTGTACAAATCATCAGTATTCAAAACACACGAAAAAAATATAAAAAAATGAAAAATATCCATTTACTTTCTTACAATTTCCACGTGTGTGCGCGTGTGTGCGTGCGTGCGTGCGTGCGTGTGTGCGTGTGCGCGTGCGTGCGTGCGTAAGTGCGTGTGTGTGTTTCAACGCTTGTGGGTTGTGTCAGTAACAAAAGACGTGATTATTTATTATTTATTTATGCATAATACCCTTTCAAAGGAGATCTTTGCCCATTCCCTCATTCAAAGGCGGTGTACTGACCGCTCCTCTTTAATAACTTCCTTCTTTTAGTTTTTATAGATTTAATTATGTATTATGTTTAAGAGCAAACAAAATTTCACATTCTCTATTTTGCATACCTAGACGAAATGAGAGAAATAGACACCTAGTTAGAGACGTATCAACGTCCCTTGTTATATCTATAACAAGCGCCTTGTAATGCTTGTTTGCAACAACAGTTGCGACAGAACTGGCTGGGAGTTGCACGGCGCTTATTACAGACTTTCCCTCTATGTTTATTATCATCATCATCTCGGCGTTAAATCCCGGTTGCGCCCCCGCGCTACACGCAGGTGCCCGGGGTCCGCCTTCCTGCTATTACTAGTCCACTTTGCTCGGTCTTCGGCATCCTTCATAGTGAGTCCGTTGGCACGCATGTCACTCTTAACGATGTCCAGCCATCGCTTCTTGGGCCGGCCTCTCCCTTCCCTCTATGTTTATTATACGAATAATAATGAATACGGTTGGGGTGCTTTTGTACCCCGTCGTCAAATAGGGATGTAAGTTCGTACCCGAATTGATGCACCGTTTTCTACATTAATTGTTTGTTTTAATAAATAATTTATGTTCGATTATTTGATTTTATAGAAGCCCAGATACAGGTCGACCGACCGAAGACCTGGTAAGGATCGCAGGTACCAGCTGGATGCGGGAAGCACAGGACCCGCCTTTGTGGAGATCTCTGGGGGAGGCCTATGCCCAGCAGTGGGAGTCTTTTTGGCTGATATGATGAGATACAGGTCACTAGCTTACAACATATTATATAAGTTAAAGTATCGTTAGTTAAGTATTTTGTTGTTTTTTTTTCTTTAAAGAAAAACACAAATTTTACACAAATAGTTTTAAATATAAAAATTAATCCGCTTTATATATTTTTTCCACAGGCTGCATTTTAACTTTTTGTAATAGTCTTCTTCTTATCGTGACGATGGACTCAACTGTGAGTTACACTTTATGCGCCCAGTATTCGGCGACATACAGCGTTTGAACTGGCCTCGAACAAGTCCTCAATGTACAAACAAGTTTTAGGACACGCCGACACAAAATAAAGATCGGCCCGCCCCAAGCCGAAGGTCCACTGCAAACAATGCGCCATTTCCGTCACGCACTCATCGACGTTACGTTTACAGGCATTCTCACGTTTCAAGCAGTGCTCGGTCGCGATTGTTAACGCGAGAATTCGTTGTAGTGTCAATTTAAATTCAATATTATTTTATGAAACGATATTATTATTGATAAAATAAAAGTACTTCTATGTAACGAAGATTACTTAATATCATACAAGCAACGCACGCATAGTCCAAGAACTGATGGGTAACCATTTCAGACTTTGAGACTAATGCCGACGGTGTAGCGAGGTTGACCAAGGTCTTCCGCTGGAGACCCTAGGGCTAGTTGAACAGTTTCAGGCACCACGTGACAGTTTTTAACAGAATAAGAAACCTTAATGGCCACTTTAATGGTTTCTAGTCGGAAATGCCTGTCTAGTCTAATATACCAAAAATCGCTGAACACCTTCCTTCTCCATAATCATATCAACTGACTAATACCATAATATTGCATTTTCATCATTTTACATGTGTATGAAATTTTCAATTCAATTGATTACCGGGAATTTGGTCAAATCCCAGGTCAGGGCAAGATTATTCTCAGACTCTGATGATATAATCAGATGCCGATGAATTTTTAAAAAGTGAATAAACCTTAGATTATTATTACGCCTACTAAAGGCATAATGTCTGAAGCTGGTATGGAAAATCTAATATGACCGGACTCATTGTGACCGGTATAAGTAGTATATTTAGTATATATTTGTATTCCATATATGTTATGTACATTTGTCCGTGCCTCGCTCAGCAGGTCTCACTGAAAACCAGCGCTCCGGTTCACGCCGGGGCATAATGCTGAGTGAGGTCCTTTTTGCACAAACACACCACCACAAAACTTTATCAATTACACTTCACAACAAAGATCAAGTGGGTATATACATCGGCGCTGTGTAGTCTCCGTGTGTATTTTATGTTTTAGTAATTGTGTTCTTTTTATGTATTTTTGGTTTACTGTTTTAGTCTATGTTGTGGTGTTGTTGTTTGTGTCAATAAATGTTCTTTCTTTCTTTCTTCTTTCTAATATACTTCAACACAATCTGAACTGATTGTGAAGCAATTATGATCACATTATGGCAAGGATTAGATATTAGTCCCTTGCAAGGGACATGTTATTGTGAACGATCTTTAAAATTCTATTCGATCTTTTAAATACTCTTTTCAAAATTCAGAATAAATACAGTAGCATGTGAGACGGCAAGTTTAGGTAATAATTTTCGAAGACGACAGGAGTGGACCTTCTGTTAGTTTTCTATTTTGTGACGCCGAGCATGAAACGAGGTGGTCGATGGTTTGCGGAGATATGCCACAGTGTTGTAACCTTACCCTACCGATTTCCAATATCCATCCACTTCGGTTACTAAGCCAGCGAACCTAAGTAAATACATTGTTATTGTGTTAGTTATCTATACGTTATCTAAGCGACTACAAGTTAGTAATAAGTACCTGCCTATTTATAGCAGTTAATCCACGAAGCCGATTTTAAAGGAATTGCAAGCCTCCATAGGTTGCGGTGACTGCTTACCATCAAGCAGGCCGTAAGCTTGTTCGCCACCTTAGTGCTATAAAAAAAAGGAAATCAAAGTTTTGGGAAACTACACTTGGTATATAATAAGAATTTTAAATTTCAAGATAATTTTCATAGCCTCTCCAAGGATTATAAAGTAATTAATTATATAATTACTTTTCGTAGTCTCACAGAAATTTCTATGACAAAGATTTTCGGATTATAAGCCATTGAATTATTAATATAATAATGAGAGTGAAGTCTGGATAAGCTTTACAATCTTCGGCCCACGTTATTTTTCAGACAAGTGAGATTGAGGTCAAACCTATTCCGATAATTAATTAGATAGGTACCTTTCTTAGCGGTTCTTTTTATAGGTTTGTACTGATATTAATGTTAATTTCGATCTTTGTAACTAATTAGGGTTTTGCATACCCTTGTTGACAGCCGTCCCGTGACTATGATGCATGCAACTGCGTCGTAATTTCGGGCTACTCGTCAACAAATGTATGCGGTAGGAAATCCGGAACATACCCTTAAAATACCAATAATAAAAACCTGTGTATCTATTATTGAGTTTAAGGACAACAGAGAAATTTTTTTTTTATAATTCCTGCCAAATGTTAGTCTTGCAGACATTACTTGAGAGACTTGTTTTTCGCGTGGCAAAATTATTGGGCGGAGACATATTTTAATTGAAAATTTGTCAGAAAAACCGATTTAGTTATAAAGGTTGATATTACCATTAATATCAGTACAATAATGAATTATTAATTAATTAATTAACTATCGGAATAGGTTTGACCTCAATCTCACATGTATAAAAAATAACGTGGGCCGCCGATAGGGAAACTTATCCAGACTTCACTCTCCTTATTATATTCAATGGCTTATAATCCGAAAATCTTCGTCGTGGGAATTTCATGAAACACTAATATCAAATAGTAAAAGTGTACTTGTAATTCTTTGAAAAAAAAATAGATTTTTTTTTATAAAATAACTGATATGAATTTTTGTAAACTAGTGCACAATATCTGGGGTTCTATAAAATTGAATTTAATCGAACATTAATTAAAACAAACAATTAATGAAGAAAACGGTGCATCAATTCGGAACGAACTTATTTACATCCCTATTTGACGACGGGGTACAAAAGCACCCCAACCGTATTCATTATTATTCGTATAATAAACATAGAGGGAAAGTCTGTAATGAGCGCCGTGCAACTCCCAGCCAGTTCTGTCGGTACTTTTGTTGCAAACAAGCATTACAAGGCGCTTGTTATATATATATAGCAAGGGACGTATCCACGTCCCTAACTAGGTGTCTATTTCTCTCATTTTGTCTTTGTAATTTAGATAATATGAAAATTTGTTTGCTTTTACACCCAATACTTGACTAAATCTACACAAAACTAAACGAACGAACTAGATGAACACAATATCAATTGGCCAAAAGCAAGCTGAGGATAATTTGGGTTTTTTCCTGCCCTATGGGCTCTTTTGAATGAATTTGGGTTTTATTACTGAAGTTTACAATCTTGCTATATACATACATATGAGCCACGTTATGACCTCGATGTAAAAGTACATCAACTAGTGTCTGTGTTTAAAACAAAACATAATTAATAAACTTCCACAAAAAGCATTCAACAGTAGATAAAGACGAGCGGTCAGTACGCCATCTTTGAAAGGTGCTTGGTGAACTCGTTGCCAGACGAGATCACTTGCGCGGAATCCGTTGCCGCCATGAAGCGCAAATTTAAATTGCACTGCTTTCGGGAGGACGATAGGTGACTTGGGCAGTGTGTAATCGTCGCGCTCTGCCCGGATCACCCACCGTTGCCATCACGTTAAGTTGTCACCTACTGAGTTTTTATATGTACCATGACGCAGTTGCATGCATCATAGTCACGGGACGGCTGTCAACAAAGGTACGCGGTAGCAAACCCGGATCATACCCTTAAAAATCTATGCATTAAAATAAAAGGAGATGTATGAAAAGAGTTGTGGATGGCGAGGCTAGAGAGTTGTGTCAGGGCAAAACAAAGTGGCGGTCCATAGTCTCTGCCTACCTCACCTGTGAGACACAGGCATGAGCTTTATGTATGTATTAAAAAAAGAGATCTCTCCTCACGCCACAATCTAGCGAATACAGTCGCGTACAAGCTCTTAATTATGCGCTCGACGCTCGCCCAGGCGCGTGACACTATTCCACGGAGCCGTGAGGTATGTTAGACGTTCCAGATGTGCTGTGCAATTACGGGGTGCTGCTCAGTATTTATTTCGTTATTTAGGACACATATAGCTGGGACTGGCGATATGAATAACACACAAAAACTACGTCAAAAAGATGTGCCTATCGCGAGGAGTCGCTGGACAAATTAATCTGTGGCAGCTATCACAGTACTATCATAGCACTACTATCACAGCTTGAGGGCACATCAAAGTACCAGTCTAAGTTGCATAGCTGCAAGCCATAAGAGACTAGTACTAAAACTAACTTTAAAGTAGTGGGGGTTTTGCTATAAAGGCGGTTTGAAGATCGCAGTGTCGATACCAGAACAGACAATGCTGTCGCATTTTCTGATCTGGAGAGTTTGTTCGTACTTGGTTTGGCGTAAATGGAAACCAAATAACAGGTATGACGTAAGAATCCGCTAAGAAAGTGTTTTTGAAAATTACGGCGGGAAGAGGTTGTATAGTCAAAATCAAAATCAAAATCAAAATTTCTTTATTGATTAGGACATTAAATATCTCTTTCAATCGTCAAAAAGGAGGGGGGTAGGAAAGTAGGAAGGAAACACACAGTGACACGCTGACCGCCCTATGGCTGTAGATAAACGTATCCCTCGCCAACCACAAGCGAACCGGGCTCGACAATGCCAGACAGAGCCGGAACGCTATATTATATTATATACTCGTAGGTATGTCTAGTATAATTAAGAAAAACCACCTAAAACTACAGCAAGAGTAAGCCAGTCCACCAAGGCAGCACCCTTTCACGAGTATAACGCAGGGCCCAGCCATCGTCCAATTCAACCATATTTGAGGGAAAAGAGCGACCCGGCCCCCACGCCACCGCCAGACAGACTTTTAAGTGAGTCAATTGCATATCGACCCCCACCAAAAATGAGTATAAGATGAGCTAGTATCTCTATAGACGCTTATTAAAGCAATGTTAACTCCTTTTATACTGGTATTTGGTTGTTTGATGTGCTGTCTTCTGAACATATGGAAAATGTACGGGAAAATACAGAAATTGGTCCATACGGTATAACTCGCTGACATACATACATACATACACACCCACGTCCGTTTCCCACAGGAGTAGGCCGAGACTATTGAATGCCACTCGTTGACTATAACCACTTATTACCATTTTGCGTAAAGTGTAATTTTTGTGTGTGCTGTCGACGTTCCACTGCACGGCAAAGGCCTCTCTCCCATTTTTCCACTTAGACCTATTTGTTGCCATTCCTCTTCACTCTTTGCATACGCCGCTAATACGTCGTGCCATCTTTTTCGAGGCCGACCACGACGTCTTTTTGTGAAATAATTATTTAACAAAAACGCCAGCTTCCAATTCATCGGTGGCAAGGACACGAGATTTACTCACAGCTACATTCCACATGTAGCTCCGTGTGATAACGTCATTAAAAACTCACGAAGGCAAGTAAAGCGTAGCCCTTTTATCTAACAGGCTTTCGCACAGCGCAGTTGGGAAACTCAGGTATACCGTATAACCCGGCTCATTTAAAATGCACGTCGCGACCTCCCGGAGTCGTGCTACCTACCCGCATTCTTCCCTGCTCGCATTAATTATAGAGCCATGACAATATAGCTCGGTTGTTAGCGGCCTTTGTGACGTGTCGAGAGGCTTTTTTCCTGCCATTTTGCTGCGTAATTCTTTTACCTACATTTGAAAAACTAATGAGGGTATTGAATTTAAAATGAAATTATTATATGAGCGAAATTGAATCGTCAATGGCGCGGCCTAATATTCAATCTAAGGTTATTGGATAATATTATGTAAATTATTTTCTTAATAATTCTGAGGCAGAAAAAAGCCTTTTACGCCGGTAGAGTTTCTGTTTTTATTATCTTCGTTATATTATTTTTTATTAGAAGTAAGAACTTGTTTCATGATTTCAATTTTCTTTTATCAAAGGAATCGTGGCTCTTGGTATCAATTAGGCTAGTGTAGGCTAAATAATATTATTACTTCTTTTTACAAAATCAGTAATAAATTAATAAAAAGTATATCTACTGTACCTAAAAAATCAACTTGGCGTTAATATCCCGATAAAGCTCTCGCGCATGAAGGCCCGGCGGACGCCTTGACAATGATCCATGATTTGGCAGATCAGATAAAACAGCGACTGCCCTCTGTCCTCCGTGACCCTGCTACCAGGGATACCTGACCAGATTGGATCGTGAAGTGGACTTTGCCCGCAATCTTTCGCCTAAAATTCGGTTATAAGATATCGAACCCATTCCCATGGGAACCACTTTAAATTTCAGGGTAAATTATATAGCCTATGTGCTATTCTGTGCTATAAGCTAAATTGCTGCCATATAACTTCAAAATTTATTCAGTAGTTTTTGCGTGAAGTAGTAACAAACGTCCATCCATACATCGAAACTTAGAAACTTTCGTATTTCTTATATAACTATGACAGGAAGTATCATTTTAATGGCGTCTGTATTTATTTATATACTTTATTACCTTTATATTTTTACAAGCACCGTCATATTAATTTATAGTTGAAATTCTGAGTGCTTCCACTTTGATTTTCGTTCCGCTAATTAAAGTTTCCTTTCCTGTTTAAAGCATTTTTATTTCCTTTAGTTCATCAGCCTTCTCAGAAAGTGAATGGAAGGCCTAAATTTGTGAATTATTTATAAAATTTTCCTCTTATTTCACGCCGCAAAGCACTTAGCCGTGGTTTTGACTTCGCTTTGGGGTCCTTTCATGTCAAAATGATTCGTAAAAGATCAAATATCCTTTTCAAGTAGAAGAATCTTTTAAGAATCTGCGGACCTTTTATTGTATGGATTATTTATTATAAAAATTAATTTATTGATGCAGCTTTTCGCCCGTGAACACTTCACGTCATATCACGAGAGTGTAGGGGATATTAATATTCTATGTCTTAATACATATCCTAATGCAGGTACCTACCAAATTTATCCCAAATCCGTTGATCTGTTTAGGTATGAAGAGCTGAGAAACAAACACACACACACACACGCACACACACAAACGTACGCATATAACATTTATTTGTAGGATTCTTAATAATGTCGAGCGCGTAATACATTTTCCCACGGTTTCGAGAATTAAAATGTAATTAATGTTTCGCTATTCTTCTTCTTTGTCTAAATCTCCAGGAATTGAGGAAATCTCGCTAATAACTTTACTTTACTGAAACTTTACGTGAAAAAATCACATAAACAACGTTGTGTAGTTTAAAAGAAATATGCAGAGGAACAGAAATGATGATAAATTTTAAGACTGCTACATTATTTAACGACAGATCAATAGACCTCGCTTAAAATTTTGAAAGTTATTAGCTCACTAGCGGACTCGGCGCGACTTTGTTCGCTTACACCCACTTTATCCCCACCTATCCTTTTTATCTTGCATATAAACCTTCCTGTTGAATCACTCTATCTATTATTGAATGCCGCATTAAAATCCGTTGCGTAGCTTAAAAAATCTAAGCGTACATAGATATATAGGGACAGACGGTGGCCAGCTATACTATGTATAGATAAGCGACGTCACTGGAGTTGTTAAGTTTTTCTAACTGATTTGACACGGATTCAATCGAGGGCCAAATCACGCAGTGATCACCACCACTTCACGACTCCTCCCTGTAGCTGTGTAATAACTTATTCATACATGTTTGACGACCTCAGTGGTTCAATGGTCAACATCCGGGCCTCAGTGGTTCAATGGTCAACAACAGGCCGGTCTGCCACGCAAGAGGTCCCGGGTTCAATTCCTGATGAAATGATGAATTTTAATTTCTGTTACGGGTCTGGGTGTTCTATGTATAACAAGTATGTATTTAAAAAAAAAAAGTATTTAAGTAGTATATCAGTTTTCTAGCACCCATAGTACAAGCTTTGCTTAGTTTGGGGCTAGATGGCGCTGTGTGAATTTGTCCACGAATTTAAAAAAAAAATGTAACGAATTTAACTTTTTTTAAATATATTCACACGTCATACCTATTAATAACAGATGTGGTCATAATTAACCTTATTGTGCTGGCTATACGCACAGGCTAGTCCAGTTCACGGTAAGTGTATTACCGATAGCCATTCGCCACATGTGGCTTCTAAACTAGATTACACTGGATGAACTCACCGCTAGGGGTGTTAAAGTTCTGCAGAGTTGAAATACAACCTCTAAATATAGGGGTAGGTTGGCTTCCCTCAACTTGGGAGTCCTCCAGACTTTCTTGTATGTTTTTTTTACACCGTTAAGGTGGCAGACAAGCTTACGGCCTGCCTGATGGTAAGCAGTCACCGCAGCCTATGGAAGTTTCAATACCAGGGGCATCACCCACGCGTTGGCGACCCCGTTAAACCTTTTCACCCCTTTCTCGTATGTCCTCCTACGGCGCCCTTCTGTCGACCCTTCCATTCACATTTGCACAAAAGTTGTTATAAATTTCGTAAGTCATCTTCCATCCCTCCTCTCCACATGTCCAAACATTCTCAACCTACCCCTTTTAATTCTAGTTACCCCATCATACGGCAGGTTACAACTATCTCTTACGCAATTTCATCATCTAGCTAGGGTGACCTCACTCATAAGGTTTCAAGTTTTACAAGTAGCAGGAATCTATCTAGCCTGTGGAGTTCTCCGCCATTGGTATAATCCCCATATCATCCACCTGGATTTTTTTGCAGGTTTATATATGTACATAGCACAACCACGTGAAACTACCAGTAGTGCCATGAGGAATGCAATTCCCTTATTGAAATTTATAATCCACAATGTTTCAACCAAGAGATGCCTTGGGGAACTGATATTCCTTTCGCCACTACCAGTTGTACCGTAGGGTTCATAATTCCAATAGTGCCTTCGGCAACAGTTGCGCCCAAGCTTGATTCAAGTTTAATCCCTTATAAGGCTACCTTACTTTACCTAACAAATACGGGCAAAAGACATGTTTTTATTATAGTTACACTAGCCAGGCATTTGACCGCCGTCTCACCTGGTGGTAAGTGACGATGCGGCTGATGATGGAGCATGTCTGTCTAAGAACAGCTTATCCATTCCAGCCATGAAGGCATCTAGATTTTAATGATCAGCGATCTATTCCTTAGCCGTACGCATAATAAAGGTTGAACCATAGCGGATAGCTGAAACATCCACGACATAAGGATGGTGGCGGAAAGGAGCCGGTGGAATAAGGTCGTGCAACTGATTCTCACACTCTCCGAAATGTAGAAGACCGACTGACCACAAAATGTGGCAGTGCACCTGCGTTTCTCTATTTTTGTCACATGAAATCTAATTGCATGAATAGCATTGTATGGTATGGATCACAGTAACAACGTTCCATCAGGGAGCCTATATGCCGTCACCGAATATATTTTAAATAACATTAGTTAAATAACATTTACCACAGTCCCAACCCTAAGCAATTATAGGTTAACGCTGTTATTTCCAGCCCTAACCTACGTCACGGCAGATCAAAAGATTAATTTGCGAGTGAAACGGCCCGTCGTATGTGGAACAGTACACGTCGTGGATGTCCACCGCATTGTCAGAAGAAAACCTTTTGTGCTATATCAAAATTCTGTAGTAATTTATGTTACAGGCTCTAGAAATTATGATGTCAATGTGGCATTCGAGGTAAGTACTTGCTTAGGGTACAGCCATAATTGACACTTGAACACAGACTTCACGATGCTGATGAAACGTTCAACTATGCAAGGTTAACTGTATCCTGGGAGGTTTTATATACAATAATGTAAATAAGGTACTCAACATCTATGCGCTTAACTATTTTCTATGCAGAAATAGAGTCACCAGCTACCTTAAAGACCTCAGCTATGATAGAACAGAGTCTCTACTTGTACCAGTTCGTTAGATCACTAGAAAAATATTAAGTTCCCACCTTACCACATATCCCACTAGTAACACCAAAACAGAATTTTCTTTTTAGTGATAGGTACTTACGACTGTTAGTTACATAAAAATATTACTAACAATACACAAAATAGGTATCTATATTATAAATCACTTATGTATGTATTAGAAAACATATAGGTAGGTACTCTGAATGCTTATATTATATTGACTGGTTTGAATATATCTGTAATATATTATTCCCTAACATAACATCACAAACATGATATTATGTACAGTAGTGCGAGGGGGGGCCTGATGACCTGCAGCCCGATTATGTAACGGCAATGAAACAAGTTGCAACCGATGTTTTGTTGCGGACTACGAGAAATTTCTATCGATGATTTGCGATTACGTAAAGCCTGCAACATCTCCTTGCAACCGATATCAATCGATAAAACACTGACATGAAGTTGCCGCGAGTAATGGCGAATAATCGATAACCCAACTTATTTAAAAAGTCAGTGTTGTGGTGCAAGCGATATGTATTACGGAACGTTTTCATTTACCAGTATTATACTACTTGTTGATATTTTGAAACTTTAGTTGTCAAACCACAAAGTTTTCACTGTTTTCTTTGTTTCGTGTTTTCAATAAAAATACAGTGAAAGTAAGTGTGTTTTGTATATTTGTGCGTTTTATCAACTCGTCCAATTCACGTCACGAAGAATTCACGTATATTAAGTTAATTTGTGTTGTAGAAATGGCTCCAAATCGCAAAGTTGCTCACCGGCAACTCGAGCTGCTGGTGGAGTTCGCCGAAAGCCACAGAGACCTAGTGCTTGGCAACCTAGGAAAGGGGCCTCTTGGCCAGCAAGAGGCTCACAAGGCTTGGGAGCAGCTGGCCCGCTGACTCAACTCCATTGGTGGGGGCCTCATAAAAACTCCCGCAAATTGGAAACGAGTAAGTCTGCTTATTTTATTGTAACTGCTCGGTCATGTTATGTGTGTGTGTATGAGTATCTAGGGTTTCTCACATATACCTAATCTAACACATTTTTTCCTCTTCAAATTTTGTTTCACTTCCAATTCCACAGACGACCTGAGTGGTTCAATGGTCAACATGCCGGTCTGCCACGCAAGAGGTCCCGGGTTCGATTCCCGGCCGGGCAGAAATTGAAATGATGAATTTTAATTTCTGTTACGGGTCTGGATGTTCTATGTATAATAAGTATGTATTTAAAAAAGTATTTAAGTAGTATATCAGTTATCTAGCACCCATAGTACAAGCTTTGCTTAGTTTGGGGCTAGATGGCGCTGTGTGAATTTGTCCACGAATATTTATTTATTTATTTATTAATTATACATTAACTTATAAGGGTTTTCTTCTAACACATTTTTCACTTTTTTGTTAACACTTTTGTTTCTAAAATATGTCTTATGTGATTCAATAAACTGAATGTATACAAATATTGAACTGCATAGGTACTTATATTGATGTTACTGCATGTATTTTAAATTTTTTTTATCAATAAGTGCTAAAATGTCGTACCAAGGGCAAGGCGGCAGACATCAGAAGAAGCCATGGAGGCACAGGTGGTAGCCCCAATCAAATAATACCTCTCTCTGACTTAGAAGAGAGGATTATTACCATTATTGGGAAGGTGGCTGTAGAGGGAATTCCTGGAGTCCGTATTCCTTTTAATTTTGATGTTCGTACCGACCTATGCTTTTGCATGTTTTTTAACTTTGGCCGATTGCATACTGAAATATACCTAATTTCCAATATCTATCTTACCTAACCCAATATCTTAATATTTGCACTCATATTTACCATTTGTAGGCAATGTCTACACCGCACAAATGTTTTAACTGTTAGATAACATGGTAGATGGTTATTTAAAACCTATGTGAAAATGCTAAGAATATGGTGTATGATACTAGGTATTTAGTTATTATATTAATTAACTTTGCTGTCAATAATGAGCAAAATTATACTGTTAAGTAATTTATTGAAATCTTTACAATTACTAGTTTTTCAAATAATCTATGAAAACTAGTTATTACAATATTTCTATGAATAATTATTTCAATCTTAGGCTGAGCTGAAGAATTAAAAATTTCAAAATGCATTACAGCTAACTGCGGAAACCCAGCCCAATGGCAGCCACAGTGCAACCAATGGCAGCCCCAGCGAAACCCAGCCCAGTGGCAGCTCCAGTTATATGGCTCCAGCTTCAGGTAAGCTTCAAACTTGTTTTCATTGCATGCTGTTTTGATGTTTATGTGTAATGAATCCCATTCATTTGGGGTTGGCACAGTAGGTTCTCTTTCTCTTACTCAATGATATCTATTATCACACAATCCGTCCATCTTTTTTTTGGTGTTTATTAAATATGTGTACATGATGTATTTATAATTATCTCTCTTTTAAGTAGCATTCGAGATGGGACTGCATGTAAACACGAATTTGGACATGGAGTTCCCAATAACTGAATGTCAGGAGGTGGAGCTGGAGATTTGTAAGTGTTTTAAGGGTTTTCACTAATTAAACTAATTTTCAAGTGATATCTTTACAGATATCACTTTTTTATTTTGAGTTTAATATACAATATACCTATATTCCCCTTAATCCATAACAAGGTAGGCAGAAAGTATACAGCGTATAACACAAGCATGTGAACTAATCAACTTATTTGGTCATGGTTGATGATATGTATGTGTGTATGAATATCTTTGGTTAAAAATGATGTTTTGCTTTCAGCTCTGTCTGAGCAGCCGAGGGATGATTCAGCTCGCAATACATATACAAATGCCGTTGTAATTGGTCATTCAGTTGCCGGTGAGACACCAACGTAGGAGCGCGCGTCGTTCGATTGGAGCAGTCGACGCTCCCACACAGATGAAGTGTCGTTATTAATATTTGCACTCACACATCGAAATCAACTAACTAAGTAGTGGGGCCCGTCATTTTAGACTAGACGAGCTCTAACAGGCTGTGATAATGATAAAGTAAACGACAGTGAGATAGAAAGTACTATTTTAATTTATAAAACAATTTATATAAGTCGCGTGTGCTGCAGTGGACCTTTGTATAATACTCCTCTGGAGAATTCTCTGCAGCTCTCAATATCAGGGTCATCATATAAGCTCTATGAGCGAATCCAGAATTACCTAAACACTGTGCTGTCAAGCTATCACCTTGGTCTTCATTAATGTCAATTATTTAGGCCCAAGAGCCAGCATCACTCTCTATTCAAGTTCAGCTGCTCCATGAAAGTTTTAACCTCCCCTTGACCCCAAATAAAACTGTCATGGACTGCTCCTCCATATGACGCATCCACGTGCAATACATTTAGGTATCGATCACATATCTGAAACAAGTATACTATTTTATTGTTGATGTTACCAAATAGGGGAATATCATTGTTATTAGGGATAAGCTCGCATTTGTATATTTTATTATTGTATTTTCGAAGTTGTTGTGCAATAAAGAGTATAATAGTATAAAATGTTTTGGTATTTTTTCTTAATCTTAAATTTATCTGTAATTAAATTACATTGTATAAAACTTACAACTATCACATTGAGGGAGTGGTAACCCTTTCTATTATAGTACGCCGCTTCGTGCACGTCTGGCCGTATAATAGCGATGTGGCTGCCATCGATACACCCAGTCGTTCCCGGCATTCCAGTCATTTCATGAAACTAGAAGGAATAGAATAAAAAAATTACAATAAAATTTTAAACACGTTTTACTACGTCTAATGTCTTTTGAGCTGTTAGCACCCCGTGACGATATATCACATATATCAATTACGGTCAGAACCTGTTTAAATTTACTTATAATAATTCATTCTTTATAATTTATTCCAGTTTTTAATTCCAATTTTACCTTGCCCTATTAGTTATAAGCATGTAAGAAATCAACGTGCTAAACTATTTCCATACCAAATTTCATCAAAATAGGTGTAATGGTTAGCCGTGAGAGCGTAGGTAACAGACAGACAGACGAAAGTTACTTTCTCATTTATAATATATCAACTTTCCGCCCGCGTTGACTGTTGTACCTATATGGTGCGAGCTAGCGAGTGGAAGGGATTAAAAATTAGCCTAAGTCCATCCTCAGGTGCTAAACTATCTCCAAAGTCGGTTCATTGATTTTGCCGTGCAAGCGTAACAGACTAATTAGCAGTTCATAGTAAAAATACAGATACTACATACGTAGACACTTACTCGGTCATAATCCGCTCCTTTCTTTCCCTCTGTGTAGGAAACTGAATATACTTCGCCAGTATTAAGCCGGAATTTAATACGTTCGTGACTTTTTCCAATGCATTACACAGAGCTGGCTGCGACATATTATGCACGAAAGAAGTCGCGACGCTGCGTTGGTATGAACCTCGCGCAAAGAAGCTTAAAGCTGCAAGAACCTATACAAACATGAAAAATTATATTTATATCAAGTACATAATATGTTTCAGTGTTATACCTTATGCTATACCTATGTAGTTGGGTACCTATAGACAACTAGAAACTTACCTTGAGTTCTTGGCGAATTTGTATTCCGTTTAGGAGCTTGCATGAGTGGCACTATTTCGCGGCATAACCCATGGAAGGCTTCTTTGGTAAAGCGAAACTGCGCCACAAACTCCCTCTTAGGCAGCGCGAAAGGGTTGCTGGCGTCCCTCATGGCACGCCGACTGACCTTTAAGGCCTTCTTTCGACGTTGCTCCTTCGCAAAATGCCAAAGAATTGCGCCTGCCATTATTGTACTGAAATTGTAAAGTAGCATTTAAAAGTAACTTCTAGTCTATTCTGAATATACAGAACACAGAAAATATACTTATACAAAACACAAGAGAATATTCAATTCCGATACTTACATTTCCAAGGTAGAAAAAATGAAGATTTATCTCACTTACACGGAACAATGCAAAAAATTTAACAACTAATTTAACAAATAACACAAATAACAATTTGATTTTTGATGTCAAAGATGCACGTCGCTCTGGTCGCCCTGTTACGGATAAAATGGATGCTATTTTTGAAAAAGTGGAGCAAGATATCAGTAGTTACGACGTAGCTGAAGAACTGGGAATTGACCACAAAACAGTTTTGGCGCATTTGAAAAAAAATGGGTACACAAAAAAGTTCGATATTTGGGTACCTCACGAGCTCTCTGAAAGAAACCTAATGAACCGTGTACTCATTTGTGATTCTTTATTACGATGTAATGAAACCGAATAATTTTTGAAGAAATTGATAACTGGTGATGAAAAGTGGATCACGTACGACAAGAACGTGCGAATAAGGTCATGGTCAAAGGCCGGTCAGCCTTCACAGACTGAGGCGAAACCCGGGTTAACTCGCAACAAGGTGATGCTGTGTGTGTGGTGGGATTTTAAGGGCATTATTCATTATGAGCTGTTACCACCAGGCAGGACCATCGATTCAGAACTCTACTGATACCTCTACTACTACAACTGATAAGATGAAAGCAAGAAGTTGAGATTAAGCGGCCGGAATTAATCAACAGAAGGGGTATGGTTTTTCATCATGATACCGCTAGACCTCACACATCTTTAACTACTCAGCAAAAATTAAGAGAGTTTGGCTGGGAGGTGTTAATGCTTCTGCCGTATAGTCCTGACCTTGCACCTTCAGATTTCCACCTGTTTCGGTCTCTTCAGAATTCTTTAGGCAGTGTCAGGTTAACATCACGAGAGGACTGCCAAAACTACTTGACGCAGTTTTTTGATCAGAAGCCCCAAAATTTCTATAGCAATGGGATCATGTCCCTACCTATAAGATGGCAAAAAGTTATCGAACAAAATGGTACCTACATACTTTAGTTAAATGTAAATAAACTATATTAAAAAATGTTTTGAATTTTCATATAAAATGCGTAGAAACTTTCTCCCCAACCTATTATATGGGTATGTAATGATCTGTCTGTATGGCTCCATTTATTGTGTATGCACAAGATTAGCTCATGTGGGTTGGTTGTGTGAGTAAAACTAAGTAATGAATTCGTTAACTAGGTATTACAAGAGAGACACCATTGCCAACAAACTGTTATGCAGTTTGGCAGGGTAACTATAAGTAAGACAGAATGTACGAAATATTGTAAGGATTAAATAAATAATAATAATAATTTACCCATTCTCTCAATTATTCTCAGTTATTAGATCAGTATAGCAGAATTTAGATTTCAACTAATTTGGTGGACAAAACTTTAGGTATCCTATCCCATTATAATTAAATTGACGGGACGCGCCCGTAATAATATTCAAGATTACACCATTAAGGCACAAGACAGTAGAGGTGCTAGAAAAACAGAAATTATTTAGCTTATATCTAAAATAAATAAATAAACTTTCTGCGCTGGAATAAAGAATGTACGACCTCCGACAATAAATAAAAAATTCAACACCTGTTATTAGTGAATAATCTGTTATCTTCCCTCTCTGGTCTCTGGGCAGGCTTAATCCCAGCTCATGCTAAGCCTTACTTCCACTGCATTTGATGCACTTCAGCTGTATCAAATTAAAATTGTATGTTCAATTTCAATTCAATTTCAATTTAATTTATTTTTATTTGTGGTAACACAGGTAATAAAAAAAGATGTTACATTAGATATAAGTGTGCTCAACTGTGACCTGCCATTCGGCGTACAAATTAATGGTTATGTAATTATGATTTTATAAACAATGTTAAACTGTAATTAATTAGGTAAACAATAAATTGAAAACAAGATAAACACAATGTCAAATATACAATAATAATGTCAAATGCGTAATACAGTTAAAAATATACCTATCAACCTTCATGTCGTACACTTAATATAATTGTAACTAAAATAAATCATTTTTAAAAAATCAATAAAAATAACAATACTAATAGTATGCATTTATTAATATAGATTATATATAGGTAGGTCTTCGATTGAAGATTAGTATTGTACCAAAACATATAGATACGTATTAAGAACCATATTTCTTTTAGTAGAATAAATCATTTAAAAAAGATATGAAATTGATAAAAAATCTAATTCAAAACTAAAACCTTCGAAATTGTATACCTATGTCTTATACCTACCTATCGAACTTTTTTTTTCTACTAATGTCAACTCCAAACGGAGGTCGGCGATCTTGGGATTCTTTATATTTGGTACCCGTCCCAAACTAGTCTCTAAGATTCTTCAGCCAGGATCCTAGCATTTAGCCTAGAGCCTAGTATTTTACTCTACCGAACCTCTCAATTTATTTTCCTTATTCTATCGAATAGTCAGATGTAACTAACGAGTTCTACAAGAATACACTACACTCTCTGTTCTACAACTACACCGTGAAATCGAGCTAACCACGGCCTGGTTAGCCCAGTTATTAGTGTAATACAATTAGTCCGGGCCAGATTTCTCCCTGGTAATGTACCAGACTTTAGTCGGTGTTATATCGCCTTATGGATATTGCGATAGCTCGGTCAGCAGTTTCTGAGAAGTGTTCTTTTATGTAAATACCTTACTGAAAATAACCAACAAGTTTTCTTTGGCTTCTGCTAAATATGTGATTGTCATCCTATTATAACCCAGCCGCCAGGAACGTCGGATAACCGCCGACCAAGTTTACTGAAACTCAAATAATTGCTCAACTACAAAACCGATTTTAATGAAACAAAGCTAAAACTATCTTGATTAAACTGGCTTTCAAGCAGAGAAAGGGGCATCCAAATCGTTTCATCCTTTCGGAAGCTACGATGCCACAGACAAATACACGAAACCAAAAAGCCACAGATACTCGTACATACTCGAAATGTAAGGCGAATTTATATTTGGAAGTGGACATTTATGAACTTAACTTAATTATTTAATTTTTACATTACTTATTGTGCAAGATGACTTGTGATGAGTAAAAAATTTTTGTTTGTGACATTTACTTACTTCGCTGGCTCAGCGACTCCGAAGTGGATCTTGACCTCCGACACAAGAACAGTCCCTATTGGGACATTTGATCATTATTAATTTATGTATTACAATTAATGTAATTTGTGACATTTTTATAACTTTAACAACTGACATGTAATGAATATTACCAATTTATAAATATGAAATATAAAATATGAAATACGTCAAAATTATAACACCTTCCTTTGTCGTCGGGGGTTAAATAACAAAGCACAATTCAGGTATACCATAAGGCGACTAATGTCTTACCAAAAATCCAATTATGAAGAGAGAGAGATCGTGTCCAATAGTATTGTTAATGAATTGTTCCTTCAAACCGCACCTGTTTGACACGATGCCTATTCCTACAGCTACGTTCTATCATCGCACCACTCGCCACCGACAGGGATGATGCCCTTGGTGTTGCAAACGTCCATAGGCTGCGGTGACTGCTTACCATCAGGCAGGCCGTAAGCTTGTGTGCAACCTTGGTGGAATAAAAAAAAAACACCCTATTTCGCGCTCCCATCAGAGTTCTGCTAGACACAGTCATATGGTATTTTTACCCGCTGACTTAGTGACCTCGATCCGGTAACCAAATCGAGCGATCGGGCGGAAACTGGACCATTACGGCCGTTTGAAGATGACTAAAAGGCTTACTCATTACCAACCCTAATGGTGTTGTTCGAACCATGTGTGGCGGTCACCACTTGCCATCAGGTGATCCGCGTCTGCCTCATATTGTATAAAAAGAAAAAAATTACAATATAGCTAGCCTGATAGTAATCTAATCACAGAACCTAATAGTGGTCGTTTGCAAAATTTATTTGTCATTTTAGCTTACAGAAATTGCTGTGTTTCCTCATATTTAAGGGTGGCTCAGTGGTGGTGGAAGCATTACGTTTAACGCTAGATCATGGCTAATCCCCCTGAGTTATCGCTGGGTTTAAGCCCAGTTATTTATCGCCAGTGTTAGAGGAACCTTGACGAGGTTGCCCCTTTGACAACCACAGTGGCTTAGCGTTTTAGCCTTGAGAGCCCCAGTTATTTAGACACCTACTTTATTTGATAGCGTCCGTGGAGTTTTTATTTTTTAACAAGTTTTTGTTTTGGGTAAAATTTTATTTCCTTTTAAAAATACAAGGGTGATTTTAGGCTTCGCTATCGAGTTTCGAAGTCGAGAGCGAGTGAAAGATGTTCATTATATTAATAATTAGTGGACGCGACTTACCCCTACCCTACAGCTACTTTACCCTACCTACCCTTTTTTTCTTGCTTATAAACCTTCCTCTTGAATCACTATCAATTGTTGAAAACCGCATTAAAATCCGTTGCGTCAATATTTAAACACTGCGATCTCCAACCCGCCTGCCAAGCGTGGAGATTATGGCAATAACCTCCCGTTTCGTGGGAGAGGCCCTAAGTCCTGCAGTGGACTGTTACGGGCTGTGATGATGAGATAGAAAATACACTATAGTGGAAACAATAAACTAGGTAGAGCACCAAAGTTCAAAGTCTAAAACACATAACCTTAGTTCTGGCAGGATCACAAGTTCATCGTGGGTTTCGAAGGCTGAAAATTACGGAGTTCGTCAGGGCTCCGTATTGTAAAAATCTCTGAATTATATTGGGCAACCATGTGCCATAGAAGGATAGAAATTTGGTTGGGTTATATTGATGCGACCATGTGAATGGTCACTTATAATTTATTCTTGAGTTAAGTTTTGCAAAGCTCAGAAAGGCTATATAAACTGGTCCACCTGCCACTGGTCAAATATTATAATTTGGTAACGGTATTTCTCTTTAGTATAGCCAAAATACATCATTTTCGTATAAAAGAATCAAATTACCTGTTATTTTCTTTTCCTGTCTCCTGTCTATATTTTCCACCTCCTCCGATAATCAAAACAACAATATGCCTGTTTTCACAGCAAAAAGACCCATTTATTTCTATTTCTATTTAAGTAAATAAATAAACGAAAGATTATTTCTACCGAGCGGCAACTCTCCAAGGCTAAACAAGTCAAATCCGTAAGTTAAATGAAACAAAAAGTTACGAAAAGAAATACATCATCCGTAGACCGTTATTATGTGTGGTAATAATATTGGGCAGTTGTGAAGAGAAAATAATTTTTGTAATTTATTTTTTATTCCTTCAGCATCTAAATAAATAAAGTATCTTCTAATTTTCAGGATACATAAATATTTCATTCAAACAGTATAACGTATCACTGTCAATCACACACGTACGGTGCCAGGTTCAGCTAATGTGAAGTTAAAGAAAACACGAAGATTCAGGGAAATAGGTTCTATAGGTACTTACAGTCCAGAAAAGTAGCTACTTACAATAAATTTGTAAAAGTAAAGCCTTAGCCGCTATAGTAAAGTTGCGAGGGAATTATACGCTGACATGAGACATGAGGACAATGCACCTGCGGTTCTGCATTTTTGTTGCCTGCAACCTAAATGCATGAATCGTAGATGTTATGGGTGACAGTTACCTCTTACCATCAGGTGGGCAGTCTGCTCGTTCGTCACTGAGAAGTATAGAAAAAAGAGAAAGTATTTGTTCAATATAATATTTGCTCAGTAATAATACTTGTTCAGACATCACCAACAACAAAATTATTTGTAGAGGATGTTTAGGAACCGGTCACATACTAACCTAGCAAATAAGCTAAATAATGAATCAATTAGAAAAACAAGCTCCAGCCCTCTTTTAAGCCAGCCCAGTCTTCAAAGCCAGGAACAAGTGGTGCCACTTGTGTAGAATCTTGCACTAGACTCAATTTAAATGATTCTAACCTGTACCATTCGACCCTTTCTTTTAGAAGGCAAATACCACATCAAACGGCCGCTTAAACCAAAACATACTCAACTGCATTTCCAAATATCCCATTAAACTTTAACTGCCTTAAAGCCTGTAATAAGATCGTAAACGGCCTGCCATTCCTTTGTACTGAATTAACACTGTATGAATATTAAACACCCTTTGTGGAGGACCGTGGCCTTTATTTTGTAGTGTCGTTTGTGATGTTGATGAGTCCAAGCCTTTGAACGTCAACAGACTTACTGGCTTGAGCCTCCTTCAAGGCTGAATGATTTGCCATAATCTCCACGCTTCATGGCGATTTGAAGAATTGCCTGTTTGGCAAAGGTTTGGGTCTTATATAAAAGCCATTTTAAACCCGGGGTTAAAACACCCTGTCGTTCTATATGTAGGTACATGGGTTCCTTAAAATGTATCTCTACAGGTACCTCAAAAGCCGGCACCGACTCCCCTTAGATTTCAGATATCCTGGATCGCCGCGTGGCCGCTTTCCACCACGTGAACCGTCCGTCTGTATGTCACCCTAAGCAATAAAAAAAATGAGAAAAAAATAATAATCGTGTTTTTTGCAATGAAATAATTGGAAAAGGACTATTCCGATGCACAATGGATGCGTTGTCGTATGAATTGAACGATTGATACTAACCTTAAACCATAAGGCCCAGCCGTTGCACAAAATACTTTTTTTATAGCCAAGGAGACACCTGGTCAGGTGGAAAGCGGCCACTGACATCCCAGAAATCAGTAACCTATAGGACCGGATGCGGTGACGGTATTGAGGTATTTTTTAAATTTGACTGACCCTACAAGCACTCGTATTTTAAAGTAAATCCTCATTTTGTTCTAATATCTAAAGTACATGTACAGTATAAGTACATTCTTCTCCACAGTGCGACCATGACATTGCGTCCGAGGCTGTAATATAGCGTCACTATTCCAGAGAAAAATGCAAGGACATTGCAGAACGCCCGCCTTAGCAATTTCATTATAAATGGATAGCATTTTTGTACAGCACCGTCATTTTAATTAAGCAAGGGTGTCCCTGTAGTTTACTTGATTAAAATTACAGGAATAGATGCGGCCATGTTCTCGGAAATTGCTTCAAATGTTTTCGCAGTGAAGATGGGATAAATTTAGATTGGGATGATGGGAATAGACAATTCAATTAAAATTTTAGTCAATTAAGTTTTAGGTGTCGTTAATAGACAATTTCTATACAAAGGTTACTTTACTTCATCACGAGTTAATAGCCATTAAAGTCTCCACGTCTCGTCGTAGAGTGTCGGTGGTCTGATGACTAGCGTGTCCGACTCGTAAGCCAGAGGTACCGAGTTCGATTTCCAGCGCCGCCATGTACCAATGACCCGAGTTATGTACATTAGTTGAACATTTACCAAGGCTCTTACGGTGAGGGAAATCATCGTGATGAAACCTGCACATTCAGGCGACTGAATATGTAACCATTAACAAATATTTTTTTACCATTAATAAATCTTCAAAGTTGCTCTACTGTAATTACCTGATCTCCTAAATCCTGAATCATGGTCAAGACCCTTGCGCGAGAGCACAACCCGGACTACCAGTATAACAATATCTTGGACTGCTTTTTTTTTATTTTGACAAGACAGGCATTTGATCGCCATCTCACCTGTTGGTAAGTGACGATGCGGCCGAAGATGAAGCATGCCCGTCTTGGAACAGCCTATCCACTCTAGCCTTGAAGACATCCAGATTATATTGATCAGGGAACACACTCGCAGGCAACGCGTTCCATTCCTTAGCCGTACGCATTATTAAGGTCGAGACTAAACGACTCGTGCGGATAGCTGGAAGATCCACGACATAAGGATGAAGCGCTCGCCCGGATCGCGTCTCCCGATGGCGGAAAGGGACCGGCGGAATGAGGTCGTGCAGCTGTTTCGCACACTCTCCGTAATGTAACCTGTAGAAGACCGACAGACGTGCAACCCTACGCCGATGTTCGAGGCTCTGCAGCCTAGCCTTAATCAAACGCGGGTCACAAATTATCTTCTTTGCACGTTTTTCCACCGAATCCAAAGCCGCCAGTTGATATTTGGCTTATGCATCCTAGAGGTGGCAGCAGTACTCTATGCAGGATCGCACTTGTGCTTGATATAGCTGAAGCAATTGCTTTGAAGTGAAGTACCGCCTAACCTTCGAGAGGATACCAAGTTTGTTTGCTGCAGTCTTTGCTTTGGATAGTTAGTAGTTGAATGTGTTTCTCGTATATTGTATTTTTGCCATACGAATAATTAAATAAAAATGTACATGATCATGCAAATATCTGAATTACTAACAGTATAAGTGCCTTACCTAATAACACTATCGCTTACCAATTAGTATAACTTATTAATGTCTGCACTCACAAACTTGTTCATTTAAGCTTTATGTTCCTTATCAAGTGCAACTTCAACTAAACTTTGGTACAGAGTTTCGTCTCATCAGTTTCAGAATTTACTGTAAGTAGTTCCATAATGAATGCAGAGCGAGAACAGTTTGTTGTTGAAGTAGTACATTATCATGAAACAGAAATTGTGCTGAAAATTATCCACTTTGGTACTATAGTGGTTTTAAACAAAGGTTTTTAAATTGCTTTTCCTTGCTTTGCTCTATTCTATTCTAAATTCAAGTACCTCCTATGCAAAAATGAGGATAGTTTTCATTTTAATTTGTTATAGAAAATACTTTAAAAAAAATTAGGTTTCTTCACTTCCGCTAGCAATTTTTAAAATATATTCTTTATGTAACAGAATGGGTGAAGAATAGAACGGGTGTATTCTAAAAATGATTATTATTGGAGAGAAATATATAATTCATTAACATCTGTGTCCTCCCTAGTGTGAAATGCAAAAATAAATAATTATATTATACAAAACTCTAGTATAACAAATTAAATAGTCATCTTGGCGTTAATGTCCCGGGTGTGCTCACTCGCACGAGGCACCGGGGTCCGCCTTAATCATGATCCAGGATTTGGCAGATCAGATTAAAAAATCCTACTACCAGGGGAACCGGACCAGATTGGATCATGGTTATACATTCAGTTGTTCACGATGTTTTTTCCTAACCGTAAGAGCATCGGTTAGTATTCAACTAATGTACATAACTCAGAAAAGAGATGGTACATGGCCGCAGTGGGATTCGAACCCGGTACCTCTCGCTTGTCTAAAAATCATTATTATTGGAGAGATATATATATTTCATTAACGTTTGGGTCCTCGCTTGTTTGAAATGCAAAAACAATATTCTATGTAATGTATCTGCGTATTCTCGAAGCACAATTGGATATATTATATTACTTATGTAATTTTAGCTTTAATTGAGTTTGATAAGTTGGATATGCAGTGTTTCCTCGATGAAGTACTTTGTTTGTCTTCTTATAAAATCAATTTGTAACAGAGCACCAAAATTGTGTACAATTTCTATTTGTACACAACTTTTGCGATTGCGAGAATAAATTGTTCGGCTTCAGTAATATGAGATACTACAGCAACTGTTTTAATATTAAAACTTCGACTTAATATTGAAACTTCGTCAGTATAAATACGAGCAGTTTGAAGGAAAAGTTTCACATTTTTATTGCAACTAGACGAATTGTCACTCAAATACAACTTTGTAATGCAACCCTCAGATTAAACGAGAATATAAAGATGGCGCCTGTCCATTACAGTGACATGAGGCCGGTTTCGTAAACATGTGTGCATGGCGTAGTTTGGTTGTGAATCGGCCAAATCGTATATTGGTTTGGTTTTTATTGTGTGTCGGCATGTTGTACGCAGGATTTTATCTGTATTTCTTATTTGGTCTGAGAAGCAACCTCTAAGATTTATATTATGAATCAGAAACAGTTCATGATCATCATCTTGGCGTTATGCCGAGGGTCCGCCTTCCTGCTACTCCTGACCCACCTCGCTCGGTCTTCGGCATCCTAGGTGGTGAGCTTATTGGCACGCATGTCATTCTTGACTACGTCCAGCCATCGGTTCTTGGGCCGGCTTCTCCTTTCCGTGCTCGGCGGGATGGCATGGCCAAACATTTGAAGAGGCCAGTCAGCTGACTACTAACTTTCAGCCTACAGAACATCATTTAGGCTATTCACGGACAGTATGGAGTGGTAGGGAAGCCCATGTAAATATATAAAGGTATATAGATGATTTTCAAAAACGTTTACACGTTTAAAACAGAAAATTCGATAAAGAACTATACGTGTAACTGTCTGTCCTTCCTAATCATTCATTGTCTGGGATCTTACTCTACATCTTCCACTCCTTGTCTGTTGTCCTTTGGACTATAACATGGGATCGTTTAAGAGGTACATTAGAGGTCTCTTTAGAGGCGGGTAACGCATTTGTGGCGCCCCTGGTGTTGCTGACGTCCATAGGTGGCGGTGACCACTATCCGGCCCGCTTGTCTGTTGGCCTGAAGTAAAACATTACAAAAATCAAGATCGGTCCAGCCTTTATAAAGCCACGATACTTATACACAGCGATAAACATATACACACATCATACTTTTAATTACAACACCCCTCTTATTACTTCGAAGTAAAAAAAGGCAAACAGTAATAAACCATCCAGAAATGACACATAGGTAAAATTGAAATTTCATTTCAACCACTCAAGTTCACATCGTATGGTAAGCTACCATTAAAACCGGGTTATGGTGCCGTAAAATTGTTACAACACATTGTGTAAAAAGTATGGCCGATGAAAAAGCACGGTGCAACGTTGTGGTGAAAATGACCCGGGTTTGATCGCAGTTTTATTGCCCGACCAGCGTTCGCCGGGTCAAGAACGTGTCGATAAAATTTACATTATTTTTATTAATGCCCCTTCCTTTTGTATTCGGACATTTTTTCCTTTTCCCTCGTACTTTCTTGCGGATTTGGACTGGAGTGTGCTCCGGAATTCGTTTTAGAGCTTATTGTTCATCTGTAACTTAGTATAGTACCTATATAACTCTAAAATGTGAAGGGCGCTATGCTTTCCTCAGAAACTCAGACAAGAAGTGGAAGATGTAGGGTACGAGGCCAGATAATGAATGATTAGGAAGGACAGACAGTTACAAGTACAGCTGTTAATCGAATTATCTGATTACTTACAATTATATGGCGTTAATGTCTACTTCAGTTTCAAACGTTTTTGAAAATCATCTATATACCTTAGTATATTTACATGGGCTTCCATACCACTCCATACTGTACCGTGGACAGGCAAAATGATGTTCTGTAGGCTGAAAGTTAGTAGTCAGCTGACTGGCCTCTTCTAGTGTCTGGCCATGCCGCCCCCGCTGGGCACGGAAAGGAGAGGCCGGCCCAAGAAGCTTTGGCTTGACGTAGTCAAGAATGACATGCGTTCCAATAAGCTCACCACCAAGGATGCCGAAGACCGAGTGCGGTGGGTCGGGAGTGGCAGGAAGGCGGACCCAACGCATACCAACGTTGGGCATAACGCCAAGATAATGATGGTGAACTGTGTCTGAGAACTCATTCCACATCCGAATCGTACGAGAGAGAAACGTTCTTGCGAACCTTCGCGTGGACACCAATAGAGGATCTACGTAATGAGGATGAGTAAGCAGCTTGATACTGCTTTTTTAATTTGGACGCCAGTGTAATCGAACTATGTTCCATTAAATCGGTGAAATTTTTCGACGTTCTTTATTTGAGTATATTTTTATTAAAGTTTTTTTTTGCCTGGAGATGGCCCAAGTCCTGCTCTAGCTCCAGGTCTGTTATAGGAATTTATGATAGTGGCGCTATGGTAGGGCGCAGTCGTATCAACTGGTTCTGCTATAGGTACAATGCTCTCTAGATACTGTGGGGAACACATTCCACAAGCTCATCTGCAAGCTGGCAAAGTCGAGGAGTCGAGTCAGTTTAGAAGTGACGAATAATCCGCCAGTTGCCATAAATACAAACTCAAGGCTGGTCTAAAGGGCTTTGTAATATTTTAAAGGTATTTTTTCCCTCCTGTAATCTAAGCATTATTCAGTTTTTTTTCAACTCCTTATTGCATTTTTTCTGTACATCTAGTTTCCAATTTGTTTCCCTCTCCAATTTCACGTGAAACTATACATACAAATGTTTTTGTACGAAGCTCAAAGCGATATATAAGTCGTATAAAAATCTCATTTTAGGAAAGTGCCTTCAACAAGCAATGGCTAGTCTAGACTAGTAAAACCTGGACGAAATACTGTATCTCAGACATCTGTGCTTGTTATTCTGCCGTTATTATTTTCTATGACGTGTAGCGAGACAAATAGTAATGTATTTGTCGACAACACTTTGAAGATACAATCATAACATTGTACAAAATTGAAAAAGGTATTTCTTTTTTGATTTCAACAATTTGACCTCGCTGTGTGTATAGATAGAAATGCTCTAGTATTGCTTGTTGTTGCTTGTATATGCTTTGTTAGGAGCCAGAATATTAAATTCCGCCATTTCCGCTTTAATGTCATGGTTGTGGTCTCGTGCACGAGGGCCCGGGGTCCGCCTTAACCATGATCCAGGATTTGGCAGATCAGATAACTACAGCAGAGCGACTGCCACCTGACCCCCGTGACCCTGCTACCAGGAGAACCTGGCCAGATTGGTTCATGGTTACACATTCAGTTCCATGAATTTCTTCACGATGTTTTCCCTCACCGTCACACCATCAGTTAGCATGTCTCAGTAAATATTTGAACCCAGTGCCTCTCGCTTGACGCTCCTCACCAATTTGTCTATTATAAACCGATAATTGATAGTTGTTAAATTTCCACTCTTACTTAACTTGATTAGAAAAACCTACAAGTATACATTCTGATTGTCATTTAGACCAAAGTAGTCCACATACCATTTGATCGCTACCGCTTAAACCAGGGGACCCCAATTCTCTTTTATAGGTACTGCGACTCCCTTTACACGTATACAATAGAACAATAAATAGTAATTAAAGTGCTCATATACATTCTACACTACGCAGAGCCATTCAAAATCTGATCAAGGTCAGAAGCACACGCCAATTCATTCATTCAATTCAGTCATTTAGCTCCATTGCTGGTTGACAATAAATAATAAATAATAATCAACTTGGCGTTAATGTCCCGGTCGTGCTCTCGCGCACGAGGGCCAGGTGTCCGCCTTGAACATGATTCTGAAGAATTTGGCAGATCAAGTAATTATAGTGGAGCGACTGACATCTGACCTTCGTGACCCCGCTACCAGAAAAACCTCACCAGATTGGATAATGGTTACACATTTAGTCATCTTAATGTGCAGGATTCATCACGATTTTTTATTCTCTCACCTTAAGAGCATCGGTTAGTCTATTGGTTGACAATCATCATCATCTCAGCCCATATCTGCCCACTGTAGGACTTAGGGCCTCTCTCAAAAAAGAGGTGGTTATTGCCATAATCACGCTTGGCAGGCGCGTTGGAGATCGCAGTTTTATACATTTAACAATGAAAAAAGCTGCTGTACATTTTCCAGCCTACTGAGACTCTAAATCTTTTGCCTCGAAAACATTAGTCGCCTTGTGTAAGGGTTGAAGATATTCTACTCTGTCGGACACTACACTGCCAATACACGGTTGTTTGACAATAAATATAGTCAATTAACTGAAAAGACAATGCGTCGATTGTAACGTAACAAAACTGCAGGGCAGTGTCAGGTTCAGTTAATAAGGAAAAGCTCAATTAGAGGTCTGTACCAGGCCCAGTTGATAAAGCGAAACTAATAAGAGGTCGGTAGCAGACTCAGTGGATAAAGAAAACTAAAGAATCAGGGTAGTGGGTTATGATTATTCAGTCCATTGGTAAGCTAGCTACTACAATTAATTTATAAAAAATACTTTAGTAAAGCACAACAGTTTGAAAAAGAGTCTATCCACATAACTTTTTATCCAGGCAGGAACAATTGTTTCACTTGGGTTATGTTAAAGCAGGCCGAAAAGTACTGTTTGCAAACTGGCTAAGCGACTATGTCAGTTTGAGATTTTTATTGAAGAATATTGATGCAACTATGTGCATTTTTTAGACTGAGACTTCAGATATAAAATTTGATGCAACCCTTGTGCATATTTTAGTTTGATACTGATCACTTATATTGATTTTTCAATTAATTTTTTTCTTGGTAACATCTCGTTACAATATAGATTCACCTTCAAGATCGAAGGCTGGGAAAACTCTGGCAAATTCCCCCGCTGCATTCTCCATTGAAGGCTCGGGTCCTCGCTCAAACACGTTCGAGAACGATTTGGCACAAAAGAAGATAAAGTCTTGATAGCCAGTAGTCATAGTCAGCCAGCCAGTTCCCGAAATGGACGATATTAATTTTTGGACGGTCTCGTGTTCGACGACCCAGGATATAATAAAATTCATGCAGACATGATGAGGAAATTGGGTCCAGCAGTTATCTAGAATAAGAGGAGCACAAAAAATATTGAAATCTCCTTTGAGTATAGAAAATTGTCCAATGACAACATATGACATGACCGGAGTAAACAAAACAAAAGTGACACGTTGAAGCCTAAAATGCGTGTTTTCGTGTAGAAAACATAGGAATTAATAAATAAACCAGTCTCGAAATACACGGAAAAAAGCTCCCCTAGTCATTGGGGCCCTTCCGGGTCCATAATAATAAGAAAACAAGAAGTTACGAAGGTAAGAGTCCAGACACACACCCCAATGCCCCTGTTTCTATCCAGAAACCATCATTACTTTTATCAATTGTATGTCTAGAAAACGAGAAATCATTTCCCGAAATCTATTTGAATCAAAACATTAGTAGAACGTAGTAACAACGTAGTCTGGTTTTACAAAATTATCTTATTTTCCACGGAAGAATGGTGAGCAATCAGAGCCTGAAGGGCCAATTCCAAAGATACCCATAAAAACCATTATTAAAATATGAAAAATTAAAAATTAAAGTATCAACGTGCTAAACCAACGTTTGAACAGAAGTCCTAATAGCCGTAAGTAATAACACAAGTCAGGGTTAAACCCTAAATACTACAAAATTCTATTTGAATCAAAATATTAGTTAAACGTAGTTACAACGTAGTCTGATTTTACAGAATAGACTTGATTTTCCAGGGAGAAATGATGAGCAATCAGAGCCTGAAGGGCCAAATATAAAGATACCCTTAAAAACGATATTATACTATAAAAAGTATTCAACATGCTGAACCAATGTTTAAACAGGAGTCCTCTTAACCGTAAGTAATAAAATAAGTCAAGAGAGATCCTACACGATGTACAGACAAAAAAGTGAAAACACAGTATTGTCATCGCAAAGACATCACAGCGTACGGCCAATGCATATTCGATCGACGGATTATGCTAATACCATCACACACTGTGCTGACATTACGGAGTGGAATCTCATATCTCTCTCCCCGTTATCATTAACAGATTGCTTGTTGGAATATGAATGAATTCTTTTATACTAATAAGACTTTGAGATAGATTTGTCGGTTATAGATCAAAATTGTTTTAATGTTTTTTGTGTATAATGCAAGATCATAAGTGCATGATCACCTTCAGCATCATATTCGTTTGCACCCTGTGCAGTTGTTAAATGGTTTTTATAATATTCATGAATTACATTTTTAATTATTATATAAAAAGTACTCTTGGGATAAAGGACAAGTCCTTTGAGCTTAAGGGACATCTAATTCTCCATTATTTATGCAAACTGATTTTGGCTAAAGATGCATCAAATGCCGTGAATGTTGCTGCAGCGGCAAAGGAAGACTTTCTTGAAGTGCTAATGCACTCATACTCTTGACCTGTACCTAAGCACTTATTAAAAATCCACTACACTAATTTTCTTATTGTGCATGTCTTAACTACTTTTAGTCTGCACAATAAATTATCCTTTCTGTAAAACTGCTGGAAGAAATTTCTTCATATAAATAAGTACCGAAGTGCCTTTTGTTACATCTCATTCTTGACGGGTGCAATAAACTGTAAGCATTCCTTCAAACAGTATATAGGTACGTCATGCATTGCTTATTCTAGACCGAACCAAACAAAGGGAAACAAATGGGAAACATAATAATTAAAGGAAGTTCACAGTAAAGGTATCCTTCATAACTGTCAGAACTAAGCCAACAGTATTCTGTCACTCAAGAAGCAATGATTAATTCGACCTAGTTTCTGACTTTGTGTTTGGTAGCGTAGCTGCTCATTGTTTTATTGGTTTTATTGATTACATTATGGTTTTACTTTACATGGGTATATGTATATCTAGTATTAGAGGCAAACGCGCAGATACCCCACTTTAGAATTTGATATTACCTTTGAAACATGGATTTTGGGGTTCAAAGTTCCACCGGGAACAAATTACCTACTCCAAGTCATTAATTTTAGTAGGTACATTTTTTTTATGACAAGTTGATGGAACACATTCAACAACAACTTTGAACTAGACAGCTGTTGTCCTTTTTAAAGATGATCAGAAGAGCGAAACATGAACTTGTGATGTAGATATTTGCATTTGACGTTATTTCGTTACCTATGTCCTGTATATTTGATTTATAAATATGAATGAACCTCGGCCTCATGAATAACGAAAGTAATTGCTATCGGAACAATTTACTTTAAAGATGGAAGAGCCAGCCCCATGACGGGGTGAGTTGTTCGTTGCCAATTTTCTACAAAAAACATTACTCTGAGACAAAAACTGTTAATAATATGCTTGGACAAATTCACACAGCGCCATCTAGCTCCAAAATAAGTAAAGCTTGTGTTATGGGTGTTAGATAACTGATAAACTACTTTTATACTTATTTTTAAATACACACTAATTCAATATCTGCTCGGCCGGAATTGAACCCGGGACCTCTGCGTGGCGACCGGCATGTTCACCAACTAAACCACTCAGGTCGTCCTTAATTCAACTGTTCATGTTAAAACTAGAATTAATTCTGCAGCCATTGATCCTACTTGTATTAAAGATATATTTCGACATTATTTTTACGGATTATAAAAAAGTCAGGACGTTGAACCCCGCCCTCTTTTACCTACTAGGAGCAATTATCCATTTCATCGCGTCTTAGCATAAGTACCTACACCATCGTAAACAAATATACGTATTCTAAATGGTAATTATCGGCCATTTCATTGGCAGACTTGGTATTGCCACAAAACTGCGTCTAGTCACGGAGGAATGCTGACACGCATTCAGGGAAATTGGAACGAAAGTCGTGCTAAACTTAGAACCTAAGATGTAAAGAAACCTCAATCCTTTGATGTGAGGTCTCGGAACAATAAACATGTTATATTGAAATGTATTTGACTTTAATAATTATCATCACAGCTCGTAACAGTCCACTGCAGGACTTAGGGCCTCTCCCACGAAAGAGGAGGTTATTGCCATAATCTTCACGCTTGGCAGGCGGGTTGGAGATCGCAGTTTTTAAATATAACAATGGAAAATGCTGCTGCCCATTTTAAAGCCTACGGAGACTCTTGATCTTTTGCCTCGAAAACATTAGTCGCCTTGTCCGACACCCACGAGTGTAAGGTGTTGGTGCTATTCTACTCTTCCGGACACCACACGGCCAACTTTAATAATAATTTTTATTTATTTAATAATGGCGAGGTATCGTTTAACGTGACTGATGTCTTGAAATCTAACCACTTAGAACATCCGAAAAGAAGAACATAGCAGCGTATGTATGTATGTAAACTCTTTATTGCGTATAACTACATAAAGAACAATAACAAAAGAAAATAAATATACATACGTAATTTCGGTGTGAATTTTTTTTATCATTGCGTCTTCTTTTGTTTGCCAAGAATGGCATAATTCTTCGTAATCTTGGAGGTGGCTCGTATCCTTTGGAGACTTACACTGTTGTCTGGTAAGATATACTTATTTTTCTAACACAAGTCTTTCAAGGCCTTTCAGAAGAAATCGTATTATTTCTGAATGATGTCTGTGCATGATAAGCATGAAGACGATGTCGTAGGGCTGTCATTATTTTTCTGGCACTAGTCTTTAGTCTAAATTCAGCTTTTATAGGTAGATGGTCTCAAGAAGCGTAGTGACCATACTCTTGGTGCAGTAATGCACTGTCCAGTCACTACATCGTTTTTCATACCTGAATACGGCCCTGGTAAACATTTCCTTGATCTAATCGTCATAATGAGCCCCGAATAAAGAAAAAGAAAAAGTAAGGTGATTGTGATTGTATCTGTCGTTTATTACCTACGTAACAATTCCGTGAAATTGAAAGCGATCTTTTTAATTGCATAATATCAACAACTTGTTTACAAAACAAGGCGGTCAATAACAACAACGCGTAGATATTTTTTGTGAGTTTATCTTTAATAATCATGTTGGTCTCCCAATTTTAAACCGCACCGCTACAACGTTTGGATAAGTTTATTGGTATTGAAAATTGTCAATTTTAATTTCAAGTTTTATTAATAAATTATTTAATTTACATGTCAAAATTTTAGATAGGTATACAGATGTTGCACAGATTCAATGTCATATAAAATTATTACTAATTACAAGTAACAATTTCCGTTTACTCTTGAATATGTAGCTGCTAATTATTTTACTAAACATGTACTTAATATTGATTTATTTATTTTAAATGTCAATTTACACAATCATTTCACAGTAATATTACAATAATAATATGTTATTCACAATTTAAGCTGTTATAAGTGGTTTAGCGATCCACTTTTCTCCAGGAATTCTTCCACGCTGTAGCATGACATTTCGATGAGTTTAGTTTTTAATTTGGTGCCTAATAAATCAAGAAATCAATCCTTTTATCTGTAGTTTAGTTAGAATTAAGGTTTTTGATGTTAGAGTAAGGCTTTTTCTAATAATTGTATTTTATTATGTCCAATAAATAAACGCTGTGGAAAAAAAATTAAGTGTTTTTACTTGTTTCATACTATCGGGAATAACATTATAGTTTTTGTGATTTTGTCAGCCGAATTATATAGCAAAGATGGTATATAATTCCTATAAATAAATGAATACACATAAAATAACAACCAACGCACATAGGGGTATTTAGCATTCCTAGCCGGGCGAAATTGAAAAAACAAATTCTAATACAAAAGCAAAAATGAATACTCGTTAGCGAGCCAGGTAGCTACTGAACAATAGACGACCGTTTCCAGGGTCGTGCGCCTGCGCCATCCAGCCACGAACCAGGTGGAACTTGATCGTTGTCGCATGCGCTCGCGTCAGTTACTGGCTACATTAAAATCGTACCGTGTTTGACACCTCAGTGCTTAATTATTGCGAGTTATTTAACCAAAAATACCATGGATTATCATAATACAGGTAAGAATAGTCTTATTTATTACGATTCACTGATGTTTACATGTATTTGTATGGTTCAAAATAAATTTACAATTGTCTCCATTATTTAAGCAGTTTTTATCTGAATTATACATTTCAAAGTGATAATAGTTATCCTTCCGAGTGCTTCCGAGTAACGATTTCTTTTGTAACGGATGACAAAAACGGTCATTTGATAGTTGTTTCACGAATTGAGTGCTACTTTATGCTACTTTCGACAAAACTTACGCTTTAGTGTTGGTGTTAGCTAAAAAGTATTAACTGTTATTTTGGAGCAAATTATGAAATGTTTTCTTTATTATTGTTTCAGGGTTACCAGGGGGCTCTAACTACAATGTTGTAACTAAAGAATATCTGTTCAATAAAATGCAACAACAATAATTGCCCACTTTTGACTAGAAAGTCGATTATTTGGAAAATTACCTTTTATCGTCTGACAATCGCTTTGGATTTTGGCTCATCTATCCTTCACGCTAGGATTCGCTTGTTTGAAAGTGTTTTGCACCTTTCTTACAAGCTCCCGATAAAAAAATGGCAAGTGAGATCAGACTCGGACAAAGCTACAGTTAAAGAAAGGAAAGCTAACATACAACAAAGATTTAAAAACGAAACTGGATTAATTGTAGACATGCCGATAGCTGGGTTTGGTAATACCAATGATGGTAACACCAGCAGGCGCTTTTTCGGTGACCCATAGAAGGCTGCAGAAATTACCGGTATTGATTACAACCTGATATTCAGATCAAAAATAATTCTAGAGGTAATTTCAAGCGGCTATAAAGTTGACTTAAAAAAATTAGCTCAATACTGTTGGGACACAGCAAAAGTCTACCCCTCGCTCTATGACTGGCATCCGATGACCCCGACTATGCACAAAATTTTGATGCATGGTGCTACATTCATGGAAAAGGCGTTATTGCCTATCGGACTATTATTGGAAGAGGCTGCTGAAGCTAGGAATAAACATTTCAGAATGTATAGATATAATTTTGCGAGGAAGTTTTCGAGAATAGACAGCAATCAAGATGTATTGAATCGCCTTCTACTGTCCTCGGATCCACTGATCACAAGTCTGAGGCCAAAGCCAAAGAGCAGAATGCATCCTTTTTCAAAAGAAGCGATAGCTATGTTTTTGCCACCTTCTCCAGATTCTGAAAATGATTCAGATTCTTAATCTGAAACAGAACAGGTCGCAGAAAGTGACGATGAACCCTGGTATTCTTCCTCATCAAATTGATTTTATATAAAATTTACGTAATTTGTCGATCAATAAATTTCAAATCATGAATACTCCTTTATTTTATCATCATATCAGCCCATGACGCTCACTGTTGCATAAAAGCCTCCCCATTGGTGGTCTTGTATATTTTATTAAGTCTTACCTACTTTAGACCAGAAAAAACCGCACAAATAATTTCGCCCGGCTAGGAATGCAAAATACCCCTATGTGCAACGTCCTTGTCAGTGCTATTTTTATCTCAGGGAGAGATTTGGAAATACAGATATGGAATAAAATATATAAGTTATATCTGTTTACCTACGAATTTCGTAGGTGTGTATATTTTTGGAAGCGTTATTAATACCTTCCCTATAAGGATGTATAAATGAAGTGAAACTCGAGTGTGGAAACTGAAACTTTATGTAAGGTAACTTTAAATTCATTCTTGATACTTAACAAAGGAGGGGTATGCATAATAATATGCTCGTGTTCACAAAAATCTTTTAGTATGACACCAGCTTTGAAATCGCAATAAGAAATCAGCTGTTTCATACGTTATGGCAGAATTCGTTATGTGCGCTATTGAAGTACCTAAACATTTTCTTAGAACAAAGTGACGGTCCATATAGGCAGACACGCCTACCCCACCTGTGGGACAGAGGCATGAGCTTTATGTATGAATGTATTTATTAATAAAACAGGGAGACAAAAAAGAAAGCGGATCGGAGAAGCCTTAAGATATTAGTGATAACCACCGCCTATGGTCGAATGTCCATTACCAACCTTTGAGGAAAGTCCCCAATGTCCAGTAATTAAAAATAGATTCGCGGGTGCCAAAACTTAATTTTTCGTATAAATTTCCAAGTTTTGGGTGCCGAAATTTCCATAAATTCGAACATTACTTGAAAAAAATAATTAAAGTTCTCTCTTTGTCCGGTTTTCAAACCTTAATCCCGATCACAGATGGTGAGGTATTTTTAAAACGCACCAATTATCCGGGTCAGGCGAACCGGTTTAACCTGGCTTTATGAAATTAACCGTCCGGGTGAAGGTAAGCTAACGCAATTACAAATCCGTAGCAGGTGCCAGTTTAATAAACGAGAAATAAACCTTTTTTTAAGAAAAAAGAGGGGTTGCCAGAATTTTACGCAGCAGTGTCGGGAAATTTCGTGGGCTTATATGCCGCACAGTTTTCAATTTGGCAACATTGCCGAATAATATTTTGCACATAAATTTTTGATGGAAACAAGCAGGCGGAGGATTAATATTATATTTTACACCGTTGTTTTTTAATATATATAATCCAGTGTGTTTTTAGGAGTGGATTATATAAAATTAAATAAACCGGCACCGCATCCGCTCCCTGTAGGTTGCAGATGTCCTGGACGACGGTGGCCGCTTTTCATCAGGTGGAACGTCCGTGTGTCTCCCAAGGCAATAAAAAAACAATTGCGTCTGTGACGTATGTTGCGTTGGCGACGCAAGCTGCTGATGCGTCTTTTCTTCAATAGTTTTCGGTTGCGCATATTAGTTACCTTTACGCCACATTTACACATTAACACCTTTGTTATACTCTATTCTCATAGTAAACTATTGTTCTGTATTTTTCTATCGAAATACATCTTAGTAACTGTTCCACTCAAAAGCCTTGATAATGTCTTTGATACCATCCATCAAGGCCGTAGAAAATACTAGCTCAGCCTTTTGTAATATATTTATTTTATTTACAATCATTCCTACCCATGCATGTTCTAAATCCAATTCTACAAAAGAAAAGATGCCAAGGTTATTTTACAAACATATCTTTAAAATTGCTTCCAACGCCGAGAAAAATTTACAAAAAGCTCGCCCCGAGGCTCCTCTCTTTTGATGATACGAATGTGAGCTTTGTACGGAAAGTTTACATTATTTTCCCTCCGAATTCAGAAGTAATGGTAGAGATACAAAATCATACAACACTCATGCAACATAGGCGAAGTCTGAGCTGGGTTATTTAATATGTGTATTCAACACACGTATCTACCGGAACCACTGTAGGTACCTGTATAATATATGAGGAGCTGGCGAACACAATGGTATAATTACATGAAATTAAGTTTTACGTTTTAGGCCGTGTGGTGACCGGCAGAGAAGAATAGCACCAACCTCTTACGCTCGTGGGTGTCGTACAAGGCGACTAATGTTTTCGAGGCAAAAGATCAAAAGTCTCCGTAGTCTGAAAAATGGGCAGCAGCATTTTTCATTGTTATATTTAAACACTGCGATCTCCAACCCGCCTGCCAAGCGTGGAGATTATGGCAATAACCTCCCCTTTCGTGGGAGAGACCCTAAATCCTGCAGTGGACTGTTACGGGCTGTGATGATGAAGTTTTACAGGAGCAGTTAAAACTGAAATGGTTTCGTTAAAAAACTGTATAATTATATAGTAATTATGCCGTTATGATAGAAACCACGAACTTTGGATGTAATTTTAACACAGTTTTAGGCCGTTTTTATTGGAGATGAGTTGAGGTTCGTATTCAGCGGGCCTAAAATATCCGGATAAAAAAAAAGTATTTAGACCAGCTATGTGGACTATTAGTGGACTATTGTGTAACTCAGTTGGCAACTGAATTTGACATTAGATAATTCTACACTACATCATCTACGTAGGCCACTGGCTATAGTGTCTTCCAAATTAGAGTAGTGTAAGATTATTTTATGTCTAATTCAGTTGTCCACTAAGATAGCCAACAACCCCGCAAAAGCGTAATTATACAGTTTTGTATGCCAGCTCCTCATATGAGTGGTACCCATTCTTAAATTCAAAATGGGTGATATCTCTATTAGGTTCAACTACAGGTATAATTCGTTGGCTACGGTCGCCAACGTATTTGAAAGAGTATTTTTTTTATTTGACAAGGCAGGCATTGACCTCCATCTCACCTGTTGGTAAGTGACGATGCGGCCGAAGATGGAGCATGCCCGTCTTGAAACAACCTATTCACTCTAGCCTCAAAGTGAAATCGCACCACATCTGAGCATTGATGATGGATAACTTTTTATTTAGCTCACAAGCCTCCACAGATATCACTCATACAAAGGTGTATATGTTATAAACAATGTGGTTAATAGGGCATTATTTGTAATGACCAGGCAATATTAATAATGCCCAATAAGAGTAGAAATTCGTGCTGTGATTATTTGAATGTTTGGTACACTTTCACGCAAACACTACTACACGATTTTGATGACACTTTGCTCAGAATAACACATAGGCTATAATTTATCCCGAAAAATGTGGTACCCGCGGGAATTCGGAATAACCGTATTTTACGCAGACGAATTCGCGGGCTAAGGCCATAAAACCTAATAGACTCGATATTTATATAGATGGCCATGCCATCATAATTGGCAATTCCTACAAAAAGGGTAGGTATTAAAAGAGGATTGTACCTTATTCAGTCAATATCGATAATTAACTCAAAAAACCTAGTCCACGTGGACTGGGTCACGGCCAAAAACTAGCATCCCACAAAAAAGATTACAATGGCGACAAATGAATTGGATCGGTACATACATACTCTCTGATTTGGCTGCGTGGGAGTGGCCTAATCCGACAAATGGATTAGTATGCCACCCATGTGTTTATTCCATGTAATTCAATGGTTATAGCGTGCTGGATTGACATAGTGTTTCTGTTGTAAACACACGTGGACGTACCTAATAGTACAGGCGCTGTAAGTGATTAGCAGTGGTGCTCAACCTTTTTTTGTGGTGTCCGGGTGCCGTGTTGTAACCGGATATCACATGGCATCCGGATGCCGCGTGGTGTCCTGATATCATGTGGTACTTGGATATCGTGTGGTATCAGGATACTAACTGGTAGTGGGATACGGTGTGGCATCCGGATGCTATGTCGTGTCTGGCAGAGTAGGAAGGCACCAACCATCGACCTACTGGTGCCGCAAAAGGCAAGTATGGTTTCAGAGGATAACGGGCTATCTCCGAAGATCAGAAAATCAGTAGCAGCATTTTCTGTTGTGTATTTTAAACAATCAATCTGCAACCCCCAGGCGTGGAGATTATGGCAAAACCTATTACTGTTGTGGAGGAGCACCACGTTCAACAGTGTTGTCTCATTTTCTACTTTCGTAATCACCATCGTCATACTCTATCTCCATCATCAGATGACATTAAAATGCCAGGGGCCTAATTCCTACGCGGGAATTTGACATTTTTATAACTTTAGCTATTGTTATATCTCTCATCATCATCATCATCACCCGGCCCGGCGTCCGTCAATTATTATAGGTATCCCTATTAGATATATATATATATATATATATATATATATATATATATATATATATATATATATATATATATATATCTATTAACAATTCAATTTAAAACGATCTTAGACAATAAAGGATTAGCGAAAATCGTTGAGAATAACTTTCTTGCTTGCAATAAAGATTCAGTGACTTTTTTATAGATTATTGTGGCTAGAGAACATGTTGAATTCTAATGTCGAAACCGCGAGAATCGCCCCAAAGGGAATATCCAGCATCTAACTTCTGCGTGCAAATAGGCACTTTATACTGTGCAAATAGTAGGCTTTTGCTGAAATTAGAAATTAATCAATTAGTTACCGAATACAAACATGCTATCCGGAGCCATATTAAGCAAATTAGATTAACGAATTCACAAAATGTGATATCCATTAGCATAAAATTACATCTTAATAGGGTGCGGTGCATTTGATCCGTATATTGGAAGTGATCATTATCGTTGATAATAATAAAATGTCACTTTACACTATGTGAACGCGATCTGTCGATTCTGAGCGTAAAATGACAACTTTGAAAAACCTTTCACAAATTTCGAACATTGGACTGACTTCGAGTCCATTACAACGAAAAAAAGGTTGATGAGCGAGATGCGCGAAAGTAATATAAAATAATTATCTTAATAATTTTGAACCCTGGACTAAGACCATATCTACACGTAAAGTGCACATCGGCTTGTTCGGCATTGTAGAGCGTCGTGCCTGTCGCACGCGTATGAGTTTTTCACCGTCATCTCACATGGATGTAAACGACAACAAGGCTGAAGATGCAAGTCTACAGTCTGGAAAGTAAGTAAACGAAACTAATGCTCTAGTCAAAACGAATTTCTGTCACATTGAGTACTTCTGATGTAAAGTTGAGCCGTCAAAATTTTCACAATTTTTTTGCCAGACATGCATATACATGCCTGTGTCCAAAAGCCTTTGGGTCACCGAAGGGATAGTGGACTCTGTGGTAGGGCTAAACTTACATTCAGACTAAGTAGTACAGGAAACCCACGAAATACCCCTTGTGAATTCAATCCACGAGAAAGTTCGAGCCAAAGCTATTCGTTCGGATAGCTGCGACACAATACACTATGGCTGCGATATCCACGAAATGAAGATGGAATGACCCCACGTTTTGCGCCCCGAATGCTGACTAAGTCTGAACTGAACTTTACCTACGAGAAAATTCAGGGAATACTTTGTTCCTTTGCTTTTTGAAACAACATTAAGTTTTGAAACTTAAAATTTTTATCTGTAGAATTCTGAACTTCAAGACAACTTTTAAGTCGGGAGTGCTTTTGGTTTGCTGCTTTGAATGGGAATGCATAGAATGTTACGAGAATTAGTTTGTTCTAAAATTTTGTGTCCGTATAAAATTAGGAAATTAATTTATTGCTATCACCATCCTAAGCCCATATTAATCCACTGCTGGACATAGGTCTCGCCCGCAGGGCGCCAATACACTATACAACAATATACTTTTATTTATGTATTTATTTCATACTGAATGCACAAAATAGTAAAAAGGTTGATTTGTACTATTTTGTACTATTTTAAAGCTTTGTAGCTTTATCTACCAGTCTACCCCGAAAACTGGTGGTAAACATTACACTTACATTACTAATTAAAAATACAATTCTACCCACCAGTATTCACACACCAAAACTCAAAATTTTTGTGAAATACTAAAAACCAACAACAACAAGATAGCTAAACGTACTTGAACGTATTTCATAAATAATTCCATTTAACATTTGTTACACAGTTGCAATGCACCCTGTCCCGGCTTGCCGCATCCAGCATCCATCTGCAGCCTATCTGGAGTACGTCCTACACTGCGATCGTCGAGTGTATTTTTCGTAACTAAGGTATTCAATGTCTTCGCGTTTATTTACCATTCGTATACTACAGACAGGCTTAAAACTAATTGTAGTAATTATAATTTACAAAAAAATTTGGTTAACAGGGTAAAATTGGATTCCTTGAATATTTTTAAGTGTAAAAGCTAAAATAACGTCCATAGGCTACGGTGACTGTTTACCATCAGGCAGGCCATAAGCTTGTTTGCCGCCTTAGTGGAATGAAAAAAAAATAGTAATCAATAAAATTGGTATTACTAAAGCAATATCTAATTTCAATCCGAAGGGATTCGATGTTTCCAAGTTTTTCAAACAAAGCCATTTAGATATTTACCAGCGGTCTCGCGCGGTTTTCATCGCACAATCCGATTTTTTTTGCCTAGGGACGCACGGTCTGACAGTCCACCTGATGGAAGCAGCCACCGTCGACCAGGACGTCTGCAACCAAGGGCACAATGCACTACACTATACTATATAATGTGCTAAAGGGAGCAAATGCGGTGCCGGCCTTTGAGGTACCTGTAGACATGCCTTTTGAATAACCTCAAGTTTTAGTGAAAAGGAAAGACTTCAGAACTCCCTTTCACACATTCCAATACGTAAATTAGTTACGTATATTAAAATTTTGCTAACATTCGCTGTCCCGTGACTTCCTGTTACGTTTCCGGAACATGAAGTTCCCTTGAAGAATGTAGCTTCGTTTAGCGAAAGAATTTTCGAAATTGATTCTGCAACTCCGGTGATTACCCCCAACATATAAACAAATAATGTACAAAAAAATAATCTTAATATAAATTAAATAGGTAACTATATAGGTATAGGCACGCAAAGGACTGAAGACAGGTCCGTGCCCGAGGGTGAGGCAAACTCACATGGCCGTAAGAGGCAACATTGTGAATATGAAGCTTCTGACTTGTGGGTGCCAGGGACGGACTTAGTGAGGTGAGAGTAGCAAAGCTACACATACTGCTCCTTTGGTCAATGCGTATATTCAAGACGTCAGTATTACATGAACGGAGTGGCCAGCTCGCAGCCCAGACATAAATTCCATAGGATATGCAGAGAACGCGCTCGGGAGATAACTTAGACAACCCTTACAAGCTCGGGCTACCTTACACGAGTTAAAGAGCTCGCTGGTAGAATAATGGTCTAACATAGACAATAATCGTAATAAAATTTTGGTTTATAGCATGCCGCATCATCTCAATTAAGTGATACGGACTAGTGGAGGAAATATAAAGTATTAAAATGACAAAAAGTTTTTATTTTAGATATAGGTGAACTGCGAAGTGTATTTTTGTTGTCATAAGTGTTCTTTATTATTTAATTAAAATTTAATAGAGTAAAAACGTGTTCATGTTTTCTTTTACATATCAATCGGTCATCTACATACAACAACATACTACAATTTCACGAATTTATCTTAAGTATTTAAGAAACTATCACGTTTGTTGTCAACGACCCGGTATTTTCGAGGTGTATTTTAACTTATCATGTGCTATCTGTTCGTCTGTCACAGAGTAGCCTAGGAAAAAATGAAGAGCAAATTCAACATTCTATTACCTTTATGAGGAACATGACAAAAATGAACAGAAAAGCGGACCCTATAGCAAAACCGCTGGGAATAGGATTGATGATAACTATAAACTATGTTATCAAATATCTCACGAATAAGGGCCCATAGTATAGTAGTAATATCCCGGTCGGGCCCACTCGCGCGCGACGGCCCGGAGTCCACTTTAACCATTATCGAGAATTTGAACGATGGGGTAATTATAGTTCATTTGCCTAAATACGCAGGTTTCAGCACGATGTTTATGCAGGTTTCATCATGGTATTTTCCCTCGCCGACCCGTAACAGGGAAATGATAAAATAATGTTTTTATGACTGATCCTTTGTCTGGAACAGATTACGGCACTAACTGTACTGCGTTTTCATGTAGTATTTATTCTTCTGTAGTAGTCCTTATGTGTGCAATAAGTTATTGTATTGTTTGTACCCTGAGTGCCTCCCTGTGAAGCGTTTGCCCTAAAGCTTAACGTGCGGTGCGAGTAAAGTTTTTCATATAAATTTCATGTTCAACACACTTGGGTTCGGTAGCGTTGGTTATCCAGCAGGGTAAAAACCTTTCATGTCAGTAAGCCGGCATTGCCTTTGTAGTTTCTGATACATTATGATTTCTTAATGAGATATTAAATTGTGATGTTACGTAGGTGCTGTCTGCTGTAATTTCCGGTGGGTACATGATTTATTATTAGCATTTTTATGATAAAATATAGAAAGATTATGTGAACAAGTGTATGGAATTTATTTTGTGATTATGATGGTAAGAAAGTCACTCATTTATGAAAAAGTGTTTAAGATATTTAAGATACTTATCTGCACACAATTTACTAGTAGAAATCTGATTTCCACTTGCAGGTACAAAATGCTTTTAATTTATCCAATGCAACCCCGCCCTCCGGTATATGATTACAATGTAACCTAACAAAACCTACCTCATCTAATCTTTTAGGTTTGTTAGATAACTACAAAAAAAGATTAATTATATGATTTATCAACCGAGTACCTACTTAGCTACATAGATAAAAACAGAAAACCTAAAACATTATCGAAAAAGTCGGTAAAAATCGTATCGTGTATGTAGAACCTAATCTGAACAACTTTTCCGGCTACTAGCGCCACCTATCCATGGCCGTGGAGCAACAATTTGTTTGGAAAACTCTTCACAGATGCCAGTAGTGTGCAAATTATTCCTATCGTCTATTTACGATTTATTCTTTACCACTGTCTTAATATCAGTTTATTTACTGTACTTGAATTATTTTAATCAAATAAATGTCAATAAAAATATGGAACTGGTCAATGGACGTGATATAAGTTTGAAATTCAAACAAGGGTGCCCGGTACGGCAGTTTGCGCCAGGCCTTCGGCGGAAAAGGTTTTGTGCGCAGTCTCCACGTCGGTCTAATACACACTTTAATTAAAAAACAATACGAAAATAATAACGAATCGACCTAATATTGTCCAATATTAATGCAGTGAAAGTTCGTAATTATTAAAAGCGATAAAAAGGTAAGATATAGTTATTATTACTCAAAGAGCTACTAAGAAATGCGAGTTTGCATACCGCTTGTCATAATTTAATTAAAAATATGTAACTATTAATAGATTTTTGTTAATAAAAATTTGAAGACGATATTTAAGGTTTCCAAATAATACCTACCTAATAAACGTTTATACCTACGTCTATAAATGTACTTAAGTGCTTCTGTTTTTCTATGGCAACAGTTTGTGAATTTGGCGTAATTTTTTAAATATATGTGACATTTCAAACAATAACATCACATTATCAATATAAAGTAAGCACCTGCATCTTGATTGTAAACATTGTTTTTGAATATCAACTACCGCCATCTATAAATATGATTATCATCTTCAACGTCGGCTTGTCGTGAAGCTCACCTAGTTTTTCCTGTAGGTACACTATGGACACGATAGATGTCGTGATATTACTTACTCGGAACTCATAGGGTAACCACACGACTGGTTATGCTACTATCCCGTGCGTTTATTTCTACGTTTCGTGCGTTTCGCACGAGTGTGGCCGGCCGTAGAATGCATATTCATGCGAAACGTACGATCAAATTCCAGCATTCCAACATTCCAACAAAAGAGCCTACCATATGCCTTACAAATTTTATCCGTAAGCAAAGCACGAAGCATACGACGTTAGGATATAAATTACGATCGGCCTTGGATTACGTTCGCAGCTACTGTGCGATATTCGTAAGAATAATCCTCTACTTTGCAGGATATGCACAACACAACCAGCAAGTTTTACTTTTAGCTAGGTAATCCCGGATCTAAGTTTGTACCCTATCCATATTTATGTATTTATACTTTATGCACTAACACATAGAGAAAATATTTACTAACGTAATAGAGCAGCCATCACAATCAAAAATATTGTACCAACCTGTCACGTGCGGAAGGTGCGGGGGGAGGCTGCTAAGTCATAGAATGACCGATGAAATGTTATCATTTTCTTTATTTTTGGCCCTCGAATGGGTTGTACATGTACAGTTTTTAATGCACAAGATGGCGTTTTTTTGAATATCCAAGCCACTGTCAGATTGGTCCGCGTCGCGCAATGTCTCAGAACTGACTGCGGCCACTGTTGTCCATGGACCGCAAAGCGTGGTTCAAAGAAAATACTTGCGGTGTCTCCTCTATTACGTTAGTAAATATTTTTTCTGTGCACTAACAGTACAATGGCGGACTTATGCACGATTGCACTAAATTACGGCTACTGCTAAGTTGGCGCCTTAAGATATTTCTGGAACTGCTTTAATTTTCGAGTTTCCAAAATAATGTATACCCTAAATGTTGCCTGGCTTAATGGCTACACAACAAAACGTTTCGGAGATTAGTGTGTAAAAAAACAAACAGACAAACATAAATGTTAAAAATATTATTCTATAACTATTTCTTCATCGTCCGAAATATTTTTTTTGTATATATATTCAATGTACAGTCACACTTCTTTTACACATCATCATCATCATCCGAGCCGTCAATCCTGGATGTTGCTAGGGTACGCTTACCTGCTTTGTTTTCTCCACTTTGCCCGATCTTCAGCATCCTCACGTCGAAAGCCGTTTTCTCCCGCGACCGTCTCGGCGACGTCAATCCATCTTTTCTTAGGTCTCAAGCGGGACCTCTTTCCTGATACAGGCAGGTTCAGGCACCTATTTCCTACGTATCCCTAGGGCTTACGCAATACATGCCCAAACACAGCGCAGTGGTGCCTCTTCGATCTTATCCGCGATATCCCTCACGCCAAGGCTGCCACGGATTTACTTATTACGCACTCGATTAAGTCGCGTAACGCCGCACGTGGCGGAGTTCGCGGACGTGCTTCGTCAGCGCCAGCCAGGTTTTTTTTACTGTTTTATTATATACTAGCGGACCCGACAGACGTTGTCCTGTCTACACGTCTTTAATTTGAAAATTTCAAACTTTTTTTACAAAATTGTGAATCTAAACCATTCTCAGATCCCCTTGAACACACACAAAAACTTTCATCAAAATCGGTCCAGTCGTTTGAGTGAAGTTCAGTGACATACACACTCACAGAAGAATTATATATATAAAGATAAATACATCTTCTACAAATACAGCGACGAATCAATCTGCTATCTTTGCTACTCTGTAATAGAGACAGATAAAACAGACCACTTTAAGAAGAAAACACCATAAAGCATTCCCTTTATTCTCATGCGGTTTTATTATGAAATGAATTCCCGGTACTATTTGCTCAGCCTCTAAGAGGGCATCGGAAAATTCCCTCTTTTGTCTCTCATTCAAAGTGATTGTGAGAATACCTTGGCGAAAGAAAATGAGTTTCTCTTGGATGTAAAGTAAATAAGAGTAGCTAGCTACCGGTTCCGCCAACCTTACTTCCCTGTATATCCACTTTATTGTGTTATATTACGTGGCCAATGAAAAGTAAAATGTATGAACCGAAGTATGAACAGTTTCATCTTTTTTTTCTTTACATAGTATAAAACAAAGTCGCTTCCCGCCGTCTGTATCTACGTACGCTTAGATCTTTTAAACTACGCAACGGATTTTAATGTGGTTTTCAACAATAGATAGAGTAATTTATGAGGATAGTTTATAAGCAAGAAAAAGAAGGGTGGGTATGGGAAACTAGGTGTACTCAAACGATGTCGCGTGGTCCACTAATATAATTTACATAGGTAATAAAAGTAGGTATAAAGGGACGTATGTAATTAATAGTAGTTTATGCAACTGACATATAAAAGGGGGTATTAAAACATGAGTGTCATACGAGTTATCATACGATTATCAAACTGGTTATCATACGAGGCGTAGCCGAGCCGAAAAAAAAATATTCTGTTTAGCGGGAAAATAATTACACACAAATATAAACAGGAAAATTTGAATTTTGAATTTGTCAAAGACATTTAGGTATTCAGCCTACATTTCGCCGTGTATTGGCGCCCGACAAAAACTTAAAAAATAAAAATGTTGCATAATGATTAAAAAGTTATTTTACTATACAGCTGTAATGAAATTAGTATGGGAAATGCTCTATCAAGAAGTAATTTTTTAAAATTTTATTGACTGGCGTGAAAAAAGTGTTTCCTTAAACAACTGTTTTCGAATATGAAATTGGAACATTACGCTATGAGTGTAGATAAAGTTTATTTTTTATTCATGACGAACGGAACGCAACGGAGCCGGTACATCCATTTGGGGTTTTAAGGATGTTTGTGTGTTGTTTGTATGCATAATATGTTACCAGTTTCCTCGAAAGCTACTAGACTGCTTTCATTGCGGATTTTTGCATTCATCATTTGATATGTATAATAAATCTACAGGAAGATTACAGGCTTGTTGTCCATATTCAATTCAATGACCGAATTTCCTAAAAGGAGACTATATTTATATCGTTTATGTAATCTAAAGACGCAGATAATCATACATAATACACAGGTGAAGAGTGAAATGTACTGCTGGTCTAACCATCTTTGACAGCTCCGCTTGCGTGATGCGTGTATGGTAGAAAATTGACAGCTCGAAGTTCGACTATTTCTACCAACATCTACATTGACTCTGATTGTGTAGGATCATCCGCCAATCCACCTCCTTTGTACACCGAAAGTCCGTGAATTGTCTATGGACCAAGAATTTCTACCACAAACAGTTTATGTCAGATAACGTTAGCTTATGTCAGATAACATTAGCTTATGTCAAATCCCATAATTTTTTTCTACCACAAACGATTGTAGATTAACGCAACCTCTTGGCTAAGGCCGCTGGATAGGTTATCGTCCTGCCAGGTGGAGTGACGATTTGGGAAAGGCAAGTAGAGCATAGAGGGGGCAAACCGAGGAACATTTTCATCATCTAGTGCTCATTGGTTTAAGCTTACCGGTACGTGACCGGACCACATACCGGAAGCAACGTGGGCAGGCCTCCCACAAGGACCGACTACATGGTACAGATCACAGGTACCAGCTGGATGCGGAAGCCAAAGACCGGCCTTTGTGGAGATCTCAGGGGGAGGCTTGTGCCCAGCAGTGAGCGTCTTACGGCTGATGTGATGATAATGATGGGGGAGGATGAGTGCACTATTGTGCTGATGATGATAGTTGCGTAATCTAATTAAGTTAGTTATACTTACTTGCGAGATAATTTATTAATATTACAATCTTTCTTTTTTCAGCATTTCGTAAGTTATCAACATGGTAAGTTGTAATTAATTAATAATTTATTTCATGTGTTTTGTAGCAATCAAATATCTAGTAATTTAAATACTCTCTAATACCGAGACTATATTTGTATGCCGCTAATGGCCAATTTTGGCGAGAACAAAAATTTTACCTACTTAATAACACCCATGTAACACAATTTTTTTACAAATATACATATGATTGATTGATTGATTGTATTCATGAATCACTAATTCTCTTATACTATCGTTGAAATATAAAGGTCTAACTTTTTTTTATTAAATCTCAAATACATTCCTGAAATACGTATAATAATTTTAAATATGATTCTATTTCATTTCAGTACGGGTTTGTCAACTACGCACTAGAGTTACTCGTTATAAAGACCTTTGGCGTCGAGACATGGGAGACCATAAAGTGAGTTTCATTCACATACAACACCCCATTTCGGGATAATGTACCAATGTACACTGTGACTACTACTATATACTACTACTAGCAGCCGCCCCGGCTTCGCACGGGTACCACTACGGGTACACCCGGTATAGCCTATGTCACCCGGGGATAGTGTAGCTTCACAACGGTGAAAGAATTATGAAATCGGTCCAGCAGTTTCAAAGCCTATTCAATACAAACAAACAAACAAAAAATCAAACCTTACCTCTTTATAATATTAGTATAGATACTACTGTATGTACTAGCGACCCGCCCCAGCTTCGCACGGATGCAATTTTGAATTCTCGATCCCGGGATTTCGGAATATAAAGTAATGTTACTTCTAGATAATATAGCTTTCAATAGGTGAAAGTATTTTTAAAAACGATTAAGTAGCTTTTGAGTTTCAGCCATTAAATAATCATCACCTTGGCGTTAATGTCCCGGTTGTGCTCTCGCGCACGAGGATTCTGGGTTCGCCTTGAGTTTAAGCCATTACCTACAAAATACATTCAAATATTTTCTCTTTATAGTAATTAAGTATAAGTATAGATTATTATTAAAACACGTTGACGTTATTACTTATACCTTTGAAGTTTATTAGTTTTTTTTTTTTTTTTTTTTTATTTTACTTTGCAGACAAACAGGCAAGCGGGCCACCTGATGGAAAGTGATAGTAACCCTCATTTTGGAAAAAAAAAAAAACATCCCAGTTAAGATTGATATTATAAAAATACGTAATTATTTACTCAAAACACTGATTTTCAACTTACAGAAAAAAAGCTGAAGTGGCGATGGAGGGAAGCTTTCTCGTGAGGCAGATATATGAGGACGAAATAACATATAATCTGATAACTGCCGCTGTGGAAGTGTTGCGTAAGTAGAAAGCGTATTTTCGAATCGCTTGCCTCGATTCGAACGGTTTTCAATTTTGATTTCCGACATGAAAAATTCCATATTTTGATTCAGGATGCCGATTGTCCTTTTTTTTAAAGTATACTCTTTCGGTGTTGCCAATGTGATTTAAAAATATTGAATGTTTCATGAAAATCTAAATTGAAAACCGTACATATCGAGATGAACCATTCAAAAATAGGGCCCCTAATCGGATCATAATAAGGCAGGGACTGATGTTTGAAGGGATGTACTTATATGGATTTTTGGGTGGATGTTTAAATTTAAAAACCAAGGAACGAATTTTCCAGTTTAGCAGTGTTGTAGCTTATAGCTCAGAAATCACTGCCGTCGATGAGTTCTTGGGTGAAGACAGCGACTCGCCAAGCTAACCTAACCTGTGTTTAAACACAAAAACGAATATTCTCGATGTAATATACAAATACTAGATGCTTTTTTTTATTTCAGAGATACCAGCGGATGCGATTCTTGAGTCATTCGGTAAAACTTTCTTCGAGTTTTGCCAGGACTCTGGCTACGACAAGATTTTGCAAGTGCTCGGTGCCACCCCTCGGGACTTCTTGCAAGTGAGTTGAATCAGACATTAGGCTTTGTCCTAATTAACAATAGTCGTACGACCACGTATGACGGATGTCACCCGACCAATTGGAGACTTCAAAACCATCCGTTGTACGACCATGTCGTACGACAGCGCCTTACTCTGATTGTGAGTAAGATTTATTTCTTAACTGCTACAGTCTTCGACAACCCGTCCACTCGAAACAATACAAGTTTACTGATCGTTAATAGTAATAATGATTATATTCTATTATGATATATTCTCAGTCCAGCAGTAGACTAGTATAGGCTGATGATGATGATGATGATGATATATTCTGTTACGGGGTACTCCTCGGCTCCCGAGACTCTTTCCAGTCCCAAGGTCCCCAGCAGACGACCTTGGTTCTCTCGCTCGTGAACATTGATGACTAAAAGCACACAATTCAATTCCACCTCTACAGGGCATTTATATCTTAATGTGTTCCAGAACTTGGACGGTCTCCACGACCATCTCGGGACCCTCTACCCTGGTATGAGGTCGCCCTCATTCAGATGCACCGAGCGCCCGGAAGATGGAGCCCTGGTGCTCCACTACTACTCTGACAGGCCTGGACTGGAGCATATCGTCATTGGGATAGTCAAGGTAAAGATCTGAGCAGCAAAAGGAGACAAGTTTTTAATTAACAAGCCAAGAAGCCAGAGTGAATAGGCTATTTCTAGACAGGCTTGTTTCATTCTTGGCCGCAACTTGAGATGAGATATGAGTAAGATCGCTATCTTTTTGCAACTTAAATTCCTTTTTGTTGTATCCTACTCAGTGACTAACGATCAGACAGCCTACCTGATGGTTAGCGGTAACCGTCGCCCATAACATCTACGATTCATGCATTTAGTTTGCAGGCAACACAATTGCACAACAGCTAGTGCGTTGTCACCGTGAGGACTAAGGTGAAATGCCTCGTGTCTGAAATTGCGCTAGCTACCTTTACCTATCAGTGGTTAGAAAAAGTCGTGCCACCGATAATAATATCCACTCACCCACTAACTCTCTATCTCTCTGCACTCAATAATCGAATCGGTTTGGTGTCAATATTGCTTTTATCATTTACAAATTCTCTTCTGAACTTCAGACGGTGGCCAGCAAGCTGCACAACACAGAAGTGAAGGTGGAGGTCCTGAAGACCAAGGAGGAGTGCGACCACGTCCAGTTCCTCATCACGGAGACCTCCACCACGGGGAGGGTGTGCGTGCCCGAAATCGCTGAGATCGAGACCTTGTCGCTAGGTACAGCGTATATCCACCTTGAAAACCAGTATAAAAGGAGCTAACTTTGCTAGGCTCGTCCATAGAGATGATAGCTCCTTTTATACTTGATTTGGGTAGATTGATGTGCAGCTTCTGAACATCCTAGCTTTCTGAATATTTTCTAATAGTTTTGCATTCTTACGCATCTGAGAAGGCTAGACAGAGACTATTGAGTATACCACGCTACGATTCTGGCTCAGCTTTCTTGCCACTTATGTCCGATTTAATTTGGTCATAGACAGTGGCGAGTAGCGAATGGCGCTCAGACCGTGACTGTTTACACTACTGCAAGTACAGTAGGTACCATTTCTCTGTCGATATGGACGAGCAATGTCATACGTCATAAGTGCAATTTTGAGCAAAACTCTCCTATACGATGTACTAAATTTGACTTTGGGTGAAATTGCTACAACAAATTTAAAACAATTTTATTTGGATCTAGTTTCAAGGTAACTTGCAAGCCACTCGCTACTGTCTGAACGGTTGAACTGCTGTACTAACTCACTACATTTACCTAATTCGGTAAGAGCGTCGGTGGCCGAGCGGTTAGAGTATCCGACTCGTAAGCCTGGGGTCCCGGGTTCGAATCCGCTGTACATTAGTTGAATACTAACCGATGCTCTTACGGTGAGGGAAAACATCGTGATGAACCCTGTACATTCAGGCGACTGGATGTGTAACCATGATCCAATCTGGTCAGGTTCCCCTGGTAGCAGGGTCATGGAGGTCAGATGGCAGTCGCTCCACTGTAATAACCTGACATGCCAAATCTTGGATCATGGTCACGGCGGACCCCGAGCCCTCGTGCGCGAGAGCACAACCGGGGCATTAAAGCCAAGATGATTTTTTTATCTACCTACTTCGCTAAACACTTGATCAATATATAATAGGTCGAGCATTACACATTCGTACTTCATTCGTAAGTTATTCGTGTTGGACTTGAGTCATGTTTAATAAAGAAAAGCCAGAAAACCCGTGCGAAGTCTTGCGATAGTTGGGTATTTTGACGATTCAACCAATCACACGCCCTGCGAAATTTCGGGGAACATGACTGTGTATGATAATATTTTAAAATTTTACCTACACATTCCTTGAATTTCGAATACCTTTACTCCATAATTCCAGAGCCAAAGGTCAGCCCAGCGACGTTCTGCCGAGTATTCCCGTTCCACCTGATGTTCGACCGGGAGCTGATAATCGTGCAGGCCGGACGCACCGTCTCCAGGCTGCTGCCGCGCGTGGCCCGTCCAGGGTGCAAGATCACCGACGTCCTGGATACCGTGAGCGAGCCGTTATCAGTTTTATTTCTAAACGTTTAGGTTAGAGAGTCCATCGCCAGCGGTAGTTAGTTCACTGGCTGGGTTACCGTCAGCAATCAAGTTTTAGTTTGTTTTACGCTGATGCGTGAAAGTTTATTGAGGCCGTATTAATGCATACGGCTAAAGAATGCAATGCTTTGCCGGACGATGTATTCGCCAAACTGTACAGTCAACAAGACTGTAGAATCTAGACTTATTCAAGGCCTGAGTAAACAGAGTGTTTCTAAACAGGCATGGAACATGCCTGCCATCTACGGCCTCATCGTCACTAACATCAGGTAATTTTGTTATCTAATGCCTGCCTAGTAAAATGCCGCCCTCTACCATAGCCGAGTACGTCTCCTTTACATAAACACATCCCACGCGAATTATCCCACTTTTTAAAGAACAATTATCTGAATGAGTTACTACAATTAGAACTGGTCCATAGATGTAGAAAGATAGAGCCACAGTAAACATTCTAATATTGTTTCAGATTCGCCCGCATTTGGAGATGACATTTGCCAATGTTTTGGCCCATATTAACACAGTGTACGTGCTGAAAACTAAGCCTGAAGAGATGATAGTGTCAGACTCTCACGAGGAAATTGCACCGCTTCGTCTGAAGGTTCAATATAACTTAAAAATACTGTACTTAAAATGGACAGATCTCAAGGAAGATGTGACTGTAATTTTTTATTATTTTCAGGGCCAGATGTTGTACATTCCAGAAACTGATGTAGTGGTGTTCCAATGCTATCCCAGTGTGACCAACTTGGATGACTTGACTCGGTAAATGGATTTTATAAAATAATGTATCTATAAAAGAAACAAAGTGTGAAAGATAATCCCTCAATGGGTGGCTCCATCGCAGCTCAGTCTATTCAGTTGTTGATTCTTATGGCCGAATTCACTAAACTTAGGAATCGTCTAAGTTCCGTCTCATCTAGTTTTTATCCAATCAGCAACGTCTAAATTAAGATAACAAAGACCTTAGCCGATTTCTAAGTTAAGTGAAAACGGCAATGACTGTTTAAATCTGTCTCTAATAATGTGTTATTATAGAATTAGATTTGTACTTAGTTCATATATTTTTTGTAATTTGTTCTACGAGTATACTAGCTTCTATAATAGTAAATAATTAAATAATGCTCTATTCTATATTATTTTCTTTTAGACGTGGCCTCTGCATCTCTGACATCCCCCTCCATGATGCAACTCGAGACCTGGTGCTGATGTCAGAGCAGTTCGAAGCTGACTACAAGTTGACGCAGAACCTGGAAGTGCTGACTGACAAGTTGCAGCAGACTTTCCGTGAGCTCGATTCGGAGAAGCAGAAGACTGACCGGTAAGTTTCTTAGGAGGTGCATTTGTCAGAATGAACGTTGAAAATGATGACTTGACATTTATCGAGTACTGTCATCCTGAAAAGAGCAACTGTTCCAATCGGTTTAAATTCTATTCTCCGTCTACGTTCAATTTACAGTAGTCTAGCCAAAGAAATTGGGTAGCTCTATGGTCTATCGAGCTTTCCGACATCTATCGGTTATTTAAAAAGGTCCTATTGATATGACCTTTCTATATTAACGGGCGACCAGGTAAGCGGGCTACCTGATGGAAAGTGGTCACCATTGCCTATAGACATAAGCAACACCGAGACTATCGCCAATGCGTTGCCCACCTCTATAACACGTTACTCTGGCAGCAAAAAGGCAAATATCCCTCCACTGCCAAAGCCACGGTTCCCCAAATTCCCACCCCATGGAGCTCTGGAAACCTTACTCACCGGCAGAAACACAATCCTATTTAAAAGAGTATTGTTTAGCTGCGGTATTCTGTAAGGTGGAGGTACTTACCCAGTCGGGCGGCTCCAATTCGAACGAGATACCCCGCTATGCCCTACCCCTTTTTGCGACTGCTAAGCACAACAGAATTGAACCCTTTGCCCTATTAAGCCTAAACCCTTAAAATTCCAGTCTCCTGTACTCCGTGCTGCCCATCAGCGTGGCAACTGAGCTCCGTCACCGCCGCCCAGTCCCGGCCCGCCGGTACGACCCAGTCACTCTGCTCTTCAGCGGGATCGTGGGCTTTGCCAACTACTGCTCCAACAACACTGACCATAAGGGTGCCATGAAGATCGTCAGGATGCTGAACGACTTGTACACGGCTTTCGATGTGCTCACCGATCCGAAGCGTAATCCTAATGTTTATAAGGTGGGTTGAAATGTTGGTGGATGAGGGATCGTTACTGGTTAAGTGGGAAATAGGTCAGTCAGGCTGTTGTAATTGCTTTAGGTGGTTCAGCGGATCTTATGGTAAAACATGTAATGCATAGGGTTAATTCCATGAACGCATATTAACTTTCCATTACTGATATACCAAGTGTTGGAATAATTTACCACCTCCTTTGCGATCATGCCGTACAAGTAATACATTTAAAGTTAGACTAAAGGCGTTGCTCTTAGATTACCAAAAAAGTATTCCCCTTGGTGGTCGCGCTATTGCGTGTTATTTGACCATGTGAACTGCAAATAAAAAGTCTACTCAATAATATTATTATTTATAATATCTTGTGTTATCTTACTACTATTTATTTATTTAATTTACTTAATCTGTAGCATTACGCTCACCTTTCTTTTTATGTATTTTACACACGTATGTATTATAATTATTACTATATATTTGTTACTATTCCACTATTATTATTTTGATATAAAACTTGCTAGTTGTGTGCTTCGTGCAGGTCTCCACATCGTTAAGATCCGGCTGAAAATCAGCGCTGCATCATTCTGCTGTAGCTAATGCTGAGTCCGGGCCCTTTTTGACATCGTATTACTCCATATTCGAATCGCTTTTATTGAATAGGTTTTAAATATATATACTTATGTTAAATTTAGATATACAAATGTAACTTGCTCCATGAGTTTTGTATTATGAGTATTGTGATGTCAAAATAAATAATGTCTATGTCTATGTCTATATACTTTTTCAATTGATTGAAAAAATATCTAATTAAAATTATATGATGAAACAACAATAGTGAGCTGGGGCCTTATTTATGAAAACACCCCACGCATCCACGCGAGCGTTCGCCTTCTAGTTGTTTTATGTTTGTCTTTTCTTTCTCTCACAACTTACCACGAGAGTGAAAGAGATAAGTAGCGCCCGCGCGGGTGCGCCCGGTTTAAAAAATAGGACCCCTGTATTTCATATGAACGAGATGACATAGAAGTGACTCCGCTTTTCTACACTGGTCATAATCACTTCCGTCAAAATGTACTAAACATGTAGGTGCATACCTCCCTAAGAGAAAAGTAGTGTAAAAGGTATTCAAATAGGTATTTTTTTAATACACCTACCTAGCTTTCTATACTAAACATTATTTATGGGAGCAACATTATTTCAGGAGGGTTAAACAAAAAAAAAGCTTTTGAAAGTAACAGAATACTAAAATACCGTTCCTTTTCATTTTGGACCTATCAAATAAAATTCATTTGCACCTACTACTCCTATTCAAATCACCAGGTGGAGACAGTAGGAGATAAGTACATGGCCGTGTCAGGCCTGCCGGAGTACGAGGTGGCACACGCGAAGAATATCTCCCTTCTGGCGCTGGAGATGATGGATCTCTCGCAAACGGTGACCGTGGATGGAGAGCCTGTGGTAAGTTGATTAGCAAATGTTCTGGGAAGCAGTTTTGCTTACTTGGAAAGATAAGGCTTTGATACGGATCTTAATTGGATCGAAGAAGTATGTCTACTTATTAGATAACTGGGTCTTGTCTAGATCAAAGAAGTAGAGTAATGTAAAAGACTTTTATTTTATTCAGACAAACGACACAACATTTAAAAATATTCATAGAAAGAAAAGTAAAACAGACACTTGAATGTACTCTAATTTTGTTACCTGTGCTATGTGGAGAGTTATATAAGTCAGTTAAGTCATATATGTTAAGATGTATATGCGGTGTTAATGGCAAGTTTAACTGTGAATCGTTTGTGTTCTAGATTATAAATCATAACATTTGGCCCTATAGTACATAGGTATATATAGATATATAATGCATTCAGCCGCTTGACCCTGATTTAAATAATTATTTTGGCATTTAAAACATTCGGATGTAAAATATAATGTATAAACAATAAAATGTAGTGTAACGATCGAATTCATTACTTTCTTTTCCTCATTAGAAAGTGGTAATACAGGCCCTTGATGTTTTAATAAATACACATTTGACCCTCATTTGCGTACGATATGACAAGGTATCTTTTCACTTTATCTAGAATTTACATGACCTTTTTCTATGTTGGATGTCTAAGTGTGACATTAAAGTTTCTGGATTGGAAGAGAGGAAATCCGTTAGCGAACTAAGTCACCAACATGGCTCGGAGGGTTGCCAGGCTCTAGTAATAGTGGGCAGTGCACATAGCCCGCAGAACAGATGGCCGCTGAGGCAGTAAAGTACTCAATTGGCGGCCACCTGCAGCGAAGTAGACCGACGAAGGCCTTATACAGGTCACACGTACAAAACACCTGGTTTCGGACGGCACACACACCAAATAGCTGAATTCGGACGGCACAGGACCGGCCTATGCGGTTAATCTTTGGAGAATGACGTACAAGCAGCGAGTGTCTTTCAACTGATGATTACTTTTACCATCCAGGGCATCACCATCGGCATCCATTCCGGAGAGGTGGTCACCGGCGTCATCGGGCACCGCATGCCGCGTTACTGTCTTTTCGGGAACACTGTGAACCTGACCAGCCGCTGCGAGACTACCGGCGTGCCTGGCACTATTAACGTCAGTGAGGATACTTACAGGTATAATGAGTATAATTTTTTATTATTATTATATCTTATATATATCTTAGGTAAGTTATACCGCCGCTCATGGGACGATCGATGGTCAAAGCGGCAGTGGTTCGTCAGTTACATTATTAAAAATATTTTATGTACTTATTTTTATTTCTTAAATCATTAACAAAGATAAAGTTCAATACTGGGGGGCTCGTGACGCACTGTATTGTCGGAATATACTGTGTATGAAACAAAAAAAAAGATGTCCAATATTTTTTGATGGACAAAAATTACCCCGACTTCATACGCGTAAATAAACATGTTGTTTGTCGGAACTGACGGAATGTGTTATTCTGGGTTATAAGCTACATTACTACCAAATATAAAAATCCTACTTTTTGTGTGAATGAATAATAAACATCCATCCTTACAAACTTTCTATTAGTAGGAATAGGTCTGTGTACTGGTACCGCTGGCGCGAGCTGTGTGGCATGACTTATGAGTGTGGAATGTTTGTTTTCGATATTGAGATGTTGGGCTATGTTGTGTCCGGTAGAGAATACCATCCAAACTTTCCACTTACTTTTGTCGTACGGTTAAACAATACAACTGAACGCTAGACAGGAGCTGTAATACCTATAGTGCGTCATTTTTGTTTGATTAGAAAGAAAGTGCCTAATAAAAATTCGCAGCAGTGCCTCGCTTAGTGAAAGGAAAAGAAATAAACTCTTAATACTTAATGCAAACGGCCATAGGCTGCGGTAACTGCTTACCATCAGGCAGACCGCAAGCTTGTTTGCCACCTTAGTGGTATATAAGTAATATTGTAGCCTTTTATATTTTTTACCTTACAAGACGACTAACTCACATGTAGACCGAAAAGAGTGAGGTTAAAAATGTGCAGCAATGACTTGTGTTGTGTGTCCAACACAATGATGTCCAAGCCGCCTGCTCAGTAGGCCTAGCACAAGTTGCTCTCGCGCGCGATAAGCTAGAAAAAGCGCGACATATGTATTGCTATCTCTTTCGTCTTAGTATTGAGAGAAAGAGACAAACGCTCTCTCGCGGCGCGAGCTTTGTCGCGGACACACTTGTGCTAGGGCCACAGTGTGGAAAAGCCTCCACAAATTTTTAGAAGGTTCATATCCAACAGAGAACTGTGTTGCCGTCCCCTGACTCCACGTCTATATTGGTGAAAAACTTAAATACATTTTAAAATGGTCAAAAATAAAAAATCACATGCCGTGCCATAAGACGCAGTAGGAAAATCTACAATTAGTAGTCTGAATAAATGAGTCAAACAAAAATGCATTTATTTCAAATGTAAAATGGTTTTTAGTATAATCAAAGTTATTTATTTCAAAATTCTGTTTTAAAACACCCTACTCTGTATTTCTATATTCTACTTATAATTTTATTAATCTTCCATTAAGTCCAAATACTTTTTCAATGCTTGTGGCACTGGCAATTTTTGTATACCAAACGGTAATTCGAAGTTTTCCCATAACCTGTGTCTTATTTTACACCTGCAGAGGTGTTTTAGCTCAACTGGTTTCAAGCTGCATCTGGTAGAAGGTATCAAATGGTCTTCCAGGATATCTGCGTAATTCTCCAGCGCCATTTTCCTTTGATAATTGTACCCTTCTGGTAGCTCTAAATGCTTATACTTTGCTTCATCAACTGAGAAATTAATCCTCGGTACAGCTCTCAGGATCAGCTTGAGACAAGTCACTAATTCGTATGGATATTTCCTGTTGTACTCTTTCAGTCTATCTAAGACTGACTCGATAGGGTTAGTAGATACGCTATCGGCTGTGATCCTCGCTCCAAATCTGAGGAGTATCATCAGCATTTCTGCTGCTCCCATCTGAATAACGACTCTTACTGGAGATGCGCTCCCACAACTTTCTAGCGGCACGTCTATAAAACGATACACTTTGTTGCGTTCATTATACTCAAGGTTGGCATTAGTAGCGTGATCCAAGAAGAACACCAGCGCATGCACATTCTCTTCTTTGTCAGTGAAGTCTGATTTCCATCCGGCCAAGAAATATGGTGCTGACGTGCCGAATATGGCACCTGCAATGGTAAACATGTTATTACCGCAAACCAATACTTAACAGAGGACCTTGACACGTGATTGGAATTTGGCATTCAGAACGCGTTCGCGGGAGATGAATTCGTAGTTTTGAGACGACAACTGTAATTATATAGTTAGTGGCAACATTTGCACCTAATTATGATTTATAGCTATTCGCCTAATAGCCTTGACGATTTGTTATATTCGTGGTCATGGTAGGTACTAGCTACTGCCTGCAGGTGCCCGCGCATGATTGACACTACATTGAATTTCGGGATAAATTATAGGCTATGTATTATTTTGGTATAGGTACCTACTTTGATACTACAATTTTGTAAAGTTTCATCAAAGGCCGTTTAGTCGCTTATTGTGTGAAGGGGAAAATCATCCATCCATACAATTCATCCATCTTATAAACTTATAAACTTTCGCATTTAGAATATTAGTAGGACATATATTTAGGCAGTGCTGTTGAATATTTTCAATATTGCAATCTCCAACCCAAGCATCGAGTTTTTTATGCTATTCAGTGACAAACGAACAGACAGCCCACCTGATGGTAGCGGTAATTGTCGCCCATAACATTGGCGATCCATGCATTTATGTCGCAGGCAACAAAATGCAGAACCGCAGGTGCTTTGTCACTGAGGACTAAGATGAAATACCTCATGCATGTAATTGCGCTGGCTACCTTATCCTTCAAACCTGTCCCAAATTATGGCAATACCCCCCACTAGGTAGGTAGGTAGTGTCCTAGGTTGTAAGGTTCAAGAGTGAACAATTACGTGCTCTTAATGTGATTGACATCGAAAAGCCAGGCCTTATATACAAAAGAAAAAATTCTCACCCAGAAATATTCTCTCAAAAGTTCCCTCACAGCCATATATTTCGTCCAGGAGGGATGCTATAACCCCGTTGTCTTGGACACTCCAGTCAAAGGCCAGCTTCATGGCGATGTATAGCAGATTGTGGTATTTCCCCATGAGGCAAACGCCGCCATTTGAGGCTTTGCAGCTGTTGTGATACCGCAGTGCGCAGGTTATGAAGTTCTTGCAGGTCGTCGTGTCGGATTTGTCTTCACCTGGAAATAAATATGATGTCTTTTACAAGGTTTGTCTTCGATTTCTTACAGTATAATAGCTTAGTCGTAAAAGCACAAGTCACAACAAACACATTTCCCATATTTGAGGATGTAAGTATTTATAACCGTAACATCCTACTGCTGGAGTTGAGCCTCCCCACAATAGTGAAAGGTTTTATTACAATCTCCACGGTTGGAAAGCGGGTTGGAGTTATTGTATAGGAGTGTCGAAAACACACAAGAACATGTTACCGCGACTTCGTCATCCCAATCAAGCTATATTAATGCCTAGGTACTTATTACATCAAGATTGCGCCCAACCAGTATTAAAAACTAATGTAACTAACATAAAAAAGCACAAATCATAATGATAAAAAAAAATTATTGACCAAAACCCAAAACGTTCTGAACGCATATTGACCTAAACGCATAATGTACGAAATGTATATTGAATTGAATGCAGGTTATTTGTATCTATGAATTAAAATTACGCAGAAAATGCGTAATTATAAATAAATGAATTAAACTTAGAAGAATAAATGCGTACCTTTAGCGCAGCCTGCAATCACAGTGCTGAAATATTCGACAAGCTCTTTCCTTTTGAACCTCCCATTCAAACAGTCCCTGTCCAAATTATTGAAAACTTCTTCAAAATAAAGATCCATATAGGAATCCATGATCACTGACACTAATAATTTACCATTAGTCACTATAAAAACAGTTGAAATAAATAATTGTTTTGCTTGGAAAATAACAAAATTTTACGAAAAAAATATTTTTGTCATGTAAATTTTTTACGACACTGTCATTATCACTGGCCGGTTTCTGTCATAAGTTTTGAAGCCTTCAAAACTTTTTGCTGTATTTTTGTCGCACCAGCTGTTTACTTGTTTATAGTCCGTATCCGAATAGTCGGAAATCAGGTGTCTACTCACGCTTTTGTAAGAAAACTTACAAGTGCTTAATCCTCTTACCCTTGGTGGTGTAGTTGGGAAACCTTAGTAGGACAGAACTTCCCTTCGCTTTACATAGACATGAGTTTACCTATTTTGAGTACAATTTAGCTAAACACGGTAGCTATTATGGGGCTCTATATTCTCAGCTCGGTATTCCTTAATATTGATAATTTCGAATTTTAAAGCTTGGGCAATTAACACCCGATCGTCTAAGGAGCTGTCCTAATTAGAAACGGTCGTTCTACCATGGTCGTACGATGGACACTCTATTAAAACAGCGCCAATAGTCCACCCGTCTAGCTAGTTGTAGCGATGCCAACATTATTTGAACGCTTACATCGGTAAGCATCGAGCATCAGCTCGTACGGTGAGTGAGGTAAAACATCGTGAGGAAACCTGCACACTCTGGCAACTGAATGTGTAACCATTATCCAATAGGTTCTAGGGGTCACGGAGGGCAGATGGCAGTCGCTCTACAGTCGATTAGCAAAGATATTACTAAAAAGTAAATAAATCTCTTTGCCGATTGGTGGTTTGTTTCATCATCATATCAGCCGAAAGACGCCCTCTGCTGGGCATAGGCCTCCCCCAGAAATCTCCACAAAGGCCGGTTATGTGCCTTCCGTATCCATCTGGTACCTGCAATCTTTATACCAGGTCGTGGGAGATTTGTTTATATCGATGGAAAATTGGTTTGAGACAATAGTTATAAATTTTTCTTACCTTCATTCCAGTTACCTGATGCGCGAAGACAACCACGACGACCAGTTTGAGCTGACGTACCGCGGCCATGTCTCCATGAAGGGGAAAGCTGAGCCCATGCAGACCTGGTTCCTCACCAGAAAGAAGACCAAAGCTTAAAGAGATGAGAGGAATATGCGATGTCATGACACCAAAAAGAGGCATAGTGCCACAAACTTATCTGACCCGGTGGTTGAAACTGGAACTTAATTTTTAAATGTATTTGAACTGACATTTCAATACCAACAGCGCCGTCACCATGCCAGATAAGTTTATGGCACAGTTATCGTACAGTGTCACCAACTTAGTAGACAAAATATGGTACTAAAATGTCATGGCATGTAAAGCAGTCATTTTAGTTCTGATTTTGTCTACTGAACAGTAAGTTGATGGCATTTAATGATATGTAAAATCAGTGGTGGCACTCTTAGATCAACTATACTAAAACGTGGTACTGTACTGTAAAATATCGCTTGATACTCCTGTGACAAATAATAAAGTACCATTTCTGGATCTGCGAAATCGAGGCGCTGTCCTTATTGGCTGTGGTCGTGCGACCATGACCGACCGTTGCCAATCAGGACAGCGCCTGATGAAATGTCGACTAACACTTTCAGTTGTAATCTGAGTCAGTAAAATAACACCATGTCCAGTAGATATGGACACTGCGATGCATTCTACAGCGTTGTTTGTTATCACATATGAGCATGCACCTACATTTAAATCTTCCGGAAGAAATTGTTTGAACTGGAGAGTACAACATGGAAAGTACAACCCGTAAAAACCTTTTAACCCCTTTCTTGAAGAACTCAAGAAAGGGGTTAAAAGGTTTTTACGGGGTCGTCAACGCGTGGGTGATGCCCCTGGTATTGCAAAAGTTCATAGGCGGCGGTGACTGCTTACCATCAGGCAGGCCGTAAGCTTGTTTGCCACATTAGTGGTATAAAAAAAATTGTCTAACTGATGATGGAAACCGCATCATATCCGTTGCGGAGGAGTTAGTGGATACAAAGACAGGCACGGTCATATATAACAAGCTATATTTTACAAACAATCGTTTCAACTCAATAGAGTTGAAAATACAGCTTATGAGCTTGAAAATATGTTTCCTACTTCTTAATTTTTGGGAGGCAAAGAATAGAAGCTTTCAAAGTCACCGTTGTATTTTAAACCTTAACGGCCTAGATATAAGGTGTGAATCTCTCTAACAATTGTATTTGTACTCGTTTTAAAAGTATTATCCATCACATCGATTCACGATTATCGATTTTGTAAGTATTTCTCTGATCGTATCATTAGGAATTAGTCGATTACGTTTATCTATCAGTTAAACTAACTCTGTTTCCTTTATTAAAATACGTTTTCCAGTTTTAAGTTTATTTTAAGTGAAGTTCTTTTAATAAAAATTATTAAGTTCAATGCCTTTATAGGAAGTTAGTGTTAGTCACAGACACAAAATGCTAATACCACAGCGAATACCGGGAAGTACCATATATTGTATCACTTGTCGCTTTTTGTGTATTTTACAGATCGTGTATAAATTGTAATAGGCGCATAATATTACTTACTTTAGCCCACCTACACTTTTTTCTTGCTTATAAAACTTCCTCTTGAATCACTCTATCTATTGTTGAAAACCACATTAAAATCCGTTGCGTAGTTTAAAAGATCTAAACGTAGAGACAGACGGGGGGGAAGCGGCTTGGTTTTGTACTACGAGTATGTATTGATTATATAGATGTCTATGATTCCATTATTTATAATATTTACTTATGGTAGGTGAACCCAAAGAAATAATATAACGTAGTAGAAGTATTTTCTTACCACATCGCAGCAATGAAAATTTTTTTTTTGCTGGTCCTACATAAAACTATGGCCTATAAAAATTCGAAATTTATATTGTTATAAACGATAACATAAGTAACGAAGTATATTCATTTTAATCGGTCTATTAAATGTTAGTAAGTATAGATTTATGTAGTTACTAAATAATTGCACTAATAATTCGATAAATAAATTTAAAATATATTTAATTGTGTCTTAAATGTTTATTTTTACGATTTATCTCATGACAAAGTGTAAAACTATTCTAGTCATTCCAAAAATTTATTTTTATTTTGTTCCGACATTTCGTAATATTTATATTAATGTTTGTAGAGAATTATTATTTCCTCTTTGTGATATATGTACTTAAAATAAAATATTACACTGTCTACTGAGCATTTTTATTCAACTCCTATTATTGCTTTGAAATAAAACCACGTATAACAAAATTAAGAAGGAACGAAGCAATTGACTGCTTCTTTAGGCAGCAGGCTTTATAACTGCAAAACATAAAAAAAATTACTATGATATTAAAAAACCTACGCGAACTCTACTTGCTTTTAACACCATAACTGATTGGGAATAAATGTCGCAGGATCAATGGCGAAGCTTTACATTTTTATTATTTTTTTGTTGGAGTCCAAGATCCTATTCGGGTCGCCGAGCCAGCGAATTAGATTGGCAAGATGACGTAGAAGATGGAGCAACCTGGGCTAGAAAATAACATATTCATTCTGACATCTAAGGTAAGACAAACATAGTCAGCGAATTCCAGTGTCTAAACGGGTTTACTGCAGTTGAATTTGCATAAAGTTTGCAGTAGCTGTAAAACTGCAAGTGCAGTCGGATCGCAGTTAGATCAATTACTGCAATACAACGAATCGTCGTTACTATCGAGTGGTGGTACGTGTGGTGCGTGGTGCGTGGTGCCGCCACTCCAAAGAATAGCACCACCCGATCTCTTCCCGTGGGTATCGAAGAGATGACTAAGGGACAAATCCGGAAGATGGACAGCAGCATCCTTCTAAGCGGCTAAGCATCTACTGCGAGCGCCAACCCGCCTGCCAAGTGTGGCGATGCATGAAAAGTAGACACAGACCACGGCGTGGAGATCTCTAGGGGAGGCCTATGCCCAGCAGTAGGCGTGTTTCGGCTGATATGATGAATATACCTGCGCCAAAACTGCAGACTGCAGTTTTACAGCTAGCATGCAGCAGATCATTAATAGTAACTCGTCAAAGGCTTAGTTCGAGAAAGTCTACAAGTAAATATGGGCCCAACTAAGATCGCTTACGCACTGCATGCGACTCAAATCCGATTCACAGATCTAGCTTTTAGTTCTATATATAATTACGTTAAAAAATAAATAAATATGCTTGGAAAATTCACACAGCGCCGTTTATCCTCAAAGTAAGCAAAAAAGGAAAAAATATAAGATTTGATCGATTGTTTGTACGTTGGCTGGTCCAAAAGTTTTTAGACAACGGCTTGTTATAAATCCTATTGTTTTAATTTTTGTATAGTTAAAAGGTAAATTTTATTACAAACTCCTTGGACAAAAATCTATCGCCGGCGACCATTAGTAGTTTTTTATCGAATATTAAAAATAACATGTCTGTCCCATACAAATCCTTACTATTTTGGAAAGCATTTCGTGACAGATGTATTACGATTATATTATTAGGGTTAATTATATTTTATTATTAGGGAAATTTAATCAGCACGTTTAGTGAATTCAAACACACATGCTATTGTCATTTACTCATTTTATAAGTTTAACTCAAACATGAACATAGACAAAGGCAACCGCCAACTGCAGTCACTTCAGAAAACGTCATCAGGGTGAAGTCGTTATTAGATAAATGTCACAACATTGACAAGCATGATATTCAGGTTGAAATGAAGATTAGATCCCAGGTAGTTTCCACCACTTTACATGAACTTCTTAAGATTAGGAAGGTTGTATCTCGACTAATAGCCCCCTTTCTCAGAGTAGAGCATAAAGTTACTTGTGCCAATTCATGGTACATAATTTCTATGTTCCGTTAAAATGGGGTCTGAAACTAAATTTCATACTGAATCTCACAGCTAGTAATATTGTGACATTCTTTTATCAGCGACTATACCCTGATGACGTTTTCTGGAGTGACTGACTTTGGCGGCTGCCCTAGGTTTATGTTTCAGGTTGCTCTGACCTCGTTTAAAGTCATAAAATCAACAAACGACGATAGCATAAGCAAGGGATAATTCACCAAAGGGGCTGGTAAAATTTTCTTGTGATTCTATGAACGCTAACCCATATTTGTAATCATAATACATCTGACAACAAAATGCTTCCCGCGTTACCTCCGTCGTAGGGGTTGATTACTACTTGTTATTTTTAATAATCGATGAAAAACTAACTAAAAGGTGCCGGCGAGTGATTTTTGTTCAAGGAGTTTGTAATAAAAATTGCCTTTAAACGATACAAAAATTAAAACAATAGGGTGTATAAGAAGCCGTTGGCTAAAAACTTTTGGACCAGCGTTGTATGTAATGGTTAAACACAAAAACTACTTATTGATTTAAAAAATTCTATCACCTATAGACATTATCAGCTAGTGACTTAGTGACCCACGGTGATGGGAACGTAGTAACCGAATATTATGAGAACGAAGTCGCAGGCATAAGGTATATATAGTATACGATATCTGCCGGTCTAGCCATCTTTGACAGCTCCGCTTGCATGATGCGTGTATGGTAGAAAATTGACAGGTTAGACTATTTCTACCAACATCTACATTGACTCTGATTGTGTAGGATCATCCGCCAATCCGCCTCCTTTGTACACCGAAAGTACGTGAATTATCTATGGACCATTTCTACCACAAACGTTAGCTTATGTCACATAACGTTAGCTTATGTCAAATCCCATACATTTTTTTTACCACAAACGATTGTAGATTAACGAAACCTCTTGGCTAAGGCCGCTGAAATACTTCATCTATGTAAATTACAAACTTATAGTTACTAGAAATACCTACAAGTCACGTCTAGACTAGAAGTATTTCAACTACTAGTATTTTATATCTGAAGGCGAAATACAATCAAACTTAGTTCGTTTTCTTGCAAAGTACCGCAAACGTATTTAACCTAGCACGATAGTTGACAACGAAATTTCAAAATGGTGACAGTTCGTTCACATTTTGGCCACCACGTGCATAAGAAAACTAAATCTTGACGGACTTCGAAAACTGGGCAATTATGTCCGATTGCACCAACATCTAGGAGACGCTTAAGTTGTCCTAACAAGATAAGCATTTCACCAACTTCAAATGAAAACTAAACTCGTTAGGTCACTACCGATTTTGTGACCAACTAAGTTTACTCTTATGATTCGCCTAAGTTTAGTTCAATACGGCATCAAAAGATGTCATGGAAATACTCCTGAGGCTACCTTTTCTGTGATACATCGTATTGGATACATATCTACGCTCAAGGACCCCTACTCTTGTTCAAAGTTGAGATCTCACAAGAGACACAAGGGTTTAAATCGCAGAGACTTCGTCCGTGTTATTGGCGAATGCCTAAAAATAATCGGAGTAGAGGAATGTCGTCAGGCGACCTCGGGCTGCGCGCGCGCCTCTTGATAGCAGGTTTGGTGCTGTTTTTGGAAACGTTCCACCGTTTATTTACTCATTTTGCTATGCCTTACCGATTGTAAATAATAATTACAGAATAAATAGTCTGATGTCCTCTTGGAGTTTATATATATTCTTCTTCTTCTACAAATTGTATAGACCCTAAAACGGGTAATACAAAAGAGGTTCCGGTAAAGGAAAACATTATGAGGAAACCTATATAGGCGAATCAAATATGTAAGCATGAGATGATGTGTATAGATTTTCAAGACTGCTATCTCTACGCAGCCTGCTAAGTGTGTGACTACGGCAATACCATCCATCGTGTGGAGAAGGCTCAAATCCAGCAGTGGACTGTTAGACGTATAGACATTAAATATTATCTATTATATAATTAGTGTATTTATGGAATCTGATGTGTGATGCAACGTGAAATGTATCAACTGTGAGTCACTAACACTGAATGGGAATGTTATATATTATAAAATTTAAATCGCATTGTCTGGGGATTTTATTATTATTATCAATTCCCTACATTTGTTAGGCGGCCCCAACGCGAAACAGGGTCCACCACGATGGTGACGTCACACTCAGCTTCTCAGCGCTATTGTCTTCAAAGTTTAAATTGAAGGTTTGATTTTCACACCGACAGCACATGGGTACTCGAGAAAACTAAGGCCCCTGCTAACGGTAATGGTTTTGGCTCATCTTTACTTTAAATAAATGGAAACAACATAAATATAAGTTTAGGTATAAAGGCACATACATATAATACACATATAAACACACCGCGGAAATATTCTTTTCTCTAACAACAATCATACGCGGTGTTGATTTTCCAATTGGATTGTTTGACAATTGATATGTTAAAGACGTATTTTCGAATAGAGGAATTCTTCAATCTTACAAAATGACAGTTACGAGGGTTTCGTTCGTATCCGAATAGGATTCCACTGGGGATTTATGAGGAGTGTCCCCCGGGAGCGATCCATACAAACGAAGTTTGGTCTTATTTTCCATATTATGTAATAAATAACAATTGAATTTTGTAGACGTAATTCAGAGGCCATACTCTGTGAAAGGTTCAAGTGTCTAGCTACTGCTGTTCCAAAGATACAGTCACAAAGAGTACAAGTGTATGGGTAGCGCCATAGTGGCGGCCGGGCTGCCGGCTTGGTGACGTCACGCACGAATTCGTACTGCTAACGAAATTATTCCTGCAATCGCAATTTTAAAGCCTCACAAACCTTTTTGTTACTTGAAATATAATAAAAAATCACCGTTTTGTTACATGTTAGTCATATATTTATATTTTGTTGAAAAAATTATTTGGATACTTTCTCGTTATCCGCGGAATCGACGACACACTAAACCCTTCGGCCAAAACTCTGCTTTCAAATCCTTTGTCGGAACCAGTGCCACGAACAAGTTGAATGTGTATTCATGGCTCGACGGCAAAGGCTGGACCCTCACGACATACTATAGTTCTTAGCTTTCCTGACGTACTCCACTATGTCCTGCACTGTCACGGTACAGTGCAGACGGGACAGGTACAGCGGTTCGTCAGTATCCGATACGCAGATAGAGGTTGGGACAAGAAGTCACTACAGTATTAAAAAGTATCCTCCCGCATCGTAAATCGATGAACTGTCGAACTGGCGCTGTGCTTCTAAAATTTCAAATTCCATATTGCGGTCATAAAATTTCACATCTTTCTGAATTATTTTTGAGTCCCCACCGAAATGTCCTAATAAAAGAACTGTATTACCATTAAAAATAGAGAATGTTGTTGACGATTTCCGATTCTCGACCGTAGTGATTAAGTAATCAACAAGGCCCGTAATTTTATTTATTTATTTAGACATACCAACACGTATTACTACATTGAAATAACAAACATTTATAACTAAGGCACGTTAGATACATCTTTATTATACTAATGTCTTTAATATGACAAGCTTAAAATATACAATGTAATGCTTAAAACTGTTTATAAAGCCAACATATTGATATTTTTCGCCATATTTGTAGCCTAATACTCATCCCAATCTACACCAATTAACTTTGTGCCTTGTATCTCTCGGCTCCTAACGACCTTTACAAGGTCGCCCATCCATCTCGTAAGGGACCGTCGACGCTGCGAATTCCATCACTCCATCTGTCATCGATTCCGCGATTCTGTGGCCTGCCCACTGTCACTTCGGTTTTACGACTCAGGAGCCTATGTCGTTGACCTTAGTTTTGCAACGGATATCTTAACTTCAAGCATATCTCTCCATCGCTCGTTGAGTGATCCTGAGCCTTCTTATTAGGCTTTTCGTGAGGCACCACGTCTCTGATCTGTAAGTCATCACTGGCAACATACTGGTCAAAGACTATCATCTTGCGGCAAATTGGGCGAGAAAGTCTTTACCGTTATTTTATAAAATTGGTATTTATTTCATCCAACGACCTTTCAAAAGGTTCAAAACCCTGAGGTCTGCTAAAATGTAACCGCAAAAATTAGTGTGATTTTCCATACACGATAAACAAGTTATTTTACGTTTGTTCCTTTTTTATAAATTCGTCGGTCAAAGCGGTCGTCAGTTGTTTATTTTTATCAACCGCGGCAACTCAATATTTCCTCAAAATATTCAATACAAGGCTGGGTTCTTAACATTTGTGGTTCAGTGTGTAAATGAAGGCAGCAATGTATTTAAAAAGTATCAAGAAGTCGATAAGGTTAAAAACGCAGAAGAAAAAATGTACTGCCAAAGGATGACATCATGGGTTTTGAATATATCTTAGCTCATCATTCATTAATAAATCAAGCGTAGCTTTAGTAATAATATACTGTACTGGTTGTTATCGTCGCAACCTCATCATCATCTGTTGGGTTGCAGTATTTTTATTCCCTTAGTGGTACTCATTTTAGTGACTTTTGTTGTACTTGCTTTTGCTTTTTGCACTGGACAAGTTTCGTAAAAAATTCGAGTGTTATTTGTGGTTAAGGTCCTATACATGAAAAATAAATTTACTTTAATCTTTTTTATGTTCAGTAAGTTAGAAATACTTTCATAAAGTTCTAAATAATTACGCGTCAGTTGGCATATCCAAAAAAATCCATTAACCTTAAAAAAGAGCTTAAATCATAAGTTTAGTTTTTTTATTACATGAATTATGTACAAAAGTCAGTATCACAATCACGTGCAGTTTTTACAGGTATTCTGTTATAATTAATCGTTAACACCACCTAGGTATATTACTGTACTAAAACCACTCCGGTCTACCACGCAACCCCTATAAAACCATTATAAAAGGATCTAACATTGCTACGCGTCCATAAAAATGCTAGGTCGTCTTATACTGGTTTCGGATCACATTGCTGTGCCTGGTGAATTCATGAGATAAATTCTTTGAATACTGTAACTGTAGGTGATAAACAATAAATAATAATATTTATTAGAACTATTGGCGAGGCTACTACTGAACTATTGGAGGATTGGAATCAGGCGAGGCTTCGTACAAAAACTAACAACTGTTAAACTGTGAAATGAACTAATAAATAAATAAAATAAATAAATAAAATATTATTTTACATCCTCCGTAGTACCATACAACATTAATCGTAAAGAAAATTATCGATTCTCGTCTTCCATACAAAAGACATCAACGCGATGCGCCCTGTTATTTGTATAATGTTTTACTAAGAACCAGTTAGAGCCGGCGAGATGATTACCATAATGGCCTTATTATCATACGTCCTTCTATCCTGAAGCAGAATATTTTGGCGACTTTTGAGATCCTTTCGATAAATACCAGAGGGAAATAATCCAAAACGAGTCTCGCAAAAAATCCACTCCGGCGCATGTGAAGGCGACTGATGTGGCAATTCACACTTTGACAGATGAAACGACGTATATAACATTATGAGACTAAAGGTTAATGTACTCTATATTCGTGCGCTAAGGTTCAATTTTGATTGTGTAAAGAACCGTCAACTTTATAATGTGGACAGAGAAGGCTCACCAGCCAGTCATTTGAGAAAACCGCTTCAGTCAGCCCGCGTCACTTGTCGCCGTCAGACGTGCGCGTGCGCACCGCCACGATTGGCCCATTTGAAATTCGAACGTTCACCGTACGACCAATCGCGTTCGATCGTTTGATTTCTTTTCGCGACCATTCATTTTTTGCATATACAGTGTGTTCCGTTAGTGTTGTGTTCTGTAATATTTTAGTGACATTGAGAGAAATAAGAAACTGTCAACTGTGTTTCTTTATAGAACGTGTGCATATTTCTTGTTGGAAGGTCGGATGTTTTCTCACGTGTACTCCGGTAAGATTTGTCATTAATTAAGTTAATGTACCATTTGTGTATTTTTTTCTTTGGATATTTCATCGCATTCGCACAATTGTTGCTTGCAGTATCTTTTATTGTTGTAAAGATATAAACTTCACATCAGTAACGTTCTAATTTTGAATGTCGTAAACGCGACTTTGAATTAATTTGTCTTCGGTGTCTTCATTGTCAAAAGTTTGACATATTGTTATTAGCTATTAAAACGCTCTTATACTTGTCAATAACATAGAAATTTAATACTGTAATTTGATTTTTAGATTCAGTAAAATGACAATTGTCTTTTGTAATTTATTACCAGGGTTATTACTCAAAACTAGTTTAATTAACATTTTGCGGACTTTAATAATAACATTTTATCCTCATACCAAATATTATAAGCAATACCACCATGTTTTCTTCAATTAATACATACCACATTCTAAGATCCAGATTCTTTAGATAATTTTTATTGATAAATAACGCTATAAAACTTTCCACATGAATGTATAAAAATAACATTCATTTACACAAATTATCATTTATTAAGAGGTAACGCAAAGATGTTTATCTCCTTATCCCTAAGGTCATCTATACAGGTTCTTAGATAAGTAGGCCTACCATTTGCATAATTTATGGTATGCTCCATATTACCACCATATTTTGTGGGTTACCTTCTGACGTCATGGAATTTGCAATTCTTAATTCAGCTTTTAATATCGATGTTGCGTTGTGTGTGTTACATTAATCGAATCGGAAATTTAAAATTAAATTAAGAATAGATTTAAATTATGTTCTAATCGAGGTGAAACCTGTTTTCACAAACAATGAAATTTACCTATACAAATAATAATAACGCACTGCGTTCAATAGGTACTATAATACAATAGTCACTAGTACCTAATGGTCAATTTCGTTCATTTTGACAGACGTTTAGTGCCGTTCGCCACTGGAGTATTGTCAGTTGGAACACTGTGCGTTTGCGCATACTTTGACACCTCATAGTAAAAGTATTTGACGCGATGGCAAAAACGAGAACTGAAAATTGGGGACATTTCATTTTGAAATGTATTTGCGGGTCTGATATGTTTGTGGCACTGCACTGATGACAGACTGGTGTTGAAATTGTCAAATAAACATTTTCCATGCGAATATTATGAATCACACGTGTCTATTCCGAAACACTGCTAATATTCGACTGTCCCGCGGGATCCTGTTACTTTTCTGGGATATAAAGTACCTTATATACTCGGAAAGAATGTAGCTTCCTCTTTAAGAACAAACAGGACAGAAAACGCTTACGTGTCGTGACCGCAGTCCCCGCGTAGCAACCGCACAGATAACGTGCAGTCTACCCTATCGGCGCACACACGACGCGGGTGCGGCACTATGACTTGCGGTGACTATGCGGGCGCTACGCGTTTGTTTACAAATAATAAAATAAGCTTTTTGTCATTAGTATAGAAGCCATAATTGTGTAAACCAAGGCGGGTCAGTCAAGGCGAACCCCGAGCCCTCGTGCGCGAGAGCACAACCGGGACATTAACGCCAAGATGATTATAGTAACGATATGAAACGGTGTTTACGGATGTTCTGTTAATTTAATAGTATCTAGCAATACACACAACACTTAACTGTAAGGAATCCATCGATGGCAAGTCATAGGGCGGAAATAAATTACGTGGCATTATTAAAACTATGGATGGTCGACTAACATCGTTATGCTTGACGTGTCACATACACACACATACATACACACATATACACGTCCCTAACCACACAACAATGTTGTGTTACTTCCCCCATATCGTATGGCATATCATATTAACTATTCTGCAGGTGCATTGAACATCTACTGCAATAAAAACATCTGGGTACGTCATCAATATCGTAAATGAATAAATAATCATCTTCGCGTCGTTATTCCGGTTGTCCTTTCGCGTGTGAAGGCACAGGTTCTGCCTTGATCATGATCCAGGATTTGGCAGATCAGGTAATTACAGTGGAACGAATGCCACCTGACCTCTGTAACCCTGTCAACAGATTGTGTTATAGTTTCAATTCAATTCTTTCGCCCGCATGTGCAGGTTTGATGACCGTAAGAGCATCAGTGATAACTCAAAGAAAGGTCATTGGTACATTGCGGCACTGAGGATCGAATCCGGTGAATCTCGCTTGCGAGTCGGACTCGTTAGTACCTATAGTTAAATTTTGAGGTGAAGTTACATAAAAATGTAACAAAAACTGTAGGATGATACTCATTAAATAATTAGGTATATAGCAGTCATTACTAACTTGAGATGAACTTTATGCGTAGATACTTAAATGTATTCTAGTTCATAAAAAGAGAACATAACAGAAAAAGTTCGCAATCGGTTACATGTGTGAGCTAATGACCTTTTTAGTAAACAATTGTTTATTTACGTTACCTATGCTTTATTAGCGACTTCCCTGTTGGCGTTGTAAAGTTGAATAATAGCGGAACTTTGATTTACTTAAGTGTCGCGGTGTGAATAATTATTATTTATAACTTTTGCCCACGACTTCGTCCGCGTGGAAATCGTTTTAGAGCTGTTTATCTTTTTCCAACGACCATTTTAAATAACCTCCCTAATGTATGAAAACAGTACTAAGGAGAGGTCAAGCTGTATCTCTGGTTCCACACAACCGAATAAGATAAAATGTCGAATGTGAAATGATGAATGGCCTAGATTTTAAGTTGGACCCCAAACTACAAAACGGTGAAAACAGAAAACCCCATCTTAATCCATTCTCCGCCATTTCCATATTTCTTATATTTTAGTTGGTCTATTATGATTCTCCATCAGGTGTTCCAGTTTCCAAAATCAATTTTATCCTCTAATATGTTGCCCAGGATTAACAGCTTCACAACAAAATAGTTTCATTCAGATTCTGGAGATTAACGTGTACAAACAGACAGAGAATTTTTTTTTAAATTCTAATGCTTTCACTATTTCTTCATAGCCCTAAATTATTTTTTGTTAATATATTCAATGTACACTTTTTTACTGTTTTATTGATATAAATTTAGAAACTTTGCATTACAATACAATAATTTGTCAAATTCACAAAATATCCCAACTCGTTATCCCATCTCGGCACCCATGGATCCGGTCTTACGTATAGACAAGGATATTACTGTTTTGGAAATCAAGTTTTAGGATAAAAAGTACTAAACACCTAGCTGACTTGTCTATTTTTCGCGCAATTGTTCTGGTTTTTTGGTAACAAAAGCTTATCTGGTGTGTACTAAAAATTTGCATCAAGCAAGTTTCACACATTCGACGAAAAGTCGGAGCGGCGTTTACGAGCAGCTCTCACGAGCGATCATCTCGTTCGAAAGTAGTATAACTGCATTATTTGAATAATATTTTGTACTTTATAAGAAATGCGCTTTTGCCGCCTACCGTGGAATGCGCTGAGGAGTCGGGCCTACTTTCAGTGTGATCATCTTTGGTGATATCTGCTCTCACTCTAATACGTAGAGGTAAATATAATATTTAATATATTTTATGTTATGGTTTTTACGGGGTCGGCAACGCGTGGATGATACCCCTGGTATTGCAAACGTCCATAAGCTGCGGTGACTGCTTACCATCAGGCAGGCGGTAAGCTTGCGTTTGCCATCGTAGTGGTATAAAAAAATTTCCAGCTAACGGGTCACATGATCGAACGTGGTCACCGCCACCTACATCAGCAACGCCCAGCCTTATCACCAATGCGAATTCCTCGTCTAAAGAGGCCACTAACATATCCAAAATATTAAAATGCAGCACTACGGCGTCAAATTGTCAAATGATCACCGCTTGAAATGTTCTCATTTCATTGATTTCATTATTAAAAAATATTTCTCTTTTTAAGGGCGGACTGTGATTGTGTTATAAATGCAGTACCTTTTAGGTAGTCTTTTGAGTGTGATATTGTATAACAAAAATATTGAACAAGGTTATACAGACTGAGAATGGCTGAGGTGGATACTGGATAGTATCCACAAACAGAAATATAACAAACATTCCCATAGCCACAAATATTTCCATTTAAAACGAATCTTACCAAATACGATAAAAATTATTTATACACCAACTGTTACGGGAGATAAGACAAATGCATAAACTTACGTCTTCACAGCACTGGTTGGTTATACGGAAAACATTTTAGTGTATTAATGGATTTAGTTTCACTAATGCAAATAAAACTGGTTTAAATGTGATACTTTTAAGTATCAGTTCCGTTTGTGTAACTCCTATATTTATGATCTGAAACCAGTATCTTGTGATCTACATTACTTACATGGGCATAGAGCTCTTCTTTAGTTTCCCAGACCAAAGTTATGTAAGTAAATGTTTGAAGGATAAGTCACCGTGTTTAATTTGGACTATGACATTATCGTTAAGAGGTATTTTAGAGGTATCTTCAGACTTCAGAGGCGGGCTACGCATTATTAACTCCTCTGGTGTTGCTGATGTATCTAGGCCGCTGTGACCACTTTCCATCAGGTGGTCCGCTTGCCTGTTTGTCTGCAGAATAACATAAAAAAAAAGGTAGGGCCAGTTTCTTAACAACGCACCTGCGGTTCTGCATTTTTGTTGCCTGCAAACTAAATGCATGAGTCGTACTTACCATTAGATGGGTTGTCTGCTCGTTTGTCACTGCGTAGCATAAAAAACTAGCTTTTGCTTGCGATCCGCCCGCGTAATGTTTGGTTATTGCGTTTCGGGCGAAAATGGGTAGGTGTGCATGTGATAATGTGCATGGGCAGCGGTGACCACTTTCCATGGCAACGGAGACCACTTTCCATCAGATGACCCGCTTGCTTGTTTGTCTACCGATTGACATACAAAAAATAAGTGTGTAATGAATAGGTACCTTTAGGAGTCATCCCCGCGGTAACCACATTGAATTTCGGGATAAATTGTAGCTTAGGTATGTGATATTCTGCCATATAAGCTACCACACTGCGGAATTTCATTAAAATCCTTTCGTTCCATGGTGGCGTAAAAAAACATCGATTTTTGCAGGATGTGGTTAGTTGGCATATGTACCTACTTGATAAGCAGATATTAACATTACGAATCTGGAAAAAATTGCTCGTAGAACCATAGACTTACGCGTATGTAGAACCGTTATTTCAATAAATCCTCATGCATAATTTCGATCGTTGTAATCTTAATCTAATAAGAAGGTGAGATGACACCTAATCTAAAAAATGTTTACTTCACCTGGAATCTTGTTTCACCATTCACATCGCTTGTCTTTCTGTTAAAATCCTTATTTTGACATCCTACATCTATACACTGGCGACAAACCCCGCGTCAATACAGCTATTAAAAGGTTCTATAAACACGTACCTAGTGTGAAATATAGCTTCACGGCCACAGGTGAGGTCTGTCTATGCATAAACAATGATGCCGAGTTCATCAACACGTTTAGCAACGTTGTTAACACTGGCATGAGAGTCTCTGTTGTTCTCCGACGACAAAGCGGCACTCGTTTGTGCCTTGAGGAGTTGAAGGGTTTAACTGCACGTTTTAGGGCCGATTTTTCAATCTCCAGGTAAGACATCAGACTGATAAGTTAATTGCATAAAAATTGCATTCATTCATTCTTTATAAGCAGAGAAATAGTTCGTTTTAATTTGGTAGTTCAGTACTATAACGGGCAGACAAAAGTTTATTTAGATTATTAGCTGAATTGTGGAGATTCAGATTAGAGACTTAATAGATGAGGGTGTGCAGCAGGGATGTAATGGAAGTGGTTTTATCGGAACCGGAATCGGAATCGGAGTTAAATTTGGATTATCGGTATATGATTTTTATTTTTTTATTATTAGGCTAGCCAGGCATTTGACCGCCATCTCACCTGGTGGTAAGTGACAATGCGGCCAAAGATAGAGCATGCCAGTCTAGGAACAACCTATTCAGTCTAGCCTTGAAGGCGTCCAGACTATTAGGGAACACACTCGGAGGTAACGCATTCCATTCCTTAGTCGTACCCATTATAAAGGCTAAAGCGGCTCGTGTGAATAGCTGGAAGGTCCACAACATAAGGATGAAGCGTTCGCAGTCGGAATCGGAAGTAGAAGAGAGATAAAGAAACTAAAGTGAAAGAGTTAATGAATCGACAGGACGCCTGGGGACCCATGGAGTGGGAGTATAAACTTGTTCTATACCGCACGCCACCGCCGCCCGTTGCGCTTTGAATCTTTGATCGACGATTTCAATTTCCGATTGAATAGTATCGGAACCGAAGTCGGAACCGGAAGTGTGATTTCAATCGGAAGTTCCGATATATCATGATTTCATGTAAACTTTAGTAGATGGTCAACTTCGAATGTGTTTCCTGACAGTAGGTATTACGTATAGGTCATTGGAGACTAGTACTTATTTCCTTCTATTAACCCGATGTTCAGAGATTCTAGAGGGATAGGAAACACAAATAAATAGCTACTTAACCAAATCTATACATAGTATAAAACAAAGTCGTTTCCCGCCGCCTGTATCTATGTACGCTTAGATCTTTATTTATTTATTCGTAGGGCATATTAATATGAAAATAAAGACATATATTAGGTACAATTAAATATATTTTACAAGACTTGAGCCACATAATAGGTTCGTCACTTAGGCCGATCAGGTCATCGGGCGAAGCACCGGTGTATCGGGTTAAAGGACACTCGGAGATAATGCGCTGGATGTCCTGCACAGCGGCACCACAAGAACAAATCTAGGTGTAGGATAGATGTAGGGTAGGATACGAATAGGACGCCACGAGAACGAAGTCGCACCGGGCCCGAAAGTATTTAAATATTAAAACCCGTAATCCGAATGCAACAGAACTCAGGTACCTACGCTTATATTACAAGATTTTTGATACTTCGTTATTTAGTTATATAAAGTAATTATAGTGCAGTTTTATCAAACGGCTGCATAATAAAACTGCCCTCGCACACACTACTTAAACTTTACGTAATTAAACATAATTGTGCTATTTCTTACATGGCGTGAGGCGGGTTTCATTGCTAACGTAATTTATAAAAGGTATCAACAAATCGCGGACTCTGGGTTCTACCTTTAAAGGCATGGGAACAAAAAGGTCAAACAAGAGCAAGATATATTAACGAGCGGGAAAGAATTTCGCCTTAAGACCCTTTCTAGGCTTTGATGCATTTGTAACGTCGGTGGCCGAGTGGTTAAGGTATCTGACTCGTAAGCGAGAGGTACCGGGTTCGAATCCGATTGCGGCCATGTATTAATGACACTTTTCTGAGTTATGTGCATTAGTTGAATGCTAACCGATGCTTTTACGGTGAGGGAAAACATCGTAATGAAACCTGCACATTCAGGCGAGATTCCCCTGGTAGTAAGGTCACGGAGGTCAGAGGCTTCACTGTAATAATCTAATCAGCCGAAATCCTGGATCATGGTCAAGGCGGACCCTGGACCCTCATGCGCAAGAGCACAACCGGGACATTAACGCCAAGATGATGATGATTATTATTTTTTATACGTATTAACCAATATTTTTCAAAAATTTGGAATATATTTGTAAAGTTTCATGGCCAAATCAACAAGAAGTTGTTAAATCGTCTAAATGTTTAAATCATGTAGGTCAGGTAACTGCTTCAAAAAGCCAAAAGCAAGAGAATCGTCTCCACTTGGGTTTTTAACACTATTCACATTCGGATGTTAGTTTACATAATTCAATAGTTGCATCGTAAAATACCTATTGATCAGGTTATTTAAATACTCTTGTACAGTTGACTTTCGACTGTATCTCAATGTACTAAGAATCAAGATTACAAATACTATCGCGATAATATGAGCAGCAAGAATTTAACACCTCAATGTTTTATTGCTTTCAAATCATTTGTAAGTTGGACAGAGACGAATGACACAATCTCTCTCGCTTCACGAGGCCAATTATCCAGTTTGCACATCTGAAGAGTACGGTACAAAGATGGTGGTTCAGCACCAAATAAGAAATACGGATAAAGAAGTACAGGTCGAAAATGGCCACATTAGAGTTTCATAATATGATTCATATCAGAGTGCCTCAAATTTATCTGATCCGGTTCCAATACTGGAATTAGGTGACGCCATTTTGAATTGTCATTTCAATGTTAACAACTGCGAAGCTGCAAATAAGTTTGGGACAAATTAATATGAAACATATTATGAAACGCTAAGGTACCTTTTTAGACCATAGGTCTAAGTTTTTGTTGTTGACCAGAACACTATATTATTTATTTTCATTTATTTAATAAATTTATCTTTGGCCACCAATATATACTACATATTTCTATACCGTACCCTGCGGTACACCTTTTTTCAACTATCAAAACTACAGAACGACACAATAACTAACAGAGTTGTTTATCTCTTTTTTTGCTCGCATTAACACTCTTTAGAATTAAAGTGCAAGTCACATTTTATAACTAAACTCTTTTCTGGATTAAGTTTCACAAATCACGAACCTCAAAGAGCCGCTGTGGTGCCAGAACTGGCCAGAACCTGTTTGGCGAGTACAAAACCAGGAGGACAATTTCAAGGACATAGGGTCAACAAGGGAGGTATAACAACAGGGGAAAACACAATTGAAATCTCTTAGCCGTAGCTACTTTGTACCTAATTTCGGTTTTTGTGGTATAGCCCATCTGTGGTAAATTGGTTTTCTATTAGTTTGCCCATAATACATGTAATTATATAAGTAGGTACGTACAACAATCTCACGTTGTAAACATTGTGTTCAAGTTGTAAATTTTGTTTTATTACTTGAATTTAATGATGTAGCCAGTGCAATTATTATGGGCATGAGGCAATGCACCTGCAGTTCGACAATTTTATTACTTGCAACTTGCTTGAATTAGTTGAAAATGCTATGGGCATCCGAGTGCTTACAAATACAGCTGATATATAAACCATCAACTTTAAGTGGTTCGGATGTTTCGTCTGGATAGGAAATATAGTACTATCAAAATTTGTTCGTTTTCTTTCAGACAGCTAATATCCCCTTCTTTTAGCAAACTGATTTTTCTTAATGATGAAACAAAGAACCTGTATGTAACTGTAGTTGCAAAGGAAAATCTTGAAGTGGCAATGCAGTTTATGCTCTTGTACTGTGAAGTGGCTACCTCGTGCAGTGTTTGTTTTCTCTGTTCTTATTGGCTATACTCCTATTGTGATGGTTCATTGCTGAGATTGTATCCATCAGAGGGCGGTTCTAGACTTTTTGAGATTCTAGATTACTACTTACTTACTTACTGCGCTGACTCAGCGACACAAAGTGGATCTTGGCCTCCGATAAAAGAGATCCACACCTTTTCCTACATTATGTTGAGTCTAATGTCGAAAGGATCGATTAATTGACTAATTTCATCTCACGACCTGACGAGCCTGACACGGTCCGAAACATCAAGTCGCTCTTCGATTGTTCGTAAAAAAGTATCAATTTCGGCCCTCCCATCCATCGTTGTCATGCATGTTACAGCTTTAAACAGCCATTATGGGTTGTTACGGCTGTACGTCCCGACAATGTCGCAAACGACGCGTGAATACTACGAAATTTTCACCGGTCTCGGTTGATTACACGGCTTTGTTGTGTTTCGACGCTTACCTGCATTAGAGAGGAGGAATTCCGAAATTTTGGACCGAGCCAAGGACTTGCATCGCGGTAATGACGTTATCATTAACAGCGACTTCTGTTAGGATTTTGACACGCTTGCTGCACGGCTATATAGATATGTTGTCGCACGCAATAAGCAAGAAAAGGCGCTACATAGACACTGCTATAGTTATTAATTACTATCTCTTTCATCTTAGTATTGACGGAAGGAAACAAACGCACTCTCGCAGGCACACTTGTGCCAGCCGTGGTGGACGGGTTGGAGAATCAAAATTACGAGAAATATATTCTCAACATCAATGGTTCTCATTGCACGACGTTTTAGATTTTCACAATTTGTTAACAACTCACAGATTAAATACACTACCTAGATTTATTCTCTATTATTAATAAAATACCAATAGGATCATATGGAGAATTTAAATATTTAATTTTTGAGATTCTTCATATTACAAGGTGGAACTAAGCTAACAAAAGTTTAGCACGAAGGCAATTTTTGTAACTTTCCGAATACAAATAAAATGGGTAAAACACCAGCTTCCATTTTTTATTAAAAATTTATTTTTTTTGTGTACGAAAAACAAAATCGCATTATATTCTACAATAATATCTCGCTAATAAGTTGGTTATAGCCACTCAATTGTATATTTTTCAATCAAGGTAAGAATACAAAGCCACGCGAAACATTAGAATCAATCAGCCAATCAATCAAACGTCATCGATGATTACATTATTGCCTACGAGATCTGTTGGCTTCGTGTTTTAATATGAGGTAGAACTATGAAAGAATTCCGATTAATCATGCTTACAGAACTCTTCCAAGTCGAAGATATAGCTGCAGTCGACGAACGATTTAAATTCTTGCTGCTATCGACAGAAGGGTCTAAATGGTTTGGGATTATGCTGCAATTACTTCATTCATGGTCGAAGTGAAATAAATTGTGTATTGAAAAATTAAATTTGACTCGTTGCAGTATTCTGCCAATATTGAGAAGTCCGTCTGCAGTACCACCTTCTCTCTGTATGTTACCTACAGTGGCGGAGAGCGGAAGATTTATTTATTTATTTTTTGCATGCTGATGCAATAAATTTAGTTCTTTCATTCATTCACAACTCACAATGTTCTTCACAATGAGAATGCAGACGTGGTTCCTTTTTTTCGTTATATTAGGTAAATTTTATGTAAAATGTACCTGGTATTTCCTTCAAGTAGGTTATAGGGTGATATTATAACCTCCTAATAACTGGCACGTTACTGTAGGACGTTGTCGGATGAGAATAATAATTTGAAAGAAAAAATCATAAGTCTTATGGAACTGTTTATGATAATAGGTTTTCTTTAAAATAAGGTATTCTTGTCAAGGGAAAAAAATATTGGTCCATCCATTCCATGACTAATAATATTTTATGTTTCGATAAATTATCAAAACACTGATTCTCCACTCATAAATATTTTTACGTATAAGCCGACATATGTTTACGTATACGTAATACGGCAGCAAGACCGATTATAAATACAAATAGTTGAACAAAGCCATTGTAATACGAGCAGGAGCTGACCGTGGGAGCTGCGCCGGCGCAGGTCACCAACCTTAGCCTTCAGGACTTTCTTTTGGTCCTTCGAGCCGGTATAAATAACCAGTTTAAACTGGAATATTGTGCGATTTGCTTTTGTTTCTCAAAGTTCGTGAGCTACTTTGTTGCACTAGGTGAGGAATATTGTCTTAACTTCGATGTAAAGAGATATATAATAACATAGCAAATAGTGTAGATAATATTAATCAAGATAAGATATAAAGGAAAGCTTGGACAAATTCACGCAAAGCCATCTAGCCCCGAAGTAAGCAAAGCTTGTGTTATGGGTGTTAGATAACTGATATACTACTAACAATATTTTTAATTTCTTATAACTACATACTTATTATACATACTACACCCAGACCCGTAACAGAAATTAAAATACATAATTTCCAAGATTTGCTCGCCCGCGAATCCAACCCGGGACCTCTGCGTGGCAGACCAGCCAATTAACCACTCAGGTAATCGCGCATGCGCAATTTGCGTTTTAAATACAGTAAATCGTAATTGTGTATTAAATACTTTTTTACAGGTGAAAAAAAAAACAATTTTTTTAAAGAAAGCAATGGCTTCTAAAATGGGCCGCAGCAAATACTCCCTCCCACGCTAAACTTTTGCAGATAGGTAGTAAACATCGATAACAATAATAACATCTTCGCCAAACGTAAAACTCGAACTAGAAAGCCGGTCACATTACAGTTATATACTCGCTGAGAGACGACCAATAACGAATTCTAAGAATATCTTAAAAGAGAAATGTCGGAGCATCGATTGTGATGTATCGATAGATTATGCTCGTCACCTGATAACCCACGTATGGCGGTGATGAAGATTGTAGACGATGTTGATAGTAGGCCTAGGATCTATTCAAAGATACATTGATTCCATAGATTTAGATTTTAGATTTAGATAATAATATTATATTGATCATCACATATTTATAAAAGATATAGTCAAAATAATACAAAATTTTATAAAAATTTACACATTGGTAAAATTGATCTAAAAATAATATAAATGTCAAAAATAAATTAATAATCCAAAGTTTTATATAAAAAATAAAGATAAGAATTTTCTCCAACGTCACATTAAAAAGTTACCCAGGATGTAAAATATTCGATAAAATATATCACAATAAGTATTTTCTGACGAACTGAGTGGTTCAGTGGTTAAAACGGTCTGCCACGCAGAGGTCCCGCAATTGAAATGATGAATTTTAATTTCTGTTACGGGTCTAACGGGTGTTACGACACCCAGGTGTTATATGTATAATAGGTAAGTATGTATTTAAAACTATATAAGTAGTTTATCAGTTTTCAAGCACCCTTAACACAAGCTTTGATTAGCGCGGTGTGAATTTACCAAGCATTTTATTATTGTTTTAGTAAATGTTCATCGTATGTTGGCTAGTTTTATCGCATTAATCTATTGTGTAAAAGCACACCTGTGAAATACGAGATGTATCGCAGAAAACATGAACTTATTTCAATAAGTAAGTGTTCGTCGACTGCTGACAGAGTATTTTGCTCTTGCTTGCTTACGTTCAGCATTTAAGTTATTACCAAAGCATTTTTAATCTATCTTAATGATCAAAGTCCATATTCAACTTTTAAATATCTTCATGGACCAACAGTGTAGGGCTCTTCGTAATTTATTCGTAACAAGCGACTCGCCCCGGCTTCGCTGGGTTTTCTTAGTTCTTTTCTACAAATAATATGCATGTAATATACATAAGTATCTTCCGAAAAAAAATATCTAACTGATGGTGAACACAGCTTCAAATCAGTTGCGTGTTTTAGCCGTAGTTAGCGGATAAACAGACAGACAGACGCCAAAAGCGACTTTATTTTAAACTATATACGAATGGCCGTGTGGTGTCCGGCAGAGTAGAATAGCACCAGACCCCTTACACTCGTGGGTGTCGTACAAGACGACTAATGTTTAGAGGCAAAAGATCCAATCCAACCCAACTCCAACCCTCCGTTCAAGCATCGAGATTATGGCAGTAACCTCTCCTTTCGTGGGAGAGCCCTTTAGTTCTGCAGTGGACTGTTATGGGCAAGTTATAGGTGTCTGTCGATGTGCGTGAACATAATTTTTTTTATAGCAAACTTCGGTCGTGGTCAAAGTGGAAGGTAAAAGTAAAGAGTGGAAAATTTTAATTCGCGCAGGCGATCAAGCGCGTGGCATCCAAATGAGGCAATACTAAAATCCGTCCCGCATTCGACAAACACGTCACGTAAACAAACTTGGAAATGACAAATGTACCACTTTCACTAGAACTGAGCTCGGGCAATAAATAAAAGAAAAGTCGCAGCTTGACGGACCGTGACGCTTCTGGTTGAGGCTAGATGCAGTCGCTATTCATACTGGGTTTATGATAGATGCTAAAGTTTGGTTGTTTTCCTTTGAGAAAAGTTTATTAATAGACAACAGAAGGATAAAAAAATCATAATCTTTGCGTTTATGTCCTGGTTCTGTTCTGGCCCGTGGTCCGCCTTGACCATGATCCAGGATTTGGCAGATCATGTAATTATACCAGATTGGATCATGGTTACACTGAATGTGCAAGTTCATTACGATGATTTCTGTCACCGCAAGATCGTCGGTTAGTATTCAACTAATGTACACAACTCAGAAAAGAGTCAATGGTACACGGCCCGGTACCTCTCGCTTACAAGTCGGACACCCTAACTGCCCGGCCATCGACGCTCCAACACATTACACAACGACGGATTAACATCGGTACAGAAACATTCTAAGGTTTCACGGTGGCGATTCGCACTATGCGTGGGGCAAAATGAACGAATAGCTAAAGGAGCGAGCAAAATTGACCAATCATAGAGACGTATTGAACGCAGAGCGTTTACTTTGCAAAGAAGAGCAGACTAGTTATGTGAGAAAGCCTAGTAACGTTACTTAGAGAACATTACTTTGTGAATACAAGTAAAAACCTTGTGTCAGGGGGTTTAAAAAATGCTTACTGGTCAAACAAACATTACACAAAACTGAGCTCGTCGTATTGCATACAGTCCTTGGGTAACCTTATACCTTCTTGTTCTTCTGAACCAATTTAGTACGACACCGGTTAAATTTTTCCCCTATGTCAGCCACTGTAATCAAGCAAACCGGTACCTAAACCTAGAAACTGTATCGCTGCATCATCAACGTCATCATCATCACAGCCCATATTAGTCCACTGCAGGACTTGGGGCCTCTCTCATGAAAGAGAAGGTAATTAACTCCACGCTTGGCAGGGTTCACGGCTCCACGGGTTGCAGTTCGCTGCGTTATAAATAAAACAATGGAAAATGCTACTATTCATTTTAAGTTTTGTCTCGAAAACATTAGTCGCCTTGTACTACACCCACGAATGTAAGCGGTTGGTGCTATTCTACTCTGCCGGACACTACACGGCCTATCGCTAACACACCTGAATCAATCTATTTTACAAGTAAAAATATAGTTAAATCGATGCGGTAGATGTGTTTTAATTTGTTTTTTATAGTGTGCGGCAGACAACTAGACCTGAGTTGGTGTGATGGTGGAATTGTGCTAAACACACCAGATTGAAAAGTTCCTCAGAACATTCCCTACTATACAGATGGTAAAACACACATGGGAGCTAAGTCCCTTTCAATATTACATAAGAAATACAAAACAACTCATTTCACCTGTAAAATTACGCCAATGACCTTAAGCGCTCACTTGCGGTAGGTAAAACCGGTATGATAATTGAAAATCAGTTTCAAAAGATCACTCGTCGATGTGTTGAGATGAAAGTTCATGGAACAGACCATTGAGCCGTTCGGTTCCATACGTTTCACCGGATTCCGATTTCGAAAACGTAATTGCAACGATCAGATTTGGAGATTTGCAAGATTCTTAGTCATCACTTAGTCGGCTGTTAGTCAGAGTTAGCTGTAATAGAGTACGACGATGAATTGAAAGAAACGAAGAATCTGAAAGCAGCGTTTGTATGACATAACTTCCGTATAGGACATCTAGATAGATGAGATAATAATAACGGAGATGCTTAAACGTGTATTTACCAAATTTTTGTGTTTTGCACAATGATTTGTGTAGATTTCTTTCATTGTTTTTATAGTCTAAACAAAAAAGTAAATTACAAAAAAAAGCAAAGGCTAGCTTATCCCACAACGGGATATCTTCAAGCTAACCTTAGACAAGCCGAAAGGAGCTTAAGCGAGCTGAGGAGGTAATAACGAGTAGTTACCTTACTTAAAAAGTATTATTCTATTATTACGCTTATTGAAGATGAATTTTATTTTTAAGTCAATGACCTAGTGGTTATTAAACCTACATCTAATAAAATAATACGCAATAAATGCAGCATCGAAGCACTTAACATGAAATTTATATTATACTTGACATTAATTACTAACTGCACAACCGTACAATTCCTTCTGCATTACCTTCTCCAATGGGCAGTTTGCACATTAATATTTAATGAATAAAGTAAAATATCTAGAGAGCTGGTTTTGTGTTGGCTTCACGATAAAGATGAAAGCTAGTTAAGGGGTACGAGACCGTACACTCATTCACTGCAGGTCATTCACCAGCGGTGTTGACGTTGGATTGGTTACGCAGATCTGCTGAATGTTTTCTGAAGCAAAGTTTCATGAAGAATAATATATTAATGTAATATGCTTGGACAAATTCACACAGTGCCATCTAGCCCAAAATAAGCAAAGCTTGTGTTGTGGGTGTTAAATAACTAAAAAAAATTAATAAGTACATACTACACCCAGACCCGTAACAGAAATTAGAATTCATCATTTCAATTTTCGCTCGGCCGGAAATCGAACCCGGGACCTCTGCGTGGCGACCGGCATATTAACCAACTGAACCATTCCGGTCGTCAAATTCTTTTCCTCCTCCTCCTTTAAACCTTTTAGACAGTTGAAGAGAAGCTCCAGAACTATAATTATTTATAACAAAAGGAAAGTAGTATCAAAAACTGATCTAAAACAAGTTGTTGTGAATTTGTTTTTTTTTGTATTGCCTAGGAAGGCACACGGACGGACAGTCCACCTGATGGAAAGCGGCCACCGTCATCCAGGACATCTGCAACCTCAAGGGAGCTGATGCGGTGCCGGCCTTTGAGGTGTAGACATGCCTGTACTATCACACACTGTAACATAGGTTTAATTACATACCTAGCGAATTTGTTTAACACAACGAATAATATTAGTTATTATCGGAGACAAATGAATTAGTAATTCATATTACTAGCGTTATTTAAATACATTAAAAGAATTATTTACAATATTTCCATCATACAAAAATATTGTAACAAATATATACCTATGCACATAAAAATACACAAAAACTAAACTTAATTAAAGATAAAAAAAATTCCCAAGTTTAGTTGTTATTGGTTTGTAAACAACTTCAACTGTTTTTTGCACCAATCAATACATTCGTTCAATGCAATAAAGCTCCCAACATCCTTCACATCACTTCCTTGCACATTCGTAACATTTTAAAAAGCTTATTATTACCATAGAAAAACAAAGCGTTATTTCTACGTACATACATACATAACTTCACACGACTTGTGTGTCGGCCTTGACGGTTCGTGAGTCTGTTGTGATAGACAGACAGACTGACAGCGTGATTATTCGCGTGATATACTCTAAAGGCGGTGAGGCACCTCAAAGTAACAATGTTCATACTGGGATTTGTTTCAACTTGTTTAATACCATGTTTTCCGCAGGCGATGACTGGTTAACAGTTTATGTTGTATCTACTATTTTGAATAATAATTAAAAGCGAGAAGTATGGTGTTATACTTTGTGTATTGAAAAAAAACATAACTTATATACAATACAGAACAGTTGTTGTTTATCCTTAGTGTTACCACTATGAGCACCTCCAAATAGATTAAATCCATTTATTTTCTACTGATTGGAAAGTGCTTAATAAATGGCCACACCGATCAGAAATGTCAAGTTTGACAGTTTATTGTTTAGTTATGAAATAATTGAGAAGATTCAAGATTTCATCGATTTAAATGCAGCAGTAAATCAATTGCAAGTATCGGACCAGCTGTTAAAATATTACAATTCATCGTCAAATATCAGTGAAGTTATTTCTTAAGGTTTGTCGTATTTTTATTACACTAACACTACATTGTCCTCCTCTATTATCATCGTATTATATTTTATATAGGTATTGCTAAATCCAAACCAAGCGGTTTGGCGTGAAAACGTAATGACAACAGATGGATAGACAGAGCCATTTTTGAATTTACTATATTTGTTTAGCGCCTTTTACCGTAGAGTAATTTATTTATTGTAACATCCTCCACTCTAATATGGAGGAGGTCTAAGTCCAGCAGTGGACTTTGATTCATTGATTACAATGATGTTAATACCAAAAATTAAGTACCATCTGCTTGAAGGTCTTCGCGTGTGTGTATCAAAATGTCGAGGTCCTCTACCTATACCTACCTATAGGTCCTCTACTAATATCCGCTATCACGCTACTTTTTATCCCGGTAAAATAATAAGGTTCTTCGGGCAAGTTGAATCTTTAGAGAATGCCTACTCAATACAAAATAAATTAATTTACCTATTAATTCGACTGTTGCTATAGTTACGACTCAATATTGCGTGTCCACGGCCTCGGTTCTTACATACAACACGTAATGAAGAGCATAAAGGGCCTCGCATCTAATTATCAAACTTGTGAGGAGTATATTAGACCTAGCCAGCATCATTTGGAGAATTAATACTGTTAACACGCATGCCGTGAACTGTTGTGTAACCGCACTCTCGATTCCTACTCGATTTTCGGTGAAAGTCCAATATCGATATGTTACGAGATCGAATCGTATGCATTGGGCATTGACACGCAAGGTTTTCCAACAATCCTAGCTCTTTTAAACTTGGTGTGGTGCCTTTTAATGCGTATAGCGTAAGGTTATCGACCTATAAGACAATTGATTGCCCTTTATGGTTCATAAAATTACTTTCACTTAACAATATGAAGTTTCCGAGATTTCGGATGGATCTGTTGTATAAGTTTGAGCAATTCACGTCGCAATAAAGGTGATGGAATTTTTTTCCTTGTTAAAAATTGGCTTCTTAATAGCCACTTGTGTTTAAACAAGATAAGAAGTAGGTAAAGTAAAATATACGACCAAAAATGCTTTTTTGTCCAGCTGTTACAGTAAGGCAATTACTGTCAGATAGGTTTTTATGCACCTACATATACATATATAATACATAGGTAGTTAATATGAAGTAATAAGCCGGAACTGTTTCGAATCAGCATAATAAATATTATTAAAAATTAAATATATGCATGGTCTAATTGGTTAGACGTTATAGACTTTTTGTAACAACAATAAACATCAGCTGTTCCAATAAAATATCGAATTTCTTTTTGCACAACTTAATTCTCGTGGGAAAATGCTCTTGTGATCTTGTTGAAAGTTTCTCTGACTATTATATTTTATACTTACACCTATATAGTTATTTTCTTTTTGCATATAAAGTGATTATTTTTTACTGAAATAGTACAGTCAGTAGGGGAGCGTCGATGGCCGAGCAGTTTAGTATCCGACTCATAAGGTTCGAATACCGCTGCAGCCATGTACCAATTACTTGAATTCTAACCGTTGTTTTTACTGTGAGGGAAAACATCGTGATGAAATCTGCAAATTCAGGCAACTGTATTTGTAACCATTATCCAATCTGGTCAGGTCAACCTGGTAGCAGGGTCACGGAGGTCAGATGGTAGTCGATCCATTGTAATTCGCCAAATCCCCCACCCCCCTCCGGGCCCTCGTGCTCGAGAGTACAACCGGGACATTAACGCCAAAATATGTTTTTTTTAATAGTACAGTCAGCTGCAGGGGCACTGACCAGGTTACCATACATTTAATGTATGCTAGAGGGGTCCATTCACTTTGTAGCTGACTGTATCTACTTACCTACCGATTTAATTTAATTCATTAGTGTATATTACGCAGTTCACTAAAACTTAGTGGGCTATATAATCTCATCACAAACCACAAGACTCAGTATCCAAAACTAACAACCAACCTTATTTCACAATAATAATATTATGGTTTACCCTATAGTAAGTGTCCTCCTTTAAAAAGTACCTATAGCTATCTTTTTTGACTTACGGTTAGGCCGGAAACGACAGCTACCTGCGCCCGCGCATAATAACTAACCACCGTTCCCTACTCCATAACAAATTGTTATAGGATACTGGCAGCTTAGAAAAAAAAGATTAATAAGTAGTAGGGACTCCTCACTCAGCCATGTGTGAAGGACCTTTTTGGTTTGTAAGGATAGAAATAACGAAAGTATTATTGATCATCCTACCTAATATTACATTTTTAAAGTACAAGTATATTCCTAATTGATCTAAGGAAATAATTGTAAGTTTTATGGACGAGTCGTTTACGACACTTCAATTTAAAAAAGTGGTAGATATGAATCAGTGTTACATACTGATAGTTTTACAAAGTGTTCCACGTGACACAGGTCAACTATAGAGGGTGACCATAAAATAAACCACAACAATCCGCAAACCGCAGTTAAAAGCATCCGTTGACCGAGTTGGTACCACTGGTACCACCAACGACGCTTGCCACAATAGACCAGGTCAACTACCATCCCATAAGGCGAGTAAAGCCTAACCCAATGCAGCCAGTCCTAATCCACAGCTAACACAAGAGAAACCACCTCGCGACCATAATTCTTAACACAAATTGTGCGCAGGCGCAGTTGAAAGTATCCGTTGACAAGTGTACCGCATTAACCGCCGACTCACGCGCAGGCTTTCGTCGACACTGACCGACTTGCTATGGTGGGGCTGCGGGAAAGGAGACAGTGGGAGCGGAAGCAGGAGCGGGAGCGGAAGCGTTAGAGCGACTGCGGTTGACGCGCGGGCTTTCAACTCTGACAGACTTGTTATGGTGGTTCTGATGCTCTAGAGACAGCGGGAGCGTAGCGGTCAAGAGTGCGACTGTAGTCAAGTCAAAGCTGGATTCGTGAACAAATGGAGTTGTATACCAGCAACAGTATTAGGAAAACTTAAGGCCTTGCCACACACAAAGCTCGGCGCGAGCGCGGTGCGATAGTTGCTAAGCAACTATAGCGCGGTGCGAGCGCGGCGTGATAGTTGCCTAGCAACTATCGCACCGCGCTCGCGCCGAGCTTTGTGTGTGGCAAGGCCTTTATTCTTCCTTAAGCAAAAACACTATTTTAAATACGAGTACATGTTTATACATGTAACTACCTTATTTATTTGTTGGTTCTAGAGTAAAACTTCATTATTCACCGGAATATTATGGAATAGGTAGCCATAACAAACTACTTACTAGACTAGAATATAAAAAGTTATGAAACTTATTTGTATGCGATGTAGTGACTTCAATAATAATAAGCATAAAATCCTGCACATTACCTTGCTATATTTCTTTGTACTTTCAGTACTGTATTCTTAGGATAATTGATAATCAAATATTTTACTACTATCTCACCTGTCACGGTGTCCTACAGACTCATAAATGTATTGGTTAATCGTAACACTGTAACTAAAATACTACATTCGCTCCGCCCATAGCTTGCACCACCCGCCAATTAAACAATGCCAGGTGGGCACACCCTTATGCAAGAGATAATGCTCTTAAAGTATTTCGGGGAACGCTCTGAGTCAATAGATAGCATTTCGATTCGAGATGCCTCCGATGCAGGTAGTAAGGTCGAGTGTACATTACGGCTAGCACAAGTTTTTCTTTTATACCACTAAGGTGGCAAACAAGCTTACGGCCTGCCTGATCGTAACCAGTGTGCTCATGCGCGCGATAAGCGAGAAAAGGCGCGACGTAGATACTGCTATCTCTCTATATATCTCTTAGTATTGAGAGAAGGAAACAAAGGCTCTTTCGTGGCGCGGGCTATGTCGCGGGCGCACTTGTGCTAGTGGTCTCTAGCGGCCGTGTGGTGTCCGGCAGAATAGAATAGCACCAAGCCCTTATACTCGTGAGTGTCGTACAAGGCGACTAATGATTTCAAGGCAAAAGCTCTAGACTCTTCGTAGACATGATAATGGGCAGAGGCGTTTCCCATTTTTTTTTAGGATACTGCGATCTCCAACCCGCTTGCCAAGCGTGAAGATAATGGTAATAATCTCCATTGGCGTATCTAAGGCTATTTTCCAGGGGGGGCTTGGCCCCTGAGGTGGCCGATGAAGCCAAGTCGATCGATAATGTACAGTCAGGGAACACGAATCAGCCTGATTAAATCGGCACATTCTGGGGTAGGCACGGCCCACCCGGCCCCCCCTCTTTCTACGCCTATGATAATCTCCCTTCGCGTGGGAGTCCCTAAGTCCTGCAGTGGACTGTTATGGGTTGCAATGATGATGATGATTATCTAACGAGTGGCGAGCTCGTTGCGGTGCTGAAGTTCGACTAGACTCACATTTTAAGTTGAACAATCTCGGGAGCCGATGGTTTAATATAGATATGGCCTATGGCCTTGCATATTTTTAATCTTAAATTTATATGTAAGTAAGTGACGTGAGTGAAGTGCCAAATAGATTGGCGATAGCGGACGTTGACCTCTCGGTTAGAACTAATTTGTAAATGGTCACAGCCTTTGTTATATTGAACAATCGTATTTAAAATTTTTGATTTAAATAATCAAAGTAAGAAGAACAGTTTTTAATATTTTCATATAATGGTCATGAAATAGTGTCTGCAGAAAAAATAAAAGTTCATTGACCCCCATCTGTCATTATCTACTCGTCCTAACTGCTAGTACAAAGTTAGTCAGTAATTAACTAAAACGGTTCTTTTTCAAATAAGTTACTTACATAAATTTCAACTGCTTCCAGTCACCACGTTCTCTTTGCTGTAGGCCTGCTGGAAGAAATTTCTTATTAGAAATAAGTAGTGCCTTTTCTGTCATGTATATTTTTGCCATATCTTTGTTACAATTTTTGTGTGCATTAAACCATTAATTAAATAAATACTTAAACCCCTCCCTAGTATTACAAACTATAGCTATCAGTAAGCCGTAAGCTGTGGTATAAAACGTTAGTGGTATAAAAATTATTCTTAACGAATCGAATAAGTACCCACCTAGAAGTTTAGGAACGTAATTTTCAACACATTCTTCGAAGGCAATTAATATTCGTCAAGTGCGTCAACAGTGTCTAACCTCATGTTTAAATCGTTTTGCATCAAGTTGTAAATAGGACCTTGACATGGCGGTTAAGGCATAAAGGGTCGCGATGTTGCCACATAATTGTGTACAATTTATACCTTGTATACTATAGGCATATGCTTGGGCAACTTTGTAGAAATACCATTAGGTAATGCTCCTTCAGGTTGCAAGCATGCTTATCAAAATTATTAGACATTACGTAGGGTAGCTATGATTAAAACAATCACAAGAAATAGATACATTAACAATGAATTAGGTACATACACACATATATACACACGCCAGGCAGAGACTATCGAGTCCCACACCTCTCTCGCCTCTTCCACATTCATACATCTTCTCATACATTTACGCCGGTTGAGTGTACTCCTGACCTGCCTTTTTTGGAACACATATTTTATCTGATCAGTATATGTCCTTCTCGGGGGCCCTCTACCGACCCTCCCATTCACATTCGCACGATATATACCTTTCGTAACCCATAATAATGCATAAGTAGTTGATTTATAATGAAAAATCAAATATTTAATACTACTAACAGACAAACGAGCAGATATGAGCTTGATGGAATGCGACAACCCACAACGATTCATATTTTGATGCTGAACCACTGCTGCGACGTCACTGTAAGGACTGACGTGATTGAATACACCTCCTTACCCTTCGAACCAGAACATAACATAAATATGCTGTAGTAATGGAACGTACTTTTCTGGTTCAGCCACCACCTAATCACGAGTTTTGTTTAGTTACTTTTCCAGCATTAGGTGAAGAAATTATCATGATATCTCTTAAACGAGAGAAGTTATATGCGCTAGAACACTGATCCTGGCATGTCTGATGACGTCGTTTGGCACCCGGGTAAACCTTACGTAACATGTCATCATCACAGCTCGTTGCAGTCCACTGCAGGGCTTAGGGCCTCTCCCACGAAATGGAAGGTTATTGCCATAATCTCCATGCTTGGCAGGCGGATTGGAGATCGCAGTCTTTAAATATAACAATGGAAAATGCTGCTGCCCATTTTCCAGACTACGGAGACTCTTGATCTTTTGCCTCGAAAACATTAGTCGCCTTGTACGACACCCAAGAGTGTAAGGGGTTGGTGCTATTCTACTCTGCCGGAAACCACACGGCCAACTACGTAACATGTAATAAAGCACATTTCATTGCGCTTGACGTTTTTTTATACCCATATTACTTAGGCATTTCAAAATGGACTCCAAAACATTATTTCACTGGGTTTCATTGCTATGAAAATGTGTAAAGATTTTATCAACTAACCTATAAAATTCTACCATATGATTGATCCTCATTATCACCATAATTCCATAGCCAGGTGGAATTAATTAAAACTATAAAGCGTGCAAATCATTTGCCACCGTTTTTTTATAAATTGTTCGAAAATGGATTTTCGTTCTATAAAATGAATGTTAAATTAAGTAACACAACATTTTATACTCACAGAACATTAAATAATTATTCATCAATAATTATCACTGTGTTTCATAAAAGTATTAACCAGAATTCATATTTAATTTAAATAAATATCTACTAAATTAAAAGAATTGTATATGTCTTTTTTTGTGTTTGGTTTTGTCGCACAATACACACTATTTCGACACTCTTGCTTCCATTATCATGTTGAAAACGCATGTAGGTACTTATAGTAATTGAAATAAGTAGGGACTTATTAACTCTCGAGAGTTTACCTTTTAAATAATCTTGTTGAATGATAATTTGCCACCGTATGTTACAAAACGCCCGCGCGGGTTTAAGTTATGTAAATTCGAGAACTCGACTAAATTAACTTAAATTTCACATCATTTCCGATGACTGGTATTAAATTACGACCGCAATTGACATTTCTCGGCTTTAATTTCGAATGATGTAACGCCTAAGTTAGTCCTATCTACCGTTTTGAAAATTTTACTAATAAATGAATAAATAAAAATTGATAAAAAATTTGGATATCATTGTTATTTTTGTAGATAAAGCGGATTGTCTCAACCTAATATGACAAATTATAATTTTGATAAATTAACAAGATCAGTAGGTACCTACATCAAATTATACAGGGTGCTAATAAACTGCAAATGCCTATCACCTAATACCAAGTCGGCAAAATCAAATAAAATAATTTCCATAGTTTTTCAATCTGCTTATACTTGTTATTAAACAAAATAATTATAGGTACCTACCTAAACGACTTTCTCATTATATAAAAAAATACATAATCTATAAATATACCTAATTATATATTATCTAACGTTTATAATGTTACCGCATACTTTATTGATATAATAAATTGGATTTAGTAGCTTGTTTATGAGGCGTGTTTTGAACAGCGCTGGGGAACGGATAAAAAACTATATCTTACAGTCATTAAGAAGAAAAAAACACGTTTTATAAATATGTATGTGTGAACGCGGCCGATGGTCCTAATGGTTTGCTGTTTCAAAGACATTTTATATAAATTATTGCTTTCTGAAATGTTTTTCGGTTCTATACCTGAGGTCATTATTCGGTATTACAATAATATGGTTATTGATGATAAGTATTAAGTAGGGTATTAGCTGTCACTATTTATTTAGGGACGCAAACTAATATTACCTTTACCCGGGGTCCACATTAACCGTGATTCAGAATTTGGCTGATTTCAGTCTAAGTGTGCAAGTTTCATCACGATGCATGTATTCCCGCACCGTAATAGCGTCAGTTAGCGTTCCAGTAATATAATACAGGCAATATAGCATATATATGTAAGTTATTCTCAACTGCGAACCGCGATCCAGTCCCATCGTAAAAGACTAAGCTGTTTATAATTAACACAAATACCTGGGTAGGCTGACGAGGCGTCGCGTGCCTCTAGAGACCTGCAAATGGGTTCCCTATATGGAAACCGGTCATTCCGTCTGTCCATCCGTTGCTGCCTGTCTTTAATGGAAATTTAGATCGTACGGGAAAGTCTAGATTGCTCGAAGGTGGTCTAGGCTGGTTTACGACTCTAGAAGAAGGTTAGTTAAAAGTTGTTCAGTTAGATTGTACGAGAGTTTCGCCTTGTAGTGGAACTTTTATATTTTCCGGTACCAAATCGTTTATGGCATTTAGGAATTTCTTGCTTTTCCTTTGTACTTCGTATGTTGTGTCTACTTCGTACTGAACATAAAAGATGACGATTACATATATGTACTTAGCCTACCAATACCTCCTAGTCAAGACGTTTTTTTATATCAGTAATGTGGAAAACAAGCTTAAACCTCGCCTGATGGTATGCAGTTGCCGTAGAATATGGACGTTTGAGCATCACCACCTAAAATCCGCGTAGCAAATCCGATAAATACAAAATAATTTCATCTTTAAGGCTATTGTCTTACGTGCTCTAGCGCTCTCTTAAGACTCCCTTAAGAGTCCCTTTGAAACAATGTTTTAACGAATATCAGACAAACTACAAGCATAGAAATTGGTTTCTGGATCAAGTCTACAAAATTTCATTGGCTTTGATGGCGTGATCAATATCAAAATACGTTTGCATGGAGCTCGGTCGAGGGAGACTCCTCTTAAAAAACTCCATGTTGCATTATCCAGGAAATTCTTCCCACAACCATAGGATGCACATGTATGAAATAACATGTGTTCTATTCATTTACACATCAATTCAAACAGGAATGCTTGATTATAAAGAATGACTGCACATCTTCCATTTCATTGAATTTGTGTTTTAACGGAGAAAAAACTTGTACAAAGCCCAAGAGATAACTGTAGAGTGTAGGTTACTTTAAAAACAAACTTGAGGTATGTTAAAAGCTTTTACTAATAATGGCCCAAGTTGTACCAAAAACGAAGTGTTGTCTTAACAAAAATCTGAGGTACATTCTTGTTTGTGAGAAAAGCGGATCGATGTCAGTCTATCCCTCTTTACAAGAATATCTTATGCACTAAAATATAGTGCAATGTTTAGAAATCTTTTTGTTTTTACTTTCTCCAACAATGTAGTTTTAAGTATTGACAAAAAAACTGTTTCCAAGTAGGTATTAAGTCGGAAACCTACTTATAAATAGACCGCTTGTAATAGTGTAAGGGGAAGAATTCATCGACTCGATAATAAGAAGAAAAATAGACCACCACAAACATTTTACGGATTAATTAACTTTACTGCATTACGTGACAGCAATACAGTGAGCGGCATTGCCAGACATTTTTCTATTGTTGTTCTAATGAAGTGCCAACATTGCAACCATATTGCAGTGAAAACATTGCCAATTTAGATGCCTCTTAATAATAATAACTGCACATTACACTACCTACGAAACCATCGTTGTTGTATGTATAATACTAAAAATAAACACGAATATGAATATTTCAATACCGTCCCAAGCAAACACCGCAAAATAATCACACTTGACCTCTTAGGAACTCGTTTATAATAGACGCACCTCAATTTAGCACATAGTTGGTATTGGTACCCGGTGTCAGTGCTACCAACTCTTCTAAATGTGCTTCAAATACCTTAGAAAAAGCGCTACATTTCTAAAAGATTTTTGGAAACCGTTCGTAAAAGGGCGGTAGACGTAAAAATACAGGTAATCTGCAAATACATTAGAAAAGCGCTAGATTTCTGAATTTTGTATGAAAACCGTTCGTAAACGAGTCCTAAACGTACAAAACATAGCCAAACATCAAACAGCTACATCCAGCGCCTAAAGCGCTTAGTTGGCAAACGCGATGCGCCCGCGCATCCTCCTTGCGGCCTTGACTGCGTGACTTTTAGACCCGCCTTAATGCCGGGCCGGGATAATTTGAAAGGCCACCGCTGTGATTCTCATAACACTAATCACACATAACTTATGCGCTTAGGTATCTCACGTTTTCGGTGGTCAAGTGTTTAGTAGGTAGTAGGTATTTAAAGTAGGAGATCTGGGTTTTTCAATGTTCTCGTTGCTGACTCTGATACGCGTGCTGATGGTTTTTGTAGTGTCTAGATATAACCGGTGTATGAAATCGGAATTGGCATTGTCATTAAACTGAGTGAGGGCTATTGCACTTCTCCGTGGCACAGGTAACGACATACCTGCGTCCGTGCTTTTATTATTGATTTTTTTTCTGTTTAGTTGTTATTATTATTTTATGTTATTTTACTTGTACCATGTGTGTGAGAGTAATAAATTTCTTTAACTTTACTTTAAATTCCGACACAAACTATCCCCCTGTGGAGTAAACGGCCTTTTGGTTCAGTAACTTAAGAATTTTGGACCTCCATGCTCTAGACGCGCAAAATCAGACCGCACCCAGAAAGTTCCCACGGGAAGATCTAATGTCTCCAAATTGTCTATGAACCCGAAATCTAAATAAATAGGTCAACGTATAAGCTGTAACAGTTGATCATTATCTATGGATAGAACGATGTCCATCCCTCTGATCTTTCCTGGCTTGCTTATGCGATGACAAAGTATTTAAAGTCCGCTACCAATGAAACAACCTTACCATATGCCCCAATTCAATGTCTTCTCCGATTCTCCGATTTATTCTGGTCTTATTAAATTGCAATCCACTCAAGTGCTCATATAACGTGACCATATTTGATGGAATCCCAAGGTTTTGTGGGCTAGTCAGACGTGTTGAAAAAGCTAAGCACGTTGTGATAAGATTTTGTAATGCACTTGACATTTCATGTGTTAATGGCTCAATGGTTTGTTTGCAATATTTACTTTGTTTGCAAATAATAGTTGAAAATGAGGGAGAGGATCCGAACGAACTTTATTTTCTTTCGGAATCTAAACAAGTATGGCCTTATATTTTATCAACTATAGAAATCAATGTATATATTTTATTTATAAATAACTACCTATTATTAAAGCGACTCGTGTATTCCAGAGAAGAAATCTGAATCTCATATGGTATTTGCAAAATATCAAAATTTCGAATTGTATGAGAACACTGGTGAATCATGCTTGTACAGCAATAATGGTTAAACATGAATAATTATTACTACTAATTACCTTTATGTAATTGTACAGAATACAAGTCACCTTTTCAAAAATAAACTACAAACATACCTCAGCCTTAACATTTAACTGAAAATAAGATTTTAAATGCAACTTCCTCAATTAAGTACTTAAACATCTAAAGTGCACATAAATTCTGTACCATACTGAGTAAATAAATCGTAAAGAACACGCTCTGAATATTTTATAACAAATTAAATAGAATTAGAGACAATTTGCAGTTTCTAGGCGACCGGTCGCCGTTTAGAGAATTTCTAAGCGAAATTTTCGCGGTATGACGTAATTTTAATGATTGCCTTCTAGGTATATCTGAATATATACCAATTTTGGCCAAGAAGTTAAGTTTCTTGGTAAATATCCAATTAGAATCCGAACATACTTCGGTAATTCTAGCATCTACTTGATTTTCCATAGAGCCCAAATTGAAAAGAAATAAATAGTTTAATTCATTATCAAAGGAGAAAAAGATTAATTTACCTCCGAAGCAGATTTTAGCTTTTACGAGAATCTGATGACATATTGACAAAAACTAGACGACTACAATAATTATAATCTGTCCAAACTGACTTGTCCTATTTGGTTATGAAAATGATGTATTTAAATGGATAATTTGCAGCAGTATTTGTTGAAATTCACATTCTATGTGTTTATTATATAATTCAAAACATCTATACATAGTCTACGTAGCGTGATTCATTATGGCAAGTCTTTATTTTGGGTATTGTAAGTTCACTAAATAAGACAAGTCAGTTTGGACAGATCATAGATCCATGATAAAGTAGCCGACATAAAAGCAAGTAATCCCATACGATAAGTGATTTTAGTAAAGTTACTAATATTAATTACAAATAGATATTTGGACACGAATGCGACCGTAGTAGAATAGACTAGATACTTAACATAATTACTGAAACTCCATTTTATAATTGATCCGTCACGAACCGCAAGGAAAATGATAATAAACATGTCACTTTTTCAGTCAGCATAATCTTTTCTGATATCGTGCCGCCAAATGCACTTTAACATACAAAATTACCATACAAATTGGCATTGTGTGACATGAAGCGTGTTCGGTGTTTTTCCTTTGACTTTGTTGCAAATGTTGTGATGATAGATTAGAGAACTAGTTTCTATTCATGAATTGTGATTGGTGATAATTGTTCGTAGGTAATTCAGATTCATAAGGTGAAATCCTGAGTTGGTTACATAATCGATCTATAGGATGTATAAAATTTTTAATTATTAAATTGGTACTTTCAATTAGGGAGGACGACCGTACCAACATAAAATTTGTATGTTGGTTCACAAATTAATGACAATTGTGGCTTCATATCATGTGGTCTATGGACAAATAACCTGATTAACAATTTTAAAAGAAGTTGTCAATATTCCTTGTCGTGGTAACCTATAATTAAGGCTGCACATAAAAAGAAAAAATATTTTAGCTAATGATGCTATAACTTTGTTAGTGTAAGTCTTGTTGGTTGTCCTAAATAAATAAATAAAAAGTAAAGTCATGTTAAAACTTTAAGTTTTAATCGATTAAAATTTACGCAAGCCGACGGCATGACTGTATGTTCGCGTAAATTACCTTTTAAATGATTCATACTTGAAGATTTAACTGAATGTGTAACTATGGTCCAATCTGCTACGGAGGTCAGATTGCAGTCCCTCTACTGTAATTACCGCGTGTCTGAGTGGAATAAATGTACTTACTAAAGTAAGTAAACTTTACTTTGCTTTACTTAAATAACATGATCTGCCGAACTCTGAATCATAGTCTATTTGTCTTCCTTAGAAGTCTGTCTGAATATGCATCGTCTCACTTAGGTACGTTTTCGTATCGCTTAGGTACGTTGTGTTCAGGTTTGAAGGATAAGGTCACCAGCATAATCACAGCCTTGAGACATACCAACTAGTCCTTGTCCATACCAGTCATGCCTCAACGGTCTGCATTTCTATTACCTACGCAATCTTAGTCTCGTAGGTGTTATGTGTGACAGTTACCACGTTCCATCATATACTCCTTTTACTCATAAGCAAAAAACATGCAAATCCCTAAGTGCATATAACTACCGCAAGATAGCTAATAACCCATTAATGCCGTTGAAGCGAATTGGCCCTAGAGACACCTGCCAGAGAAAGTGCGAGTCGGCCGTCGGCCTGTCGTTACTGTTACGTAAACACTGTTATTGTCACAACGATCGACAATAGTTCGGCAAGGTTGTTCCACTACTTCTACTATAACTTCTTAATCTCTTACTTGGTTTGGTACGTTGCGATATTTACACCTGATAATTCCGACCATAGTATAGGACGAATTCAGTATGTATGCGTAGTATCATAAGAATCGGTTTAGAAGAAGTACTTGAAAAAGCTGTCGACATATACAAATATGACTAAACCAGAAAATTAACTTGGAACGAACATGGCGTTCTTCTAAATTAAAATAAAATAAATAAATAATTGTGGACAAATTCACACAGCGCCATCTAGCCCCAAACTAAGACATTCAAGAAAATGACCTGCCTAGCCAAAAGGACTTTTAACGTCTAAATCCCTTTGCCTTAATCTTTTGACAGAGCGAGTATTGAAGTGCTTTAATGTTTGTTTAATCTTAATTCGTCTTTCTCCTTAAGTAAGCCCTTTATACCTGGGGTATAAGGGCTTACTTAAGAAGACTGCTGACATTATTATTAATGTAACCTTTTTAAAAATAATGCATATGCTGTAAAACTGTGAAATAAATAAATAAATATATGGCGTTCCTGCCATTGGTCTTGTACAAGCGTTACAACAGGTCTCCCATTCTGTCCAGTTTTCAGTCGTAGGTACTCATTTCTCTAAACCAAACCAGCCGCAATCACATTGTAATCAAAATAAGAATGCTACAAATATACTTAATATGGCTACCAAGACTTTCATCTTGAAGATTCCTCATAAATTGCATTACTTATTTATGTACTTACTTTTTCATCGTACATTCATTTGAATGGTAAGATCCAACTTCACATGTCACACGTAACAGTAGCTACCATAATGACAGTAATAACGTGTATGTACGTTCATATTTATGTTTGTTTGTCAGTCTAATTGGGAAATTGCTGCGCCATTGTTTTTAGGGGCTTGAAATGACGTGAAATGAAAGTGACAGTCTTGGTAGTAGCGTTAACGATGACATTATTTGTGTGTAATTGTCAATTAAATTTCTAGAAGGTTAAAGGTGCGTTTTGCTTTCCATTTATGGTCCTAAAACATAATGTGGTGTGATTTAAGACGCTATGAACTTTCTTGTAATTAACTTCTAACATTGTCACCAACATAATCTTGGAATTTGTCGTAAAGTGTTTTCTGTAATCCTATTTTAATTTGTTTTCTGTAAAGTGCGTCCGTTCATAAAGTCTTTTCATTATTGCACTTTCTAGTTTATTAGCAAGAAGATAGGCTTTTTAAGTAGTTTATATTTATTATACATGTTATTACGGGTTCGACTGAATTTGAACGTTTAATTTTGCTTTGATTCTTACATTCATATTTAAAAAAAATTCTACGTATTGCTACAATATAAATATTCTAATCTCAAACCCTAACGTAACCTAAAAATCATATTTACAAATATTACAGCTCCTCCAGAGCTTCCACACCAGGCATACTGCCCATAAGTCTGGCAACATTCTTAAGTGCAAAAAATCAGTAACTCCAGGGTCAAGTGGCTGAACAAGTTACGGAAGAAAAAGTTAATCGCCTCGAAGTAAGCAATATCAATACTCCTTGATTTTCTATACCGAATCGATCAACGGTATTAAAATGGCCCATCAATCTTTGCTTATCCACGATCCGCGACCAAAACAGTCATTAGACAAATTTCACTGCCCACCAAGTTGCTAGAAGTATGATAATTTATCAACCGACTGATGCGCCGGTACACAAACCTTATTAAGTGTCGCCCAAGGCAGACGCCAAATTGCTATCGGCGATTCAAAGAGAGATCGATCTGAAATTACCAACAGTATTTTAATCTCGACAAGACTACCGGAACCGTTCATTGGGTTAGGTAGGTACCTTACCTATGTTTGTACTTTCTTATGGATACCAAATTGTACAATTTGTAAAAATTAATGCTGGCTCAAGAATTCACGCTAGGTACCATAGTACCTAAATGACGGTAGAATAGTCATGATAGAACTGGTCGGTCTGTTTTCATATTTTGCGCTTAGATATTAAAAAAATTATGAACAGTTTATCCACGATTGTAGGTGTCATCAGCGGTAACTAGAATATTTAATATGACATTTCTGTGTTACTTAACCAATGATAATATATGAAAGATAACATTCTTAGACATATTCTTTATGCAAATATTATATTTCATTCAAAATCTTGAAATCTCGTAATTAATACAGTCAGTCCACACATTATCAGAGACACACAGGCCATCATCGCAACAATCTCGATTCATTACCATCGATAAACGTAATGACAGCGGACCGTGAACAAACTGCTCGATGAGAAATAATTCATTAGAAAATTCGATTTGTCTCGATACTTGAGGGAAAGTGTTTTAACCGACGACGCGCACGCTAAGAGCAGTAATGTTTATATGTTTTGCCCGAGGAATTGTTGCATTGCAACGAGAGTACTTAATAGAGTGATGATTGGTATGTCTGTCTGTCAGTTGGTTGATTTATGGAGGATATTGGGTACTGTTAATTGATACGTAGACGCGATGTGTGAGATTCGCCTTGTTGCTTGCTAGTTAATCGTTTGTTATGAAATCTTTCGCTGTTCTTGTAATCAATTATGTGTAATTGAAGATACATTTGTTTCTATTTGACCGTGTGTGGGGTTTGGTAATGTTTCTACGGCTATTTGTTGTTGAAAACTGTTTCCTAATACGTCTCAGACACGGTTCCAATACTAAATCTTAATTTCTCTTGTAAACATCTCAATCTAATTAGTTATAACTTTCACTTCTAAAACTTCTAGTGCAAGCAGAAGAATACTTGGTTATTTGCATTTTAAATGCAGTAAAGCATTAATAATGTATGTAATATGTGTGTTACATCCTAGATTTTTGCTTGAACAATTTTATTCGCTAACTCATGCACGTTTTAACTTTTCGTAAAGAGGGGTAGACAGCGGCAGATAGCGTTCTTAAGATTCCATTCCCCTATTAGAAGGAAGAAAATTGCATCGAAAAATATGAACAATGTTAGCAAATAGCTGACCTTTTGACAACAATAGGCTACTAGAAAACCTAATTGGTTTTGCCAAAATGACATAATGACTCAGGAGTCATTATAGTGTGTCAGTATAGTGTTGCCATGGCAACACAATGCTAGGCATAACTTATTACCATACTTAAATGTCCAAGGGAAATTTTCACCCGATTTCTGACATTTGCCTTTTTATTATAGTCAGTAAGCTTGCATATGACCTCAACTCACCTGATGGAAAGCGACGATGAGGTCGAAGATGTAGCATGCACCTTCTATACTTTATTTTTCTCTGTCTCCGCTTATGGAGAGGGAAGTCGTTATCAATATTATATTTTAAACACTTTAGCTGCTATTTTTTACTTCTTAATTACATTTGTGGCAAGTTCCATGAAAGTATTAGCTTCTCGGACATACCTGGGTGTCATAACTCCGTGGCTAGCTGCGTCGCTGCTGTATTTTCTGACTTAACAGTTTGTAGTGGTGGGAACGATTGTGATCTTTGCCCGTTCATATTGTACGTGCTTTATGTTACTTAATAATTGTTATCCATTGACCAACATACTACAAAAACTCGTATTTGTTCCGATAAACCTCCTCAACTTGCAAGCAACAATTCGCGATCCACTCAATTGGTTTCAATCATGCCGCATTAGCGAACAAAGGCTTTTAACTGATCTGTGACAGTTGCTGTGACAGACAGATCTACGTAGTGACATAATCGTTAGGACACGGGTCAGAAATCTAACGCAATGCTGTCGCCGAGAATGATTGCAAAATCGTAAAGTCCGTCCGTCGCACCATCCGTGAAAATGGCGTCGTCTCTTGCTTGGGAATGAGGGCGCGATGTTCTTTACTTTTGTTATTATGTTTTACTTCATTAGGTTTTGTGGTCGTAAGTTTTACTACCTCTTTATTGTTGTGTATGCACTCCTCTCACCCCTCTTTAGTATATATAAGCTTGCGTCTTATTGTAATATTAGCCAATATACATCTAAACGCAGTCAGTGCCTTTCATTCCTATCGCCCATCATTGCCTGGCGATCCTGTCAGTGCTGCCTCGTGGCAGCAGATCATATTATATAGATCATATCATGGTTGAATATTATAGTTAACGTTAGTTACTTGGATTTCATTAGAAGAATATCTTATTAGAAAATCTTCAAAATAACAATCTGCAATAAAAAGATAAACCAGCTAAACATATAAAGTACAATCCAGATGAAGCCACCAACTGCATAATTCTGTGAGAAATTATAAAAACTGTTGAGTAAACACATCATTACAATACTGTCATTGCGTCACTATATCTGTTAACGCGTATGTATCATTAAAGTCCTACTCCCAATACTTAATAGTCTTGCAATACTTGTACAGTGGGCGTTCGGAGGTGCTCGACATTTTTCACTTGATGTACCACGATACATACATCATTTGCGGATCAAAGGCTTATAGAACGCTAATATAGCCCTTAATCCTTCACCATAAAGTACAACCTAATTTACTAAAGGTGGTCTTCAAGATACATTTGTCAACGATACTTCAATGAACGTACACCCGTAGTGCATATCCAAATGATGTCGACTCTTGTGGTTAACTGTACGTATGTGGGCTGTTCAAATAATGACGATGCATTTGTATAAATTACTACATATTTAGTGGGTAGGCGACTTTTTATGTAACGACAACTTGCGTTACAGTTAATATTGTTTCAAATAGCTAATGCTGTGGTACACAATAATGTTGGGACGGGGATAGTGTTGCGTAAGGTTCAAATTGTTGGGTATTAGAACGTTGACAAAAACGCAAAGCAATTTCTTGCATGCGTAATACGTAATTTGGCAAATAAGTATTAGTCCTATGCGTTGTTAGGTGAAATAGGTACTTGTATTTTTTGGCTAGAACTAACTAATTTTATACCACTAAGGTGGCAAACAACCTTACGGCCTGCCTTATGGTAAACAGTCACCGCAGCCTATGGACGCTTGCAATACCAGGGGCATCATTTACGCGTTGCCGGCTCCGTAAAATCTTTAAACCCCTTCCTTGAAGAACTCCATGGTGTGCTCTCCAGGGAAAACCTCTCCAGAAGAACTAACTAATTCTGTTCATACTATGAACTGGCCATATTATTATAGCAAGTTAATGATAGTTCTTAATTTTATATTCAATAATGCCTAAACGCAATAATTTTAGTTCATCTAAATTCAGAAGAAACGTTTCCAAATTATATAGCTAATTAAACCAATTAGCTCCAATTAAGTCATCTTAAAAAGTTGTTGCAACAAATGACTAACGAATTGCTGTTTCTCTTTGCAGATGCGAGCGCGGTCACGTGTTAGAAAAAGTGCACTGAGGATTATTGACCTACACTCGGTCGGCCACCGGAACCATTATGCCATATAGGATCTGAACGGACCTGACTGGCATCGCTAGAGCGGCACCGTTAGCTAATTATGCCAGTTTATTAGCACAAGACAATGATGGAAGACGTGACCCCCCGCCCCACTGTTGAGTATATCCCCCCGCTGCCGCCCAAGGCGAAGCAACGAGGCGCCGCTACCTTCACCCAAATCACCTCCGACGAGAAACTAAACGGGTTCAATGGAGAGACCCGGAAAGATTCCTTGAGTTCGATGCACTCGCTCGTCCTTAATTCCAAGAGTCCATCTGCAACGGTATTCGTAGCGGCGACCCAGCCAGAGCGACCCGCGAGCACGCCCGCCGCGGACGCCCCGAACACCCCGAACGGACCACACGTGGTCACAATCAGGATCAACACGGACGCTGACAAACCTAAAGCCCCAAAAATATCCAGCGTCCACTTGAAAAGCGACGTCGACTTCGACCCATTCAAAATAAACGACATATGCAAAAAGAACAGCAGCTTTGTTAGGCTAAATGTCGACGAGAAGCCGAAGATTATCGAACATGAGGAGATATCGAAGCCTGATAAGCCGCCGTATATTTATTGCAATTCGTATGTGAATTCGATGAATATGGTGATGTCGAGTGGACAGTGCTCTCCGAGCGACACTTTAGACTCGGGCACGTGCAGCGACCTCGACGGCACGCCCCCGCCGTTGCCGAAGAAGAAAACCACCAAATCGAGCTCTTCAAAGAAAGCTGTCTCAGTAACGCTAATTAGTTCGACGAGGAGCAACCAGAGCGAACTGGATTATGAAGACAATGACTCGAACATATCTTGCGATTCGCTGAACAGCAGCGAGTTGAACGGAAGCGCGCACGCCGACGAAAGTCACAGTGAAGATGCGAGTAAAAAAGAAAAGAAACAAATCGCGGAGCCACCTGTCGCCCCGCAGATGCCGTCGTTTGCCATCAAAGCGAACAATAAAGACAGTAGCTTTCTACCACAAGGCCTCCTCCAAGACATTAGAGACCGCTCCGCAAAACTCAACACTATCGAAACGGAAAGTGAGTCAAATGACGACCAGCGACATGGGGAAGCGAACCAGAATATTAATGAAAATGCTAATATATCAAAAGAAAGCGCACAGCTCACTTCGTTCCGTCTAGTTTCGCAGTTTAATAGTGAGGCAAAAAGTAATGACGACACACAGTCATTACCCGCGAATTTGTGCAGCAAAACGCCGCTGATTAGCGAGAGCACTTACGAGGAGAGGAAGAAACAGGACAGAGTGAAACAAGAGCAAATGTGTTATAGCAGCCATTACTTTGATACGGACAAGTTTTACGACTTCCATCTGAACGAGAAGCAGTTCGAGGAAGATAATTCGGTTAAAAGTGTCAGTGTTAGTGTGAAAAGTGAGTGTGATAATGAGGTGGAATTCTTCGCCGGTGTGAAGGACTACAAGAGCGAGGAAGCGCCGTCGACGATAAAGAGCTCCAAGGGCACGATTCGGGGCGTGAAGAACCGCGTACGCGCCGGCATCGCAACGTTCCTGCAAATACAGAACACGACAAAGGTAATTGTAACTGTCTCACTATTTAATCTGGTCGACTAGTTTTTGTGTCAACTACCGTCTCGTTATACACGTTCGTGGCTATAAAGGCCGCGGTTAAATGTATTCGAAAGTGTTTGTAGCGGGCACGTACACTGGCGTATATTACAAGTCTCAGTCGAAATGACCGAGATATGTTGACGATGGAAATGATATTGAATATTGAACCTTCACGGCGCGTTGTCGAGAACAATAGTCTCAAGGAACAGGTACCGCCGGTAAACAAAACAATTGACACAAGTTGTTAATTACAATTCAGAATTATGAACGGACGTATGGTGTATGAACGTTGCTCTGGAAATTTTAAATGCTTGACAACAATGCCAATTGTAATTCTAATGAGACATTGTGGCATAATTTTTGTGTAAAAACATGGGCTAGCACAGTTTCTAAGCGGCCATTTGTCCGGTAATTGCAATTTTAGAAACAATGATAACGTTTCACATGGTTGGAGTAAATATAGAAGGGCTCTCAATTACCTGTAGGAAAAAACTCTTAGGTATCTGGTTTTAAGTGAAGTTTTCTAACCGCCTTCCGCTTTTCTCTGCAAGCGTGTGCTAATTAGAGTAAAATTGGCATTTCCTTTAGCGAAGGTCTCACGTTACTAAGTATGTCGGAAGTGATACGCTCTTCCAGTTTTCCAAGCATCGTATGAAGAAACGGTGGTGTTGATGCGACAGAGAAAGTGACGTAGCTAGGAAAAAATATAATGCACTATTGTCGACAGCACGTTCAATGAATACGAATACATATCTACTCTATTTTATCACATTAGAAGGCGACAGTAAAATGCTAAAAATACACACAAGTCGTTTCTTTTCCTTTACTTTAGACATCTGCAGAGACCACATTGTTCCACTTGCTAAAAACTAAAAATGATTAAACAATACATTTATTTCAACCATTAACAAAAGTAACTGCAAGATTTTTATCACGACGTTTAATCAAATTTAAAAATTCAACACCTTCCGAGCGCAACAGTTCAATCAGCTGACCATCAGCTGTATTATGCAACGTCCCCATAACGGTTACAAGACTGGTCTCGTCTCTCGAATTCCCGCCATTCGCACCGCCGACGATTTCATCACTCTCTGCAAACCGCACTCGCATTATATTAGAGGTAAGAACACCACTAATACCGAGATTATTTGTGGCATTCCACCCGCTCCGTGCAAAGTGCTGCATTTTTTCCGTAATTAATGACTACGGTAAAAACTAAACCCGATATAGCCGATACAATGTGTTTTTCTGTACGCCGCGTTGTCCGACCATATTTGTCCGAGCGTATGTTTCAGATAAGTATCGAGAGAAGTTGTTCTTCCGTGAAAAATGGCAATCGAGATCGCGGTACGCTCTTTTAGGTTAGTTTCTTAGTTAGAAACACGGAATAAACAATACCGTTTCATTCATGAGCCAGCGTTATGAAAGTGGTTCTTAATAGGATTGGTCATGCTCAAATCCGCAAGTTCCTTTTTTAGAATAGAGCAATTTGGTCTCAGTAATAGGAGTTTAGGCTGGAAATCGACTATTTGACGTCTCGTAACCAAACTGAATACTATACGCGAGTATATCATAATATGTTTTGGTTCGAATTTTTTCTTTAGTGATTGTCAATTCTTATTAGGTATTTATGAATTTACTGTTTAGTTTAATGTGCCATTTTTAGATTACTATTACAACGTGAAATATTTATACAGGAGATTACTATCGCTGTATACGTATTTCTAGCTTCTGCGGGCAAACCGATAGCTCGTTTGTCTCCCACTATTGTATAAAAAACACTTCCTGTTGTTATTACAATAATAAGATCACGAATTGGTAATTCATCATTATCACTGGTTCCACATTAATGGGTAGAGTAATGAATACCATAATTAATAATGTATATAAGTTCGTTGCTAACGCCACGCTTGGCTCACTTCCCTGAGTCGCATACCTTCCGTGTGTATTCGATTATAACCTTGGCGGTACTTTGGTTGTCCAAGTGTTACGTTCACATTCACTTCGACGCTTCATTGGCTCTCAATACATTGTCTGGAAACTCTTTGTCTGTTCCGGTGCAGCAATTTGTCAGCGAGGCAATCCTTCCGTGGTAAATGTGACAAGTTGTTCGTACCACGGGGGCTAGAATTAATGGATATTTTCTTTCTGATACTATCACTTACATTGCCGTTTTGTGTGGGTATGTGTATATTTACGTTGCGTGAGAAGCCTTGTGGTTTAGTTCATAATTTTCTCTAATTTATGAGAATGATTCTCGTGCCTTAAAAGTGTGGCCGCAATCCCATACGTGATGAGCTTAAGTATACATAAGCCTTATCATCAATCATTCAATAATTGGCGACGTTTCATTATTTATTTTCCAAAATTATAATATGTTTTCCGCGTTTTTCAATAAAAGACTTGTCTGTAAAATTACAGAACATCGTGTAAAACAATTTTTTCGTGCCAATAATTGGTTTATAAGTACTTGCGAACTTACACAAGAAGGCCTTGACTTTTCGTACAGGTACTTTTATTGCATAGCGCTTTCGTTTGTTGGTCGGTGTGTATAAAAAATTAATTTGCATATATATGAGTACATTCTATAGCAAGGTAGGTATCGCCCACAGAAGGAGTCCATAATATTTATGCCTCTGACGATTTCTCTTCTGTACAACAAGGTAATGGCTATGAAAATTATAGTAGGTACAAATTAAAAATAAGTTAAATTGTCAATGGTTGTAAACAATTCATATTACAAATTGAAAGTAGTGGACGTAATACTTATTAAGAATATATACAAGGATGTATTCAGTCAATAAGTAAAACAAACAAAATTAAGAAAAGTTTCATAAAATGTTTTATATTGTGAAAAATTTAATAAACGAAAGCTTTCTCATATAACATTGCAAAAATTATAATAATACTAATGACAGGGATTAGGTTAAACCAGATATTGTATTTAACTGTACGAGATACAATACGACAAACTTTACTAGAACTACGTTAAAAAAGGAACCTAATAACGTAATGAAAAATATACAACCAATTAAAATAAAAACAGTATCACAAAAAGAAAACAGAATCTAAATCGCTGCCTTGCGGGAGGGAGTACAAGTGTACGAGTATAATGTATGATTGACAATTTAAAAGCGAAATATAGATATTTGCATAAACAAAGCGTGTTAAAACGAAATGACGGAAAAGGTAGCATGAAATTATGGGATAACTGTTAAAGCGAGGTAGGCGTTTAATCTAATAAAGAATCAGCATGTAACAACAGAGCGCTCACGTTTTTCTGTTTAATCGGGGGAATTATTCATAGGCGTTGTCAAGTGCACGCTTCCTTGTTTTCAAGTCAGGGCGTAACTGCTAAGCAGCACTTCCAATATCATTTAGTTTTTGCATAATTCTTGGTTTACCTGCCATTGTTAATTTGTTGGGCTGTATCCGGTGCATAGAATATAATTATTATTCATATGATCATTCTTAGCTGACTTTCCATTTTCATTTGATCTGAGGAATGCTTAGCTCAGTTTCGCTCCGCTTTGGAATACGTCGATTTCCTGATATACTTATAATTATCAATTCGTTAAAATAATGTTTTTGCGTAGTTTAGAAGAAGGCAGACAATTGGCGACAAAAACTATGACATAAAGTGCTTAACTTGTATACCTATATACACCAAGATGTCTTATATTTCTAAGAATAAGGCAACATAAAATAATTTTTATTTTTTTTCGTGGCATACTTCCGGGGGGAAGTTTTGTGGTCTTTTTTTTTATGTTGTCTTTTTTCCTCTTCTTCTTTCATTGTAAATAGGTCCTATCTTCTTGTCTGTTTTATGAAAAAATAATTAACATGTCCTAATTAGCCGGAATTTGTCTTTCTTATGTTTTAAGGCTAATTAGCAGGAATGTTCTAATAAGCCGGAATTTGACTTTGTTATGTTCAAAGGCTTTTATGATCTCTATTAGTGTTTGGTGAAAATAATCCGTTAATTTCACAGAAATCGTAAATGAAACCTACCACAGATTCTGAGAAGGAAAGGTATGAAATAGGCGCCAATTTCTGAAGAGTACGTGCGTGCCAGTATGCGTGCAAGTGAATATCTTTTAGCGTATTGCGTATGCGCTGTGGATGCGTGCGTGGTTCTTACGACGTGCGTTTTAATACGCATGCGTTGAATTTAGCCTGTGACTTAATCGAGCTTCGTTAGATATTTTAATTTTCAAATTTGATTCTTGCTTTATCGTTTACGAGCCATTGCCAGCAACTTCATCCGCATAGAATTCGGTTATTATCTACTTTGCGGGCTCGTTCCCACAGGAAACACATGGAATTTCGGCATAAGTTATAGCTATTCTAGGATAAACCTATACTACTGGTATGGGTGTAGTATGTATAATAAAATTGCGTTTAAAAAGGATATAAGTAGTTTATCAGTTATCAAACACCCATAACACAAGCTTTGCCATGCCACAACCATCCATCCTAACAAACTTTTGCATTAATGATATTAGTAGGATTTACACCCACCGCGGTGGTGCTCTCGCGCGCGAGGGCCCGGGGTCCGCCTTAACCATGTTCCAGGATTTGGCAGATCAGGGGTGGGACCGCCTAACTCAAATTTAACGTCGCCATCTTTAAGCAATAGGACCGCAAAGCAATCTACCAATCGCGCCAAGGCAGCTCCGCTGTAATGACATGGCGAGATGGCGACATTTAATTCGTCGATCGAGCTACAGGTAATTATAGTGGAGTGATCATCTGACCTCCTTGACCCTGTCAACAGGGGAACCTGACCAGATTGAATATGGTTACACATTCAGTCGCCTGAATGTGCAGGTTTCATCACGATTTTTGACCTCATTTCATAATTCATTGGTACATGGCGGCACTGGGGTTCGAACAAGGTAGTTTGGGGTACGAGTCGAACCCTGTAACCATTAGACCACCGACGCTCCTTTTAAATGACGACAGTTAAATGTACTATGTACTTATATTGTAGGGTTTCGTCGTTGTCATCACCATCTCAGCTACAGAACGTCTTAGGCTTGTTCTTAGAGGTCGATAGAGATCATATTGTTCTAAAGCCCTGATAAAGGTTTGCCAGGTCTTTCACTTCTTCCTAATTCATCAACCATTTCGTATATACTTGACTGTTTAAGGTACTTTGACCCTTTCCTTGATAGTATATCAATTTTATCGTGATACTTGGTCTCCCGCCTCACTTTGCACTTGTTTTAAATTATGCTATTAACTATTAAAATTAACTATTTCCTACGTACATGTCCTGCTTGGTTGTTCCCGGACAGTATCGCTGGCTTTGATGAGGTGCTGAGGGATTCGGTGGAGCGGATTTTGAACGTTTCTCTCAGCGCGTTGCAGTGGAACCAGGCATCCTTGCCTATCCGGTGCGAGGGCTTGGGAGTGCGGCGTGCTCGGGACGTGAGCCTGCCGGCCTTTCTTGCGTCGTCATATGGGTTTGTGAGCCTTGTCACTAATATTCTTACAGTAGATGGTGGCAGGGTGAACATTCCCTACGTCGGCGATGCACTGACGGCCTGGGGGGCTCTCGATCCGACCTTGCTCGTTCCTGATTGTCCGGAGATTCAGCGATCGTGGGACGATTGTGGGATCGAGAGGGTGCGAAACCAGCTCGAAGGTGGGGCTGAGGGTGTGGACCTTGCGAGGCTTAGGGCGGTGTCACAGCCTGAGTCAGGTGCATGGTTGCATGCTTTGCCGTCACCGCATCTGGGCACTCTACTAGACGGCAACTCATTGCGGGTGGCGGTGGCTCTTCGCCTGAGCTGCGATGTTTGTGAACGTCATCAATGCATCTGCGGTTCCATGGTGGAAGCCAATGGTCACCACGCTTTAAGTTGTTGTCGGTGCTCTGGTAGATTCCCGCGACACCACGCTCTTAATGATATCGTCCGTAGAGCGCTGGTTTCGGCTAATATCCCTTGCGCCCTGGAGCCTCCCGGACTGAGTCGGACCGATGGGAAGAGGCCTGATGGTTTGACATTGGTACCATGGCAGAGGGGAAAATGTCTGTTGTGGGACGCCACATGCGTCAGCACCTTTGCGCCCTCACACCTCAGTCGCACAGTCAGGGTGGCGGGAGCGGCGGCGGAGTTTGCGGCCCTAAAAAAAGGGACAAATATTCGGAGTTGCAAGGCCAGTATTTATTCATCCCACTCGCCGCAGAAACAACAGGTTGCTGGTGTAAGGATGCGAGGATTTTCTTTAAAAAGTGGGCCGTCGAATGAGGGAGAGAGGCGGCGATCCTCGCTCTGGGTCATTCTTGCTGCAGAGGCTGTCCATTGCTATCCAGCGTGGCAACGCTGCTAGTGTTATGGGCACCTTTGCATCGGGAGTGGCCAGGAGTGGAGCAGAAGTTTAGACGAAGTGCTTTTTGATACGGATGTTTAGTTTAAGTACTTTAGTAATTGTGTACGTCTTATCTGCCTGTACATCTAGTTGTAATAGTACAAATATATTATTAAACTAAATTATGCTATTACAACTAAATAACCCGCATATAAATTATTAGAGTAATATAAATTATATTTGCAGTCCACACTTCTTAATGGCATCGCCTTGCCACGTTTTTATGATTAACTCCACGAGTCTACGACGAACAGATGGACACTCTAATGTTTTTATGTAACCGCTATTCAAGAGCTAAATTAATTAATTTTGTTTTATAAATTCTACAAATTGCGTAAACATTATGAAATTTCGGTGAAAGTGCAGCATCGTGGAATTCTACAGAATTACCTATGTATGCTTTGATGCTATTTCGTATGTACTTGGTTTGGGTTTTCGGGTATACTCAGTATGGTACACATAATGTTTTGATCTGAGGTTTTTAAGTAGACGTTAACCTTATCTAAGTCTAGGAGAATATTTTGTAAATTAAAAATCCTATTGCTGTTACACTGGCAATTATTTGTGAGTCTTCATCATCGTCCTAGCTTATTACGGCCTCTGCCAGGGTCCGCTTTCGTACTCATTCTCCTCCACTTCGCCCGGTCTTCGGCATCCTCGCGTTGTAGACCGTTGGCTCTCGCATCCGACTCAGCGATGTCAATCCATCGCTTCTTAGGTCGCCCAAGGGGCCACTTTCCTGATACCGGCAGGTACAATTATTTGAGAGTACTAAATAAAACACACCACAATTCCCACAAACACAATGCAGTATTTTAAAATAATTTTCTCAATCATATTTATCATAACATATTAAATACATCTACATCAATCAATTATTTAGTTCCAATCTAACTATGTTCGAACAATTAACAAAGGGTTACAATAATAACTTAATTGACAGTTTTCCCATTTACTCCAGTGAGTTAATAGGAAATTACGCATTACCATTAAACATTTTGTAATGAACCTACTACCTTGACATTGAAAGACGGTAGAAAGAGCCAACAGTAGTTACGAGACAGAGACCATCATAATTACAGATTATCAGGTTATGTAGGTCGTAACATTTATTTACAGCGCTTACGCTGATGATTAGATCATCTTCATCGGACACATTAAAGTGTTGCTTATAATCTTGATAGCCTTAATCAACATTAGAAGCAAACCTAGATAGACCAGACTTCGTGCCGAAATTTTTTATGTGAATTGTCGATATCCAATCTGCCTGCCAATCATGAAAGGAGGTTCGATAGGTTGACATCGGTTAGTCGGATGCGGGAGCCAACAGTTTACAAGAGGATGGCGAAGACCGAGCAAAGTGAGAAAGGAGAAGTAGGACCCTGGCAGAAGCCAGGATTAGCCGCTAGGATGATGATGATGAGTATTGAAGGAGTTTCACTCCAATAAGTACCCGATTGTTGGTCCGTACCAGATAGACTAATAATTTCGAACAATGCCAAACCAAAACAAAACCTCAGATCAAATGTTCTGGTACAGTTGATCAAAGCAAACAATCGATATTTCTGTTTGTTCTTTACATGCGACCAGTAATACTTTTTGTTGTGGTGGTTCTTTTATTAATAACATCAAGTTTCATTTGAAAAAAGTCAGCTGCTCTATTCTGATCTCGTTCGTTCAACTCATAGATAACATTTATAAATCCATTGTTGAACTTGAATCTTCCTTCCCCCTTTTAAAAAACTTTTCACGTGTACCAGGCGGATGGAGATCTTGAAAATACTTAGCTACTTAAATTAGAACCAGTTAGTCCGTCCCAGCAAATTATACGATACCCGGTAGAAGACGAGGTTTATGCCGAACTAAAAATATTGAATCGTAGGGTAAAAAGCCTCAGCTTTCCCACACTTGCTTCATAGATTTTGCTGCCAATAACCATCTACTGTTACTGCGACCACACAATGACCCAATACGTAAACGCAATAACACGGTAGACGAACAAGAGACACAAACTCCAAACCAAATTAAGTACAAAGCTATGAGGATCCGAAAGAAAATAATGTTGCGGTCGAAAGAGAATAGAACTATCAACATGTAAAGAGACAAAAGGCGAAGCAAAGCAGGGATCCAGGGTTTAAATGCTTGATTCAATGAATATATATGCGAAAATTGGTTTTTGTAAACCAACTTACGGTGTGACGTATACGTGTTTTGCGGAATTGCATAATCTTTATTACATAGTATATAACAAACTCGTTTACCGCCGTCTGTATCTATGTACGCTTAGATCTTTTAAACTACGCAACAGATTTTAATGCGGTTTTCAACAATAGATAGAGTTATTCAAGAATAAGGTTTAAAAAATACAAGAAAGAAAAGGGGAGGTCGGGGAAAGTAGGTGTACGCGAACAAATCGCCCGGGTCCAATAGTAATGTATAAATCTTCAATACATCTTTGAGTACTTTTAGCTACTAGTTACTAGATTTTATATTATCTTCTAAATTCTATAAAATTTGCTACAAAATTTAGAGAAATTAAGCATCAAAAGACTAAGACACGTTATTCGGTTCTATACCTCTTTTCACTATTCAAACTCTTATTATAAGATTAGAATGACTAGATACACACCTGGGTAGAGCCATAAATTTTATGCTATCGACCTTTTAAACGTGTTTGTTTTCTAAAAACTTCAAGAACAGATATAACCTCGAAACAAAACCGCGTGAAATGTAAAAGAAAACAGGTGGAAACCTCAAAAACCACATCGTGAAAGTTCAACCTAAATTTTAAAGCTGCGTAGAGGGCGTGGTCGAAGATTTAAACAAACAACTAAACATTCCATCTTTATTTAAATAATATTCTTATTACCAATGTTTTTTTCCTGTGAGTTTGTACGCTTAGAATAAGACTTGTGTGCCGGTATCAGGAAAGAGACCCCGCGGGAGGCTTTAAGATTAGGTAGGTACTTGGTTGGGTGGCGCCCGCCATATCAGAAAGTCTTAAATTTTTTTTTTGTGTCAAGATAGATTTAATTTAAATAAAATTGTGTACAATAAATTGTTAAATAAAAAAAAATATATAAATTATTTTATTGTTATAAAATGAATAAATCATAGTATAATAGTACGTAAATTGGCCGTGTTGTGTCCGGCAGAGTACAATAGCACCAACCCCTTACACTCATGGGTGTCGTACAAGGCGACTAATGTTTTCGAGGCAAAATATCAAGAGTCTCCGTAGTCTGAAAAATGGGCAGCAGCATTTTCCATTGTTATATTTAAACACTGCGATCTCCAACCCGCCTGCCAAACGTGGAGATTATGGCAATAACCTCCCCTTTCGTGTGAGAGGCCCTAAGTCCTGCAGTGGACTGTTACGGGCTGTGATGATGAAATTGACTATTATGAAATCCGGCGAGCTTAGAACCCGATAAGTTCGATAGTTCTAACGGAATAAGAAACCATTCCCATTCTTACTTCTTTTGACATTATTGATCTTTCGCAGCAGTCTTTTCCTCCACTTTTAATTAATTAAAAAGAAGTATCATCTCATTTCTAAGACCGCTAATGTCTCAGCTGAGGCTACGATGATATAAATATGCAGATGTGCCGTTCGCCACAAGAATGCCATTGGACCAGATAACTTGATTTACTCGGACACCTGCTCAATGAAACACGGACGTATACTGAAATAGATATGGCTTCTGCTTATTGTATCGCTAATTATTAGTGACGAACCCTAAATGAATGCACATTTTTGTCTGTATTTACTGCTAGGTAGGTACTTGTATTCACTGTGTTTTACACACAATTTAGAAGAAATGTTTGATTTGATTATCTCCCTGTTGGATATACTTGTAAGTGTTCAGTTGAAATAAATAATTTTTTTTTTATTATTATTTTGTTCGTTTTACTAACTATTTTGATTCTTGATAATAATATATAATACTCTTTGTACATACCTACTGGTGAACTGGTATTCCATACCGGATAGTATCTAGGGGAAGACCTGGTGATCTGTGCGACGGGTTTGATTGTCAAATCTACTACAGACGTCAGTTCTCTCACATTTTGTGTATATTATTTGAGTTTGTTATTTGGTGAAGAGAAAATAAAGAATATTTTTATTTATTTATTGAAGATATGGTTATATTCATTACAACCTTAAAACTTACTCGGACATAAATATATTTAATAAATGGTCAAGAAAACATATTAAAGGAAAAGATTAAGAGACAAAACGTTGTCTAGTGGTGTACGACAATTACACAAAAAGCAGTCATTATAATAACTATAAAAACTGCCAAAAAATTATTTATTCTATAAATAGTGAATCCGTCGCGACTTCGTTCGCGTACAGGTGTACGCGTACAGGGTAAAGTAGGTACTTTACCCCTACTTCCCCTCTTATTCTTGCTTATAAACCTTCCTCTTGAATTATTCGTTACTTTTTCTTTAAAATCCGCATTAAAATAATAGAAACATACATAGATACGTCGGGGCAAGAACCTACTTTGTTTTAATACAAGATTTACTTACATCAAATTATCTTACCCTTTAGTATTATTATTCATTAATTATTTTATTTTATTCATTAGGAAGACTAACAGCCGAGTTTCACCAATAGTATGAATCCCGAGTCCCACGCAACAAAAATTAAAACGCAGGTGCATTGTCGCTTTCAGGACTAAGACAATATGCTTCATAATGGTAATTGCGCTGGCAATGGCAACCTTAGCATTCAAACCGAATTACAACAAAACAAGTAAGAAATTAAGGCGATGGCACCGGTTTAGACCGACAAAGTCCTATAGATTGTAAGGGTGCCGTAGGTACCGTATCCACAAAACGTTGGTTTGCCCAAAAAATATGCACCATCCATTCTGCTTCGCAGTCCGCGTCGCGATCCCATCGTAACCGTAGGCGCGTTGTAGGCCGCGACCAAGGCAAGCCGCGAGTTTAACATAACTCGGCACACTATCTGTCTGCCAACTAATGCATAGAGGCAATGACGTGAAATATTGACTGGAATTCCAATTTATTGGACGTTCAGTTGGCTGATTTTATTGGCGTATCTTTGTTGTTGTTTGGTTGTGGGTAGGGTTGGCAGAGACTGTTAGTTAGTGACTGGGTAATAACTGGGTTATGAAAGTTTTGTTGTACTTTTGAGATTATACCCTGTAGTAGACTGTGAGCTTATCCTACATCATCGAGTAGGTATAAAAAAAATTCCACTTGTAGCGATAGTAGAGGTTTAGTAGATACACAAAACGTTTGTGTGCCCATGCACAACGCGGCACAAAAAGGAAATTTTAATGAAACTTCGACCTTTTTTTAGCGACATTCCTTTATCATAACGTCCATAGGCTGCGGTGACTGCTTACCATCAGGTAGGCCGTAAGCTTGTTTTCCACCTTAGTGGTATAAAAAAAATCCTCTTGTGTGGATTCTACGAGTAAAAAATACCGGTCTGCCTCACTTACTCTTGGCAGTTTCGCTTTTCAGCCACATTAACGTCACTAAACAGAAGAGTGACTTTAAAGTGGCACCTAAATTAAATAAAAAAAATTGTGCCATGTGGAAAACCAACGTTTTGTGGGTACGGTACCTATTTTTTGTGCCATGTTGTGCACGGGCAAACCAACGTTTTGTGGGTACGGTACCTTATTTTTTGTGCCATGTTGTGCACGGGCAAACCAACGTTTTGTGGGTATGGTACCTATTTTTTGTGCCATGTTGTGCACGGGCAAACCAACGTTTTGTGGGTATGGTACCTATTTTTTGTGCCATGTTGTGCACGGGCAAACCAACGTTTTGTGGGTATAGTACCTATTTTTTGGGCAAACCAACGTTTTGTGGATACGGTACCTACGGCACCCTTACAATCTATAGGACTTTGTCGGTCTAAACCGGTGCCATCGCCTTAATTTCTTACTTGTTTTGTTGTAATTCGGTTTGAATGCTAAGGTTGCCATTGCCAGCGCAATTACCATTATGAAGCATATTGTCTTAGTCCTGAAAGCGACAATGCACCTGCGTTTTAATTTTTGTTGCGTGGGACTCGGGATTCATACTATTGGTGAAACTCGGCTGTTAGTCTTCCTAATGAATAAAATAAAATAATTAATGAATAATAATACTAAATAATAAATAAATTAAACTTTAGTATATATAAACGATATGGCGACGAAACAACATTCTCATCGAAAGGGTTTCTCATGTAGGGAGTTTAAACTAGCAACAGTAGCTAACCATAAGACCAGCTTTATTTATAAAAAAAAATTATTGTACCGTAGATATTTGTGTGACAGTTACCACTTTCCATCAGGCTGACTGTTTGATCTTTGGCAATTGAATAGTTTATAAACAATGACTTTTCGTTTCACAATCAGTCCGAAAAGTACTTACTTAGATACTAACCAAAACATAAAAGATATGGATCAGACCGAAGCTTCTAAAACGCCGCTACTGTAATCTCCATTTAACTAACCACTTATTGTAATCAGTGCCAATTAATTTTACTTATGCAATAGCGTGTCGGAATCCCGGCTTAATGACAGATCAGCTGATGCAAAATTAAGATATCGAAGAAGATATTTAACTTTGATCTTAGATAAAAAAATGCTTCCTTGTAGGTAATGACTTTCTACTGCATGCTTGGGCGCACTTGTTACAATGGCGATGACTGGCTATAAATTTTTGTAGGTTTTTAAATGAAATATATTAGCTTAAGCTAACGTCGGTGGCCCAGTGGTTAAGGTATCCGACTCGTAAGTGAGGGGTACCGGGTTCGAATCCCACTGATGACTCTTTCTGAGTTATGTACATACGTTGAATGCTAACCGATGCTCTTACGGTGAGGGAAATCTGCACGTTAGAGCTACTGATTGTGTAACCATGATTCAATCTGGTCAGGTTTCCCTGATAGCAGGGTCACGGAGGTGAGATTGCAGTCGCTCTCTGTATTTATCTGGTCTGCCAAATCCAGGATCATGGTCAAGGCGGACCCCAGGCCCTCATGCGCGAGAGCACAACCGGCGCCAAGATGATTTTTATTTTATCTTAAGCGGCAACCCTTGCATGGTTTCAATGCAATCCTACTAACAAAGTTTGTATTGATGGATGGATGTTTGGTATGTTTGAAGTAACATACGCAAACGCAACAACTTTATCATTACCATCAGTCCTAATTAGTTCCCTGCTGGGCACAGGTCTCCCCCATCCTCCCGGCTTTCCGCATCCAGTCTTCACCTGCAGCATTTTGGATATCGGTTGTTATCATATAGCATTTTGGATATGGGTACCCCCACCTGTACGGCTAGCACATGTTGCTCTCGCGCGCGATAAGTGAGAAAAGGCGCGACATAGATACTGCTATCTCTTTCATCTTAATATTGAGAGAAGGAAACAAACGCTATCTCAAGGCGCGAGCTGTGTCGCGGACACTCTTGTGCTAGACATGCTGGGGCCCTATTTTTGAACGCTCGCTTTCGAATTCCTGCTTGTTCCATCTCTAGCAATTTACCACGAATGAGAGAGAGAGATAGGTAGCGCACGCGACCGCTCATGTGGATGCGTCAAAAATAGGGCGCAAGGTATGTTGGTGGTTTCAATTTAAGGGGAAACATTGGTTCTTTTCCTCATTTATTTCCGGTTGTACCCACTACGTAAAACTGGGAAAAACATTCCCATTCGTATCCACGGGTTGGTTGACTGTAACAATTCAATTAATTTCACGAATCGAGTCGTAACAATCGTGACTTGGTATTAGCAGCTCGCGATATGGTAATATAGAGCTGTCAATTGGTATTACCAGTAACTAACCAACCGAGTATAATGGCATTCCATAAGATAAGTGAGTTCTTTAACGTACAAATTAAGATCCATTACAAGGCATAAACGTTTAAATATTTCAACGAATGAAGTGTAAAGGAGAATTTAAAATCGCCCATGCGGTATAGAAGTATGATGTGGAAGAGGCGAAAAGAAGTGTCAGGAATTCAGGATCTATATAGATAGTCTCTGTCTATTTCTATAGAATTGGAGAGCGCTATGTTTATATTTAATAGACTTTTTTTTAAATATACGCAGTGACAAGCTAGCCGACAGCTGACCTGATGGTACCTAAGCGGTAACTGTTGCCCATAAAATCTACGATTAATGCATTTAGGTTGCAGGCAATAAAAATGCTGAACCGCAGATGCGTTGTCCCTGTGAGGACTAAGATGAAACGCCTCATGCTTGTAATTGCGCTGGCTACGTTATCCTTCAAACCGGAATACAACAATGCAGGCATTGTTGCTTAACGACAGAAATAGACAAGGCGGTGTTACTCGTCCAGACGAACTCAGGCTTGAGAGAGTCCTACCACCTGATAAAATCTACAAGATGTAAATCAAAATAATCATCTTAGCGTTGATGTCCCGGTTGTGCTCTCGCGCACGATGGCCCGGGGTCCGCCTTGACAATTATCCAGGATTTGGCAGCTCACATAATTACAGTCTGCTAAATCTACTTAAGCCACAACTTAACAGACCCAAATATACTTAAATATCGGACTTCACAAGTGCTTTGTGGCGAACCGAACGGTACTCAGCATTACTTGTCTTGTAACGGTAACCAATCATAGCGAATACGGCCACAAAAACATGGAGCGAGATTAATCATCCGACGAAGAATGACGGCGGCACACGGGAATGTGCGAATTCACGGATTGGATATACATACTTATGCATATACATATGAATGATGCGCTTCAATCAAACAAACCCGCGCAGTAAGCGATTTTTGGTTAGGGTGCCTTCAAGAACTAATGAGTTAGGTCTTGTTCTGTCGTAATCGGTCCTGCGACCATAGGTCTTACGACGGACGTCACCCGACCGATAAGGGACCTCAAACAAAACCGCCCGTCCCGACCGTTGCAAATTAGGACAGTGCCTAAGGGTCCGTTTAACGTCGCCGCTTACAAACCGGATAGTAAATGCGTAGGTACGTGGCATGCCCGCATACAGTCACCGCGTAGCAAATGAAAAAAAACGTGCAGTCAACCCTATGGGAGCGCACACGACGCGGTGACTGTGCGTGTGCGTTGCGAGTGAGATTACTGTGCGTGGACTAGGCAGGCGCTGCGCGTTTGTTTACAAATATTAAAATAAACTTTCTGTCATTAGAATAGAAACCAAAATTGCATAAACATTTGGGACAAATCGTGCTGAAATCTAATTCTGAATGGGCTCTAAGAGACCTAATCTAGACACATCCCCCCATAATAATAAACGTACTATAAACAACTTTATAAATTAATTTTAGGCGTAACTTCACACCCAGGATTAGCAATAGAAACTTCTAAGGCTATTCCTACCTGTCAAGTTATGCGATGTTTATCAATAATGCCTCTTGAGTATATGTCAAAATCTATGCCTTCAAGGCTACACTGAATCCCTGAATACACCTCCAAGGCGTATTTCAATATAAAGACAGGCCTGTCCCATCTTCAGCTTCATCGTCACTTACAGCTAGCTAGCCAGCTTGACTAGCTTTTTGTATAAAAAAATGGGTGCCGACACTACAACCAATATTGTATACATAGTACAGTAACCACTATAACCACAGAACAGTTCTTACCGTATTAGTTCTTGCTACCGATCACCGCTACCCGATCCAGTAACACACAAGTCCACACAATAGATGACCATTGCTGATAATTTATCAAAAGCTGTTAGCGACAAGGCCGGCGATTTGGGACCTGATAATTTTTGAAATGATAATTTATTTTTAAAGCGCAATCAATCTTTGTTGCCGTCTCAGCACGTTGAGTTCGTGACGTGACCGTTTGCTTGTTTGATAACATTGTTGCGACTAATGTTTGTAACAGGTAGTGTTATAATATGTATTTAAGTAGTATAACGGTTAGCTAGCACAAATAGTATAAGGAAAAAGTCTCAATAAAGCTGGGGTCCAAAGTGGCAAGAATAGAAGAAGATGTATGAAAAGTTGTGGATATATGCGAGGCTAGGGAGTTGTGTCAGAACAGAGCAAAGTGGCGGTCCATAGTTTCTGCCTACCCCACCTGTGGGATACAGCACCCATCAGTTATCTAGCACCAATAGTACTTTGCTTAGTTTGGGGCTAGATATCGCTGTGTGAATTTGTCCTTGATTATTTATTTATCATACAGGCGTGAGCTTTATATATGTATCTGTGTATGTTTGCTTAGTTTGGGGCTTGACGGCGCTATGTGATTTTGTCCACGATTATTTTAATTTTTTATTTATGTTTCTGGGCACTTTGCACGACGCTTGAGAGTCTGTTCTCAATGTATTTATGTTTATCATCATCATTATTGGTTGTGGTGCATAAACTCCTTCCGTATTGGTACTGGTATCGTAGAAGGCGAGGTTTATCTTTGAACAGACCTAGGAACTCTGTAAAACAAAAAATGCATATTCGACACTACTAAGCTATATCGTGCGTTCAGATATCAAATCGAGGACATTATTAAGAAAGGTCAGGTCAACAGTACCTTCTCTTAACTGATTATGATATGCTGATATGTTTCCTTGTAAGATTTGTCAGAACCGTAGCAAGTTAAGTAATGTGATCTCTGCCTACTTCTACCGCAAAGAGAAAGACGCAAGATGTAGTATTAATATTTTGTGGTAATATTACAATTTTCAACACTCTTACCGAACGTATATCATAAAACGGAGAAGCCTCAGAGGCCATGAACCATGAGCTATGGATTGTTGACAATAGTTTAACGTTTAGTAAACAGCCAGAAAACCTCATAAATTTAACACCGATCAGTCACTTCCAACAGGTTCCCACGACCCGTAGAAAAGCAGACCTTGCCCAGGGCCTGCCCACGCGGCCCTTCCGGTCCATAGTTGTCACCAAGGACCTTTCGACTCCAATCGTAGTGGTTTTACGAGCTATTCGATGTATACTGGTGACCGAGTGGCAGTTACAATTAAATAGAGCGTGTCCCAAGAGGCTGCGGTGTTTGAAGGTTAAGAAACATCCTTGAAACATCTTTCTCCTGAGACAGTAGGTATAAGTACATAACTACACATACTTCGTCTTAAAATTTTAATTGATGCCAATGATCTTATTATCGTCTGAGTAAAAGTGAAATAAGAGTTTTTTATTTGCATACCTTGACGATCATTTTTTTAGATTATGAAAATTATCTTCCCAATCGAAGCAACTCTCGTATTCGACCATTACTACACCAGCTCCATCGTCTACCATCAGTGCAATCAATGACTTATTTCGTTTCGGCTCCCATGCTATTGCAGATAGAAATAGCAACGTTGTAAAAATATTTCTCAAAACTCGCCCATCTAAAGTTACCTTACCCGGCAACGGCATCGCTGTTGTCCACAAAAAAATAACATTTCAAATTAACCGCGATTAGTTCCAATTTTCGCCACGGGTCAGATATGTTAGTCGTTGATACAGTAAATGTCAGTATCACAATGATTTCCATGGAGTGTTGCTCACGCATGGTCTTGCGTTTTCTTGCTAAACACCGCCATCTTGAAAGTGTGGGAAGGACGCTACTATACTATTGTTTGTAAATACTGTCTTAACGTCCGCTAGCGATTCTTTGGTGGCCATTTTACTGTGTATTATGATTTTTGTGAGTTTTTTAAGTATCTAATGCACGTTTGGTCTTAACTGTAGAGTTATACCTGACGTGTGAATATCCGCGATTTTTTTATACAACGTGGTGACAAACAAGCAGACAGCCCACCTGATGGTAAGCGGTAACTGTAACCCATAACATCTACGATTCATGAACATCTACAATTCATGCATTTAGGTTGCTTGACAAAAATGCAGAACAGCAGGTGCGTTGTCACTGTGAGGACTATGATGAAATGGCTCATGCCTTTAATTACGCTGGCTACCTTATCCTTCAAACTGGAACACAACAATGCAAGCATTGTTGCTTGGCGGCAGAAATAGATAAGGCGGTGGTACTCACCCAGGCGGACTCCTCAGGCTTGAGAGAGTCCTACACCTGACGTATGTGTGTCCACGTTTCAACTGTAGAGTGTAATCTATACTACCAGCTTTTCAGATTATGAGGTAGCCATGTCCCTTGTCATGGACTTATCTTAAATATCAGAATCTCCATACCACCACAACCAAAATAACATGCTTTTTCATTTTTAATACCTATTAGCGAAGTTAGGAACCGTGATTTTGCAATTGATTCATTATCAATTAAAAAAATTCAATTAACGCCACGAAAGGTTGCGTTAAAAACAAACATTGAGCAATCTACACATTGATTTATGCTTTTACAATTGTATATTTGTATCGAGTTACTCAAACGATTTAGCGGTATTATATTTCAATACAATAACCTTGTAATTCTTTGGTAACATTGCATTTTATACGTAAATATATTAAGTGATTACACAAATCAGAGTTTAGATTAATGTAAATATTAATAAACCAAGTAATTGTTTACAGTAGTCGATTTGAATGATTGACATGAACCATAGTTTCTGTAGTCATCAATATTAACGAGCTTGACCCAATAACACAGATTTGCTAGGACAATAATTTATATATAGAATATTTTACTCACTGTAGAGTCCAAAAGTTACATGTTTATTTGGTCTTATTACTGACTTTTCTCTCTTTTCACGCTTCTCAGGCGTCGGTGGCCGATTGGTTAAGGTATACGACTAGTAAGCGAGAGGTACCAGCTTCGTATCCCACTGCGGCGATGTACCAATGACTCTTTCCTGAGTTATGTATTATATTAGTAGTTTCCATATATTAGTAGAATACTAATAGGTACTAGATTATGATTAATAACTTTTTAACCTATCAGTGGATTTAAACGATGTAAACTATGGATATGTATTTAGGTTTCAGTTAGACATTTTTTGTTTATTATTTGATACTATTAATAGATTAGTCATAACTCTCTCGAGTGACGACCACGTACCGGAAGACGCAGCGTGGATGGGCCTCCCACAAGGACCCGACCTGGTAAAGATCGCAGGCTCCAGCTGGATGCGGAAGGCACAGAACCGCCTTTGTTTAGATCTCCAGGTTAGGCCTATGCCCAGCAGTAAGCGTCTTTCGGCTGATGTGATGATGATGATTAGTTAAGCAGCCACGAATTTGACCGCCATCTCGTCTGCACACCGCGCCTACACCTACCAGGGAGCCATCTGTGCAGGCGCGACATAAACTAATCGTCGATCCGCATAACAGTATACAGAGTACAGATAAACGGATCTTAGCTGTACCGGTCGCCAGTCACGATGCCCGCGGCCTTGCTTCGAAACCGGTCTGAGACTAGACGCGTATATAAATAGTCGGAGGATCTCCAGCCAGTACTATGGAATCATTATTTTTCCTCAATTAGGTGCTGTATTTTCTTCTAAATTGCGGTGTGGTTTTACTAGTAGACCCGACGCTATTTTGTTAGCGTACACCTACTTTATCAATACCTAATCTTATTTTCTTGCTTAAAAACTTCCTCTTGAATCACTCTATCTATTGTTAAAAAGCGCATTAAATTCCGTTGTGTTGTTTTAAAGATCTAAGCTTACATAGGTACATTGGGACTATATAAATATGCTTGAACAAATTCACAAACAGCGCCATCTAGCCCAAAAGTAAGCATAGCTTATGTTATTTGGATTGGATAATTAATAAACTTAATAGATACTTTTTTTTTAAATATGCTACACCCAGACCAATAACCGAAATTAAAATTCATCATTTCGTTGTCTGCTTAGCCGGGAATCGAGCCCGAAACCTCTGCGTGGCAGACCAGCATATTAACGAACTGAACCACTCAGGCCGTCATTATTGTTTTATACTATGTATAGATTTAACACCGCTTTAATTTTTGTTTTCAAACTTTACGTTTAAATAACAATTTGGCGCTACAAGGCGTGACATTAACCACAATAACACTTGCTAATAGGACAGTTTAAAAATAAAAAATCAATTCCACTATACACGGAATCTCGGTCAAGGTGCTATATTGACTCGACATTTGGATCAGAATCGATTCCAGTATCGGTAATAAAATATCGATAAATATAGAGAACTGACGGCGAGTGACATACCGACTTTGGGAAGAGCAAGGTTACAATTTCATTATAAAATTTGAGGTCTAATAAATAAACATGGACATTTTGAATTCGTTATTTCTACGACTGTTACTAAAACACTAGTTTTGTGATTTGTTTACAATGTCACAAAATTCTGGGCCGTGAGTCCGATTATAGAGCGATCGAATTGTAATTGGATCGCCAATGGCAGTTTGATACGTTGTTGATATTCTGCTACTGTTAGTAATGGCGCGATTGAATTGTAATCGGATCGCATTCGCAGCTCAATGGCAGTTTTATGTGATTTTAGTATTACAATCACAATACGATTACAATTTGATCGAAGCAAGTAAATTAGCGGACACCAGGCCTTGCTTAGTTGACGATGTCGCCAGCGGTAAAGAAGTGGGTGTTTCATACTGTCACTTTAATATCTTAGTTCCGATTTTGCCTAATGGTTTAAAGGGTCCGGCTCGTACCTTGAGATACTGAGTTTGAACCCCAGTGCCGTCATGTACTAAAGACTCATTTCTAAGTTATGTATATGAATTAAACACTACCCGATACTTTTACGGTGAAGGAAAACATGATGAACCTGCACATTCAGGCGGCTGAATTTGTTACCATGATCCTGTCGGGTCAGATTCCCCCGATGAGAGGGTCAAGGACGTCAGATGGCAGTCGCTCCACTGTGATTACCTGATCTGTCAAATAATGGATCATGGTCAAGGCGGACCGGGATTCGGGGCTCGGAAGCTTTCGTGCAATGCGCAAGAGACCAACCGAGTCATTAACGCCAATATGATTATTTATATTAGTCTTGCCGATCTGTGTCTACGTAAAGCCTTATTTCGGAATGACCGCTGACAATGAGTCTTGAAAGATTTAATTCGAGAAAAAGATCCATTGTTTATATCCAGTGCTGTTTATATCCAGATCCCAACCGTTACTGAACAGATAAGCTGATGGCATTGTACTGTCTTAAAGTCTCCTTTAGTCGTGTCTGCAGTTTTTGGCTAATGAAGCAAGTCATACCTACGCTTGTTTACCATCTTAGTATGTAGCAAAAAAATAACCTAGGTCGTTCATATTAATGACAACATGGCTTTGCCCGAGTAAGACGCCCATTTGAATAACTGTACGGACGCATAGCAAAGTGACCCGCAATTTCAAGGTCGATTTGCTATTCACGACACCACGACCACGTCGTGTCGTGTCGTGAGCTCTAATGACGTGGTAATTACCTTTTATTAAGATCTAATATAGAGCAGGGATGCCATTATCTAGAGTATGTAGGTAGGTTAGGTAACTCTAGATTGTACTTGGAAGATTTGCCTGAAAAATAAATAATCATCCATTTATTTTTTAGGCAAATCCTCGTGCTATTCGATCATGTCGTGACCTTTCTGAAATACATTATTCAGAATATTTAGACCAATTTAACGCATTTTAAAATAGGTGACCTTAAATGTAATTAAATACATTTTGCTCAATAAAGCAATCATGTCGAAAACCCGAGCACGATTTTAACAAGCGGCCTATTGCCTAATAATATAATTAGGGAATATGACATTTGTAAAACAAGTCTAATATATATTTTTAAAGTACATGTGAATATTGAATCATTTACCTACACAAATACTTGTCACAAAACCAATTGCAAAATTTGGTTTTGTGATTCATAACAGAGAATTCCATCTGTCGATTGGACAGAGCCAGTTGACGAGACTGAAAACGGATGACGGCAGAGTTGTTTCGACCAAGTCCGAGGTTTTGAGGGAAGTCGAGAGGTTCTATGGACAGTTATACACGACAACACGGGCACCTGTTACCAGTATGGCAAAAGACCCCAGAGCCAAGTTGACCCGACACTACACCGAAGATATCCCGGACATCAGCCTGTACGAGATTAGTATGGCTCTCAAACAGCTTAAGAACAACAAGGCGCCGGGTGATGATGGAATTACGGCTGAGCTTCTGAAAGCTGGTGGCAAACCTGTGCTTAAGACCCTTCAGAAGCTGTTCAATTCCGTCATCCTCGAGGGCAAAACGCCGGAAGCATGGCACAGAAGCATAGTGATATTGTTCTTCAAGAAAGGTGATAAGGCTCTCTTAAAGAACTTCAGACCAATATCGCTACTGACCCATGTCTATAAGCTGTTTTCGAGTGTCATTACGAATCGTCTCGCACGCAGGTTTGATGACTTCCAGCCTCCCGAACAAGCCGGATTCCGAAAAGTTTTTAGTACCATAGACCACATACATACGCTGCGGCAGGTTGTACAGAAGACCGAAGAGTATAACCGGCCATTATGCTTGGCGTTTGTGGACTATGAGAAAACCTTCGATTCGATCGAAACTTGGGCGGTGCTCCAGTCTCTACAGCGGTGCCAAATTGACTATCGATATATCGAAGCATTGAAGTGTTTGTACAGAAACGCCACTATGTCAGTTCGTCTCCAGGACAAGACCACAGAACCTATTCAGCTGCAGCGAGGTGTTAGACAAGGTGATGTCATATCTCCGAAGTTGTTTACCGCTGCACTGGAGGATATCTTTAGGCTTCTGGACTGGGACGGACTTGGCATCAATATTAACGGCGAGTACCTCACGCACCTCAGATTTGCTGACGATATCGTAGTCATGGCTGAAACCCTGGAAGACTTGGGCAAAATGCTCGATGACCTCTGTAGTGCCTCTCAACAAGTAGGTCTTAAAATGAACATGGACAAGACGAAAATTATGTCGAATGTCCATGTTGTGCCTACTCCAGTGACAGTTGGAGGCACTCCACTTGAAGTTGTTGACGACTATACATACCTAGGACAAATTGTCCGGCTAGGTAGGTCCAATTTCGAGAAAGAGGTCAATCGACGAATCCAACTCGGTTGGGCAGCGTTCGGGAAGCTACGCCACATATTTTCGTCCCAATTACCGCAGTGTCTCAAGACGAAGGTCTTTGACCAATGTGTGTTGCCAGTGATGACTTACGGAGCTGAAACGTGGCCACTCACTATGGGCCTTATAAGAAAGCTCACTGTTACCCAAAGGGCAATGGAAAGAGCTATGCTCGGAGTTTCTTTGCGCGATCGAGTCAGAAATGAGGAGATCCGCAAGCGAACCAAGGTCACCGACATAGCTCTAAGGATTGCCAGACTGAAGTGGCAGTGGGCAGGGCACATAGCTCGAAGACAGTGGCGTGCCTAGGGGTTCAGAGTAAGGCAAGCCGAGAGATGAAGTTTGTGTAGTTTTTACGGTTATTAAAAATAAATGCATCCCCTTGCCACATTACTGATCAATCCTCACTTATCACTCTTCAGTTTTATACCAGCAATATAACTTGTGAGAGAGACAACCAACAATTCAAGGAGTTTGGTACACCGATTTATGAAATTGTCTTATAAGCGATTTACTAATCTGAGAAATAGGTATAATAGGAATACATATAAGGAAATAATTTGTTATTTTCTGAGAAATGATTAAAAACTTTACCTTTTCCATGCAAATCAAAACTTGTGCACATTTTAAACCATCACAAGGGACTCTACTTCATCTATTGTTGATCAAATCACTTTTAGTTTTTACTGCAAAACACAACACACACACAACAAAAAACTAATTACTTATCCGCCCAAACGGCTCAAACAAAACAATAGTGAAGTTGGTACGTATTACAGCATTCAACAAACGTACCTACTGCGCATGCGCTATGTTGCCATTTTCAAAGATCCGTGTACAACTTCATACGCATGCAGGGCTTAAAGTCTCGTACAATTGACTATATAAACAAACGTATAGTTATATCTCATTATAGGACAGTTTTCATATGTAAGAAAGAGACATACCGGCCGGAATCAAAGCCCGCTTACAAGCCAGCGCGTGCGAGCGAGATGACTGACCGAGTCTCAATTTCCTCAACTTGCGTGTGCGTTCGGATCGTGTTTCGTAACCTAGGCGCACGATGGCGCTGCTGTGCGGCGCGGCAGTTTGAAAAGCATTAGGAGCGCGAACTTTAAATAGTTCGCGCTCGCATTATCTTTGGTTTTTTATCGATAATTATTTTTATAAGGCAAGCCCGGCTTTTGGGCTTGTATGACAGTAACGCCACTGCTCGAAGAACAGATAGCCGATTGGGCAGTAAAGTTCTCGAGTGGCGACCACGTACCGGTAGACGCAGCGTGGGTAGGCCTCCTACAAGGTGGACCGACGACCTGGTAAGGATCGCAGGTACCAGCTGGATGCGGAAAGCACAGGACCGGTCTTTGTGAAGATCTCTGGGGGAGGCCTATGCCCAGCAGTGGGCGTCTTCTGGCTGATGATGATGATGATGATGATGAATTCCATCACCTGAACCAGGACCGAGCAAGCAACATCTAGTCACAAACAGCAATTTATACGAGGAGTCTTTCTCACAATAAATACCCTTCACAATTTAACTACTTCTTTCTAATACTGCACTGAAATCCTTCATTTTCACCTCCATTCTATTCCACATCCTTAAAATATTAAACTAAATTTTGAAACAACAAATCATTTATTTATTCGTTCATTCATATGAAGTCCTCAGACCCCAACAAAACCAGCATACATTACGCGACGACAACGCCACGACAAATAACTATTATCGTATCGTATGGTCTAAATACCTCCAATCTAATGATAGACGGAATGCATAGGCGAGTTGATTAGGCGTAGCAACCGGTATAACCGTAGTGGTACTGTAGAGTGGCAGTTTCGCTTTTATACCGGCTACAGGTGGATGGTACTGCTTTACCAGCAGAGCTTAGGATGTGAGTCCCTTTCTGTGTCATTGTGACTCTGTTTTACCATAGGGAATTTTTGTTGAAACCGGGTTATGATGCACTTGGCCGTGTTGGGTGCAAAAGAGTAGAATATTGCAACTTTTCTTTTTTGTGCTACTCAATGACAAACGAACAGACAGCCCACTGGATGAAAGCAGTATCTGCCTATGATACATGCAGTAAGGTTTCATGTAACAAAAGCACTAATTTTATATGCCTCATGTCTGTAATTGGACTTCCTTGTCCTGCTAATGAAGAGTCCTTCGCAAATGCGCCGCGCGTTTGAGAGGTTTACAATTTGACAGTTAAATATAAAAAGCAGTTGCAAAGTGGAACATTTTTTAAGAAGGGTTTTAAATTTTGTATGGAAATCCTAAAGCCCGGCGTCACTTTAAAACTATGTGTTTTAACGAAAGTCTGACAAACCATAAGCATAGATATTGGTTTCTGTTTAACGTCTACACAATTTAATTGGCTCTGATAGCGTAATATTATTATTTATTTGCTATTAAATTACGTTTGTCGGGGACACTCCTCTTAACCGCATGACATTGCAAACATTGTTGTTTACGGCAGAAATTGTTTTGCAAACAAAGTATATATGTATGTATGTAAACTCTTTATTGCAACAACATAGTACATATCAAAAGGAAACACTTACAAAGCAAAGGCGAACTTATCCGCCAACAGGATCTCTTTCAGCTAACCTTAGACAAGCCGAACGGAGCTTTAGCGAGCGGTAGAGGCAATAAGAGCTATCGCTATAAACCTACCACAGGAACCTTCCGACTTATGGAAACTACACGAAATACCTGCTTCTATTTTCAATCAACGATATCTTCTTCCTATACCACTCCCCCTTCTCTGTCTTCTTTTTGTTCTACTGTAAGAAAAAAGCCTTAGAAAAGAAATACTATCGCGAATATTATACTATGCAATAGTATACGTGACATTGTAACGCTTCCCGGGTTTCGCAGAAGCTGACAATGGCTGGTAATTGTAAAGGACAATTGTTTTAAAGATTCACATAATTAAAGGCTACCGTAAAGGCGATTCGTCGCTTGGTTTGTTCTAACAGAGCAACGTGTTATAGAGGTGGGCAACGCATTGGCGATACTCTTGTTGTTGCTAATGTCTATAGGCAGTGGTGACCACTTTCCATCAGGTGGCTCGCTTGCCTGTTTGCCTACCGTATGACAAAAAAAAAAATATGTGGAAATAATCTGTCTTGATTTTATACGTCCCTCATGATATTTTTATTACTTTAAAAGCTTTCCATGATTCAAAAAATCTCCAGCTCTTCGCAAACATTATGTTTTAAAGGATTTTTCAACCGTTGATAAAGTACATCTACAATGAAAAATACGATTGGATTAAGATACTATGTTTGGAATACTAGCCTATGTTTATGTTAGTATCAATGTTAGTATCTAACCTCAACGCTCATTCTAGGAAATACTACGTAAGTTTTACATTTCATTTCTTTTCTGGAAATTTTTTTTTTAATCACTTAAGCTTTTTATAACATTTTCATAGCTATTCAAGGAAAGAACCGGCGGTTTCCATCCGCATGCAGTTCTGAGCCCTATGAAGCTTGTGCAGGAATTCTATTAATTTCTCACATTTGGGAATAATGTTGCTGAAATAATTTTCCAAGTTGATTCAGTTAGTTTCGGAGATCAAACGAAATAGAACAATTCCAGCAACAGCGGTGCCGTCACAGTGTCAGATAAGTTTGTTGCACTGGATATAAACAATGGATTTTTTCTGGAATTAAATCTTACAAGACTCATTGTCAGCGGTCGTTCCGAAATAAGGCTTTACGTAGGCACAGATGGGCAAGACTAATATAAATAATCATATTGGCGTAAATGACTCGGTTGGTCTCTTGCGCATTGCACGAAATCTCCCGAGCCCCGGACCCCGGTCCAGCTTGACCATGATCCAGGATCAGGCATATCAGACTGCCACCTTAACTCCATGCTCCCCATTTACTGACCAGTTTTTATCCATTGATAAACAAGTATCTATCAGAAAGCGGTCACTGATGGCCATAACACTACAATAAGCCATTTTAAAAGGCTCTCTTCCTACAAATTCCCATAGATGGCGTGCTCTAACGACTGACGATATTATCAAAATCTCTTGGCTGTATGGTATTGGTTTTTATCTTTATTTAGATAAAATAATATTTTTGATGAATAATTTAAAGATTTTTGAATGTCAGGGCACAACTTCATAAATTGTATTAATCGGTTTCTGGTTGACTGGAAGATAAAGCTGTGTAACTTTATATCCGCCTTAGTACCTTATCGTCCATAAAGTTTAAATAAATAAATAAACTGCATTTCCACAGGCATGAAGATTTTCATCTTAGTCCTTACAGTGACAACGCACCTGCGGTTCTGCATTTTTGTTACCATCAACCTAAATGCATGAACTGTAGATGTTATGGGCGATAGTTACCACTAACCATCAGGTAGGCTGTCTGCCTATTTGTCACTGAGTAGCATAACGAAAAGTTTAGGTTAGAATTGGTAGCACTTAGAAAGTCACAACACTACAATTCTATTAAATGTAATCCCTACATCCCAATAGCAACTGAAAAAAAAACTTGCACGAGTCTGGTGACATAGCTGTGTCAATAGCATACTGCTGTGTAGGGTTAGCACTTGGCACATGAACTATGTTCAAAGCGAAAATTGATTTTTGCAGATTTTTGTTTGTCTGGGACGTGATAAAGATAATTAAATATATTTACATGCTAAACGCAAGATACGATTTGTGATTCTGATATGTGATTAACGAAAAGCAAACCACTTTTAAAATGAGTAAGGTATAAATGTCTCAAATAGTTAAAATAATTACACAGAAAGAGTGCTAATTTACGCCATTTAAAATAAATAGTCCCGTTTTTTTTTGAGAAAGAAAAAGCTACAACCATAAACAAACAAATGGGAAGTTTAATTTCAACGCAATTAATAAAGTATTATATTAAAATAATAATTAAATTATTACTTACATTCAACACTTTCAAAAATCATTAGGCGCCAACCCTAAAAGACCCGTTCGTTATCACTGCACTGGACTTGGTACCGTCAACAATAAAAATCAAACAAATAAAGTTAAGCAGTTAAATCGTTTTTATTTTCTTATAACGAACAACAACAACTAACTTGACTCATAACTTAATCACCCGTTTTCATTCATGCTACATACATACTTTCACAACTTTACGCGGAGTTAGGGGTTGGCAGGGACCATAATATTGTTTTAAAGCTAGCTACAAAATAATTATCAAAGCAGTGCTGCAGTGGTGAGGACGGTGATATAACTACTAAGAATGACTGCTCACGAGCTACATTTGAAGCATGGATCGTTATTGCAACAGTGCTCCTTGCCTGATTTTAGCCCCCGAAGAAAAAATCTGTGTATGTATGTGTCTGTCTGGGCAGATATACCGATTTCGATGCGATTTCCTATATTTGGTTCTTAGCTTTGTTTTATTAAAATCGTTTCATCGTAATATTTCAGTATATGTATACTTGGCCGACAAATTTTCCGACGTTTTTCTATCTGTTTCTATGCTACGTAGTGACACACGAGCAGATATCTTACTTGATGGTAAGCAGCAACCGTCGCCCATAACATCTACGATCCATGCTTTTAAGTTGCAAGTAGGTTATGTGTTGCTGACCGTACCCGTTACGTAACAGCCCTGCAACCACTAGTACATCAGTGCATTTCAGTATAATTATGTGTACTTGGTCGGTGGTTTTCCGACGATTTTCTGTCGATGTTACTTGTTGCTGATTCTGACCGTACCCGTTACGTCACAGCCCTGCAACCACTAGTACACCAGTGAATTTCAGTATAATTATGTGTACTTGGTCGGTGGTTTTCCGACGATTTGCTGTCGATATTACTTGTTGCTGATTCTGACCGTACCCGTTACGTCACAGCCCTGCAGCCACTAGTACACCAGTGCATTTCAGTATAATTATGTGTACTTGGTCGGTGGTTTTCCGACGATTTTCTGTCGATGTTACTTGTTGCTGATTCTGACCGTACCCGTTACGTCACAGCCCTGCAACCTGCAGTCGCGGGTGATTGGAGTGTCTTCCCGGGTCACGCTCATCTTGCTTTCACGTAATTTACTTGCCACCGAGATTTCGAGTTAACTTGTGTCGCAACGACTCTAATTGTGCTCAGCAATCATGGGGCTCACTGGATTGTGTGGAGTGTTAATGTTGGGTAATATTTATATAGAATTTATAGGGGCGTCGGTGGCTGAGTGCGGCCATGTACCAATGACTTTTTTCTGAGTTACGTACATTATTTGAATGTTATCCAATGCCCTTACGGTGTGAGAAAAATTGTGATGAAACCTGCACATTTAGGCGACTGAATGTGTAGCCATGATCCAATCTGGTGAGGTTCACGGAGGTCAGATGGCAGTCGCTCCACTGTAATTGTTTGATCTACCAAGTCCTGGATAATAGTCAAGGCGGAACCCGGGCCCTCGTGCGCGAGAGCACAACCGGGACATTAACGCCAAGATGACGCAGGCATCAGCTAGTACACAATTACAAGTCCGAATAACTATCTTTTCTACTCCTACCTGTTACTTCTTAATTCAATTTGTTGCGGGTTCCAAGACAGTATCAGCTTGTCCTCGGGCGCGCCAGAGTATCAAAACTATATCAGGACCAATGTATTCGCCACTGTTATTCCTGGCTTCATAAGAGTTGCAGCGATGGAAATGAATGGAAGCAAAGCCCGTTAATAAAAATAGTACACAAAGGGACACAATTGTACGTAAAATGTGTCAAAAAAGTAATTGCATAAAAGTCAAGATAATAAAAGCGTTGCGCTGTTCTAAACCCAGTAATCGATATTTCACAGAATCTATTACCTTAATTGCTTGCATGAACGTTACATTGACATTTTTATCATGACCTACAAGAAGCCAAACACGTTCATATACCAATAAATCAATTACTGTAACAACATAGGTGAGTGTTAGCTAATACACCAAACAATGCCAAACATGTCATAATGCTGTCAATATGAAGAGTCCGACACCAACTGTTGCGTCATGACTCGTCATCTGCAACTCGTTACATAACGTATTAAGATGTTTATTTGTACTAGGCTAGTATCTATTGAATTCTATTGAATCTAAAAAAAAGTTGATTCGTATTGAAGTGTAGGTATCACGGATTTGGAAAAAATACGGACGCCATTCTTCACAAGAGAGAAGTGAGGCATGCAAGGTACAGCAATTCCTACACAAATGTGTACATGAAAAGTGGAAATATGGTGTATCTACCAGGGGCTCTATTTTTGAACAACTCGCGTCGAAACGAACGATTTTCAATTTTGGTTTTAGTAATAAAAATTCAATATTTAGATGCATGATGCTGATTTTCCAAATTTTTGAACTTTAGTCTTTCGGTGTCGCCAACACGATTCAAAAAATATGTAACTTTTATGCCGAAAATCTAAATTTAAAACGGTTCAAATCGAAGCGAGCGATTCAAAAGTAGAGTAATCCAGCGCCATTTTGTTTGATTTTGTTACGCGCTGTCACATCAGTGACAATGTCAATGCACGCACACACATAAATAGGCGCCCGTTTTTGTACTTAATTTATGATTTAAGAGAGTACCGTATTTTTGCAGGTCCGTGGTAGGTATGTATATTATATTTATTTTACAATATAATAGTGACAGACGAGTAAGTAGCCGACCTTTTGATAAGTACAACCATTGCCCATAACGTCTACGATTCAAGTAGTAAGGTTTTATAAAATTATAACAAAATGCAGAAACGCTGGTGATTGGGAGATTTTTCGACAGCCGATGAAAAAGAAACAATAATTCTAATAATTCTAATTCATGGCATTAGACACGATTCTCAAAAAAAATAATAATAATAAATAATCGTGGACAAATTCACACAACGCCATCTAGCCCCAAAGTAAGCTAAGCTTGTGTTATGGGTGCTAGATAACTGATAACCTACTTATATATTTTTAAATACATACTTATTATACATGGAACACCCAGACCCGTAACAGAAATTAAAAATTCATCATTTCAATTTCTGCCCGGCCGGGAATCGAACCCGGGACCTCTTGCGTGGCAAACGGCATGTTGACCACTGAACCACTCAGGTCGTCACAAATAGAAACAAGGCCGTTAGAGGTATACAAATGTAGGCATATGACGCTTTCTTAGAAAATGTACAAAACCACCTTTCCTAGTAACTTTGGTACCCAAATTCGATACTTGAGAATCCTATCTAACCAGCGTCTAACTACACTTCTTACTTTTTAAAGTAGCTGTCCTAAAATACCCCATTGCCTGCGGTGATAAGATAACTGCAATGGACTGCACATACGTCACATGCGTCATTGCAGTAAGACCCTGGATAAGCTCGCTACTTTCACTTTGTGTTTGTTATGAAGCTGACTAAAGCCTGTTTCGATAAATATTTTCATATGATTTCGACTTTGAACAAGCTTTTTAAATTACACTCTCAAAAACAACGCAAGGTTTCTTGCTGGGTGGCAGAATTAGAAAAAGGTGGTGCTCGTCCAGGTGGACTCCTTAGAAGAGTTTTATTAATCGATATTTTTTTTTATGTCATACGGTAGGCAAAGAGACAAGCGGGCCACCTAATGGAAAGTGGTCACCGCTGCCTATAGACATTAGCAACACCAAAAGTATCGCCATTGCGTTGCCCACCTCTTTAACACGTTGCTCTGGCAGCAAAAATGCAAATGCCCCTCCACTGCCAAAGCCACAGTTCCCTAAATCCACACCCCATGGAGCATTGGATACCTTACTCACCGGCAGAAACACAATACTATTGAAAAGGGTATTGTTTAGCTGCGGTATTCTGTAAGGTGGAGGTACTTCCCCAGTTGGGCGGCTCCAATTCCAACGGGTTACCCTATGCCCTACCTCAAAAAAGGCATTATCATTTCCAAATCATGGATCATGGCCAAGGCGGACCCCGGGCCCTCGTGCGCGTGAGCACAAGCGAGACATTGACGCTAAGATGACTACCATCGGTAAACGGTCAATTAATAAATAGGTTGCAATATTTTGTCGAATTCACACAAAACTCGTCAGCATCGTTTTTACATATCACCTGTCACTCTAATTTATTCAAGTGACACTGCATTATTTATACCAAACTCGTATTTATTAGAGCGTTAACACTTACGTGTCACTTGTGTTCAAAGTTCCAAATAAGGAAGTTATATAACCTTTATTACCTAGTTTGCTATTGTAGATTTTCTTATGCGATACTGAAAATTTGTTCAAACGCATTATTAGTTCCACTAATAATAAGTTTAGATCAAAAATTATTCTTAACTACACAATTACTTTATTTTTTTTCACCGTCAAGAAATAAGCCAACACCTTTCACAGAAGCCGTTAAAAAAATATAGATAGATGTAAACCTGGATGAAATCTACTAGACTGTAAGGGCACCGTCATTAAGTACAAGAAAAATTCCACTTCACAGCGATATCAGAGGTTTAGGGGACCCACAAAACGTTGGCCTACCCGTGCCCAAACTGACAAAACAAAAACTTTTCGACTTCTATTTATTTATTTATTTAACAGTTTATTGTGCACAATAACATTTATACAATATTGACATAAGGAAAATAACACAACAGGTACAGCTTATTTCATAAGAAATATCTTACAGCAGACCTACGGAAGAGACAGGGCATAATCAGAAAGGCAGACGGCGTGCAACTTCTCTTAGCAACACTACATACATTTTTCTTTTTTTTATACCACCAAGGTGACAAACAAGCTTACGGCCTGCCTGATGGTAAGCAGCCACCGCAGCCTATGGACGTTTGCAATATCAGGGGCATCACCCACGCATTGTCGACCCCATAAAAACCTTTTAACCCCTTTCTTGAAGAACTCCATGTTGTACTCTCCAGGGAAAACCTCTCCAGGTAGTTCATTCCACAACCTTAGTGTGTGTGGGAGAAAGTTCCTTTGGAACTAATTCGCGACCAATTTAGCTCCAAGGTTGGATTAATTCCCTGTCGGTGGCGAGCGACTAATCCTCTTGTGTGGGTTCTAGAAGTAAAACTGTGGTGCACACTCTATTGGCAGTTTCGCTTTAACACATACGACATTAAAGTGACCAAAAGAAAAGTGGGCGTCGTCTTTTTATTTCAGAATACTTTTCAAGGAAAGAAGGAATGTTAGTTTAAGAGAAAATCATAATTTTTTGGTACGTGGGTTGGGCATAATGTCAACACAGCATCGTAATGTGTGCAAATCCGTCTGTGGTTTACATAGACGACAAGTATCCGGCCAAGTAAGGGCCCTATCACACGTATTACAACCGCGGCTAGGTACGAGAAAGAGCGCCATGAAGCGATGACTTGCCGTCGTTAAGGATGACGTGGGTGCCATAAAACTCATTACTAAGGATAGGCAAGACGGAGCGAAGTGGACAAGAAAATGGTCTACCTGTAAAGACTCACCACAACGAAGCTAACGAAATCGCAATAAGTAGCGACATGAACTAAATCGACGCGACAGTTGGAGGTGTCCTATTTTTAACAGAATGCTTTGCGAGAACGATATATCAAAATAAGAAATTACATCATCACGAATTATTTTTTTAATTGTTTTATAATCGACTCCAAAAAATCAATATTTTTCAGTATGCGAATTGTTGTATCGATAACGTTTCTAGAATGAAGTGCGTTGCACAGGGATGCAATCTAATTACTAATATAGCTTACTAATCCCTTCATCTAAGACGTTCCCGCAAAGCGTCGTGTAAAAATGGGACACCTCTAACCATCGCGTCCGCTCCAACAACGCAACCACAGCCACATTTTGTGGTTACCACAACGCAGCAAGAAGCTGCAACCACACTATTCACACGTAACCCCTGCTTGACCACTTTGCCGCTGTGCTGTACGGTTGTGGTCGCTTGTGGTCCGTGTGATAGGACCCTAAGAGTTGCATAAGAGTTAAACATTCGACGATTACTTCACACCTCCCTTTCGCTTACATGCATACCAACTGTGTGAAAAGTATAAAAATAAACATAAAGTTACTAATTTATGACCTACTAGCACCTACTATGGCTACCAGGGTGTCAGTGGTCTAATGATTATGAGGTCCCGAGGTGCCGGGTTTGATCCCCAGCATGTACCAATAACTCTTTTCTGAGTGAACACTAACCGATGCTCTTACGGCGTGGTACATTCAGGCGATGATCCAATGGTCAGGTTCTTCATTTAATTGCGAATATTAATATCAATATAATAGAGTCACGCAGGTCAGGTGGCAGGCGCTCCACTGTAATGACCTGATCTGCCAAAACCTGGATCATGGTCAAGGGCCCGCGCGCGTTAGAAAACAACTGGGACATTAACGCCAAAATGGTTAAGAACATAATATGGTCGTCTAACAGTTATTTAAAAAAGTTTATTATTATTTAAAAAAGAACTTTTTCGTTTAGTATCTCCACTATTAAAACACATACCTTGAAGATATTAAATTAAATTGTGATATGTAGAACGTTTACTAAACAGTAGCAATGTTCAATCATAAAATAAGTTTATCAAAGTCTTTTTTTTCCACCCTCTTTAATAAAATAAGTTATAACCCGCGTCATGAAAGAAGAGACTTGTCAAATGGCAGTGGAGGGGATTTCGCGCAGGTAATCGTATGCAGCGCAAGTCGAACCACGTGACCCGCCAAGTCTCTTCTTATTTGTCACTAGTTATAAGACTATTTACCTACTACCTAAATACAGGATTTGTTGCAATTATGTGCAATTTGTATTTATTGCAATTGTGTGTGATTTGGTGCAATATGTGAAGACTATTAAATGCAGTTTTTTATTAATAATTATTTTAATTACGGACTGAATAGCTAGACACTACGCTGCTAGAGTATTCTGTAGTTGATATAGTCTTTATGGAATGAAAAGCGGCGTGGCGTGTATGGGAACTATCATTTTGATTTATATTTGACAGTTATTACTGGTAATTTAGCGCCCTCACAAAATATGACGGTTCACTTCCGTGCAGACATCAAAGCATCGCCATCTACAATTTTCGTGGCAAACTAACCAAAGCGTACGTCAGCTGAAGGTGCAGTTAGTTTTTTGTTCCTACAAACCACCCCAGATGGAGTTACTGTGATATTATCATCATCTACTTATCATCACTCTTGTCGATGGAGCAATCCCAAATCCATTCTGTGATATTATAGGAAATGTATAATACTAGTGGACCCGCGTGGCGTTCTACGCCTACGTACACCTGCTTTACCATTTTATATCTTTTATTTCTTGCTCATAAACCTTCCTCTTGAATCACTCTTTCTATTGTTGAAAACCGCATTCAAATCCGTTGCGTAGATTAAAAGATAGATATTTTAGCGTACATAGATACATATGGACAGACGGCGGGAAGCGACTTTGATTCATACTATGCATACATCGATATTAATTATGTAAGTCTGCGGCGAATCTTCGTAATACTCAAAAGTCTCCATCAGGTGAACTACCAGAGGCAGTGACCCCCCGACGTGGTGACCAACCGTAGAGAAGAATAACAACCACAGACATCTTATGACGTCCTTTGATGTTCGTGTGAACGCCAGTCGCGGCATGTAATTTATATCTTGAGATTATTACATTATATCCTGAAGTAAACATTGAACCACATAGCTAAGCCCTTACTGGGAACAGGGAACCCTATTATTAATCGCTCGCATCGAACGCTTTTCAATTTTTAATTTCGTCATGAAAAATTCGATATATTGATGGATGATGCTGATTTACCCTGTTTTTGTAGCGTACTATTTCGGTGTTGCTAATGTGATTTGTTGGTTGCCCTAAAAATAAATAAAAAAATTGAATTTCTTTGCCGAAAATCAAAATTAAAGCTATTCGTATCAAGGCAAAAATAGAGCCTCTGGATCTCTCTGAGAACCCAGAGAAGACATTTTTTTTTTATTTTAGGTTTATTTTATAGTCAATACTATAAAATAAACCTACTATATAATAAACGGTGCAGTGTCGGTGGGAGATTACTGGGCCCAATGAAAACCAGCGTAGTGGTTCGCGTCGAGCGGCCAACATTATGCTGATTAGGGTCCACTTACGGTTTATGCCCACGAACAATGTCACTGGGAACCCAATAATTGTCTCAGTATTTTTTCATGTTATAGTATTGTAAAATGATTATGTCGTGGCGGCCATGTATAATATTTTTTTTTCTATCTTTCTATCTTTCAAAGCTTTTCTCACTTAAAATATTAGGTAAGGTAGAGTCCAAGAGCTAAACATATAAAGCTAAACCATAACTATCTCTCTTCCACAGAGCTACAAAGAGAAAGATGCTGGCAAAGTCGTGATCTACACGACAACCATGGGCATAGTGAGGAGCACTTACCAGCGCTGTGTCCTCGTGAAGAAGATCCTGAGGAATCTGCTGGTGAAGTTTGAGGAAAGAGACGTCTTCATGAGCATGGAGTACCAAGACGAGATACGGGACAGGATGAGGAGCGACCAGATCCTGGTGCCGCAGCTGTTCATTGATGGCCAGCATGTTGGGGTGAGTTGTTCGGGTTTAATTTGTTCTAAAGAAGAATACAATGTCGAAAGAAACTTCTTACTCCGTAAGGAGTGGTTCGATTTCAACGGCAATGACAGGCCAGGATGCGCAATATCGGAATAGTTCTTGCTATGTATGGTATTTGTTGCCACCGTCGCATTCAAACGTATCATAAACACACCAATAGACTTTAAAGGCGCCGTATGTTATCCTACCTCAGGCTGCAGGCTGTCACAGCCTGTGGCAAAGAATTTTTTTGTCACCCGATCTTTGACAGTTCTTTTTCTCGATGACGTAGGATAACCTACGGCGCCCTCATAGTCTACATAGACATTGACAATCGAATGACATCTCAACCTAGCGACCATAGTTTATTTTACAGTTAATTTGGTCACACATGGTCACACTAAGGTATTCTAGGACGAGGTACCTATATTTTACAGTACGCCTTATTTGTGTAGCAGCTGCGTAGAATGTTCCTGAAGACAGTAACTTCTTACGACAAACGAAATCTTTTTGAAAACTAACTTTTTTTGCGAATCAACACTGTTTTAGTAAGCATACCTAATTAGGTATGATTACGTAAAGCTTACTGTCAATAAATCGTAACTACCGTACATCATACATCGTCGTACATGTAAAATCTTGAATTTTATGTAATAAAGAGTATTTGAGTACCCACAGAAAGTAAATTGGTGAAAGCCTTACTTCAAACATTTGCTGTGTATTTCAAATTCCGGCTAGATTCCGGCTAGTTCCGGTTCGCAGCGCTTTAGGTCCGGGCTGGAGTGCGATGGGAATTCGGGAATTAATCCTAAAACAAAAATGTAGCTAGTTAGGTACCTACTATAGTTACCATCCGGGAGTTACCCTATCTAAAACTTTATTATTCGTTGCATACCGGAACATGCTGTGTATGTATGTAGGTATTCGCTGCATAATTCAATTCTCGTAAAAACACTCCGAAAACTGCACATTTTTACTGAGAACCGCTTGTAACTGGGGCGGTAGTAACTATCGTTTTTTTTGGGCGTTTTAGAAGTATGCAACAATCTGATTGAATGTGGATTTTAAATTGTCGAATTTAAAATGCACGCGGGATTTGACTCACTAAACAAAGAACATTGCTAGCGCAGTATAAATACCGCCCGCACCGCCATAAAAGTTTGTATTTGAATTAAACTCTAAGACAATTTGTTTTGGGGTATAATAGGTAAAATGTCTCATAATTTTGATGAGTCAACGAATCAGTCAGTCAGTAGTCAAATGGGCGATTTTCAAACTGGATTTTCTCAATAATTGATTGACATAATTTTCTCAAAACATTAGAATACTAACCAGCGCAATTACAGGTATGAGGCATTTCATCTTAGTCCTCACAGTGACAACGCACCTGCGTAGATGAATTGTAGACGTTATGGGCGACAAGTGCAGCTTACCATCAGGTGAGCTGTCTGCTCGTTTGTCACTTTTTTTTTTAATGTTATGCGGCAGACAAACAGGCAAGCGGGCCACCTGATGGAAAGTGGTCACCGCCGCCTATGGACATCAGCAACACCAGGGAAGTCGCCAATGCGTTGCCCGCCTCTGAAGAGACCTCTAATATACCTCTTGAACGATCCCATGTCATAGTCCAAAGGAAACACTGTGGCTGGGAGCTCATTCCACATCCGAATCGTACGAGCGAGAAACGTTCTTTCGAACCTTCGCGTCGTGACCAACAGAGGGTCTACGTAGTGGGGATGAGTGCCCAGCCCACGGCGGGTGGTGCGATGGCGGAATTGTGCTGTGGGCACCAGATCGAAAAGTTCCTCGGGGAGGACTTCCAAAAAGTTTGCCAGTGGTTCCAACTTGCGTGTTTGTATGGGACCATCGACAATTCGTACGGCGCGTCTCTGTACGGAGTCCAGAGGATTAAGCAGGTCGGCAGTTTCGCCGGCCCAAAGAACTTCACTACGTCACTACGTTGTATAAAAAAAAACTTGTGTAATTTTACATACAAAATCTCATACCTCTATATAAAACGATAACAACGTTATGATAGGGAGCAAAACACGCTGAAACGTTGTAAATATACACACGCGTACGCACTGCCAGAACTCGGTCATCCGTAGCAATTACCTGCGAGTCCCCACAGATTCTAAGCAACGTCTCTACCGTCATATTAACAGCGTAAGAACATTAATGTCTCTAAAAATAGCCTTCAAAAGCGTAATGTTTATTACGTCTCAAGGTCTGACCAGATAAGGGGAATCCACAGAGCCTTGGAATCTCTAAATATAATCCTCATTCAAGGTATTAGGCAATCAAGGACTTTGTGTAGGATTTGCGGGAGCCGTGTTTTATGAACAGAATTATATTGCCTAGAACCAGTCAGCCGGTGGACGTAAATCTATATTAAAAAGGATTTTCTTGCTCTATATAAGAAAGAAAAAAAGTATATTTATTCGGCGACACGATGTCACAAAAATTATAATTATGTTTACACTTATTACTTACATACCTATATGTCTAATATTGTATTAAATATGTCCATATTTATACTATTGGTATGGTATACATATATTTAGGCAAGTATTTATGGAGTTCTTATATTATTTAGTCAAATTTACGTAATTATATTTTTTCTTATTGTGCACGTCCTAACTGATTCTAATCATCACGTTCTCTTTGCTATAGGCCTGCTGGAAGAAATTTCTTCATAGAAATAAGTAGTGCATTTTGTGACATATATACATTTGACGACCTGAGTGGTTCAGTGGTCAACATTCCAGTCTGCCACGCAAGAGGTCCCGGGTTCGATTCCCGGCCGGGCAGAAATTGAAATGATGAATTTTAATTTCTGTTACGGGTCTGGGTGAAGTGCGTATAATATCTATAATAAATATGTATTAAAATAGTATATCAGTAGTTTACAAGTTATCTAACACCCATAACACAAGCTTTGCTTACTTTGGGGCTAGATGGCGCTGTGTGAATTTGTCCATTAATATTTATATTTATTTATTTGCCTTGTATTTATTGCCATTATTGTGTACAATAAACTATTTAATAAAATAAAAATTAAAAGTAGAGTTAGCCAGTGCTCTGCTTTGATAACCTCACACAAGTATGACATACAAGACGTATGCTATAAAACGTTGTTTCCATTGGGTTTGATCAGTTGACTTTGCCATTTCATTGCAGGTTTTGTGACAAATAAACAATCAGCTATCGAAACTCTATCTGGCTGTCTATCTGTATCTGTATGTTACGTTTTCAGGCCTAAATAGCTGAGGTGATTTGGATAACATTTGGCAGGGAGGTAGATAGCGGAAGGGAGATGACATTAGCTACTTTCATCTTTAAAAAATTGTACCGACGACGTTGCGGCCAAAAGCTGTATATATATACCTTTAATCATACAAATTTTCGCGACTTTGTCATAAATACATACATACATAAAGCTCTAAAAGAGATAGGCAGAGACTATCGACCGTCATTTTGCTCTGTCCTGCCACAACTCCCTAGCCTCGCATATATATCTCCGTCGTACATCTCGAGTTTGATAGAGCGAGCGTTATTACATTTCCGACCACATGCTTCATGTCTGTACCAGAAGTAAGTAGGTACATTAGTACTGCATCCAGGACGCCTTTCGAGGAGTTGGAACATTTTGTTTTTGTATCGAATTAGTTGAGTTATTGTAAGATTAAATATTGTTCGCTAATTATTAAGTCATTGAATAATTTTATCAAACTTAGGTTTTGGGACACCTATAAATGCAACCTTAAAAATTAATAATCGTAGCATTAATGTCCCGGTTGTGCTCTCTCTAGCCCGGGGTCCGCGTTGACCAGAATTTGGCAGTTCAGGTATTTACTGTGAAGCGACTGCATCTGACTTCCGTAACCGTATTGAACTCAACTGGATGTTCAACTAATGTACATAACTCAGAAAAGAGTCATTGGTACATGGCCGCACTGGTCCATTATTGCAACCTTTTTTATTGAAGATATAATCATTTTCTAGGAACATTTAAATAACTATTTTTTCATACTATACGAATACATCCATACTACATCGTCTAATGTTACACAATGAAAAGGTTCGCTTTAACAAATTTACATATCCGTACCTCGCACCGCGTGTTCATTAAAATATCATTTAATATTCCTAATTCACGTATTAATAGATTGTCCGTGGTGTACACGTGAACGGTAAAAATATTTCAAAGTTAATAATAATAATCATCATATCAGCCAGAAGACGCCCACTGCTGGGCATAGGCCTCCCCCAGAGATCTCCACAAAGGCCGGTCCCTGCGATTCTTACCAGGTCGTCGTCGGTCCACCTTGTTGAAGCCTACCCACGCTGCGTCTTCCGGTACGTGGTCGCCACTCGAGAACTTTACTGCCCCATCGGCCATCTGTAATAATAATAATTAAATATGTTTGGACAAATTCACACAGCGCCATCTAGCTCCAAACTAAGCAAAGCATGTACTATGGTTGCTAGATAACTGATATACTACTTAAATACACATTTATTAAACATAGAACACCCAGACTCGTAACAGAAATTAAAATTCAACATTTCAAATTCTGCCCAGCCGGGAATCGAACCTGGGACCACTTGCGTGGCAGACCGGGCATACTGACCATTAAACCACTCAGGTCGTCAGTTGAAGTTAAATTTTTATTTTCTATACAAGTATTAACATGATGAGTTTCCCTATATTTGGAGCTTTCGTATTTATTTTTAAGTAGATCCATGAAGGTGGAAAATTGAATATCAGTGAAGCTTTCATGAAAGTTTTAAGTGTAGTTTCAATTATAACGGTTGGATGGTTTAGGGAAATTGGAAAATGGAATATATTCCTCTCTAGTTACGTTCGATCTTATTCACAGAATATTAAAATTACTAAGTAAACACTGTAGCTCTTTTCACGTTGGTTCACATTCCACCATTCACCCTGGAGCATGCAACAACTTCAAAATATCGCAGTAAAAGTAACTAACAAACGGACTAACCGAAACGTTCGATACCCCGGAATACTTTAACAAGAAAATCTAAAAATATAGGTTTATCTAAGTTAAAGAAAGAGTTAGATTATAAACAAACACCTTAAAGATACAATACAACAAATTAAAAAATGAAAGCAAAAAAAAACACCCCTAATCTTAATTAACCTACAGATAAAAATGTAACCCTGAGAAAGAGTTAGAGAATAATAACAATATAGTCTCCACTTGACTTCGTAGTTGAAAGACAAAAGGACTCCAGCTCTGACGACAGCAGCTTCCGAGGGTCGTAGAAACTTTCTAAATGACCATGCAGCTCAGTGGGAAGCAGAATGAATTCCGCCCGTTAGCAGCTTTCAAGAGCTTTTTGAAAAAGCTAATGGAAAGCTTGAGTGCAACAAGAGTTAGGCTGCAGAGAAAAATTCTATTCTATGCGAACCCTAAGCCTTAAGCCTCTCGCGTTTATGTAAACGTGATGGGATTGTATTACAGAAACAAATAGTAGAGGCATTTTTGTGGGTAGTTTTGAAGACAGGAGCGGGTATATAAATGCTTAAATTACTTGGACAAATTCACACAGCGCCATCTAGCCCCAAAGTAAGCAAAGCTTGTGTAATGGGTGTGAGATAACTTGTAAACTACTGATATACTATTTAAATACATATTTATTATAGTTATTATATGCACTTCACCCAGACCTGTAACAGAAAAATTCAATAAAAGTCAATCACTTGAGCTAAACGACCTGAGTGGTTCAGTTGGTTAACATGTCTGCCACGCAGAGGTCCCGGATTCAATTGCCGGCCGGGCAAAAATTTAAATGATGAATTTAAATCACTGTTACGGGTCTGGATGTTGTGTGTATAATAAGTATGTATTAAAAATATATATAAGTAGTTTATCTGTTTTCTGACATCCCTAATACAAGCTTTGCTTACTTTGGGGCTAGATGGCGCTGTCCAATGGTCCAAGTATATTTATTTTTGTATTTATTTATTGCTATGAACTTGATGATAATTGGATATTGACCGTATGGTTGTATGTCACTATCTCCAATTGAATGGCTTTTGTCAATATCTCCACGCAGGGGGCTGGAAACCGGTGTCGAAAAACCCAACAGAAATCTATCCCTTCCTCGATATTTGAACTTACTGATAAAAGTCTATCGTTACCTAGTTCCGCCGGGCATCATTCTACTACCCAAATTTCCTATCCGCGATATTAACTCACACTGAGAGGGAAAGTGGGTAAACAATAAGGCAGGAAATATTTTCATAAAAGCTTTGAGTTATGATTAGAGTGGTACACTTGTGAGGTTTCCAATTAAGGTAATAAAGAAGGAGTCTTGCGTCGGGCGATGCCATGAAACCCGCCTATCTCGACAATGGTGGGTAGGGTTGCCACGTTGCTGCTAGAGGTGGCAACTATCACCCACCACTACTACCACAGTTGGTGGTAGAACAACTGGTCTACTACGTTGCATTTAGATGAGCGTTCGATGAATTTCATTATCATCAACAGCAAGTAATAGACCACTGCTGGACTTGAACCTCCACCACAATTGTGGAGGGTTTCGACATAACATCCACGAGGCCGTGTAGTGTCCGGCTGAGTAGAATAGAACCAATCCCTTACACTCGTGGGTGTCGTACAAGGCGACTAATTATTTCGAGGCAAAAGTTCTGGAGCCTCCGTAGACTGGAAAATGGGCAGCAGCATTTTCCATTCTTATATTTACAACACTGCGATCACCAACACACGTGCCAAGCGTGGAGATTATGGCAATAACCTCTCCTTTCGTGGGAGAGGCATTAAGTCCTGCAGTGGACTGTGGTGATGATAACTGCAATAATTGAGTGGCGATCGGCATCATGCGTTAATCGAAGTAAACGAAATTGACCAATCATAGAGCCGTGCGTTCACTTAGGAGACGAATACTTTGTACTGTACCTAACTGTTGTGTAGAACGCATAGTAACGCAAATTTACTTGACCAAGTATTGTTTGAGTATACAGGCGTAAGACACTATAGGTCGACAACTTAACTGATGTATCGCCTGGGGACAGAATGGGTGACGTCATATGACGTTTCGTAAATAAAACATTGTCGCCTTCTACTACTATACGTGTTTCTTAGGATTAGGTACTATTTTACTCAGCCGAACACCACCGGCTGTAAAAGCTACGGTAACTGCTTACCATCAGGCAGGCAGGTAGTTGTATTAAGAGACATTCTATTTTATTAGCAATATCTATGCCATGAGTTTTGCTTGTGAATACGGATGTAACCATATGGTACTACTAACACGGATCTTGGCCGTGTGGTGCCCGGCAGAGTAGAATAGCACCAACCCCTTACACTCATGGGTGTCGTACAAGGCGACTAATGTTTTCGAGGCAAAAGATCAAGAGGCTCCGTAGTCTGGAAAATGTGCAGCAGCATTTTCCATTGTTATATTTAAACACTGCGATCTCCAACCCGCCTGCCAAGCGTGGAGATTATGGCAATAACCTCCCCTTTCGTGGGAGAGGCCCTAAGTCCTGCAGTGGACTGTTACGGGCTGTGATGATGACGGATGTAGACATTAGTCGCCCTTACACTACATGTGATTTGTAGGTAGATGCTATATTTTACTCTGCCTGACACAAATCGCTGTAAAATCTGCGGTAACTGTTTACCATCAGGCAGGCCGTAAGTTTATCTGTCACCGTAGTTGTATAAAGACACATTCTATTTTACTTGCAATATTTTATGCCATTGCCAACCCTATAGGGTTATAGAGCTATAGCTCGGACGCAGTAGGCAGACGTTCCAGCGCTCAATGGTAACTGCCCTCCTTTATTGTCCCATGCACTAAAAGGCTACGTGCACACAGCCCTAATTACGACCTATACTATACTAATAGTACAGTATCGTAGGTGAGTTGAATGGCGATTCGTTTGGTATAGTATTTCCGAAGTCCTTTCATCGTGGTCCTAGCGTTCCTCTAGGTTATGCTATAGCGTGTCGCGCGACAGCCCGGGGGTTTGCCTTCCTACTTCACCTTGAAATTAATGAATTTATTTAATCGCAGGTAACAGTCCACTGTTATTTGAGTTTCCTCCTCATTGATGGAGGGTTCTGACATGATCTCCAAGCGTGGGAGACGGGTTGGTGGTCACAGTGTTGAAAATACTCCACAGAATACGCTGTTGATTGTTTTCTGGTCCACAGATCGTAACTGTCTGCCTCTAAGACAATAGTCGTCTCATTCGACACCCGGAAGACGAAGAGGTTGGTGTTACATATGCTTTGCGTTATCATCTGAAAACTCAAACAACATATTAGTACCTCTACTTAGTTTTGATATTCGAAACTAGGTAATGTGCTTACTATATTTGGCTAAATTCAGTCGTCGAAATTCAGAAGCAAAATGCGTGAGAGCAAGTTAAAGTGGAATGTATTCTCATCTAATAAGGTTCATTTTTGTATAATTTATATTATGCTTCGTGTCGCTATGCTTTTCAAAAGGCGTGATACAAAAATGCACCTTATTTTATGAGCTATACATTCCATTTTCATTTGCTCTTACGCTTTTTGCTTGTAAATTTAGTCGACTGAATCTAGCCAGATGTAATAAGCGCATAAGGCGTAATGCTAATCTTATCTTTTCACAAAGACTAGATTTAGAATTACCTTCACAGACAACCTAGCTTAAACCCTACTTTCATACACGGTTAGTGTATCCGCCGCCTTACATAAAGCCGAATCGATACTAAGCGATCCCAACCTCACCTGTTGAGCCTAGGCACATGCAGCCTCCCTCTCGCACTCGCACAATAATCCGTTTACATGTCTTCCATCTCGCTCTGTGGAACAATGTGATAATCAACAGATGTTGGCTTAGGATTTGAGTTATGAAGACCTAATTTGCTAGACTACACAAAGTCAGGATGCTGTGACGTGTGTAATGTAATAATACCATAGGTTAGCAAGTGGATATCTAGATTAATCTAGATTTATATCTATGTATACGTAGTATAAAGCAATGTCGCTTCCTGTGTACGCTGTGTATGCTTTGGTCTTTAAAACTACGCAACGGATTTAATGCGGTTTTCCACATTATATTTTATATATTATGTTTTATAAAGAAGAAAAAATGGCAGGCAGAGGTAAATTGGGTGTAAACGAACGAAGCCGCGCCGAGTTCACTAGTAGTTAATATGGGACGTTCAGTTGAAGTCACAGTAATGGAACATTTGATAGGACAAGTTACATTTCGGACAGGAATATCGATGTTGCGCAAAAAATTCCACACATGACTGTCGAGCGTGGAGATCACGGTATATCCCTCCACCACTATGGAGGAGGCTCAAGTCCAGCAGTGGATTGTTAGGGGCTATTGATGACGAACTTCACAGAACGAATAGGGTAAAAATAGATATTACGCATATTCTGTTATATATTGTAAACTGGGTTCTCCAACCATCGACCAGCGTAAATGTATGATAAAAAATGACACATATGACTTTGGAAGATGGAAAGAGTCGTACCTTTTGCCACGCTAGTCTCTAGGCGTGTATATTATAGGAGTAGGCAGTAGTAGTAATCGATTTCACCCACATTATCTCGACAGCTGGCATCCTACTAAAAGCTACGTGCAAAATCTAGTATGATCGCACTAAAACTTAGGATTTTTCAAATGGATATACCTAAAAGGCCGGTACCGCATCCGCTTCCCTTCGGTTGATAGATAGATAGACAGGTATTTCCTGTCTGATCGCAGAAAATATACATATTCTTTAACTCATACCAAAAATGTTTGGCAATTCTAAGGGCGGCTTCCACCAAATTCTTAAACACGTTAAAACAAAAAACTTCATACAAAAGAAACCTTAATGTCAAGCAGGGCTTAATGTTTATTTTAATATAATTTCTTTTGTATGTATTTCCTAACTAATGTACCTAACCAACAGCTAAGTATCGCAACACGTACAAAATTTGAGGTCAAATCGGCACATTGAAATATCTCGTTCATTAATCTCCAATTTGTTCGTAATTATTGGCAAATAGCCATTGAGTGGTGTTCGAAGCTATTATTAGTTTATTTACGTTTGGTGAGTTGTATTCGATGGATTAGATTGTATGAGAGTTTGTATGTGACCTTCTGTGGAATTATTGGCTTTGTTTAAAGTTATTAGGGTTACTGCTGGGCAATTTACCAGCAACTAGCCGCTCTGATATTGCAGATTTATTTATTACTCAGATCGGGTTGCTATCTATTACTTTAATCTGTTCCCAGTTTCAGCCGTAGCAAGTTTCTTCAAAATTTAAATGTTTTAATTACCCTCTCTATCTTCATTATGAATTAGTATGTTTAGCCATTTTACATTTTAGTCAGTCAGTCAAAGTCAAAGAGTTAAATTATGGTCACGGGCTGACGTCCCGGGGCTGGTGGTTGACTCAGTGACCAAAATACTCCAATAAATAGCTCCATGGTCAAATTTCTCTGAAAATACTCGTGGCCATGACAATTGAAAAGTGATTGAACATCGGGCTAAAATAATATCTAATGAAAAAAGTTGTTTCATTAAACACACTTTCATTGTGTTCATATATTTAAGCTCGACTTATGAGAATTTTGTGAAGGACATCCCAGCATATTAAAATTTTCCATCTCTTCCATTCCTCTGTACTCAAATAATCCAAGAATTCTTCAACTCCGTAAAAGCAACATCATCGATATTTCTCAATAAATATTACCCCTTTTAACATAGCCAACGTTAAAATATTGTTTTAATGTCTGAAGCCATTAGGTTCTGCTGCATATGAAAGCTTTTGCGCAGTTGAATGGAGATTCTTAGATATTCACTTTCCGTTACTTACACTTTGGAATATATTTACCGGTGTTTCAGACAATGTGTATCTATTTTCTAAGTGGCAAAATATCTATGTGTGTATATTCTGTGGACTTATCCATAAGAGCGCTAACGTACTGATTCGACCGCAAAAGCACAAATGTTCATCTACAGACAATCGATTTGGCAAAACACATAATAGAAATATGAAATATAGTGTCAAAATTTATATACTATAATAATAATAAACTTGTCAGACTATATGAAACTCCGTCAGGGCTCTGAATTCTAGTGAATATAGTAATCGCGCAGCCTACAATATTGACGCGGACGATGACGCGGTAACTAGGCGGGCGAGATGCGACGACTGTGCGGTGACTAGACGGGCCCTGCGCAATTGTTTACAAATAATAAAATAAGCTTTCTGTCATTAGCACAGAACACTTTTATTGCTTTCTATGGTTATTAGTATAGAAACCAAAATTGCATAAACGTTTGAGACACATCGCTCAGAAATCGTATGGGCTCGTAGTCCTACGTTCTATAAACATAATAATAAGTGTGGCATTATTGAAACGACGACGTAGGTAGTTCAGGATTTTATTGAGGATCAACAATCTTCTCTTTAGGATAGAAATTCGTATTTCTTTAAACACATATGAAAAGGAAATACAGATGAGCATGAAATGTTTAAATTTTATTAAACAGAGGCATCTGATGTGACCAATAATAATAAATAAATAATCATAATCATGGATAAATTCACAAAGCGCCATCTAGCCCCTAACTAAGCAAAGTTGTACTATGGGTACTAGATAACTTATACAAAACATAAATACTTTTAAATACATACTGATTATACATAGAACACCTAGACTCGTAACAGAATAAAAAATTCAATTTCGGCCCGGCCGGTAATCCAATCCGGGACCTCTTTCATAACAGGCACTGTTAACCACTGAACCATTCAGGTCGTCAATAATGAAACCTCGTTTATTCCAATTTCCAGTGAAAGTCGCATTGGAACGTAATCAAACTAATTTGTGGGCTATGACGTGATCAATTAACTTTTCCGCAACAGATTTATCATTATCACATTGATTACCATAATTAATAGTATGGCTGTTAATATAAAATTTTCAATGCATAATAAATAGGAACCCGCTTTTATTAGATAAGCTTATTTTAATTCGATTTCTTATGTCAGCGTCGTGATCTAATAAGCGGCAGTTTTAGTTAATGTAGTAGAAATATGTATGTAGAAAATTTTCAGTTTTTAAATATCTGATCCGATTCTAAAGGCTAGTTTCTCCCGAGCGCGCCATACAAATGTAGTTCTATCATATTTTCAGTATCACACTATCAAATCCAATGAAATCTAGAAACCAATATCGATGCTTATAGTTTCTCAGATTTTCGTTAAAATACTTTGTTTCAAAGTTACACAGTTAAGAAATCTTAAATCCCGTGTTAACTTAGAAACTATATATTTTAATGAAAATCTGAAAAACCCGAAGCATGGATATGTTTTTCTGGATCACGTCTACAAGACTTCATTGGCTTTGATAACGTAATAATGAAAATATTATCAAACTACGTTTGTATGGAGCGAGCTCGGGGGACACTCCTCTTAAAGGATTCCTTCCAATGAGCAGTTTTCCAATAGGTATCTAAAGCATTACTAATCACTCACTAGATGGCGCCCCGACAATTTTGGTAATTTATAATCGCTTGAAATAGGTTCTTAAAACAGCAAGCAAACAGGATGTAAACACTGGGTACGTTGTATAGGATAATATTGTATTTGTCAACCATTTTAGAGGTTGTAATAATAATGGAATATAGTGCAAACTTCTATAAATATTTCTTATTACATTTCGTTCAACCTTTAACAGTTATGTTTATATTAATAAACATTTTATTTTTAAGATTAGTATTAGTTGGCTGCATGAAATCACTGCCATCATCATACAGATTAAAAAAAGATTACCAAAATTGTAAGAGCGCCATCTGTTGATGCTTTTTGAAACCAACTGACAATACCTACTGGAAAACTCCTCATTACAGTACCTAGTAAAGTATTTATTTCATTCCTGACAGCCAAGGCGAATCGCGCGAGCTGCCTAGAGCTACCTAGAAGTTTTCGTATAATAATATGTCCAAGATATTTTAGTTAGACTTTAGTTAGAAATTTTAATTAATTTACGTTTTAAGTGTAGTATTGACATTTTTATATCTGTCAATTATTTATTTTTTACATTCTGGTTTTTACTCTCTCGCCTATCATAAATCTGTGTGGTGTCCTAAAAAGTACCAATGATGTTGTAAATAGTTTATGAAGCTTCATTGAACAGTTCCTTGTTACTTAGTAAATCTGGGTAGCAACCATTTATTTATAAAGGTAGCTACAGAAACAAGTATAATTTTAATGGTCTCCAGGCACATACCCTCGTAACTGTAGCACAAAGTTATGAAAAAACTCCTAAGCGTCGCTAGTTTCAGTCTGTTTCCGTACGATATATTTCTACGATATAAGTTCCAATTTCGGCCACCACGCCTGGTAAATTGGTACAACGGATCCATTAGTAGACTGTCTCTCACGGGATAATCCCAAATTCTTTCCGGTCTGTGGACCCGATTTCAGCATGTTCTGGAACAAAAGAATCGAGAGGGGTCAAAATCCTGCCGATGGCTCCCAGACGGAGCTCTTTCGCTCGACATGTGATGTGGATTACGGGTTTATGATAAGAGACACCGCGATGTTGTGTATAAAGTTATTTTAATATTTGAAAGCTGCGTTCTTTGTTTACAAAAATGATTTTGAGCCCGGAGGAAAAAAGAGGGGTATTATAATGTCTGTGTCTGTGGATCTATGTGTGTGTCTGCATTGTAGCTCCCGAACGGATGGACCGATTTCGGTGCGGTTCTCTTTATTAGATAGCCAGTTGAATCGACATAGTTTTAAGAGCTTTGATTTGTTTCATTAAAATCGGTTTAATAGTTTATGGAATATTTGAGTATATGTATACTTTTTACTATATACTGCGATCTCCAACCTGCCTGTCAAGCATGCAGGCAAAAGCATGGTTCGGCAAAACCCGCAACTGATGTGAAGTAGGCTTTAGTCCAGCAGTGAACTGTACGGATTGCTAATGTTATGAATATTAAACTTTAGAAAATATAATTATTATTAAGCAGGTATATACACAGGAAAAGTTCTAACTAAATGCTTCAATAGGTTTTTGGTTATTTTTTCTTCGAAACCAAAAATAACTTTCATGTAACACATTCTGTTACTTGCTTATTTCTTTGAATATATCTATAGGTACCTTTAAGAATAAAATCTCTCCGTAAAACCTTAAAATTCCAAACATATACAAACAGTAACCAAGGACACATCGTTTAGTACTAAGTAGTAAAACATCTTGTTGACAATTATCATGTAAGCGAAACATACCTTAGCAATGTTGATGGGAGGCTCCTGTTACAAGCAATTTGGTATGTGTTTACTTAGTAACAGAAAGGAAACTAGTAAAATAAATACAGGCTTCGTGGTGCTAGATGTGAGGTAAGGTTCGACAATTTCTTCTGCAGTATATGGCCTGCCGGTCTAGCCATCTTTGACAGCTCCGCTTGCGTGATGCGTGTATGGTAGAAAATTGACAGGTCGAAGTTCGACTATTTCTACCAACATCTACATAGACTCTGATTGTGTAGGATCATCCGCCATTCCGCCTCCTTTGTACACCAAAAGTACGTGAACTGTCTATGGACCAAGAATTTCTACCACAAACCGCTTATGTCTGATAACGTTAGCTTATGTCAAATCCCATACATTGTTTCTACCACAATCGATTGTAGATTGATGATTGTAGATTAAAGAAACCTCTTGGCTAAGGCCGCTGCACTGTTACATAGGTCCGAAAATACGCCGCCATTTTGTTTGACTTTATACCGCGCTGTCACGCCGAAGCGCGAACACACATAAATGGACAGCCATTTGCATGCTTCGCTCATAATTTCGAGTAAAGTCTGTATTTATTTTACGTCTGTTGTACTTACAATGAAGAGTTAAAAAAATAGGAATTTACTTGTTAATTTTCAAAGTTGTTGATAGGTAGATTGGGGATTATAGAGCCTTACGACCATCCTCTGGGCTAAAGCAAACCTCATCTGCACGTTATTTTTTCCGGATCCGTATCCGATTCCGCAAATCCGGATCCCGGCTCAGCGGCTAATCATCCGGAATTTGCAAAGTACAGAAGTCATAAAATCGTAGGACGGACCGATACCCATACTATTGGTATGAGTAATAATATTATTTTATCTATGCTATTGGGTATATTGTACTGTTCAATATAAAAAAATCATCTTGGCGTTAAAATCCCGGTTGCGCTATTGTACACGAGGGCCCGGGATCCGCCTTAACCATGATCCAGGGTTTGACAGATCAAGTAATTACAGTGGAGCGACTGCCATCTGACCTCCGTGACCCTGCTACCAGGGTAACCTGACCAGATTGCATGGTGACATGGTACTGTACAATATAGTACTAGATACTGTAATAAATATATTATTATATTAGACGAGACTTACAGGCAACGTGCCTTTTCGGTTTGTTTTCCCGACGTTCCGGTCGGGTTGTAACCCGGTGGGTGTACCCACCGTGGTCAAGAAAAGACTGTAAGCCTCTCTAAATTACTAATATGTGTAAAGAACGCGAGTTTACTTTGAAACAAACAATATAATAAATAACCCATCTGTACTGGATATTGCGAGCCGGGTCACAAAAACAATATTTCCTTTAAAGTATTAAACGTTAACTGTACACTTTATAATATCAATATTGACCTAGAAGAAATAAAATACGCTTAATAGTAGTCGGTCGTTATTATTGGCCAAGCGACTTTACACTGTATCTCCGTACGTTAAGGTCCACATTGCGCGGCGACTATCATAATAATTTTCCAAGAAGATTTTCTTCGATGCTCTCATTATGAGCTCATAACAGTGCACTAGACTTGCGACTTTTGAAATTTTCGCAAAGATTTTAGTCGATATTCTTATTTAAAGTTACCCGATGTGTCAAATCCTGGATCATGGTCAAGATTGACCCCACTCTCATGCGCGAGAACACAACCGATACATTAACGCCAAGAAATTTTTTTTTACTTATTGAATATCAGTATAATACAACAAACATTACTGTCATGTGGTAAAATATTGATGAATGTGAAACTCCAGCACGTTTTCTTATTACATTAGTTTTCCGTAATTTATCTTTCAAAGATACCCCCTCCATACTTCTTAACGCTGTCATTATTACTCATTTATTCTACTGTCGTGTCTCGATCGTGTATTTTTGATAGTTTATCTTTAACATAATATCATTTAGCGTTATACTTGTTACACGAGTTCATTGTGACACAAATAATATTCTAACGCAGATGTAGTAACGTAAAACATACGATTCTATTACCTAATTAACTTTAATCTCGATGTTTTATGTAAAATCCGGCTTGAGCAGCCATATGCGATCAATCTAAACGAATAAATCTAATGTACGACTTCCTCTATAAAACTTCGTAACGCACACATAACCGATATTAATCTTATGAACGATTATGTTTTTGGGAGAGATTGATTAATTTACTGATAGACTGGTTGCGATTAATGCGACTTGCGATTAATCTTAGCGACTGGCCGACTTTTTATCATCCCAGTCGCAAGTCTGCGCAGGCAAGGAAAGCAGGTAAGAGTTTGTAGTGAAAAGTGGCGGTCTTTATGAACATTTCTATCTGCCAGTGACATCCGAGAGCTTAGAGGAAAAACTTAATTGTGAAACGCGATAGCGGCGTTGTCGCCGGTACGTAATTGAGGCCAGCGGATTGTGGAGTTTCGACTTTGGTGTTGTTTTGCTTTGTGCGAGCAAACATTGTTGTGTATTCAACGTTTCGAAGTTCGAGTTTTTGCCGCCTGGGGTTTTCAATCTTCTCCCGGTTACAAAAATATGCTTGCAAAAAAAGAATGTTGGTCAGTGTGACTTGTCTTTCTTGCTGCTCCAGGAATCCAGGTCACTGTTTACATAAAAATTCAATGGAAAAAGGTTTTAGGGCAACCTTAATAATAAATTAATAGATTTATCTATCCACTAAGCCACCAGCCATTCCTTTTGTTGCCTAGGTATAGGTAACTAATATGCATTTTTAGTATCTTAATTTACTTTCAATACCTAACCCGTTTAGTTTCTAAAATTCTTCATTGCCTATTGCTCATTCGTCGAATTGAACAATCTCTGTTAAAAATTTCAAGTTTCTAAATCCAGAAGTTATGACCGTAGCTGATATTATGTCAGTCAGGCGTTATCATGCACTGTTTTATGTAAAACAAATTTTCTTGACGTTAATGTCCCGGTTATGCTCTCGCGCACGAGGGCCCGGTGTCCGCCTTGACCATGATTCAGGATTTGGCAGATCAGGTAATTACAGAGGAGCGACTGCCATTTGACCTCCGTGACCCTGCTACCAGGGGAAGCAGACCAGAAAGAATCATGGTTACACATTAAGCCGCCTGAATCTGCAGGTTTCATCACGATGTTTCCCCTCACCATACGAGCATCGGTTAGTATTCAACTAATGTACATAACTCAGAAAAAAATCATTGGTGCATGGCCACTGTGGAATTCGAACCCGGTACCTCTCGCTTACGAGTCGCATACCGTAACCACTCGGCCACCGACGCTCCTAACTGTTCTACGTACATTGATAGAATAGCTTTTTTATCAAATACTTACTACAGACGTCATTCTAAGATGTCATCTCCAATGAACTCGCAAAACCAACAACAGCAGCTAGGAATGCTTTAAAGCCATTAAACAAAAACTAGACCAGAGAGAAATCAGCTGTATTTACATGCTTGTTAACATCATTATCGCTTATTAGACGAATAACTTCACCTTCACAACTGGATGATTGGCATGGTTAAATATTATTTATCACGTGATAATTGGCGATTGTCGATGGTTCCATGGATAGCGTCGTATTGTCTTGTTTGGGAAGGAATTTCCTTGTACTCCGAACAATAGGCCACGGATTTCATTGGTGTTAGGTTGCGGGTACACACGGTTAGAAGATATGTCTGTGGGTTCCCTACGTGTGAGAGGGGTCAGGTAACTCCGTAATCATTTACTGCACAACGAGTTTCTATAACCTCTTCCGTGTTGTGGTGACCGATAGAGTAGAATATAATCTCCTTCGTGGCGGAAGCACCCGCATATCATCAACATATCCCGGCCATGACATCCTACAGTTACAAATTCAGCGTGAAGCTGGAGTTACCATGGATTTGCCATTGTATTTTTTTGGAAATGGGTAAATAAGTTCAAATAACAACCAACTGGAAGTATAAAAAGGAAATAAAGCATTCAGTGTACTCTGAGCCTTATGAAAATTATCGAATAATAGAATCAACAAACAATAGACATGCGAACACAATGTGAGAACCGAGATACTTTATTCCATTAAAAAATCAGTGTTTTCATCTGATTGTCGACAGCTTAAAACGATATTAACAACTTGAAAGTAGGTTCTGGTATTGTATCTCTACAATCATAGAGGTCAAAATAAGATAAGTATTCACATACTGTAAGTATGTATATATAATATATTCATAGAGGATACTTATGTACTTAGATAGGTATGCCATGTGGAACGTCAAAGTTCAAGCTCCTTTATTTGTTGATAACCATTGTGACATGTCAAAATAAAATTTGTAAAGTAAATAATATTGCAAAATTAATAAATCATTGTCACATATACCGATTATTAATTTTTTACAATGTCAAATTATCAATTGAATATCTAATGTCAAAATTAATTTGGTAATAGGTATAGACAAATTTGGTAATTTCGTAAAAGATATAACAAAGAAAAATAATTTTAAAACTTTGTATTTTAGAAATACGCATTTCAGTTAATAAAATAGTACAAACTACGGGATTCAATCCTTCATGGAATTAAAATTTATTTAATTCAGCAACCACAAAATCATTTAGACATTAAATAATTGAAACTATCGAAAACGCTTGTTGTCACCTCGGCCACAATTGCGCATAACTGTACTACTGCGCAATAGCTGTCTATCGGGTCATCTGAATGTCGACAAAGTCGCGCGCACATATGACTTTTATAATTATATATCTTATTTTGATTTCTGTGCCTACAATATTAAAACGCGAAAGTTTCTGATGAAACAAAAATTTCTGAACGGATTTAGATTAAACTATTATACTAACTATTATAGGCAATACACGAGAGTAATACCTACATAAAAGCAGAATAATTTCTATTATTTATCGCCGACCAATGTTTTTACATTGATTGGCGATAAATAACCTAACTACTGATCTAACCGTGTGTAACTAAAGATACAAATGTAAACAATCATGGAAACAATCAACAGAAAACTAAAATATTCATTGACACTCAAAACGCAAGACCAAATGATTGCTTTAATTACGAATAACATCAAAGAGAATAGGCAATGATTAATGATATCTTATTAAATCCGTAAAGCAATTTCTGTTTTCTTTTTATGTAGGTGTAATGAAAGGTTAACTCAATAAGGTTCCATGTAATTAGATTAGCTATTCAAAAATGCAAAAAAATACGAAACTGAGTGGTACCCTCGCTTTCCTGTTTCTCACTGCTATGTATTTTTACAAGATTTTATAACTTGCAATGTTTTTATTCTAATTTGACCAACTTCCCGGTGTTAAGTCGAGCTGAAATTTGATATGTCTATGTAACTTGGATGATAATGCATTCATATGGTACCATGGAGCTGGTCTGATGATGGAGTGGGAAGGTCTACCAATGCGTAAGGTCTCCAGTAAATGGGTTGGCGAACCGTGGCTTGCTGCCAGAGCAAAGTGTCCTTGGGTTCTAGAGGTCGGCAACGCATTGACTGCTATGTCTATAGTCAGCAGTGACCACTTTCCATCAGGTGTCCTGCTTTCGTATTTGTCTACCGTATGCCACAATAATTTGTTTTAGATTTTGTCAAGGTGTTTCCGACCTATCAGCTCCGTAATTTCGGATTCAACTTATATGTACTCTCGATCTCTATGGTGGACGGTAAAAGTCAATTATATGGAAGTGAAAACTGTTAACAATGAAAATGTTTCTGTAGGAAACTGCATTGTTGTACGCGCAGCCGATGAATATACAGCTTTCTATGCGTTCTCACATTAGAATATGGAAATATCGGCGAATGTTGTCGGAAATCAGTGAAATTGAGTTGTTCATTTCATAATTATAAGTAGCTAAATTGACTTCTTATAATGGGAAATGTATGTACATTAATGTACGGAATCGGAAATCGATGGAAAAATCTGCCGGTGTTAGGAAATATGTCAGGATGACTTGATGATACAACTTTACTTTAATAATCATAACATAGGAGCATCTGTGGCCTAGTGATAAGGTATCCAACTCAAAAGCGAGAGCCCCCGAGAGGCCCGGGTCCGCCTTGACCATCATCCAGGATTTGGAAGATAAGGTAACTACAGTGGAGCCACTGCCATCTGACCTCCGTAGCCCTACTAGAGGAACCTGTCCAAATTGGATCATGGTTACACATTCAGTCGCCTGAATGTGCAGGTTTCATCACGATGCATTCCTTGACCGTAAGAGCATCGGTTTAGTGTTAAACCAATGTACATAACTAAGAAAAGAGTCATTGGTAGATTATGGTAGTGGGATTCGAACCCGGTACCTTTCGCTTGCGAGTCGAATACCTTTCACCAGGCGCTCCTTACATACATCAAAATTAACTATTTGACGATTATATTGACGACCTGAGTGGTGCAATGGTCAAGAGGTCCAGGCCACGCAAGAGGTCCCAGGTTCGATTCCCGGCCGGGCAGAAATTGAAATGATGAATTTTAATTTCTGTGACGGGTCTGGGTGTTCTATGTACAATAAGTATGTAATTAAAAAAAAAAAAAAAGGATTTAATTAGTATATCAGTTATCTAGCACCCATAGTACAAGCTTTGCTTAGTTTGGGGCTAGATGGCGCTGTGTGAATTTGTCCACAAAAAAAAAAAAAAAACTATGATAATAAACTATTCTTGCTTTATTTTCAGGATGCTGACACGGTGGAAAAGCTGAACGAGTGCGGTGACTTGAGAAAGATGCTAAAGCCATATAAGGTAATTTATTTTTTGAAGTTTTCATCTTAGATCAATAATAAGTTGATCAAAGGTTTTCACATGTCCAATCTATGAATATGATTTAGCAATTTATTTAGTTTCAAATAATATTTCTGTAATCTGTTTTATTATGTATAGTTAATATCATATAACATATAACTGACTAAGGTCAATAAGTTTTCGATAAAATTGCAATTTTTATATAGAAATTAAGGTTCACTTGTATAATAGGCAGGTCATATCGACAACGAATCCCTTGACGCAATTCTTGGTACAGGGTCGGGGAGGACAGACTCGTAAATTATACTTGTTATCCATCTGGCTGTGTGTCTGGCACTGAAGGCGCTTTTTCCAGGAACGAGTAAAGGAAACGTCTTATAATTGAGAAAAAAAAAACTTTGCTACATGGTGGCAGTCTACAAAAGCGAAGTACACCCCAAAAATCACAAGTTCATTTTACCACCTAATTACGTATAAATAAGTACTTAATCGTGAAGAACGAAACGAAAAAGCACCGCAAAACCAATAAGAAAACTTAATACATTAACCTTTAACAGAACAAACGTTTGCCGGGTTCTGAGCCATTACCAATTTATTGCTTGTTTCATCCCTACCTACTTACGCTCGTCCCGAAAACTTATGCCATCATTCCGAATGACCTTGAACGTTGAACTTCCTAACATTGAAAGTGTGCAAATAAAAAACATGTCTAACTTTGGTAAGATAGCCTGGGGCTTTACTTCGAAATGTGGATAACGGGAAGAATTTTTTTAACGACCCTTGTTGGTGGTGGGTACATACCTACATGTACCAGATGGCCTCATCATGGGGACAGCTACAATGGGGGCAAAGGGAATACACGTGGTGGTAGTGTTCTTTCTCGATCTACTAGTATAACTAGTGTCATGTAAGAAGAGACTTGGCGGGTCACGTGGTTCGACTTGCGCTGCATACGATTACCTGCGCGAAATCCCCTCCACTGCCATTTGACAAGTCTCTTCTTTCATGACGCGGATTATAACTATTCTTTGAATGAATGAATGATTTATTGCTTCAAAATGTGGTATAAACTATTCTATAAACGTGAATTATAGAGATCGTAGTTGCAAGCAGTTGGCAAGTTTACATATTCTATGTTTCTTTTCTTATCGTAATATAGAAATATACAAACTTGAAATACCTATAATAGATATCCATTAAGGTATGCGAAATTTTTATGAAACCCAAAATATAGGTACCTAGTCTGTAGAGTTTGTGTCATGGCAGATTTTTAGTATAAGTAGGAATTTATATTAGTCATTTAGTTTAAACAAATGTTTAATACATTTTGGCAACCTAGGCCATTTTCTAGGTTTAGTGTGAGGAAGGTTATAGGTAGTGGCAGGTTTCCGATCATTATCGAGGTGGTAGTGGTGCCCACGTGTTGCTACTAGGTTTTACGTATTAGACAATCTGCAGTTTGAACATCATCATCATCGTCCTAGCGCTTATCCCTACTCTACCAGTCTCCGCTTTCCTATTCATTCTTTTCCACTTCGCTCGGTCTTCGGCATCCTCGCGTCGTAAGCCGTTGACTCTCGCATCCGACCCAGCGATGTCAATCCATCGCTACTTGGGTCGCCCCTTTCCTGATACCGGCGTTGATGGCATACCCGATTCTTCAATCTGCAGTTTGAACGTTCTGCGAAATGTAGATCTCGACATAGATTTCGAATAACCCTCTATAGCTTCTCACTACAACCCTGTCGTATAGTAACATAGCGCATCATCCATCGTGGAACATTACATCCACATTCTGTTTGCTTTGGCCCGCCAATGTTTGCTCTCAGTTCATGATGATATGTATGTTGGTAGTTCACGGTACTGTTACGTTGATAGTTCACGTTGGTTTAGACTTAGTTACATTGGCCTAGGATGACGTTATTCGAATGCGCGGAATAGTTAGTAATTAGGGATATTAAGGTTATAAAATTATGGATACCTATAAATAGTTATAGATCTGGACAAATTAAAACAGCGCTGTCAAGCCCCAAACAAAGCAAAGCTTGTAATATGGGTGCTAGAATAACTGGTATACTACTTCAAAACTTTTTAAATTACCTTATTATACATAGAACACCCAGACCCGCAACATAGAATAAATTCATCATTACAATCTCATTACAATCAAAGTGGCAGGCCACTGTTACTGAACCAGTGTTATCAGTTTCGACTACCATTTGACCACGAGCAGATGAGGTTGGCTTGGATCCCTGAAATATTTATTTATTTATTAAATCTTCATGCACAAAATAGTACAAAGGCGGACTTAAAGCTAAAATTGCCTTATCTACCAGTCAACCAGGAGATAAAGGGTAAAGAAAAAGTAAGGCGATGCAAGAGAAGTTACTAAACAAGATGGAGGAGGGGAAGCGTTTATATAAATATTGGTAGAGAGACCCAATATGCCCCCTCCCCTTCAAAAAGGCAATTCAGACCACTAACTGAAAAAGTACCTACTGTAAACCTAGATTTCAATGTGCTAAAAATAAACATACCTAAACCCACCATAGGCATACCCCACCTATCGACTGTTTGCCTGTACTTGGTGTATCCATTTGACCATTCCTCCTTACCTGTCAGGCGTTTCACATACCCGTGTAACTTCTTTTGTAAAATGGTAACAAAAGCCTGTAGGTGTAGGGCTACCTTTTGTAACTAACTTACATTGTGCTGGCTTTCTATTTGCTAAGGCCCTTGTGTACTAGAACGTTAGTTTATTTATACACCATTACTTGAAAGAATAAACTGCGGAGGGCAGAAAGGCGGACTCTGGACCCTTGCGAGCCGCGTGGGGGCGCAACCGGGACAGAACGTCAAGACAACGATGATGATGACTCAAAAGAACCTCAACACTTTTTTTATCTAGTTATTATTATTTACTATTTATTTTTACTGATTATTTTATAACTTATTTATTGAAATTTAAATTTATTGAAATTATTATTTATGGAAGATTTTATTATTTACTAAATGAAAAATGAAACAATTATATTTAAAGATTTGTACGCCTCAGCATGCGGGCAAAGGATAGAGAAACTATTGAAGATAATTAAAACATCTGTAATACCTATCTCTTACAAATAAATATTTTGAATCTTTTGAATCTAGACATAGTATAAAACAAAGTCGCTAGCCGCCGTCTGTCCTTATGTATCTATACATGCACGCTTAATCTATTAAACGGATTTTAATGCGGTTTTCATCAATAGATAGACTGATTCAAGGGGGAGGTTTATAAGCAAGAGAAAAATGGTAGCTAGGGAAACAAGTTGTGTATGTAGTAATGGTAGGGTTGGGACGCCACGCGAACAAAGTCCACCGGGTTCACTAGTCTTTCAATAAAAACGTACATGTCTCGTCGTCGATTTTGTACTCTTCAGGAATAACCTATTCTCTGTAGTAACACTTTTTCTATGCTTGTATTTTATTGTGATAAAATTGTCATGTAACCCATTATATTGGCGTTGGCAACAGATATTCATTCCCAACGTTGTCACACAGACCACATAGCTCTTTTGTGGTGAATTCTACCTCACATAATACGGCACTTGGGGTCTGGAAACCACAATTTAAAGCTTGTTTAATGTTAGATTCTCTTAAATACTTATAGAGGGTAATCAATTACACGTGTCAGGATAAATACAATAATAATAATGTTGGCGTTAATGTCCCGGTATTGCTCTCGCGCGTGTAATTGTGATGAATAGAGCGTAAAGATCTAATGTGTGAATTTAAGAGTTCTGAAGATATTCATTAGTTTTTATCGAAAACTAAGGGTGGAAAGCAGAATGAAATATAAAAATGAGCAAATTACTTATATGTAAAATTGCTATTTATTTAGGGCAGGAGTAACATTTTGAATTTCAAAATGAAATGAAATGAAATTCGATACAGATAAGACCATTAATTAGATAAGTTATTTATAGATTTAGATTTATTTGATTTCAGATTTTACAATATTTAGGTACTTACATGTAAATATTGTATTATACTTTTAAGACAATTTCTATCCAGTAGATACTTAAAACTATAAAAGAGATCGTCAATGAATAAAATGTATAAAGTATATAAGAAAGACCTACAAAATATATAAGAAGAGAATAGACGATCATATCTAACAAAGTTACATAGGCAATATGATAATATATTCTGAACATAATAAAACATAGCACATATTTGAATATTTATCTTAAATATTTAGACAGCAAATTAATCGCCGGAGCATTTACACAAATAAATACATGAAACGAAATATCAAAGTAATTATACATAATTAAAATGCGCGAGCGCCCGGCGTCCGCGGGATATTGCAGACAAGGTAATTACAGTGGAGCGACTGCCATCTGATCCTGACCAGATTGGGTCATTATTTCGATTGGATGGTTACACATTCAGTCGCCTGAATGTGCAAATTTCGTAACGATTTTTCCCTCACCGTAAGAGCATCGGTTAGTGTTCAACATACATAACTCAGAAAAGAGTCGTTGGTAGGTCAATGGCGGGACTGGGGTTCGAACTCGGTACTTCTAGCTTATAAGTCGGACCCCTTAGCCATGGCCACCGACGATCCGAATCTTTTCACATAACGTGAGTAAGTCGTTTATCTGCTCTACTGTAAAATCAACTTATTGCTATTACACTCGTATTTTTTTAAATTATTTTCTTAGAGCCGGATGAAAAGGACACCCTCAGTGAAGATTAATAATCTCTAATCCTCCCCAAAATCCTGACAAACAAACGTATACTTAGTGATTGACTTACCTATCTATAAAAATTCCGACGATGAATGACTCGGTAGCGCCTCAGAAGCCTGCCCTAATACCATCGCCGTATTTATTTCTGCAACAAAGCAAGAATTATTTTGCTGTCGTATTCAGGGTTCAAGGATTAGGTAGCTAGCGTCATCACAGGCATGCGACAACGAGCTCAAACGTTGTTTCTGTTTGATGACACTTGAGCATAAGGCGCAGATCTTATCCGTTCCGTTCAGGTACAACACCAGCCAGAAATGCTTCTGCAAGGGTGAATGTAGGTCATATCAACAAGAACCAGGTGTGGTGTCGCCGTCATCGGTGGTTCCGTCGTCTGTACTTGTATTTTGAGCAACCAAGCCCAGCGGTTGTCACGGGTCTCACCCAAAGAGCTGGTTTGCTCCGGATACCGTATCAGTCGTGGGAGTTGTTGATTTTGTAAGGCGCAGATCTTATGAGTGATAATTCCCACATGTCATCAGGTTGGCTCTGTCCGTTTTAATTGTATATAAAACTGGACTGCATCTCAGTGGCTAGAGGAAAGGGGCAGTTCAGCACGTGCTAAAAACCGCGAACGTTGTTTACACTTTATCCCACAACAACGAACGCATCGTTTTTGGTGGCCAAAATATTAGAGAAAATTGTTACATACACAAGTGCTCATACGTAATCTCTTGTTCGTTGCTTCCAGAGTCCTGACGCCTGCAACACCTGCCAGATGTGCGGTGGTTTCCGGCTCCTGCCTTGCCGCATCTGCAAGGGTTCCAAGAAAAGTCTCCATAGGAACCACTTCACTGCTGAATTCGTCGCCCTGAAGTGCATGAACTGTGATGAAGTAGGCCTTGTTAGATGCGACGCTTGCTCCTGAATCTTCATGTGTACTGAATCATCAGTTAAGAATGACTTTTGAAGAATGCTTCACTGTGGAACTGTCACTTTCGATGCTGTGGAAGTTTTATCCGACGTGACGATTAGTGAAGTGAGATGTTATTATTTGAAGAACCACATTACTTCCTTTAAACAAATAAATGTGAATAAGGATGTGTAGCTTCGAAAACGAAAAGCGATATTATACACATTTTCACACAGAGAGGATTAATTTGATCCTTGAATATTATGAAATTTAGTGTCGAATCTGTTTAATTCTGATCTGTGGAAGCTAAGTGCATCATAAGAGTAACATTAATTAAATACGAAACTTACTCAATCTTGAATTCACTAACTTCAACAATTCTGCACTCGTGCGAAACAGCTCAAGCACATTCCCAAGAGAGATATTTTAAAGTTTAGTTTCATACAAAATAAAAACAAAGTTTAGCGTAAGTATATGTACGAAATTTTAATTATTTAACACTTTGTGTTGTCACTTCATGATGGAACTCCATTATTATGAATTAAATCACTTTTTGTACACTAGTTCCACTTTATTATACAATTTTATTAAATTGCAACCGGTTTCGAATTACTCATCTTCAGGCAATTACTTTATATTTTGATTACAAGCTATATGTAGGTACCGACAAATAATAATTTAAAGTTGATGTGGGTACCGACAGTATACAATAATGTTAGGATGTCACAGTGCAGAGAAATGTACAGTATGTCAACATAATACAAATTACAAGTAGTCAAATTTTTTTTAAGGTATGTCAATTGTTATACATTTAAATAAATGGCAAAAAATACAAATTATATCGAAGGTATGTCATTTAAAATAATTTAAAATAGGTGATGTCGATAAGGAAATTTGGTCATTAATTATATTATCTTTCTTCATTCTGTTCACTTCTTTAGCTTCTAGTCCATCTAGTCTACGTCCTTTCCCAGCTATATGAAGGTATTTTATGCCATTATCTGGGTTAAAAATATGGTTTTCTTTATTAAGGTGTAAGTGTAACACCTTAATAAAGAAAACCATATTTTACGTATAGGACGTATAGGACGTAGACTAGATGGACTAGAAGTGAACAGAATGAAGAAAGATAATATAATTAATGACCAAATTTCCTTATCGACATCACCTATTTTAAATTATTTTAAATGACATACCTTCGATATAATTTGTATTTTTTGCCATTTATTTAAATGTATAACAATTGACATACCTTAAAAAAAATTTGACTACTTGTAATTTGTATTATGTTGACATACTGTACATTTCTCTGCACTGTGACATCCTAACATTATTGTATACTGTCGGTACCCACATCAACTTTAAATTATTATTTGTCGGTACCTACATATAGCTTGTAATCAAAATATAAAGTAATTGCCTGAAGATGAGTAATTCGAAACCGGTTGCAATTTAATAAAATTGTATAATAAAGTGGAACTAGTGTACAAAAAGTGATTTAATTCGAAATTTTAATTTTCTAATATTATTTTCACTTGACCTTCTTATATAATAGAGACTAAAATCCAAAAAGTATACTACCTATAAAAAATACACATTTTCGTGTCCTTACAATTTACAGAAGAAAGTACTACAGTCTTTAATGGGACTGAGATAAAAAATTATAAACTTCAAAATTCATCGTACTCTAAACAAAGTGCAATTAAATAGCTGTCATTAACATTAATTTGTTCTTATTTTATAAATATTCTCAAGCAAGTACATAGTACTGAGTTCAGACCAGCAGAAGTCACTTACAGAGTGCTTAATAGCTTTATGAGTTTATAAAGGAAAATTGAAACCACAATACTGAAAGTTCATTGGTCTGATATTCATTTAGAAGTTTCAACCATGGTATACAAACTGAGGCAAGACAAACGGGGTGCTTATAGAAGATTGTTGTAGAAATAGCAATAACTAAGTAAGTTCAATTCATGTCACGAGCCTAAAAGCTTGTTTCACCTCCTACTGATAAGTTCCCGATATATTGGCGTTTTGTATGGCGAAAATGACGGAAACTGAAATTTTCAGACAAGCCAATTTTTTTAATTTCTGAACTGTGATGACGTTTTGTACTAGCAAGAGGGAGATGGCATCACATATTTCCGTTAAATCAGATTTCTGGAACTTATCAGTAGGTCCTGAAACTTCACATAACAAAATCCATCATTAATATAACAAATAATTTTATAAATCGCCATCTCAGGACTCGAGATGCTGACGAGATGAAATAAATATATTCAACAATACAAAGAGAAGCGTGAAGATTAAATTATACTAAACGATGCAGTTGGAATACTTAAATCCAATCTGAATTCTTGAGCAATGAACCCAATTTAATTTTTAAATTGCTTGATTTATTTTTCATTTAGATGCACAGAAATATTTTTCTCGTCTTAATTTTTTTGGCTGCAAAGTTCATTGCTAGACGGAATGTGTAGGCGGTTTCTCAAAAAATATTTAAATACTCGATTCGTTTAGTTTCTAAGGTCACTTGTTTATAATGTCATAGCCACTTCACCCTTCAACTGTATTTTGTCTATGTTTCGCGAAGTATTTTATTTATGAAAGAAATATAAAAACAATTCAGACGGATTCTGCACTAGACAGAAGTGAAGCATGTAAGGTATGGTAATTTCTTGACAATTTATTTTATTGAGGAAAAAGGAAAGTGAGATTGTACATGACCTACACATCACACAGTTACACCAGGTCTGGCAATCCGCCGCCATTTTGTTTGATTTTTTACCGCGCTGTCATGCCAGTGGCATTGTCAAAGCACACACACACTTAAATCGGTGGCCATTTATATGCTTCAGTCATAATTTAAGAGAGTATCCGTCTGTATTTTTATCAGGTCCGTGAGTTGTCTTCTCTTAAGAGACTTTTATCAATAATGGAAAAAAATCGCGCAAAATGTTTTGCTGAATTTATTTTAGTTTTGTAATAATGTTATTAATATACCTACTATTATACCTACGTTTTCATCGTACTCGTGTTGATCACTATGTACGTAATTAGTCGGAATTATACCTAGATATGCCTAAAGATAGTTTTAGCGATAAGAAAAGATAGTATGCCATAAAAATTAGACACATTGAATTTTATATATTTTAGGTCTTAACTATAGGTATTGTGTATTAGAGGTATATGTTTTTATTATTATATATTATTAGCCTTTACTTATTATGAAATAATTTTAATTTCGTTAGTACTTTTAATGTTGTAAAATATTTGTGGCGACACACAAACAAAACAAACTAAACTTTTCAATATAAATTTAGTTGTATTTTCTCCCACTAGATGGGGTTAGTTTTACAAATTGCTCACAGAACATGGCTTTAGCGTGCTTATATTTTTTTTAATATTTGTATACCAATGATATTATATTTAATTTTTAAATATACCTAATATCATTGTTTGTAATCGCAATAATAACGTAACATTGTACATAATATATATCTAATTTCAACAAATGATTTAGATTTATCGTTAGATCAAGGTAGTGAGCTACGTCTTAACATTTACAACTATTGTAAGAAATTCAATTCAATTGCGCAGGCGGCGCTATGTGTAAACACAACCTAAATAATAAATTTAATAAATTTTATCATAATATACAAACAAAGAGCACGCTGCGTACGCAAATGATTTGAAGTAGATATACCTAGTTTTAAACACCAATCATGATGAAATAAATTTGTAGGAGTAGTGTTACAAACTTATGTGTCAAGATTTTTTAAGTAGCTAGATAATTAATAATACAATGTGAATATCCATCAATACTTTCGGCAAATTTGTCTCAACAAGAAAAACTTCTTTGGAAATTGTGCCCACAGGTACTTGTTTGAATTTGGAATGGGATAGAATTGATAGAACAATTTATGTCTGTATAGCATGCTCTCAATTACGAAAGAAACTCCTTTTACAGGACAGGGCACACTGTCAAATAATACGTGTATACCATGCATAGAAAATGGCGACGGAAATGCCAAAAAGGAAGTAGCCTAAAAACTAATTAGCATAAACATTCCTTAGCATTATTTAACACAATATGGCGGATCGGCACGCTTATGGCCTGTCATCGCGATAGAAAGTCAACCTAGGGCCTGTCCTTATGAAATAAGGAGTTTCTTCATCATTGCATGCTCTACATCAGCATATTTTTTTTCTTAAGTGTACGTTTGTTTAACGTACTGTTTACGTGCCTACTTTAGAATACAAAATTTAGAACGAGCTATTAAGGGTCATTTATTTTCCCTTATAAGATACCTAGTACTTAAATTCTGGTTATGTTTGAGAAAACTGCATCAAGAGAATGCTCAGACAACGAGGACGTTTGGGTTGGAGGTTTTGATGTAGTGAACCATATGGACTGAGATGATTCAATCACATTAATCAATTATTGTGATTTATGTGGCTTCAATCATTTAAACTCTTGGAGTAACAGAAAAAGAGAACTATTTTATTTGTATCTCAAAAATTTTGCCAGATTCACAGCGTGATTGTTTGCCTGTTTACAAGATAAGAACAATACTCTTGTTCTGCATAAGTTCTTTGAGTTCGTTTCATCGGTTGGTTCAAGTTAAACCGTTATATAATTTCATACCTAACCTACGTTAGCAATACGGCCTATGGCTACCGTCAGTTGTGATAGCAATAATTCGTAATTCATAGTAATTAAATGATAAATACTTCTGATATTTAAACAATCGAAATATTAGTTGTAAAGTATGTCCATATCGTAATATGTTTATTAGGGCATTTTGTAAATAATTTTGTTCCAATAAATTACAGTTAACAATATTAAAGGAGCTTTGATTTTGTACCTCTGAGTTCTAGCTATATACCCTTAAAATATAGGGCCTTAGATAGGCCAAACCTTTACACCAATCTAGGGCCAACCCTTTAAACTCTAGTCTAGGTTGTCCTTCAAAGCGACAAAGCTTTACACCAATCTAGGGCCAACCCTATACACTCTAGTCTAGGTTGTCCTACAAAGCGACTAATATACGTATTAGAGCAGTGCTTAGACTGGAATATGGACAGCAACGTTTTCAGCCACCTGATATTATCAACTCCTCTTTTAACGTGGAGGTTATGGCAAGTCTACGACCAATATGAATCCTTTACCAATAAATTATAGTTAACAGTTTTGAAGGAGTTTTGATTTGGTCCTCTGAGTTCTGGCCATATGGTGGGCAATAAAAAAAAGGAACTAGGACCATCCCTATGCATTTTAGGTTGTCATACAAAGCGCCTAATGTAACTATTAGAGTAGTGCGCAGATAAGAATAATATAAACGCGCAGCGTTTTCAGTCACCGACTGTGATTAGCAACTAGTCTTTTAAAGGTGGAGGTTATGGCAATTCTACGACGATTCATTATGGCTCCTTTTTTATTTTTTGTTAGTTCTACTAAACTAGATGTTACGTAAGATAGAAGACTTAATTATCAAAGCTTGTATGGTAGAAAACAGTGTACATCCTTCCTTTACATCCATTCAGCGGGTCTAGCCAAGAGGCCAACAGGTTTGTAGCGATTTTATTGCGATTTACGATCGGAATATGTCAACTTTGTTCGGCCAGTTTCACTGAAAAACGCTTACTTCCTCTTTTTTCATATACGATATTTCACTGCCATCTCCGAAGGTCTTCTTCGCATTACTGTCCCGGAAGTGCAATCGCGAATGAGGGCCCGGGGTTCGCTTTAACCGTGACCTTGAGGATTTGGCAGACCAGGTGATTACAGTGGAACGACTGCTATCTGACCGCCGTGGCCCTATTTAGCCGCCTGAATGTCCAGGTTTCATAAGGATGTTTTCCCTCACCATAAGAGCAACGGTTAGTGATCAATTAATGTACATGACTCAGAAAAGAGTAATTAGCACATAACGGCACTGGGGTTCTGCCATCTCCGTATAACTGTTTAGTCACTCGGAGGCATTACTGACACCATTAGCATTTTGTAATAAGTTAGATTCACAATTCCAGTCTCAAATTTATTTTTCCCTTGAGTCCCAAAATAAACCCATTTTCATCAGGTTTCATTACAGACAGACACAATGATGCTTTCTAAACTCGAAGCAGTAAACAATAAAAACGAATACCATTGAAAACTCACGTTACAGAAAGCTTTCAACACTGTAGAGGTAAAGCTAAGTTTCAATAAAGCGTGTCCGCGGAGTTGGTACCCTAAACTCACTCACCAAAAGGCTTTTATGTTAATATCTACGAGCTAAATACCTTCTTTTTGAGTATCATAGGATCTCGTAGGGCAATTTAATATTCGTAATAGGTTGTCTGCAAACTAAGCCTCCCTCAACGTAATGCGATGAAAGGCAGCGACCATTTTTAGAGCTGGTTTCTAGACTAGGGCTGGTTTCACTTACCATACACTAAAACATGGAAGCCGTCCTAAGCTGCGATTGCTGGTACGAAGTCGCTTCTCCAGAACAGTTTAAAGAGAACCTCGCTTTCCTACTTTGCAATTGAATGTCAAAATTCGTAATCATGGTTTCTATAATTCATGTACACTATAATTACAGCACACGTTTTTAAACTGTTAATTATTTATAATGACATTAACTGGCTACATGTTGTCAAAAAAATTATACCCGTGTGGTCTAAATGGAATATAGTATAGTAATTATACGTAGATATAGGTAAATGAAGAGAAAAACAGCAGTTAGATATAATAATAAATAATTTTGATTGCTCCTCCCGCGGCTACGTCTATTGTTGTAGATTCTACGCAGAGCTATGCGGTTTCTACACGGTGGCTACGCTTATGCTATGCGGTGGCTAAGCTGAAGCAGCGCGTTTGCAGTTCGGTAGAGTAGAGCTAAAGGTACAGTGAGCTGCAGAGTGAACGGATCAAACATAAACCGTGCGTAAACCCCCATATATGTCTGTCTATTGTCTATTCCCTAAAATCAGCTTAGTTACAAAATTACAATTTCAACCATTCAATCAGTGAAACAGTAAATAAAAATAATAATCTGGGCGTTAATGCCCCGGTTGTGACCTCGTGCACGAGGGCCCAGGGTCCGCGTTGACCATTATCTAGGATTTGGCAGATCAGATAATTACAGTGGAGCGACTGCCATCTGACCTCCGTAACTCAGGAACCTGACCAGATTGGATCATGTTTCAATTCATTCGCCTGAATGTGCAGGTTTCATCACGATGATTTCCCTCACCGTAAGAGCTTCGGTTAGCATTCAACTAATGTACATAACTCAGGAAAGAGTAATTGGTACATAGTCGTAGTGGGATTCGAACCCGGCACCCCTCGCTTACAAATCGGATACCTTAATCACTCGGCCGCCGACGATCAGTGAAACATAGTGAACGCTTATAAATGGTTTTAGTCCATTGACTTCACTTAAGGTTACCTGAAAGCAAATGGAAGATTGTTGATTTTTGATTATGTTGAAAGCAAAGCTAGCAAAGTATTTTGTTCAATTGATAGTGTGGTCTTTACCATGCATATAATAAGGTGGCTTTTTCGGTGTAGGACTCAGTCAAGCCAAGAGAGCACCTGGACGGGAACCAACCATCACCCACATTACTTCATCTTCCGCCAAGAGACAATGCTTGCATTGCTGTGTTCCGGTTTGTAGGATAAGGTAAAGCCAAGAGATATCGATATTATTTTAGTCCTCACTAACAACGCACTTGTGGTTCTGCAATTTTGTTACGTCATCATCTGCATCTACAACGTGTCGGAGTTATTGGTAACAATTACTGTCCATGAGGGCTGTCTGCTCTTCTGCCATTCAGTAGAAAACTGACTGACTGAGCAAGCAAAAATTGTTTTATATAGTTATTTATTTTCCATACCACCTAAAAGTCGAAATTGCCATCAATAATAAAAACTTAGTTAACCCATTTCAATTTAATCTAATAAGCTTAAGTTTGGAAAGAAGCATGTTAAAATAATCCCTAGATCCACATTTCGTTATCGTTCCCAAACAAGACATAACGCAGAACCTTACAAAGACAAATTAACTACCTCTAACCTGGACCCAAAGAAAATAACTCACACTTATCGTCGACGACTTCCCAAACAAACCCACACACGTGGCGTAAGCTTACATCGCAGTTAATTTAAAGCAAGCAATCGGCTATGCGACGTGTCCCCTGAACTCGCCTGTTGCTTCACAGAAATCAATGCACGCACACAAACGCAAAACCTGTTGCACGAGAACCTGTACGAACAGGGAAAAGCCCGTGGCGCACCCACACTGACGCGCAACTCTAAGGAAAAACGCTACCCGCACTCAGACGAACGAATTTTCACGGTCTTGATCACCCACACATTGACGTCTTCAACGCTGCAGCTAGGTCGCGAATGACGTCATAGCTGGCAAGGTCAATATCATTGCTCTGCGCTGTTCTAACACGCGGCGGCTCCATCTGCCGTCTCTGTCGGCGGCAGGCTCGTCTGGCCTGGGAGTGCACTGCTGATATGTGTGCGGAGCTTGTGTACATAGCAACAGTAGTACGTTACAGGCTTGTTGTAAGCTCCCGGTGCCACGTCTAGTGTTTTCGAATAACTTCCCTTCGACATAAGTTTCGCATTAGTTGAGAATTGTAAAACGGTGGACTGCATTAGCAATGGCCTCGTAGTATACATGGATTTGTTATTATGAAGCTCATTGTAATGGAATTTCTCTCGGATGATGGGTTGGTTTGTTTACATTTCCATGTGTCAAATGATACTTGCCTATTTAGAACATAGCTAACCACTTTCCATCCGGTGGTTCGCCGCCTATTTGGCTAACGGTTAAAATTGCAGCTTTGACACGTGGTCTCGGTGAATCGACCGGTCCACGGGTAATTCATTTTACCCGTGGTCGAGGTCAACGCTATTACATTCGTTGAACACTAACAGATGATTTTACGGTGAGGGAAAACATCGTAATGAAACCTGCGCATTCACGCGATTGAAAGTGTAACCATGATACAATCTGGTCAGGTTCCCTGGTTTAAGGGTTATGGAGGTCAAATGACAGTGGCTCCATTGTAATTGCTGATCTGCCAAATCCTGGATCATGGTCAAGGCGGACCTCGGGCCGTCTCGCGACCCAGGGCACAGCCGGGACATTAGCGCCAAGGTGATTAAGGTCAACTCTATCAATTGACATTTTAAAATAACAAAAATCTGGAGCCTATTAGATTAGATAATTGCCTAAAAATGTTGTCATTTTCATTACCATCGGCTAAATAAGTAAACTAAATAAGAATCCCCGACCTGCCTTTTCAAGCGAAAATACTGGATAATGTTTTCAGTAGTACCTAAAGAAGACGTCAACCTACCCTGCATAGACTTTGGACGGTCTCCGGTTTGTACGCACACCCATAGTGGTGCTAGGTCATTTTATACTGGTGTACTCTCCCGCCGTATTCATTTCACGTCGCATTCCTGTTGTATGTGTCGCGGCCATTTGTAAAATCGGTCGTTTCATATCTCGGAAATGTTGTTTTCATTTTCATTTTTCAAAGGGACTGCCCTCTAAGGCCGTTATTCGAAACTACGTACCGTGTAGTATAGTAGAGCTGACTAGTCAACTTACCAGCAAGTAAGGTCTTGTTACAGTCAAAATAACGCCATTGGAATCGTGAGCTTCGATTTTTATCGTAAACTGTCTGCTTTATGTAGATAATTCAACTGCATTTTGAAAAGTTATCATTTTTAAATAGAAAATGTAGCAAAAATAATCACGATCTCAAGGATTATCGACCGAACTTGGCAACTTACATCTCAATTCTTCGAACTTGGTTTACATTTTCCCTTTAACGTTTTTGATTGGATTATGTTTTTGCGTGGTGGAAATGCACATAGCGAGCCTCTCACGCAATCCAGCCGGGTATTTTGTAAAAAGGCTAACTCTTCAACATTATGCATGTGAAATAAACACGGAACGATTCATTTCGCCATGAATCGCGCTAACGAGAATTCCCTTGGGTGCTAAACACTCCGCTAACACTTTACGAAGTGTTTAGTGAATTTAGCTGACGTTTCAATAAAGCTCGCTCAACAAGAAAGTTAGTAGTAGCTACCTATACGTAATTAATTATGTATAGATATTTTACTTCGTATCACTTTAAAATAAGTAAAAGCATTGTTATGACTCTTCCATTTTGAACTCGCCTAATTAATAGATGCCCCCGGAAGCTGAAGATACTAAGTGTAATTAATAGGTAAGCGCCTCAATTAGCTCGAAATCAAAATGAGGCGCCGTATCAAAGAGTACAGGGCGCTTTATTACAGGTTAATAGTGCAGGATGTCCATGAATGTTGAATTTGCAAACTAAAGTGGCAGAAGGCTGGTCACATTTGTCGTAGAACTGATATCCGTTGGAGTACACGAGTTCTGGAGAGGAGGCCGCGTTTGGGCAAACGTAGTGTGGGACGTCCAGAGTCTAGGCGGAGCGACGATCTGCGCAAAACGGCTGGCAGTGACTGGTTACGCAAAAACTGAGTTGTGAATTTGAGATTGAGAAAAACTTTTTTGGGGAAATGTCATTATCATCATCTTTCCGTTAATTCAATCCCAGTTGAACTCTCACGCGGCACGCGAAGGCTCGAGGTCAGCCTTTCTACTCCGGGGTCCGTCTTTGGCATTATTCTGATTCGGCATTGTTAATAACACTTCATATTAAGTAACCGTCAAACGTCAACTAAATACTAAGTAACAATTTGTATTTTAATTTAAAGTTTCATTATTTAAAAAGGTATCTGAATTTCTGAGTCTCTTTCCAACATCAGTCATTATACCATACTTTACAGCTAGCCACAGAATTTCCATTACATTTTACGTTAGAGGGTAGTCGTGAGCTGTCAATATGGCACGGCTTCCGGGAACTGGCGCCAGTCGACCGGAAGTTACCGATCGCTTGTGGCTCGTTGACATGGATGAGCAGGAAGTGTAAACGGACTATACCTATCTTAGGGAATTTAAGTCTCCATGTACCTATGCGGTTATTGTAGCCGGCATTAACACGTGATGAGGGAAACTGTGACAATTTTGGGTAACGGTATTCATCACTATGTACGAATACGAACGAATGACGAATAAATAAATAAATACCTACCTACGAATATTCTAGATGGTTTATGAAAAAACACTGTATATAGTAAAAGCTGTCAATATTTAATTCATTACATTGAAATTATCAATTCAATTCAATTCATTTAAATTTTTTATTGCAGTAAATGTGGTAAGTACGTTTGTACAACATGATATTACACAGAGTATTTAGTATCACACATAAAGCCAAGTCAATTGGCATGCAAAATCATCTTAGATCTAATCATCATTATGGACAGCCTACGGAATACCGTACTAATAGTAACCCATTTAAAATAACATCCACTCAAAAATCTATCGTGTTAAAGAAATTAAATACAGAGGTAACCAGCGATTATTGGCTATCAAACCGCGTAAACCTACTTGAAGTAAGTACTAGTGACCACTGCACGACTTCGTTCGCATACACCTAGTTTACCTCTGTCTACCCTCTTTTTTCTTGTTCATTATCACTCTAAACTAACCAATTGACCTTACTCTATCCGTTGCGTACTTAAAAGATCTAAGCGCACATAGATACTTTGGGACAGACGGCGGAAAGCTATGTTTTATACTTAGTATAGATGTATGAAATTAAAGACTGATTTATAAAGCCAGATATGTATCGCTCTTATGGGAAAAAATATGGGGTGGTCCGATAGATATACTCTTAAGTGTTCTCAAGTGTTGTAGGTCAATACATTGGCACTGTGTAGTCTTCCCGTGTATTTTATGTTGTAATAATTGTATTCTTATTATGTCTTTTTGCTTTATTGCCTTTTTCAATGTTGTTTATGAACATTTATTGACACAAACAATAACAGTTGTTTGTGTAAATAAATGTTCTTTCTTTTTTTCTTCTGCAAGGCTATCACAAGTATGTGCGCGACACAGCTCGCGCCGCGAGAGAGCGTTTGTTTCCTTCTCTCAATACTAAGATGAAAGAGATAGCAGTATCTATGTCGCGCCTTTTCTCGCTTTCTCTCCTTCACGGTTTCAACCCTTTCATTATCCAGTAACATATTTCGACCCATTTTGAATGTACCGGCACAAAAATGACACCATAAAATCGGTATCAGAATGCGTCGCACGTCTCTGTTTGAATTGCACGCGGAAAAGTGCACCGATTCCACATCGGCTTTCATTTCAAATAGCTCTATTACGTTTCCACGTTTATCTAGAATCACTAGAAAGGCTACGGGGTCTGAAAAGGCCTTATTTGCGTTGCATATTGCGAGTATTAGTCGCTACTGGACCCGGCGCGACTTCGTTCGCGTACACCTTTACTCTTACCTACCCTTCATTTCTTGCTTATAAACTTTCTCGTGAATCACTGACGTGAATCGATCGTCGATCGTGAATTATTCACGAACCCTAAATGAATGCACATTTTTTGTCTGTATTTACTGCTAGGTATATAAATGTACACGCCGTGTGGCGTACGGCAGAGTAGAATAGCACCAACCCCTTACACTCATGGGTGTCGTACAAGGCGACTAATGTTTTCGAGGCAAAAGATCAAGAGTCTCCGTAGTCTGGAAAATGGGCAGCAGCATTTTCATTAAATACTGCGATCTCCAACCCGCCTGCCAAGCGTGGAGATTATGGCAATATATATCCCTTTCGTGGGAGAGGCCTTAAGTCCTGCAGTGGACTGTTATGGGTTGTGATGATGACTGACGTGAATCGATCGTGGATCGTGAATTATTCACGAACCCTAAATGAATGCACATTTTTTGTCTGTATTTACTGCTAGGTATATAAATGTACTTATATTCACTTTGGGCAATAAATAAATCTAATCTAATCTAATCACTCTATCTATTGTTGAAAAGGGCATCAAAATCCGTTGCGTAGTTTAAAAGATCTAAGCGTACATAGATACAGACGGCGGGAAGCGACTTTGTTTCATACTATGTATAGAAATAGATATTAAAGTGCCACAAACTGATCCGGTGGCCTATACTGGAACTAAGTGATGCCATTTTGAATTGTCATGTCAATGTCAACAACAGCGACGCAGCAGATAAGTTTGAGACAAATTTAAATTAATCGAATGCGTAATATATAATAATGAAACGCTAATGTGGCGTTATTAGACCACCTGAAGTTCATACTTCAGAGTGCTTACCATGAACTCTTATAGCAGGACCTAAACAGAATTGCTTTCGGTTTGAACGAGACAAGCTTATGTGACACGTATAGCGCTGTCTCGTTCTAAGCAGGGCAGTTCTGTTTAGGTCCTGCTATAAGAGCTCATGGTAAGGGAAATAGGGTAGTTGCTAAGGGCCCGTTATACAGCGCTGATTACGAACCACGTTCGCATCGTGTCCGTGTAGTCACCGCAGCGCAACCGGACGGAAAACGCGCCTACTATATTGGCGGGCACACGACGCAGCGACTAGGAGCGCGCGGCCCATTTACTGGATTATAAAATAATCTCTCTGCCATTAGTATTGAAATCAAAATTGCATAAACATTTGGGACAAACCGTTCAGAAAACATGTATGTTTGTATGAACTCTTACGCGAGTTCAAAATGACGATGAACTGCATAACATACGTATATACGAGTACTTACCATAGCGACAGAAAATCTTATATTGCTCAGGCGGTCTTATAAACCAATCAGGGGCGAATTCTACATCATCAACTCTACGTTACAATCCCGATTTTGCATTTGCGCAGCACGCCAGGGTCCGGGGTCCGCCTCCACGTGAGGTCTATGGTTCTTAAAGTACCGCCTACCACCTTAAGATTTGCACTTATATGGGATATTGTGATACTAAGAGGTGTGAGACTGGACTATATTCAGGTAGTCGGAGAATAATGCACATAAGTACAGCCGACTAAAATCAGACGCTAAAAGAGTGAAAGCAAGTCAAAGTGGAATGTGTTGTTCATGACATAAGGTCTATATGTGGTTTGGCAAGTAGAGGGCCGCGTAACCAATAAATGTCGTACAAACATTGACCTTAATTTTTGAGCAATACATTCTACTTTGATTTGCTCTCACATAGGCGCATAAGGCGTATCTAAACCCGCGATGAACGATTTGTTATCTTGGAAGTGTTGAGGAACCGCTACCTGACCACAGTTGAAACCAAGTTGTTTGCCACCTTAGTGGTATAATAAAAAGAGAAAAAAAGTGGACTACGGATGTATCATCATCCCAGCATCCCATAACAATCCACTGCAGGACTCAGGGCCTCTCACGAGAGGGGAGTTATTGCCATAATCTCCACGCTTGGCAGGCGGGTTGGAGATCGCAGTGTTGTTAATATAACAATGGAAAACGCTGCTACACATTTTCAGACTACGGAGACTCTAGATCTTTTGCCTCGAAAACTTTAGTGGCCATGTACGACACCTACGAGTGTAAGGGGTTGATGCTATTCTACTCTGCCGGACACCACACGGCCAATAGTATGTGTGTATGTAAACTCTATGTTGTCATCTTGGCGTTACTGCTCCGGTTGTGCTCTCGCATGAGAGCCCGGGGTCCGCCTTGACCATGATCCAGGATTTGGCAAATCAGGTAATTACAGTGGAGCGACTGCCATCTGACCTCCATGACCCTGCTACTAGGGGAACCTGACCAGATTGGATAATGGTTACACATCCAGTCGCCTGAATGTCCAGGTTTCATCACGATGTTTTCCCTTACCGTAAGAGCATAGGTTAGTATTCAAATAATGTACATAACTCATTGGTACACGGCCGGAGCGTGATTCGAACCCGGGACCTGGGACCCGGGACCGGGCTTACGGGTCGTATACTCTAACCGCTTGGCCACCGACAGATGTCAATTCTTTATTGCTCCAAATACAGGAGTAACAAAAGTAAGTATACTTTATACAATACAATAGCCAAGGTGGGCTTATCCCACAATGGGATTTCATCCAGCTAACATTAGACCTATCATACATGTCTTTTAGTGCATGCGAAGCTGGGACGAACCGCTAGTTAATAATAAAGTAAGTACTGTATACTGTGTCACTTCTTGTTTCACTAATTCGACGTGAAGGGAGAATTTCATATCAGCTATTTCGATGCCAGTAACGTTCACGATATTGGATGCTTTATTTCATCATGAAACATTTTAACGGAATGGCTTTTTTTCGTTGTTTTTTTTTTCACTCATACCTGCATTTGTTACTAACTGGAAACAATTAACTCAGTAAATATTTTGCCTTCACCTGGTAACAGAGAGAAAAATAAGGAGAAAAATATTTTTTTTTCCAGAGATAGACACAATATCATCAGTTAAACGATTCTACTAGCTTGTGTTTTTATTTAATTACTTTCTACGCGAAGAGATAAGACCAGATTTGTCAATTTGGGACAATTCTTTATAAAAACTAATGGACTCATATTTCTTGGTAAATCTCCTGTTATTTACTTGTTCTAAATTAATTGCTCATTAAACATACATTTTTGATAAGGTTTTCAGTCTGTATTATACATATGTACTGTATAATAGTATAATCTGTCCAAACTGACTTGTCTTATTTGGTTAAGGAAATTATGTATTTAATGTGCAGCAGTATTCGTTGAAATTAATATTGTATGTGTTTCTTATGTAATTCTCGACATCTATACACGATATACGTAGCGTGATTGATACGCCAAGTCGTGATTTTGGGCATTTTTGTTCACAAAATAAGGCAAGTCAGTTTAAACAGATCATAATTATAGTGTACATCTAAAATGATCTAATTTCGTAGGTGTACCTGCGTCTTGAACAGAAAATGTTTGCGGAGCACTGATTTACACGACAGACTAAAAATAGATCTACCTAAACGAAGTGGTAATGAAAATAGATAACAAGTATACAGATACTACGTATACACGATACTCGTATGTAGTTTTAATACCGATATTTCAACCGCTCGGCAACACGGTAGCGTGGCCGAGCGGTCTAAGGCGCTGGTTTAAGGCACCAGTCTCTTCGGAGGCGTGGGTTCGAATCCCACCGCTGCCAACAAGTTCTTTTTTATGTAATGGTTATTCTATATTTTTTCCTTGTGGCTTCACAACATCATCTCATACATTATTTTTATTCATAAAACTACAACATCTTATTATAACGTTAAGCATAATCTTATCTCAAATCATCTCCATCTCAAAAGTTTATAAAAGTTAAGGTTTCTCTTTCTTTCTATGAAACTAATATTATAACACTCTTTTGTAATGTATATATGTATGAAATCAAATCAACCAACGACATACCTATCGATGACAATATTGACGTGCCTACGTCTATCGCTAAACACGGGACACTGCCCATTACACTCCGAAAATAAATAACCAAACTCCATACACTCCACCAAACCTTAACAAAATGACATAGGATTCAAAATCGCTCGAAAAACTGTAGCAAACGGCAGATCTGAAGCACGTGGACTCAATGTTGTCCAGTGTAAAGAGACTTAGCTTGTCATACGAAGAGTATGGAATTGTGGGTCAATTTATAGTGGTTCATATTAACCGTTGGGTGTTCAACGTGGTCTATATTGCTCGAATGTCCATGACACGTTGTGGACAATGTCAAGGGTACCATTGTCAAGGGTGGTCACGTGAATGCTCACTATTCTAGAGTGACTTTCGTACCTGTGTTTATAGAAACAGAGTTTAGTTCCCAATCATTTTATTTTAAAAGAAGCAGTTCTCAGCGGCTTTCGCCCGCGCGCAGTTCGGATCTTTGTAAAAAACTAACTTTTCTGCGGGTACCTATTATTTTCCCGGGATAAAAAGTAACCTATGTTGTTGAGTGATAATGTAACCGCGAAAGTCTTAAAACCTATATTTTTAAATCGGTCCAGTAATTGTTGAGTTCGTTCATTACTAGTGGACCCGCGGCTTCATTCGCGTGGCGTCCTACCCTACCTCTATCCCTCCACCTACCCTGCTCCTACCCTACCCCTACCTAGCTTTTTTTTTCTTGTTTATGAATTTGCTTCAGATTTTAGTTACCCAAACTTCGACTTTTATTTATTATCTTATTTAACCATTTTTGTGCACAAAGAAAGTCCAATAATATGAGCATAAAGATAACAATCACAAAACAGCTTATTACAGCTTAGTAGGTACCTACAGCTTGTTATTATGTAATTTTGTGTGCAATAAAAAGTATATCTATAATCTGTCAAAACTGACCTGTCCTATTTGGTTCAGCAAATTATGTATTTAAATGGATAATGTGCAGTAGAATTTGTTGAAATTCACATTCTATGTATTTCTTAAGCGATTAATTTATTAATATTTACAGTTACAATACAAATATATCTATATACATATATTTAGACGACCTGAGTGGTTCAATGGTCTGCCACGCAAGAGGTCCCGGGTTCGATTCCCGGCCGCGCCGAAATTGAAATGATGAATTTTAATTTCTGTTACGGGTCTGGGTGTCCTATGTAATAAGTATGTACTAACAAAAAAAAAAAGTATGTAAGTAGTAGGTATATCAGTTATCTAGCACCCATAGTACAAGCTTTGCTTAGTTTGGGGCTAGATGGCGCTGTGTGAATTAGTCCGCGAATATTTATTTTATTATTATTTTTATTTATTTACTACATATACCTATTCGCTAATACACATAAAATATATACTAAAAATTAAAAAAGTCGTCCGCACCGCTGCCCCCCGGAATGGTGCCCAGAAAGCTGGCTGCGTTGCCTCGTTGAATAGCGATGCTAATCCGTTGCCCGAGGAACGAGCCAGCTCTCTGGTCACCAGTGGTGTCATTTAATTTTTTAATTCATGTCATGTATTTCTTGTATAATTCAAGACATTTATACACAATATACGTAGCGTAATTGATACGGGAAGTCGTGATTTTGGGCATTGTTTGTTCACCAAATAAGACAAGTCAGTTAAAACAGATCATAGGATAACCTCCGGCACCCTTACAGTCTATAGCTGGATATGGATTAGAGATGAAACGGATATCCGGTTGCTATCCGGTATCCGGCCTATCCGGCCTTAATTTACTATCCGGCCGGATACCGGATAGCGCGTTAATATCCGGCCGGATACCGGATAGTAAAAAATGTATGAAAATTCCATAAAAATGCTCATCGGCTTCCTTCATTTCTCTGAGTAGCTGCCGCGTTAATGATATTATCCCTCAGGTCTTGTTGGACCGCCGTCAGCCAGGTGGCGCGTCGTCGTCGAGAAATGTAGGGCTACTTGCGCCATAGTGGTGTTTGGGGTGACAGAGCACATGCCCATGCATTCGTACTGACAGACGACATTCGTTTTTACTTATTTGTTCCGAGCTCAGGGGGCGGCTGGTGCGGCTGGTTGGCTGGGGCCGGGCACGATATGCACATGATTCGCCTAGGCGGTTATGTGCGTGGCATGTGTCGGTGCCCGGTGTCTCGCCGGTGTAAGGGCTCGTATGCGCTGATCGGTCTGTATACGTCGCCTTCTACCTAAATGAGCTCGCTTAATTTTCCTTTTGCTTTCCTTTAGATTGTTGACGTTTGAAAAGAGATTAAATAACGTAATACTAATTCAGTAAATACTTTTTTCATTTTATTTTTCGGCATTCTCTAATTTTCTCTGGGATATATGAGACTTTGTAACTTCCACGAGTGTGGACATTAGATAGGTACTTTTCCCAACAGGGTGACACACGCTGACTAGCAAAAAAAAGTGTTGTTTGGTATAAAAAAATTTCCAAAGTCAATCAAGGTTTATTCTGGATCAAAATACAAATTACTATATATTTAGAGGTAATATACGATGTCGTTTGTGTTCCGATATGCTGGGGGCATGTGTAAGCCCATATTTTGAAACTACGAATCCTTTCGAGGTCGAAAGAATTGTTCAGTTCAACGTTAAAATTATTCTCATTGAAGGAAGACTTGAAATCACATAAAAACATGCAGTCGTCTAAAGCCCACCCCACGATGACAGCTTGCACAAACTTGTTCAGAGACTAAGTTCATTCGAATATCCGGCCGCCGGATATCCGGCTATCCGGCTAAGAGGCTGGCTGGATATCCGGTATCCGGTATCCGGTCAAACCACTATCCGTTACATCTCTAATATGGATTAAATAATACTAACAGAAGACTGTTCTGTGTTCACTCATTATTTTAACAAGGGTTGGTAAATTCCTTGACGTTGATTGATTATGGTTTGTTCGAATATCGGATGTACAAAGTTTCAAGTTCAGCCTTTGGGTTCTCGTTTGATTATGGTGAAAATCGATTCAATTCCCATGGCAACAACATCGTTTTCCGTTGTAAATACTTACTATTCTCACCGAGGGGTTATAATAATCATCTTGGCGTTAATGTCCCGGTTATGCTTTCGGGCACGAGGGCCCGCCTTGACCATGGTCCAGGATTTGGCGATTAGGTAATTACAGTGGAGCGACTACCATCTGACCTCCGTGACTCTGCTACCAGGGGAACCTGACCAGATTGGATTATGGTTATAAATTCAGCTGCCTGAATTTGCAGGTTTCATCACGATGTTTTCCCTCACCGTAAGAGCATCGGTTAGTATTCAACGATTGTATATAACTCAGAAAAGAGTCATTGGTACATGGCCGCAGCGGGTTTCGAACCCGGGACCTCTCGCTTAGGAGTCCGATACTCAACCGCTCTGCCACCGACGCTCTATATTCTCGTCGAGAGGGTATTAGCCCAAAACTGTGTTTAACATAGGAATTGGTAATTTTAATGTTTTGTTATATCTTGGATAATACTTGTACGTAAAATCTGTACAGATTTATCTTATTTGGTTATGGAAATTATGTATTTAAAAGGTTAATTTGCAGCAGTATTCGTTGATATTCACATTCTATGTGTTTCTTATATAATTCAAGACGTCTATACAGTGTGCGTAGCCTAATTTATAGGTATTCTATTACGAATAGGTACCTATACCTAAATATGCAATTGACATGATTGATTATTTCATATATTCCTTTAAATTTTGACCATTTGTTATTAATAATGAAATAACTAATTTCATTTCATTTTCATTTTTATTATTTATATTATGACATCTCTGTGAATTGGTTATATGAACTGTGTAGTATTATCTCATTTTCATTGATTAATCAATCTTATCAGACTGATATGTTTTATCTGAGGATTAAAAAATCGGCCCTAAATAAACTAATGTAATGTCCAAGAGTTAGCAAAACCCCATTTATATTACTAAAACATGGTATACCTATGTAACGTCACAAAAAATAAATACAATAAAAAAAAACATCTTGGCGTGCATGTCCCGGTTGTGCCCTCGAGAACGAGTTCGCCCGGGGTCCCGGGAGGGAGCTCGGGGTCCACCTTTAAATACAATGATCTGTCCAAACTGACTTGTCTTATTTGGTGAACAAACAAGACCCAAAATCACGATTTGCCGTATCAAATGTCTAAAATTAGATAAGAATCACATACAATGTGAATTCCAACGAGTACTGCTGCAAATTATCCATTTAAATACGTAATTTCCATAGCCAAAAAAGACAAGCCAGTCTGGATAGATTTTTAAGCACATATTTCATCGCGCTTGACATATCCTTCTAACCCCTTCAACTAAGCATTTCAAAATGGACTTCAAAAATTATTTTACTGGTTTCATTGCTATGAAAATGCGTTCTGATTTTATCAACCTATAAAATTCTGTTATATCTTCCTCAATAACATCGTTCATTGTGGTAAAATAGCGATCTCTTCCGGGCAACATTTGGCATCAAGTCTCTTTCAACAACTTGTATGTCTGAAATACATTTAAAAGATAATGTAAAATTCTCATACTCGAGAATGACAACGATTATATCATCTCGTTACTGAACCAAAATCGATAAAGAGTCAATGGCCGACATTACCATAAAGGGTAAGCGCGGAATCAGAGAAAATTGCTTCACTGGTTTCATAAGAAAAAGGTCTTTTAACTTCAAAAGCATTAATAACGAACCATTCCATTTATTTTGCCTAAAGGCTAAATGAGGTCTAACAGATTTCCAATGCCTTACTAAGCTAGCAAATATACAAATTTTAGGATTCCCCAACAATGTTATAGATGGCCGATGAGGCAATAAATTTCTCGAGTGGCGACCACGTACCGGAAGACGCAGCGTGGGTAGGCCTCCCAAAAGGTGGATCGACGATCTGGTAAAGAGTCTTTGTGGAGATATTGGGGGGAGGCCTATGCCCAGCAATGGGTGTCTTCCGGCTGATATGATGATGATGACGATAAATTTTGGCCTTCAAATAGGCTCTATTGAGCACAAAAGACTTGTTGACTTGTTATTTGAAACAGAAGCCTATTAATGCATCAATTTATACGGGACCCTCAAGGCGCGAGCCCTGTACCAACTCGTATTTGCCCGTTTTTTCTTAATAAGGTCAGAAGTTATTGGTTATCTCTATAAAGGACTAAGATAATGGATATACTGATATCCATTTATGGATATCCATTTCCACGAAAAAATATTTACTCAAGAATTATTTATTATAATGTCTTCCAAGTGCTCCCGTTTTCTTCTTTCCCTTACAAATCCCAAACTATTATATCCTTTCTCTGAAATTACTCCAATAGAAAAGCTTTTATACCAACATCAGCACTAAAAATTTTAACACAGGAACACATGAACTTGTGAACCAATGGTTTTAGATTAAATTTTTAAGAACCAAATGCGAGACAACGGGAATATAAATTCGCGTTGTCCCCCATCTCACAATTTGGGGGACAACGAAACTAAAATTCTCTTTGTCCCCCATTCGGCCATTCGGGTTAATATTATTGGGGGACAACGGGAATGAACCCATTCTTCCCGATCCTGGGTAGTCCGCATCCATCCGCAACCCGCCACCTTCTTAAATTCGTCCGCATGGCATCGCTTATTTTATTTAGGTACGTTAAGGTCTACCAAAGTCCATTTTATCAAACAGGTGTACTACTTCCAGTTTGCACACCAATATCAAAAGAATAATTACTAATTATTATTAAAATAATTTACTGTACTTACCTTAGGTTAAGGATGTAATGAGGATCCGAATAAAATACTGTCTATCATCATCACAGCCCATAACAGTCCACTACAGGACTTTGGGCCTCTCCCGCAAAAGGGGAGGTTATTGCCATAATCTCCACGCTTGGCAGGCGGGTTGGAGATCGCAGTGTTGCAAACATAACAATGAAAAACGCTGCTGCCCATTTTCCAGTTTATGGAGACTAGATATTTTGTCTCTAAACGTTAGTCGACTTGTACGACACCCACGAGTGTAAGGGGTTGGTGCTATTCTACTCTACCGATCACCACACGGCTAACCGGCTAAATACTGTCTATGTCTATGTCTAATAATGTTCACTCAAGAAGACAGCTAACAATAGTTAGAAATATGAAAGAACCTGTCACGACATCGTACGATATATGCAAGAAAATATAATACAGGGATATATCCTAACATGGCAATGCCGACGGCAAACATTTGCTCAGACAGATGAAAGCCTTGCATCATCCAGAATAATGTCAATATTCATTGAGTCGCATAGGCTTTTATATGATTATGGATTAATTAATCAGTGGGTATTTTATGGAAAAATATTGCAAAAATAATTGGGATGGTCTTCTCTTATTTTACTACTACGTACCATTAAAGGAGAGCTTTTTTTGTGTTTTGTTGTATCTACTCAAACAAATAAGGAATCTTTTGAGTACTAGCTTTTGTCTGCGATTTCATTCGAATAAAATGCCTACAAGTAGGCAGGATGACACACAAGGATAAGGAAGAATATGGAAGTCGATGAACCCGTGTCCGCATAACATACTTAAAAGTCAAAGATTTTGACATAAAACTATATCTATCGACCCAATTAGCACGTTTAAATTTATTGATCAAATATAGAGTTCTATATTGGATCAAAAATATCTGTAATAAAATATTAACAGCATTAGCAAATGTAAAAAACAATAATAAACATCTTTGCGTTAATGTCCCGGTTATGCTCTCGCGCACGAGGGCCCGGGATCCGCCTTGACCATGATCCAGGATTTGGCTGATCAAGTAATTACAGTGGAGCGACTGCCATCTGACCCCCATGCCCCCTGCTACCAGGGGAACCTGACCGGATTGGATCAAGGTTACACATTCAGTCCACTGAATGTGCAGGTTTGATCACGATGTTTTCCCTTACCGTAAGAGCATCGGTTAGTGTTCAACTAATGTACATAGCTCAGAAAAGAGGTGCATGTACGCAGTCGGATTTGAACCCGGTACCTACTGTTGCCACTTGCCCACCGACGCTCTTAGCAATAACAAATGTACGCAGTAAATATTGGTTTTTGGACGTAAGAGGCCTAGAGAATTAGTCATAAATTGGGAGGCGGGCAGATATATTTGTACACAAGTAAATTTTCGATGAGATCAAAGCTGCTTGCCTTCTGTGACTCAGTCTTCATACCCTCAACTCATGTTGAGGGTATGAAGAGGAACATGCGGCCAAAGATTTATCATATGGTGGTAGAGAACCGATTCAGCAAAGGAAGTAAATATGATGCGAGCGTGGTGAATAACTTGTCATACCCACGATTGAACTTATTATTAGGTACATGTATACGACCTTCAGGCGTAAAAGACGACTTCTAATCTGATGCTGTAGTCTAGATCTAGAACTAGTAGTCGGCCAACGTCGATCCATGACATATCATTACTATTCTGGATGACGATAACCCACTCACTCACAATCATAGCAGCTAGAAAGTAAATGAACAGTGTTACGTTTAGCGACATTGTCCACTCCAAACACAACACACGCAGAAGACAGCAGCGTCCTAATAAGTAAAAAGGTCACGTAATCGACCCAGATGTCCCGACCTCGCAAAGAAAAAGTTGAGCAAACTGTAACCATAAAGTCTTGCTTATCTCTTGTTTATAACAGCTATAATAACCTGTGTGGAGGTTACCAAGCTGAAATGATGAGCTTTACCATAGACTCCTTTAATGGTTTCACTCATCACCTTCAATGGTTTTACTCATCATTGAACAGTTGGCGAGGTACTTTTAAAGTGGTAAGTTATACTTTACATGATTAATTATCTACCTATGTTATTGTGTTAGAAGACCCGTTGCTAACAATTATCTTATTTCTATGATTTAAACGGTTACTTTTACGATTACGTATTATCGATTTTATGGGTTCAGTGCTCGTAGATGGAGCCTCGACATATAGAGAATGTACACTGTCAATCTGTCACAACTCTATACTTATCGTATCTCTGTGTGGAAAACAATGAGAAGATATTCGCTACGTTTTAGTGGGAAATAGCATTCACTTGGACATAGAACAAAGATGGAGCCTCGACGAAGCGTCGTTCTGTCAAAATACTCAATTGAGATCATAAAGGCCGCCAAATTTGACAATAGCAGTGGTTATGGATAGGTATTTGACAAATTAAAGCCGTCTATTTTGGACACGTTATGTGTATCATTAAAAATTAAACAAGATATCGATTGTGATTTCAGCTATGAGTCGGCTTCTTCTATGACAATGTCCAAATTTTTGGCAGTGCTTTTGTGGCGAAAATGGTTGCCATTTCGCCATTTTCGCTACAATAGCACCGCTAAACAAATTGGACATAGAGGCATAGAAGGAGCCTTCTCACAGATGAAATCACAATATAGGTATATCTTGTTTCGTTTTTAATGAATTTATATTCTGCAAAGTATTACAACATTAAGTAGTGTAAAATCTATTTTATTTAAATAAATCGTATCTCTGTGTGGAAAACAATGATAATATGATCATTATGTTGTAGTGCAAAATGGCATTCACTATCTATGCCATGAGCATAGTACAAAGATATTGAACATCCACGTCCAATGTATTTGACAAGTTTAATGTAATAACATATTTTACATAGTCAAAATGAAAACTTAAAACTAGATCTGTATTTGACAAGTTGGTATACTTCACTTCTGTAATTTAGGAAACAACATCTAGACATATATATAATAAAACAGTATAAAGATATGTACATTGAATATATTTATAAAATAAAATATAAAGATAAAGATAAAGAAATAGAATGGAATGGTAATGGAATAGGAATTTTATAAAGGAGGACCGGCAGATATTGATGGACCCCAGCCTATATGACCAAAAACGTTGAGCGATATGTCATTGTAAAGGATCTTTCATTTTCTACAACTTTTGCTATGGCGATAATTCTCTATAACCGGCTTATATGACCGGCCGAATTTCCCAGTACTTTAAATGACCATAACTTTTTTGCCACAGTGATTCGAGAGTTGTCGTCAATATCCTTTTCAATGACATATAGCTTAACGTTATTTGTATTATATGATGGGTTGTCTGGACCTCCTTTGTGTTGTACACGCACATCTCGGGAACTACTGAACGGATTTAAATGTTTTTTTTTGTTGTGTAGCCTTTAAGTCTGGGCAACATGTAGGGTATAATTGATTTTGGAAACTGGAACACCTGATGTAGAATCATAATAGACCAGCTAAACTATAAGAAATATGGAAATGGCACCGAATGGATTTTGATGGGACACAGTTTGATAGTTTGGGGCCAAACTGAAAATCTAGGCCATGTTCCATCTAATTCGGTTGAGCAGAACCAGAATACAGCTTGACCTCTGCGTCTACTACTATCTTTCATACATTAGGTAGGTCATTTAAAATAGTCATTGTGAAAAAGATTTATTGCCCTAAAAACTATTTCTACGCAGACGAAGTCGCAGACGAAAGCTAGTATTTAATAAAGTTGATTTTAATTATTATGTTAAATAACCGACTCAATACTGAGCTCAACTCGTTGAGAATCGAAAGCGATTAGGGTGCAATGAAATGGCGTGAAGATAAAACATTTTGTACGACAATACCTATATTTTACCTAGCGTGCTAAGTTTCACCAAAGATTAGACATTGACATAGATAGTAAATTATTCGGATCCCCATTACATTCTTAACCTAAGGAGAGTACAGTAATTATAATTTACAGTACAATTGAAAATTACTTAAAACCAGCCAGTGATGTAACGCAAACCGAAATGGACCAGTCTTCATAATGCTTTTCTTGTTTCAATGTTTCAGATTAGAAGAAAGACTTGGCCGAGTACGTAAAGAGTACTCGTATATCCGTGGCAGCCTTGGCGTGAGGGATATCGCTGATAATATTAAAGAGGCTCGCCTGCGCTCTTTTGGTCACGTGCTGCGCTTACCCAGGGAAACGTGGACAATAGGTGCCTTAGCCTACCGGTCAGGAAAGTCACAAGAAGCGATGGATTGACATTGCTGAACCGGAAAGCGGACCCTGGCAGTAGGATTGACCACAAGGACGATGAATACACTTTATTTTGACTTACATTTTCTCTTGTACATAACATAGATATAATTATGTGATTATGTATTGCAGCGTTTTCCTTCTGATCCCCACTTTCTTATCAATTTTATATCACAAAAACTATTTTCCGTAAACGTGGAAAAGAGTCGACACAACGCCTGTACAACTTTCGCTCGTACTGCGTCTCAAATATGGTCTCGAACTACTAGTCATTTCTTTGTGAGTTATTTATTACTAGTGGACCGGCGCGACTTCGTTCGCATACACCTACTTTACCCTACCTACTCTTTTTTCTTGCTAATAAATCCACCTCTAAAATCGCTCTATCTATTGTTGAAAATCGCATTAAAATCCTAGTGACAGGTGGCGGGAAGCGACTTTGTTTTATACTATGTATAGAAGACGATTAGGTTTATTTAAGTAAATAGGTATATGATTTATTTACGTCTTTGTGTCCTTTTGCTCACACCAAACAATCTGTTTTTATCATAATTTTATTTGCTACACCTGAAGTTCATTTATCAGTTAATAAACCCTCCTCCAACAAAAAAAAGGAAAGTTAACCACCTGGTGCGCCTAAAACTGATATCTTTTAATTTGTACGATCATAGGTCCAGACTTAATGAGTTATGAATATTGATAAGGCCATCGGCGATGATTGGCGGATGCCAGTGGACTCCTTCGGCAGACACTTCTGGTATTTGCCTAATGTCTCCTATACGTACCTAAGTAAATTTTTTACCTCCGACGAAAACAGAGAGGTGTTTGATGTGTGGCTTTATGTATCTGTGCTTCTGCCTGTGGGATCGTAGCTCCCGAACGGATGGACCGATTTGGATGCGGTTTTCTCTATTCGGAAGCGGTTTGATCGAAATGATTCCTAGCTTGTTCATTGAATTAATTGTTTCATTAAAACCGGTTCAGTAGTATAGAAACTATTAAAGTATTTGTTATGCTACATTTCACAAGACCGTAGCAAATAATAATAATAATAAATAAGCATTTATTATCTCTTCACAAATAAATAAATAATATGTAAGTAGGTCAGCACTATACAATTTTTATAACTACATATATTTATATATTTATTTGTGAGAGACTGGTGCCTGAAATAGGTTCCAGAGAACCTGTGATACAGGTCACCAGGCTCCCACCCCTCGGATTTACAAAAACATAGACTATGTAACAATTTAAGTACTGACCTAAAAAATAAGAAATTACATTCATTAAGTATATGTTTAAAAAAATATTAAATAGACATAATATAACAGCTGCACCATACAAAAATAATATGTTGTAGGTTACTATTCAAATTAGAATTTTCAATAGTACCAAAACACATTTACAATTATTATGCATTAGGACGAAGTATACTTTCCGTCATATCATAAATGGAAATGGAACAATGTGCTCTCTGCCTACCCCTAGAGAATATGTATGAAGTTATTCAGGTAAGTAAGTCCTCCTCCTCAGTCGTTCACTCTTGGGAGAGTGGTCAAGGTTTGATGAGGTAAGTTAGTACGATTCTTAAAACTTACTATTTTATGTGGACAAATAGGGAACAGGAAGCAAGCGGTCATCTGATGGAAAGTAATCGTCGAAGTACACTTGCATTGGAATATCTCTTCCTTTGCTTCCTGCCTCTATAATAAATATAAATGATTTATGATAATAAAATTCTGTTAAAAAATTTGTATAAAGTGGAACATGTGGTCTCTGCCTTCTCCTACAGGAAAGGCGTGACGTCATGTACGTATATATTTATCCAACTGTCCAACTTAAAATAGTATAGGGCGAAAGTGTTCGAGAATATTTGTTACTCTTTCACGCAAAAACTAAGTACCTACTGAACGGATTAAGATGAAATTTGGTAGAATAGCACATAGGCTACAAATCATGCCGAAATTCAATGTAGTAGAATTTTACACGAACAAAGCTGCGGTCAAAAGCGAATAACTTCCTATTACATATAAGCGAATATATACTTATTACACAATAAGGACAAAAAGTAAGACGACAACAATATGGAATCCGTGAGGCCTATGTTCAGCTGTACGCCTGCGGCTGAAAGAATAATGAAGCCTCAGAACTACGATCGGACACTTGCTACACCCTTGACAATAGTCAAGTCAATAGTCTAATCAATAGATTAATAGTCCGAATAATAAACGCCTTATAAAAGCTGAGTTCCTGTAGCTATCAACTTCTCTGGACAATCAAAAATTGATCATACCATAAACAACAAAGTACATTTTACGAAACTCGATCCAAAGTTTCATAACACTCCACAAAACAGTTATCTGCGTAAATATTTTCCCAGTTACTCGTAAATTCCTCAGCAATATCTCCAGCCTAAACTCGAGATACCGGAAAAGGTTCAGCTCGTTTGGAGAGTTCGCAGCATTCAGGATTTCCGATACTGCTTTGTGACGTCACTGTCGGTACGTAATCAAAGGAGCTCGGTGGGAGTCATGCTCCGTTTACAGCAGAGCTATTAATGCCCCGTTTACATGTGGCGAGAGGGCTGGTGACAGAGATTTGAGAAGATAAAAAAAATTGAAACTGTTATTAATACCTATACGGGGGTAGCGGTATGGATATTTTTTTTTATACCACCAAGGTGGCAAACAAGCTTACGGCCTGCCTGATGGTAAGCAGTCACCGCAGCCTATGGACCACGGGCATCACCCACGCGTTGCCGACCCCGTAAAAACCTTTTAACCCCTTTCTTGAAGAACTCCATGTTGTACTCTCCAGGGAAAACCTCTCCAGGTAGTTCATTCCACAACCTTAGTGTGCGTGGGAGAAAGTTCCTAGGATATGAATAATAATTTAAAAAAAAATTGGCTTTGCAACTTTTATTTTAATATCAAATATATTATTAATATTCCTATAAATCGTATTCTTATAAATGATGAAGGAAAACCGGCAAGCAGGTCTCCTGATGCCTGAGGGTCATCTATAATTTATTGATTTTTCTCTCTTGAAATAAAACCTAGTCTACATACTGCCCTGGTATAAACGAGCCTAAAATTACTACCAGTGGTATGTCAAGATATTTTACCCGACTTCGAAAAACGAATAAATAACTTTGCCTGAATAAAAAGTACCATTGCATACCTTTGCAAAAATTATTCTGAGTTACATAAACAATACTTAATACTTTGCCTTTTATCCTGAATACGTAGGTTCAGGATAAAAGGCAAAGTTTTGAGTAGTTCAAGAACATTTAAATGTAATTGCTTTCAGTGTTTACAGTTGTTTTCTTTGTCAAATCGTGCTGAAACTCGGCCTACCAGTTTTGAAATATTATTTCTGTATTAAATTGTCTACAGTAACCTTTGTTTATACAAGTTTAGCTAGTTCTTAGTTAAATTGAGAAATGGAGCTGACATGCCTCATGTCCTTTAAACATAGGTAAGCTTTCTCAATTTCGAGCCAACGGCTTATGAGGCGAGGGTGCCCAAGACAGGGCGAAATGGAGGAGCTGGCAGAAGCCGGGACTGACCGCTCGAATGATGATGATGATTATGAAGCTTACTCAAATTTAGTCACAGTGCAGAGGCAATCGTCAGCGACATCCCAAACCGCCTGCGCCATTTCTTCTATTTGTGGCCTCTCGAACTAAGTTTAATTATGAGTGAAGTATCGAATATCGATACCATCTCACCCTCACTTGCAATCTTCCGGCTGAAGTCAAGCGGCAAGAGAAACTCGCCCTCGCTGTAGCATTCTGGCATCGATGTCCCCCTCTGCTTTGTCGCCGATACTATTTTGGAGATTCCTATCGATTTAGACAATACAGACACTCCTGTGTATAACAGCGACAAAGCCATCTGAGGTAGGACCGTCGAAATGGGTTGTGTCAATGTTCTCTTTTAGACGTTGACAGTGATGCCGCGAGGCACCAAGATCAATTAAACAAACGCCTGCCTCAGCACTGAAATTGTGCCTCCCGTAAAATACCTAACTTGATAACAACTCGTCGTGATATTCAAGGTCATTATGACCAGTTCACCTGTTTTTCAGTTAGAATCAGTAAAGATGTATGATTCGGCTTTCAAATGGTTTTTGAAAGGATATGCACTACGTTTATGTTCAGTTGTCCACACGACGAAGTCGCGGGAAATATCTAGTTTAAAACGAAGTCTTTAAAGTTTACCTACCTTTTTTCGGTAGGATAAGAAAACTACCAAATAATGTTTCTTATGGAAGATAACAAAATATGATTGTATCTAAAGTCAGTACCGAATTAGTATTGTGCGCAAAACTGATACCGTGACCAAAATATTCTGATAAGTAAACAGTTTCCACATACAATCGACTAAATCCCGCAGTCGATTAGAGTGTGTAGACCCATTTAAACGTTTATCAAAGCTGTAGATAGATATCTTACGTTTCTCTTCTTACTATGCATATTTTGACTTATGAATTTAAAAGTTTGGCTTATTTATTAATCTGTTTTCCACTATATGAATTGTGATGTGTTGTTGTTACTCAAAACGCTGGGGATTCTCTTCTCGTTATACCCGTTTAAAAGGACATACTTTACATATTAGTATGGCCTAAATGTTGATCTGACCTAAAAGGTTGGTCTAGGTAGCCAGGTACTTAGGTATACAATACTGTTTTAAAATATTTCATCAAGGACTACAATACAATAAAACAATTTAGTTTGTGTGTTAAGCTTGCAAACCTCGATATGAAGTGATTAATGTTAAAAGAGTAGTTTACGAGTGATTGCAAATACAATCAGAAGTTAATTCGTGGTTGACTTTGTACCGTAAATACGTCATGGCTTCTGCTATGATAAATCATTTGCCCGATGAAATTCTGGGGAAAATTTTCATGTATTTGTGTGGCAAGGATGTTTTGAATGCCAGTAGAGTTTGCTGCCACTGGCAGTGTCGTGGCCGGCTGTAGTGACAAATTCTGGACGCGATTATGCTCCAAAGAATACGCTAATGTTTATGAAGACAGCCACCGAGTGTCAGGGCTGAGTTGGCAGGAATCGCTCTGGGAATATGTGGCTGATGCTGAAGTTCGTGTCTCTCTTGAACCGGTCAGAGAGTTGGAAGACATTTAATTTAATCTTATTAAAAATGGTATTATCTCTTTTCCCAAGGTATGCAGAATAAATACGAGACGTATATCTTGGCGACAGTATTATTACCATACAGTCGTATATTACAACGTGAAGACACGAAAAGAGGTCAACAGAATAACGTACGATGTACATTTTTACGGATTTATCGATGTACAACACAAAAGCAATTCTACCTATTCGCGATTCTACACAATATGGATTCCGCACAAGTGGCATTCAACATATTATTTATTCCACACAGTCTTCAATTATACACAAACGGGTTTCTTCCTGTTCGCGATTCTACACAATATTAATTCCACACAACTGCAGCCATTCAACAGATTCACTATTCCACATATTCGTCAACGCTGGGGGCCTGGGACTGGCTGACTTAGACCTGGACCTAAGTTTAGTGGAACCAGTCAAGGTTGACTAAGGTCAACCCTATGTAACAAACATGGTCCAATGCTTTGTTGGGTTCTTTACTAGGTTCATTAAACTTAGGTCCTGGACTAGTTCTAAGCTTGGGTATACAACCAGTCCCAGGGTGCCCGACCAGGTTGATTTACCAGAGTTGACCTTGGTCAACCTTTGCTAGATCCACTAAACTTAGGCCCTGGTCTAGTTCTACGCTTAGCTTACAATACAAGCATTCTCCGGGTGCCCAGCGTTGACGAATGTCTGAATGGCAGTCCAGGGTTCTCAGCGTTGACCAGGTTGGTTGGATCAGAGTTAGGATAAGAGTTATTATGAGACTTCTATGAGCAACGCGTTCCATTTTGGTATGTCAGTTTTAAATTAACAACACACTAATGGGCTACCTGCCCTTAAAATCATGGGTGGCCTTGTGGTTATAGTATCCGACTCGTAAGCGAGGGACCGGGTTTAAATCCCACTGCCGCCATGTACCAATGACTCTTTTCTGAGTTATGTACATTAGTTGTATACTAACCGATGCTTTTAGGGTGAGGGCAAATATTATGATGAAACCTGCTCATTAAGGTGACCTAATGTGTAGGTAACCATGATCCAATTTGTTCAGGTTCCCGTGGTAGCAAGGTCAGATGGCAGTCGCTTCACTGTAATTACTTGATCTGCCATTCCTGGATCATGGTCAATGCAGACCTCGTGAGCGAGAGGACATCTGGCACATTAACGCCAAGATGATGAGATGATTTAAAATATGTAACGAATATGTCGCCTCTTTGCTTCAATAACGTGATAAGTCGAAAACAATTTTTTATAGCTCATTTAAAACCGCCGTGCCCGATTCTATTTTCTCCAAAAACGCGGTATCTTTTAACCGAATATTGTCGAAGTTATGAGGAAAAGAGACAGCGCAACTGTGTTATATCGCGATGTCACATTGTCTCTTATTTCGGGATATTTTATTTCAACAACGTAACAATACAGTTGTCACTGCGCACGCGACCTGCAAGGTACTCTTGGTTTTCAACAAAAACGTGATATTCCGATAATATCACGGTTTGGTTGCAAAAGTATGTTTAAATTCAGTTTTCATATTTTATTTTATAACGTTATATTGTATGTTAACACAGTGTTGTTGATAAACTTGAGTGGAGTATAAATTGGGACAAATCATCATGTCACCCTGTTGCCGAAAGAATTTCTATTTTGCTTTGTGTTATCTTAGGATGCAACATTGTTGGTGATGAAATTTTTTGCCATACAAAAAACAAGTTCTTGTTCCTTACTGATGTTCCATTTTTTCAGAAAATATTCATATTTTGATGTGTAGTATTCCTAAATATAACAAAACATTATAGTCGTTAATAATAAAACAAATGAGTATTATTAGTTGTTTTTTCAGATGAGACCGCGAACTAAATGACATTTAGAACTTGAAATAGGCATTGAGAAATTCAGTATTTCCGTTACAGTGCCTATTAGTACACAAGCCACCAAATGAGCTATGGCACGATTAGCAGACGTCCATACTTCAAGTGGCGACCTTTGTATAACGATGTCGAATCTTCATATTCCTTGATGCTCACTGGCAACTTTAGGCCTTTAATTCTCTGTTTCAACGGTTTCAACAAATAGCACTGATATTTTCATACTGCTAAGGCTAACCGTATTAGTTATATCGATTATGACTAACCTCTTGCAGTAAAATAAAAGTAACATACGTCCATTCATAGTTTCAATTACTTCAAGCTGTTCAAGATCTAGTAATTCATTATTACATCTAACTAACTTGACTGGAAGGAAATCATCTATATTATAAGACAACGTAGGCTTTGTGAAGTATAAATTTACAACATGCATCGTAAGTGTTAAGAAAACAACTCCATAAGAAGTGACTAAATCAAACGGGTCTACTTCAGACGGGGTTAACTTGGGACAATAGACCAATTCTACATTCGATATATCGTCCGTTTTTCACTTCATTTTTTGATATGACACGACTCCCACGTCCTCCTTTACTTGCTGTACGTAACTTCTTCTATATCTACCTGTCCTTCTCGTAACTTTTCCTTTCATGTTAGTTTAAAAGAAGCCGTTATGTCTTGTCGTACCGTGTCGTTTTTAACAATGTTATTTTTTCCTTTATTAATCCCTAAAACTTCTTCGTTGTTCTTCATTTCAGTCCAACTTATTCTGTTCGTACTCCTCCAGCACCACATTTGAAAAGCCTGCAACATCTCCCTGTCCCTTTAAGTTAGTGTTCATATTTCACATCACGTATATATAACGCAATGCTCCATATGTAGGTTTGCAATGATTGCTATTATATTAGCTGTACATCTTGAATCATGCGTTATCTAACTGCCTAGATATTTAAAACTGTGCCTACACATTTCCTAAAGAGATAAGATAATATTGAGAAATGTGATAATGTTGATTGATTCCGATCGGTATCAGTACTGATTGAAAACCCGTAGTCAAAGTTTAGTTTTTAAAATATTAACTTTTAAGTCCGAAATCGTTAAAACGGTATGCATTATTTTAAGAAGTTGTTCTAAGTTAAGACTAGTTTCTGCTATAGCTGCTATATCATGCAAATCTAATAAATGTAGTCTTGACTCCATTAAAGTAATTGACTGTTAGTGAGGTTGTATTAGTGGATTTCGGCGATTTCATTAGTTTTACAAGGGTTTTATGAAGTTTTTGAATATTTTAAATTTCACAGTTTCATAATATTCAGTACCTATATATTTTAAAACCCGTCGTACTTAAGTGTCATATTCATTTTCTTTAGCACCACATTTTTGATCGAAGCTGATTTTACTATCTTTCAGAAGGTTAATTTTCTAAGGTTGTAAAGTAACACTATGTTTGCCTTTAAAACATAGTTCCAGAGTGCGAGAGATTTGTCCAGCTCCCGCCAAGACACTCTGTCTGTAGCTGTATTCGTTAACGCTTGCGTATTTTCGGGAACGGGAATACAATGGAACTTTTAGTCGAGGCTGTCCGCCCACACACAATCAATGCATATCCCTTGCCACCGGCGACACACTTTTCTGCGGTTCTATATGTATGATATTGGAGGCCAGGGCTTCGATTCTGGTACGGAAATCGTCTCAGTTGCAGTAACATTACAATTGCATCGCATGTCAAACGTGTGATTGTTATTCAAATGACAGATGTTGAGTTGCAACTTTCATGCGTTCGATCTTTTTCACAATTCATTTCGTTTCTTGGTAAAAGTACCCGAAAACGAATTAAAGAGTTGAATTATGGTTTTATATGGCTGTTGGTACTCCAATAAATAAGTTGCATATTTCTTAGTTGACAAACTGTCTTCAATTCTCTCAACGAAAACGTGTCAAAGGTCGAACAATGATTTAACTGCAATTTGACTGGGATGATGCTGGGACTGACTCGATACCTCGACGTAGTTATAGTAACATCACAGTTACATTGCAACATAATAACAACTGCATTGCACACCAGAATCGGTACCCAGGTCGTTCTGGCACAATACTAGAGTTGTGGGTATACGGTTTTTTTTGTCCTTGGGGTAATCGGCTATCGCCACAACCTTCGGCCGAAGCCGATGGCTTAAAAGCTTTAAGAAATTTTGTTCAAGATTGGCTACAAGCTACAATTATTATCTAATTAAAATTATTTTGAAACTTTATTACGGAAGGGAAATCGTCCGTCTGTCAGCAGGGGGACCGCGAGCAGGTGAAGTTGCCTTGATCCCTTAAGGTGGCGGTAGGGACCACGACCATTCCCTGATGTCAATAAACATTTCGCGGTAGTCATCTTAATTCGTGATTAAGAAATCACTTTTAGTGAAGCTATTGTAAGACTGCGCAATACTACGGGAATCACATTCCCATTTTATAGACTTAGTAGTGTTTAGACATGGCAGGAAAGTAGGGCTACTAACACCTGATTGCACTAAACTTATTATAGGCAAGGCTTCAGTTGACGGCTTAAAGAATTCAGACATTCTTAATAAAAAAAACCATTGCACCAACATCAACCTTAAGTGCAGTGCTTAACTGAATTACACCGATTTTGTGACATTAAATGCTTAGCCATAACAATTAAAAGATTATAATATTAATTACCTTACCAAATAGAGTACCAAAGACTTACCAAAAAAAAGGCTGTACGTGGGAAATAAAAATGATAACTATATAGGTACTCATAACATCTACCACTTCACAAGTTTTTTTTATTGTACTCAGTGACAATAGCGCAGACAGCGGTAACCTGATGTTAAGCGGTATCTGTCGCCCATAACATCTACGATTCATGCTCTTAGGTTGTAGTAAAACTTTATTATTAAATCATATTAACATCAGATAACAGTTCACTGCTGGATTTCATCCTTCTCCAAATCGACAGAGGGTTTCGCCATAACCACTCCACGCTGGCCAGGCGGCAATTTCTAATTACATTGTTGAACACATTTTAAAAGTCAGTCGTCCTGGGATCATGATGCATGCATATGCGCCGCAATATCGGGCTACTCGTAAACAAAGGTACGCGGTAGAAAACCTGGAACATACTCTTAAAATATGTTATAGTAACCGCAATGTTTAAAACATTATGTGCATTGATAAAAATACAGAAAACGCAGCTGCAATTTTCTGCCCAGCCTTTCTTTTCATACCTTTCGTCCAACGAAAAATTTTAGGACAATGTACCTATTATTTATGTCGGATCTACTCCTTTCGCAATCTATGTATGTGAACAATTATTTCCTGGAGTGGCAGTTGATTTCCTCCGAGGTTCGCGTTGTACCTACGCACTCTCTATATTCGAAACGTGAACCATTCATTCGGCTGTTCTGTGTACTTTAGTACACTGTGACAAGGCTGATTGTGTTAAAATATGAATAGACATAAAAATAATTTTATACGTATCCAAACATAACTCTGGCTATCTAATACGTTTCCAATGGATGACAGGGCAATAGATGGCCCGGGGAAGGACATAACAAATTTTGATAACCAAAGCTGGACGAACCGGCAGGAAAAAGCTAGTAATATTTTATAGTGGGATGATAATTCCCTAGCAATATGATAGTAGGCTAGTAATATTATATAGGTAGCTTGGTCAAATTGGATATAGAGCGTCTGTGGCCGAGCGGTTAGGGTATCTGTCTCCTAAGCGAGAGGTACCGGGATCGAATCCCGCTGCGGACAATGACTCTGAGTTATGTACATTCGTTGAATACTAACCGATGCTCTTACGGTGACGGAAAACATCATGATGAAACCTGAACATGTAACCATGATCCAATCTGGTCAGCTTCCCCTGGTAGCAGGGTCATGGAGGTCAGATGACGGTCGCTTCTCTGTAATTAACTGATCTGTCTAATCCTGGATCATGGTCAAGGCGGACTCCGGGCCCTCGTGCGCGGAGCACTACCGGGACACTAACGCCAAGATGATAAATATTTATATGCTAGGACGATGATGAGTACGTACTATATCTTATAAAAAATGAGATCGTATTCAATAATAAACAGTCTACAGCGTACAGACTGTATTCAGGCATGAAAATAAATCAACTTGATTATCATGGCAAGCAACTTCCCGGTTTCTAGACGATTTCCTGACGAGATACTGAGTCTCATCTGGATGTTTCCCGCGTCTGACCCAGTTCTGACAAGGTCACCCAGATCTGACAAGGTCTCGTACAGACACGGACTATTTTTAGATCCCACGAAGGTAAACTGTAATTTTATAAAGGAAATTGTCCCAGGGATGAGGATAAGCGTATTTTATTTTAAAGCTTGCAATGAAATATGAACAGGGACTAGCATTTTAAAGACTATACTAGGCTGGTCCGAAAGTTTTAAGCCAACGACTTGTTATATACCCTAATGTTTAAATTTTGGGATCGTTTAAAGGGAAATTTAATCACAAACTCCACCAAAAATCGCTAGCTGCAGTTTGATTATTTTTTTATTAACTATTAAAAATAACATGTCTGCTACATATCAACCCCTACGACGCAGGTAACGCGGAAAGCATTTCGTGGTAAGATATATTATGATTACAAATATGGGTTAACGTTAATAGATTACATGAAAATTTTATCAGCCCATTTGGTGAATTGTCCCTTGTCTATGCTATTGTCGTTTGTTGATTTTATGATTTTGAACGAGGTCAGAGCAACCTGAAACATGAACCTAGACCAGGGCAGCCGCCATAGTCAGTCACCCAAGAAAACTTGTTCAGGGTATAGTCGCTGATAAAAAAATGTCACAATATTACGAGCTGTGAGATTCAGTATGAAATATTGTTTCAAACCAAGTTTCTGTCATTTAAATTGCAGTAAAATTATGGTTTATGAATTGGCACAAGTAACTTTCTACTCTTCTCTGAAAAAGTGGGTTATTATTTTATTTTATTTATTTATTTATTTGTATCAGGCTACAGAGGCCCATAGATATAATACATATAACATACAAAATTATAAAAACAATAAACAATACATTATAGCCAAACAAAATAATATAACCTATACAACAATACCACTTATAAAATTAACAATAGACTTATAGATAATATAATATTTTTCAAAACTAAATTCTAACACTTTTCACTTAATGTCTATGATACCTAATGTCGTTTCGGCGGCACCGGAAATTCTGGGTCGCCCACGGAATCGCCGGTACACCACACCCTTCGGCCAATAATCTTCCCTCATGAAGAAATCCAAGTCTGCGGTGGGAACCAACACCACGAACGAGTTGAACGTACGTTCATGGCTTGATTCCAAGAGCCGGACTCTCACGAGGTACTTTTTAGTTAAGCGGATATGCTCTTCCACGTCCTTTGCCGTCACTGTGTAATGAAGGCGGGACAGGTAAAGCGCCGTCGTCGGTGTCGCAGGGCGCAGTAGAAAGTTGGGACCGGTTACTGCAGTGCCGCGAAAATTCTGAGCAGCACGACGTCTACTCTTCTTCTGGACCGTGATAAATCCTTCCTCATCACAGTCCACGTCGGGGGCACATGGGGGCTTGAACACCCCCGTTTCTTGTGGAGCTGAAGCCACCACGCGACGAGGTTGGCGCGATGCCGGTGCGCTGACGGGAGCCGCGGGCGCGGCGGCCGCTGGCGGGCGGGCAGCGGGTACGGGCCGGCGAGCGGCGGGTGCGGGCGGGCGCGGCGAGGGCGCAGGGCCTCGCGGTGACGCACCCGCAACGTGTACGCCGATGCGAGCCGCGTACGTGGACGGCGGCGGTGGCGGCGGTGTTAAAACTGCTGACTCGAAACTCGTGTCGCTCGCACCGCCGCGCAGAATTTTCATTGTGGCTGTGTCAGCAGGCGACCCGATGACTGGCATAGAGTTGCGCAATGTATTCATTTGTTCACGCAACTCCAATACAGTTTTATGAGAGGCCTCGAATTTTGCCTCAACTTTCGCCAGGTTTTCCTTCAGGAGCACGATGTCCTTCAGCAACCTGGTGACGTCGACGTGGTCGAACGTAACGGGAGGGAGCTTATTCAAATCCCTCGCGACAAAGATTGGCACGTCGTCGGGATCGGTCTCCTTCAGTAGCGTTATTATATCCTGAACGCTCCTCGGTGTCCCGTCACGTCTTCGAGACACCATCTTCTCCATCATGTTGAGTGATGAGAACAGCAGTACCTTGGCTTCGGAAATGTCCTTCTCCGAGAAGCTGGACTTGCAGATCTGCACAGCACTGACTTCGTCCATCACGTCCAACTTTTGCTGCAGAAACGCGAGGAGCTCGTTCACAACGATGTTACTATTAGCCATCGCAGCGATGCACACGCGGCAGATTGCGCCGCCGCTTCAGTAATACGATATAAATATTACTAAATCGACAATACACGACCTACTCACATAGCGCATACTGAGAGACTCGATTATTCGAGATACAACCTTCCTAACATTAAGAAGTTTATGTAAAGTGGCGGAAACCGTCTGGGATCTAATCCTCATTCCATCCTTAATCTCATGCTTGTTAATGTTGTGACATTTCTCTAATAACGAATTCACCCTGATGACGTTTTCTGAAGTGACGGCAGTTGGCTGTTGCCTTATTCTAGGTTCATGTTTGAGGTCGCCCTGACCACGTGTAAACTTATAAAATAAATAAATGACAATAGCATGTGATAGGGCAATTCACTAAATGCGCTGATTAAATATTCAAGTGATTTTTTATACGTTAACCCTGATAATATAATCATAATACATCTGCCTCGAAATGCTTCCCATATTACCTAAATAGTATGGACAGACATATTTTTTTAAATATTCGTTAAAAAAATAACTAATGGTCACCAGCTTTTGATTTTTGGTCAAGGAGTTTGTAATAAAATTTGCCTTTAAACGATACAAAAATTAAAACAATAGGTTATATAACAAGTTGTTGGCTTAAAACTTTTGGACTAGCAAACGTAGATAGTATACTCCTTTAATTTCACTTTCACTTCGCTGCTGCGCTTGTTCCAGATTAAAAAAATTTTTTAAAGGTCTTCAACAATATTTAAATATTTCGGTCCTTACTTACACAGCACCGAGCGCATTTATATCGTGATCTAATGGTATTTTAATTTTTAATTTTAATAAATTATACAAAGTTTTGCTTTTGCATTAGCTACAGTAAAATTCGGTTACAACGTTCCAGACTCGATCCCTCCGAACCACATTGAATTTCTGGATAAATTAAAGCCAAATTAGGCTATAAGCTATATTGCAGCCTTTCATCAAAATCCGTCTAGTAGTTTTTGCGTGAAGGAGTAACAAACATCCATCCCTACAAATCTTCGCATTTAAAATTTTCGCAGGATAAGTATAATTAAACCGAGTCAAAAGTGTCGAGATATTTTCCAAATACCCTTTAAGTTTCAATGTCATTTTTTTTGTGGTTAGCACTACGGCCTTTTGTAAGAATCTAGTATCAAAGTAGAACTTTAGTGAACGGTATCGTTTTACCTTTCACTATTCTCTTTAAATTTCCCTCAGGTATACCAAGAAAACAAGCAGCTAAAGGTTACGCTTCAGATAATTATATCAGGGCCTTGATTGCCGACAAAGGGGACCAATCAGTAATAATTTGGAGTGTTTTTATTAACAAAGTTATAAGGATACAATTGTGCACTCTTTTAATATCCTTTTTAAGTGAACGGAAATTTAGGACACTTTTCTCAAGGTATAATTATTTACATTTGATGAGATTAGTTATTTTTAGACAACCAGTGGGTACGCCGATATGTTTTGATTTTGAAGATTTATAAGTACCTTTCCATGAATATTTATATTTAAAGCCTTGGCAATGCTCACATATATAAATGAACACAACTGTACAACGGAAGTCGCCCGACCAATAGCGGTTTTGACCAATACCTCAAAACCACGACCACGGTTGCACGACCGTTGCCAATTATGACATGTCGGTGACCTTGGTTCCCTTGGGGATATCCTCATTTCTGATTGGATCGCGCAACGAGACTCTGAGCATAGCCAAACCATGATCCAATCTCGTCAAATTCAACTGTTAACTGGGTCAGGTAGGTCACACATGGCAGTCGCTCCACTGTAATTAGCTGATCTGTCAAATCCTAGATCATGATCAAGCCGAACCCCGGGCCCTCGCGCGCGTGGTTACAACCATATAAAACAATGACAATTATTTTATATGGTATATTTAACTATGCTTGCTTACTATTTTAAAACCGTATTGTTTTTCCTTCCATTTTGATAAAATGATGAGATATTCATAATAATTAATAATAAACATAAAGCTACAGTGCACACAACTGCCCAGAAACATCCCTCCTATATGTTGTTCCCTTCTGAAAGCAGATATTACTGCATTATGAGAAACTTATCGCTTTTCCAATCTTTTCCACATGAAAAGAACTTCGCAAAAGCTTAAAGCTCTTTCTCCTACATAGCTCGAGGGCGATTATTAGGTACCACATTTAATTACTTTCTTAATCCTCTTTCTTTCCTTTTAACTTTGTACATAAACTTAAATTTAAATTTGCTGTATTAACTTAGGCCATTTAGGTATTTCGTACGCGATAGGATCAGAAACGAATATATCCGTAACATAAGCTAATGGCGGCCTTCCTACCGCTTGACGAGTGACTTGACAACTTGATGGTGTTTAGGCTAAAATGGGCGTTATCAAACCTAAAATGGGCAGGATGAAGCCTAAAATAGAAAGGATCAAGCCAATTTTTGTCGTGCTACTTGACAAGCCGCATCATGGTGAGTAGGTTTTAGAATCGCAATACAATCAGTCACCGGCAATCACAGGGTAGGATGCCCTCTGAGAGGTGGACTGACGATCTTATTTATTTATTTTTCCATTTATTGTGCACAAAGAAAGTACAATAATATGAACATATCAATCACAAAAGGTAAAGCTTATTTCTAAATGAAATGTCTTACAGCAGACCTACCGAAGAGAGAGGGCTAGAATAGAGATCTTGTAAAAGTTGTGGGGAGGCGATGGCTATACGTGGCGCCAAGATCAGTATGGAACGAGCGGGTAGGCCTGTGTACAGCAGTGGAAGGCCTCCTGTTAAGATGTGATGACGATGAATGCCTGAAGTCATTATCAACATCATCATCATCATCTTGGCGTTATGCGCCACCGCCGCGAGCTTCAGCTGGATATTACGTCGTATAATTCGGCTAGTTACGGGAGATCGTTCAAGGTTTATGCAGCTCGCTTGTGGAACGCGCTACCTGAAGATACTCAACTCGCTCGCACACCTGGCTCCTTCAAGGATCTAGTGAAGACATTTTTTCTTAAAACTTGATGAATGAGCTTTATTTATTTATATATCTGTCGTCATATTATACAGGTTTATTTATTATATTTTGAATATTTATGTATTTTAGGAATAATTAATTTATAATAATAATAATTATAAGAATCATTTATTGCCTTAAACAAAATATCGTGCTTTACCACTACATCTAAACAATTTTTATTGTTAGTTTTTTTTATTATTAGGAGGCGCATAACTAAGGCAAATGGACCTGGCTCAGCTTATGCTGTTACGGGACGGTATGGTTCCGTACAGCGCTGTTTTTCAGCCATGCCCATTGAGTAGGTGTTTGAGAAATTAAACTTTATAAAATAAACAAATAAAACATAACTAAATAGAATAAAACAAAGCAAAACAAAACAAAACAAAAGATAACGAAATAGCTGTTGTTCTAACAGAAATTAAAAAAAAAAGATGAATTTTGTTTTGACACATGTCTCGATCTTCAGTTTGAAGAATCGAGTTAAAAATTAGACACAAATAGAAAGTATATATAGTTATATTAGATATTGTACATAGTAGCTGAGAGGAGTTACTCATAATATGTATGTGGTTGTTTGGGTATATGTGTGTGCATGTGATGTGTGTGTGTGTGTGTTTGTGTGTGTAAGTGAATTTATATACTGGTATTAGTATTTGATTAGTAATTAGTATATAGTCTGCCTATATTTACATCCTCATATGTATATATGGGGTTATATTCTTTATAGTTAATTGTTTATACTCTTAATTGCCTTCACCGCTCATCAAAGGTCTTCTCGGCTTATCAAAGGTTAGCTGGAAGAAATCCCGTTGTGGGATAAGCTCGCCTTTGCATTATAAACTGTATTTTTATTTCCTGTAATGTTATAAATTGATGCAATAAAGATATTACATACATATTATGTCCCGGTTGCGCCCCCGCGCGGCACGCGAGGGCTCAGGGTCCGCCTTAGTATCCGCCTGGAGTGCTTTTGTAATTATATACTGTGATGTAACTAAAGTCGTTACACTGTTTCCTTTGTTTATAATTCTTTTTGCTCCGTCTCTTTGGTCACATCGTTTCTCATCACCATGTTTAGTCATCATCATCATCATCATATCAGCCAGAAGACGCCCACTGCTGGGTATAGGCGTCCCCCAGAGATCTCCACAAAGGCCAATCCCGTGCTTTCCGCATCCAGCTGGTATCTGCGATCCTTACTTGGTCATCGGTCCACCTTGTGGGAGGCCTACCCATGCTGCGTCTTCCGGTACGTGGTCGTTACTCGAAAACTTTACTGCTCCATCGGCCATCTGTTCTTCGAGCTATATGCCCTGCCCACTGCCACTTACTTCAGTCTGGCAATCTTTAGAGCTATGTCAGTGACTTGTTCGCTTTAGTTCGCTTGCGGATCTCCCCATTTCTGATTCGATCGCGCAACGAGACTCCGATTTTAGCCCTTTCCATTGCCCTTTGGGTAACAGTGAGCTTTCTTATAAGGCCCACAGTGAGTAGATCATGTTTAGTAGGTACGTACAAATAAAAAAACGAAATTTAAAAAATCTCATGGCCAAAAACAGCGATATTTCCAACCAAAATAAAATATAATACTTGCACTAATAAGAAATAGGAATTTCTTTTACTATTTTCGTATTATCTACTTCTGATCCTCGACCCCGCTTAATTACCCGGTTAAACTTATTTATACAGACGGGGTTGTTATTGTAAAGTGTAGGTAGCTTCAATAGATATTCTGTGAATTCCTGTGGTAGCTTCTAAAAATACGGGATAACCCTGGCCCCTGCTGACGCATAGGGCTTTCAACTGCAGACTTGTTATGACGCACACGGGGTCATCTGACTAAATGTACCTATTTATAAATTGACAATCGAAGGAAGTTGTTAATTACTGGTAAATGGATAAATTATATGAATGACGATATATTGTATAGGTTTATGAAATTAAAGATTTAGATATATTTTCATACGGTTTTTTGGCTTGCGCAAGTGAGCCAGCTGGTGTAAAGTGGTCACCGCTGCCTAATTTAGGATTAAAAACCCTCGGTTATAATTTGTTCGATGTTAGTATAAAAATGCTTGATTAATAGCTCTTGTGATCTTCACAAAATCGTCCTAAAAGTGTCGCCTACATAACATTGGCGTACCTAAAATTCAAAGACCCAGCATGTGACCAAACCAGCGCAGGTGAGCCTCATCAACCTTATCCGTGATATCTCTCCCGCCAAGGCGGCCACGGGGTATCCCAAGCCACATACAAGTACAAGGTAAGAGAAAGTCACATCATATGCCTTTTTTGCCTACCAGAAATTAGTGATGACTATTGGATAACTATGAATTGACCTTACAGAATCAACCTTTTGATTTTAATATGCCTAATCGTACGTAGAACGTCTGCTGGACATTAGCTTCCCCTCGAACCTTCCATAGGTGGTGTTAACTTAGTTGGACAACTTGCACTACTTATCTATAACCTCATTCTTCTATCTCGTAGGTAATCACTTGAAGTTGACTTTTACTTGTAAATTTTTACTTTTACAGTCTACAATAAAAATGTCGGCCATCTCCTGCTGGACGACCTTCACCCGAATTTGCTGGTCATAAAAAACAGATTTGGTGAATCACCGTAAAATTTAATTAATATTTTTATTTTTATCTTGTTGCCTATTTCTTTCTGGAGATTTAAATTTTTCACGAAATATTCTGGTCTTATTTTGACGATTTACAACATATAAAATGCTGCTTCATTTCATGACCACTTATGTCGTGCTATGTCTGTCATTTAAGTGTATGATCTATCCCGAGTGACTTGTCTTATTTGGTGAACAAACAATAGCCAAAATAACGACTTGCCATATCAGTCACGCTATGTAGGTACACTGTGTATAGATGTCTTGAATTATATAAGAAACATATAGAATGTAAATTCCAACGAACACTGCTGCCAATTATCTATTTATATAGGTACATAATTTCCATAACAAAATACAGCTACAGCTTGGGTACAGGAAATGAAATCAATAGCGGACAATAGAATGGAATGGCGATTGCTCCACCGACCAGGGCGAGGCTCTTAGGTTTATGATAATGATGATGACAGCTTCCTGATGGTGCTTATTAAATCAACATAATCCATTGATCAGATTCTCTCATTTTAATCACCTACTATTTTTTCAAGTACAAATAAATTTTAAACATAAGAAAATCAATTACTGGTTCTTAAAAAATTTGCCGGAAATAGCGTGTCAATTATTTTTATCACAAGTTGAAGTTTGTCGTTCATTCTATTGTAAAGTTAACCTAAAAGACTAGAACTAGGACTAAAATCTATCCAGACTGACTTGTCTTATTTGGCTATGGAAATTACGTATTTAAATAGGAAATTTGCAGCAGCATTAGTTGAAATTCACATTCTATGTGATTCTTATATAATTTTAGACATCTACGCACAGTATACGTAGCGTGATTGATACGGCAACTTGGAATTTTTTTTTATGGGCGACAATGGTCGAATGTATTTAAATTGTTTTTTATGCAAAACAAATAAACATATTCATTTTCATTTTCGGTCCTGTTTGTTCACCAAATAAGACAAGTCAGTTTGGACAGATCATATATGTTTCATTACACCTTGCGTCTTAAATTAACTCTTTCCTTGAAACACGAGCAAGCTTTGACGCTTACAAGCGCTTTTGCTTTTAGCAAAGCAAGCGGTAAATGACAGGAATCTAAAGCAAGACCAATAAAAATTCTCTCACTCTTTATCTTTGACTTTTTGATCTGAGGACCCAATCAACATCACAATTCCGCCATCGCGCTACCCGCCGCGGGCTGGGTAGATACGTGATGTCTCATGTTGACATCTGCTGACATCGCGCCGCACACTGGACGATGGGGCCAAATTGAAAAAATATGGACAAAATTCATACAGAACTGACATTTAAGCTCGCCTTTGCATTAAAAACTGTATTTTTATTTTCTGTAATGTTATAAATTGATGCAATAAAGAGATTACATACATACATACATACATTTCGGGGTTGGATTGCGGGTTTTGCCCCATCATGCAGTGCGCCGCGCGGCGCGCTGCACAGTGGGACAGTTCGCCACCCGTCAATGTACTTGCATACAAACTGTTCGGCGTTCAACAAGTTTTGCCACATCGCGCAGTACGCCGCGCGGCGCTGTCTTCAATGTGTCTCAGCGCTTACGCACACCCCTCTAGTCGCTTGTACGATTCGGATGTGGAATGAGCTCCCAGCCACAGTGTTTCCTTTAGACTATGTAGGACATGGGTCTCTTTAGAGGCGGGCAACGCATTTGTAGCGTCCCTGTTTTTACTGATGTCCTAGGCGGCTGTGACCACTTTCCATGTCTGCCATATTACATTTAAAATAAGAAGTGCCCTCGCCTCGCTCGTTTTTCACGTGATAGTTTATTTAAGCAATCTGCACATCATACTTATGTATTTTGTGAGATGATCTGATGGGCGTTGCGGTCCATAGCTAGTCTATGATCCGGGATTCCGATTCCATAGCTTGGACTGCTGTTGGTGACACCAACCTGTTCCCTATCACCGTTGGGGTAGATACACCAGTAGGCTAATTAAGTAACGCTGTTGCTAACAATTCTCTTAATTAAATGTATTGAAATTATTACTTTTGCTATAACGTATCATCGATTTCATGGGTTCAGTTGCTAACAAATTCCATTGCAATAAACTGAAACTATTATTGCAATGAAACAATTTCAATCCTTGAAATCAGATACTTGTTAGCAACAGCGTTACGAAATTAGCTTACAGGCCTCCCGCGTGTAGAATCCTGTTCAGCGCGATATTAGACGACCGTTAGGCAGTTTCCGAGAATATCATTGAGCAGACAATTTTCTAATAAAACGCCGATATGAAAATGTCAACATTTTATTCCATAAATCAGTATAATTCTACATCCACTTAACTATACAGTTTTACAGTATAAAGACACAACTTATATAAAGTCGTTACATTGTATAGACATGTGTCCTAGTTACATACAAAAATATCAACTCTCGGTCAACCATCTCTTGTACTGTCATTTCCGTTTATATTTCCCTTTTTAACTTTTGGAAAAGAAGAAACAAGAACGTTTTGAATACTACAGTAACAGCCTATGTAACAAGTACTAGTATTATAAGATTGTATGTTAATAATAATATATTTTAATTTACTAAAATTATGTTCATTCTTTACATACATAAGTATAATATACCTAGTCGTAAGGGGCAAACTGCGGTAATACTAAGTATCTACTTGGCATTTACTAAAAAATCATTTTCGGTATCCAGAATCATGGTGACTCCGTCAATATTTTCCGCTACCTTTCTGAATTCTCGTTGGCCTTCCTATAGATGAGTCGCTAATCAGAACATCCAATAATCATCCAATAATTTTCAAAATATATGATCTGAACTAAGTGAAATTGTGAAGGACCAGACTTTTGACATTTTTATCATACTAAACGAGCAAATAGACCATTTAAATAGACAGCGGTAACTGTAGGTAAGTTTATCGAAATCCATACTATAATTTATTTGGCAAAGTTCATATTCACAAGTCAATAATCTTCATTTTACTTGGATCCATGCTGACCATAACAGAGCACAAGAAAATCTCTGTAAATATCAATAGATATATCGTGTTCTACGGAGTTTCTCAGTCGATCATCGGAGTTCAAGAGGTATATTAGTAAGGAATAATACAAATTGAAGAAGCGATTAATATTGGTTTGTTATACGGACTGGTTTATCATGCAGCAGTGTGCCGGTTTTCGTCATAAATAGATAAACGGCGGTAGTAGCTAACTAAACTTGAAACACCTACCCTCATAAGATTAAGAACGAACTTCGTGATATAAGAACGAAACAATTCCAGGAAATGAATATAAGACATGATAAAGGTAAAATTTATCTTCTCAGAAAACGTTGTAACTCACCAGGTCACACTGTTTTACATATTTCTTGAATTGCAAATGTTTAAGTACTTTATGACTATTCTACTTTTATTATTTGAAATAGACTACTCTTGCCTCTTTTACGTTAATATATAATATATTCTGAGATGTTACAAAAACACTGACTGTAGATTCAATAACAGATTGTTTTGTTAGAAGGTATAATTCTAAGCATTTTAGCATATAGAACCTTGTTAGGATGGTGTATGTACCTAGGTACTTTCTTAGACGTAGATGCGCAGGAATCTTGAAATCATAATTTCAAAGCATTTCTAAGACATATTCTAAACATTTTATTTATTTTAAAATGGTGAAATGTCATTTAATTGTCTTTCATAAGCATCAAACCATTTTTTTCTTATATTTAGTAATACTACAGAATATAATATCACTTCAATATCAAATATGGTTCATTTCATTAACATCTTAAAAGAAGAACAGTTAGTCAACCATTAAAAAGCATAGAGATACAACATTCATTAAGAAAGCTACGTCTTCTATAGAAATATTACCCTATTCTTAAGTTATAGTAACCTTCAGTCCAAAGTGATAATTGGAAACTGTATTAATATGTATTTAACACACCATATTTAATTTTTAAATGTTTTAGATATCCACTTTTAAATTTTTTTAAATTAATTTGAAAAATTTAATACCCACCACTAAACACATAATTACAAAATAATATTTTATAGTCACTCTCTGGTAACAAAAATTTGTTTCTTATATGCCCATTAAAGAAACAGCAAATTATTTCTATAAATAAATGTTTATAAAGAAAATACTTAATTAAAAGATTAACTTTCGCTTCAATTAGTATACGTTGATAAATATTTTATTATATTATTTAAAACTTTTTAACACGATTTAAAGCTTCATTTTCCTCTTACAAAGTTTTTTAAAATACATAATAAATATAAGTTACTTGTGAAATTCAACTGAAAATAATAAAAATAACATTTTACTTTTTTGCAAAAATCCTTCTACATTATTGTCCAACACTAAAAGAATGTTTCACATTCACCATTTTTGTAACAAACAACATGTTGTGCTCTAAATAACCGTAACATATTTTAAAACATACGAGTACCTCATATCGTGATATCAATTGATATGATTGTTGCCAGGATTATCAATACACAATTATCAATTTTTACACGTAGTACCTATATTTAAACATGCTAAAACATTGTCAAAGACAAACATTATACTTACTACATTGATTCCATGATAGCGTATGTACATGACATGATCAAGTCTTGGATTTAAATGTGCGTATAGAATATAATGATAATATATAAATAGAAGTAATAGTGTATACAGTATTAATTGCAATGTATATTTGTAAAAGGGCAATAATATAAATTCGTCAAAGTAAAAATATAATTATAAATACTGATATCAGTAGGGAAGGAAGTGATATAATATTATCAGTGGCAATGGCATGATTTTTTGTATGGTATAATTAAGTATTTGATATAAGGGATTTTCTCTACAACGCCTACAAAAAGGGATAGCCTCATTTTTTATTTCGACCATTTCTGAAATTAAGTGCCCAATAATAAATTATTAAATCTACTTTATCTTTATTTAGTACAATATTATCTATATCATTCTAAATTCTCCAACTATCTTTTTCTACATTTTCAATATCACGTAACATTGATTTTAATATGTTTTTCCTCTACAGTAAATGGACATACAACCGTTTATTCTTCTAATCACATTTACTTAAAATTACGCTTTGGCATCTCGAGTATACTTCAGTGTTGCCCGATCTCCATTAGAATTGATGCTTTTTCGTTTTTCCGAAATGTGACGCCATTTCCGTGATGTTAATACCGCCCAGTTGTCCTTGAGTCTCTTCATCTGTCGAAGATATACACGGTTAATCCCTTCAAGTCTATCGTCACAGTTATTTGAGGACTTGCGGCCAGAAGTTACATTTATAGCTGGGACTTTTTGTCACTGTTGTCCGATATCGCCGGAATAAATTGTCACAGATTGTAACGTCATAAGGTCATATGACGAGAAAAGTGGCAAAAAACAATGACAAATAGTCAAATAATTCTGACGTTTACAATACGATTTCATTACATACAAATGCATTACATTTTATAATTACATACAAATAAAGACAGTACTCTGTTGGTGAAGATTAAACTTCTTTGTGTCACCAGGTGTCTAAATCAACAAGAACCTCTAGCAGAGGATGCGTTTGATCGACTCAAGTGGCGATAGAAGATAAGGAAAGCCGACCCCGCATAGCGGGACAGCGCGAGGACAAAGAGGTGTCTAGCTCAAAAACCCCTATACGTTACTTCGGAAGCAAATAGGTAAATTCTAGGCCCTTCTTTCCAAAAGCCACGGTTCCCCATGGTCCCTTTTAGCCCTTACTGAAAGGCAGGAACATATGGTATTTAAAAAAGTGCTGTTTGGCTGCGGTATTCTGTAAGGTGGTACACCACCTCTCTCGAGCCGCTCGACTTCCCTAGTCGAGCGGCTCCAAAACGAATGTGATATCCCGTCATGCTGCACCTCTCTTAAATTTGAAGGTTGAAATTCTGAGCTTGTCTGTCCCTAGCCTTCACTTAGTAGACCTTAGGTACACTTGTAGAGTAGAAAGCAACGCTGCATTTCTACAGAATAGCGGACCACATAGCAACCAGATTCACCAATAAAATCCTACACAAACAAAATTCAACCAGATAAATTATACCCATAATAAAACAGCACAATCTTCCAAAGTCGCTCGGGCAACAATTTTAATTAACAGATTATTCTACAAAGGTCAACATTAAAATAAATGCGTGAAACTTCCTAGGTGTGGAGCGGTATGACGTTAATATTCATGAAGGATTATATGTAAGACTTTACTAGGCTGCTTTTAATATCCCGTCGAGGCGACTTAGTAAAAATTCACGAAGTAAATAAATAAAGACGTAGGGAATAAACTGAATATAATTTCCGTCGGGGCGTCGTCGCTGAATAACTTGTTTGTGATAAAGATAATCTCTGTTGGGTTTACTTTTGATATATCGGCAGCTCTAAGTATCAAAGTCAAAGTCAAACATATTTTTGTTCAGTTTAGGTTCTTGTTAAAACATTTATGAACGTCAAACCAAAACACACAGTTGTAAAAACCTACAGTGCACAAAACATCATTTGTAAAAAACATAATCTTGTAAAAATTTTGCATAATGGGCGATATTCTGGCTGTCAGTTAAAGTACAGTTAGGCCCACTTGTTCCAAAAGTCTGGGTTTAATCATTGACTTAGGACTTATTCAGGGCTAAAGTAACTTTATATTTATAACTCACAGTTTAAATCATTGTATCACTAACCCAAGTTAGGAACGAATTGTGAATTTTTAAGTGTATTGCAAAATCATACTCCACAGATTGACATTTAAATGTAATTTTTGACATCACTACCCCAGAGTTTAACGCTGGCAAATCGGCGGTGCAAGATATAATTTGATTTTAACTCCGAGGTAGCCTTTACCTCCGAGTAAACCAAATAGATTGGAAAGTTACTTTTCTAAGTATCTTAACCCGTAAAGCCTTAAGACGTCCTAACTGCCGTTAGCTACCTTCACGGCCGAGCAATTTTTTTTTCTGCTCTGTGGAGTTAACCATACTAACCCAATTTGGAACAAGTGGACTTTAGTACAGGTAGTTAAGCCAACAATGGCCGTGTGGTATCCGGCAGAGTAGAATAGCACCAACCCGTTACACTCGTGGGTGTCGAACAAGGCGACCAATGTTTTCGAGGCAAAAGATCTCGAGTCTCTGTAAGCTGGGAAATGGGCAGCCGCGTTTTCCATTGTTATATAACACTGCGATACCCAACCCGTCTGCCAAGCGTGAAGATTATGGGAATAACTTTCGTGGGAGAGGCCCTAAGTCCTGTAGTGGACTGTAATGGGCTGTGATGTGAAGCCAACTTTTTCAAAAATCTTATCTGTGCATACATGTAATTGATTGAACCCAGAACGAATAATCTTTGAACCCTACACGTATAGTCCAACGACATAGAGATAAGAGATAATAAAAGGAACTTGTTGATCTTAATACATTCGATGTTGCGACATATAGTATATCGAATGTATTAGTATTAATGAAAAGAATTCCGTTCAATAGCTTGCTCGTGAATTTTTATCTAAGCGACCTTTTTAGTGACAAATGAAATGCCCCCTATTTGCTTTGGCATACGATTGAAATGGGTATACTTAACGAAACATAATCACACTGGCTTGCGCCGGAGCAAATGATGAATAAAAACCGGCCAAAACGTGTCGTTCTACGTGCAGTGTAGGGTTCTGTAGTTGCCTGTCATAATATGCGCAAAGAGGACTTTCTGATACTATTAATACATTACAAAGTTATAAATGCATCTAGCTTAAATTCTTTTCCATACAATTTGTATGAAATGTTTGCTAATCAACTACATTTTATAAGTTTACGCTGGTAGACACGAGTTTCTTACAAAACATTTCACTTCAAGCTAAATATATCAGAAACGGAAAACTTAATCCGAAAACGTTCTTAAGATACCCTAATGATTCCTACGTAACTTTTCTCAGTGTAAGAGAAATCCCAAACGAACTCTCTGAATAAGAGAGAAAGGTTGGGCTTTGTTGTATTCAATGTCATTGAATAGATGGGGAAGTAACAAGTCTAAAAATCTGTTCTTGGAAAATAATCATAGTTAAATTTTGTGATCATCTATAATCTTGTTTAAGAATTTACTGTTTTAGTAGAAACTCGTGCAAGGAGACCGAACAAAATTATGTTAAAATAAAAACACTTGCATAATTTCAATGTTCAATAAATATTTCGATAGGTAAACCCATCTTTCTGCAGGTGTTTAATGCCAATTTTTTCCCGAATCAACGATGGCGGAGCTTTCAAATCCCTGAAGATCCTTCGGACGTATTCACAAGAGACATCGGTATCAGCTAAGGATTCCATTCAAGTGTGACGAATGCGTAAGTAGAAAAAAATACTCCGATATTTACGTGTTTGTGGCAGATAAACGTACAGCGTTAGCGGGATACGTAGCTACATTGAATGTTATTATATTTGTTAGCTTTCTTTATAAAGGTAGTTGGTAGTTTTAAGAGAAGTATGTATGTATCTCGTTCGAGTTGGAGCCGCCTGATTGGGAAAGTTGCAGCCAAATAACACAATTTTGAATAGTATTACGTTCTTGCCGGTGAGAAAGATTGACCAACGACTTCACTCGACTTGGTTCTTTTTTTCTTTTTTTTTATGTCTTACGGTAGACAAACAGGCAATCGGGCCACCTGATGGAAAGTGGTCACCACTGCCTATAGACATTAGCAACACCAAGAGTATCGCTCATGCGTTGCCTACCTCTATAACACGTTGCTCTGCCAGCAAAAGGCAAATGCCACTCTACTGCCAAAGCCACGGTTCCCCAATTCCCACCCCATGGAGCACTGGAAACCTTACTCACCGGCAGAAACACAATACTATTTAAAAGAGTATTATTTAGCTGCGATATTCTGTAAGGTGGAGGTACTTCCCCAGTCGGGCGGCTCCAATTCGAACGAGATACCCCGCTATGCCCTACCTCTCTTAAAAACGTTCAACTTTACTATACTCACCTTAGGTTAAGGATGTAATGTAGAACCGAATAATGTGCTGTCTATGTCTACTTTGAACCTTACACGTGGCCACCAACGACATAGAAAAGGTAATAAAAGGGAGTTGTGGATGTTTAATGCGTTCGATATAGTATACATGTAATATTCTAGTGGTCCCGGCGCTACTTCCTTTGCGTGGCGTTCTACCCCTACCCTACCCATCCTATCCCACACCTGCCCTACACCTACTCTAGATTCATCCTACATCTATTCTACACCAACCCTACACCTACCCTATATCTCTTTATTACATTAGCATAGAGAAACTTATCATTTGGATACGTAAAATTTTATTCCGAATATAAATAAAACGTATGAGAAACTGAAAGCTGTTAACACGCTACTTGAACACTCAGAAAATAAATATGAAACGCAAATTATGCTTATTACTTATTCTGTATAAGAGAAGTCAGGAAAAACTTGAGCACAACTTTGGGAAACCTTCAAGATACTGCTTATGAGTTGGAAAATAAATTAATTCTCGAAGTTAATGTTATCGCCGCTCCTTGAAAACCGTTGAGCAGTTCAGTCAGGATGAATTGACATATTTAATATAATATAATTATTCTCCAATATTACATATCTCATACATATATATTGTATTTTTAGATGTCCCTATAGCTAAGCTGGCAAGGCCTTGTCTGCTGTGGGTATTTATATTTAAATCACAAATATCTATTTTGCTGTGTCTAGAATTTTTTATTCTACTCAGTAACAAACGAGCAGATAGTCCACCTGATGAAAAGTGGTAACTCGCCTATCTATCGCCCTTCCATGGCAACACCTGCGTTTCTCGCAGTCACGTTGTCACTGTGAGGACTAAACTGGTATACCTTAATGGAAAACATTTATAAGGTGGTGCTTCCGATCCAACGGACTTGACTGACTTTTATTTATAAAACAAAGTCGCTCCCGCCGTCTGTCCCTATGTACGCTTAGATCTTTCAAACTACGCAACGGATTTTGATGTGGTTTTCAACAATAGATAGAGTGAGAAACGAAGAAAAAGTGTAGGTAGGGGTAAAGTAGATGTACGCGAACGAAGTCGCGCCGGATCCACTACTATATAAAAATATCTCAACGCATTAAATTAGTAAAAATATTATATATTTTTTTCTTTATTTTTTCTTCAATAGTCAAGAAAAGGTCCACCCTCTGGTAGCCCGCTTATCCTTGAATTTTGGGACACATTGTATAAAGTATTTACGTACCTATTGTAGTATATCTGAGAGCCCCAATAGCTCAAACTTTATTATATTAGAGGGACTATGCGAATGAACAAGCAGCTCGGAGTAGTTAGCTTGTCTAAATTGTTACTGGACGTTACTCTGTAACTCGTCCCTACAAAATGTTTCATATAATACCTTCCGTTTAAGCAGCTCAAACCCACATTTTGGTCTGAGGCTGGCAGGGTGATGTTCGCCGGAGGACTCTTGTTCAGGGGGTACCACTGGGCCACTGGTTTCCTGGGGTTGTCCAGCATCTCCAGCCAATGGTCGCGCCCGGTACCGATCAGGCTGGAGCCAATGGCCGTGCAGCCAATCAGCTCGTTCGGACCAATCCTGGGGAAGAGAGGGTGATGGGTGAGGACGTTAATATATTGGGAGACAAGGCTTGGTTAGGATACCGGGTTCTAATGAGGCTTTTTAAATTGTGGCGTCTTACGTACAACAGTTTTCTGTAATTTGATTTCGCAGATATATAAAACTAATAAAGAAAATCTTCTTGGCGGTAATGTCCTGGAAATACAGTGGAGGGACTGCCATCTGACCTCCAGGACTATGGGACCAGAGGAACCTGACCAGATTGGATCATGGTTACAAATTCAGTTGCCTGAATTTGCAGGTTTCATCACGATGGATTCCCTCACCGGAAAAGCATCGGTTAGTATTCAGCTAATGTACATAACTCAGAAAACAGTCATTGATACATGGCCGCAGTGGGATTCGAACCCGGTACCACTCGCTTACGAGTCGGATACCTTAACCACTCGGCCACCGACGCTCCCCGATTTCGCAAATATATTAGGTTTAACTAAAACGGACGAAATGCAGGTGAACGGTGTAAATATCAAGATAACGAGCTATAGGGCTAACTATGTATACGTCAAAATGTTTGTCTAAATGGAAGAAAGCGACATAATTTGCCAAGAATATACCTAGAATCATTTGAATTGATTAGAGACCCCTATCACGTACGCGACGTGCGATTCGCATCTAGTGCGACCTACCCTCCAATCAAGCTCCAATTGCTTACCTATCGTAATCGATGACCTTGACAAGCAGTGTGACGTCATAGACATTCTCGGCGGGCAAGTCGAACACCAGCGCCTCATTGTAAACAGGGCAGAGCGTATTCTTCTTTACCGTGGTCTTTTTCTTCTTGATCCTCTTGCCTTGGCAGATCAGGCAGATCTTCACGTAGGGATCTAAGAGAGAAGAGTAAAGAACTTGAGTTAAGTAAGAAACAACAAAGTGGGCTATTTATCAGAGTATAAGAATCACAAACTTAAGAAGGTAGCTAATTTTCCAAACTTTATGAGTGATATCCAAAAAGATTGTACAGTTAACTACCTTTATGGCTGAGATATTTTGTTTTGTTGTGAATAACCCGCGTTATGAAAGAAGAGACTTGTCAAATGGCAGTGGAGGGGATTTCGCGCAGGTAATCGTATACAGCGCAAGTCGAACCACGTGACCCGCCAAGTCTCTTATTTGACACTAGTTATAATAATAACTGTCGATCATAACGACTGTGATTCCTTTTATATAGTAAAACACCAGGGGTCCGACAGGGACAGGGATTAGACATATAACATTTACAATTCGACATGTTTTCTAGCTAAATATTGAAAATGTCCTTGAAAACGATAACCGACAAGAGAAAATTGGCGAAGATAATTGAGAATAAGTTTTTAGACTGCAATAGAGAGTACAATTACTTTTTAATAGAGATTTGTGGCTATAGAATATATCGAATTCGACCTAGGACTAATCTGGATTTTCGCCTTTCATGATCAATCATGCTTTTTGTCACATATTTAAAATATTTGTTTCAAACTAAACTGGCGTTCTTTACACATTGGACGGTTGAGGTACGTCGCGAGCAAGTCCCGTCTAATATAATAATACATATTTACAAGTCTTTCAATCTGAACCTTTCATCTGTTGTACCTAGATATATCAATAAATACAGTCTTCAGTCGTAATAAAGTCTGTATAGACGTAAATCACGTCGCAGGTAAGAGACTTTTATTAGCGCACACAAGATCCCGGTGTTCAACATTTATAGCGTTATTGCTGATTCACGGGACCCGTTACTCGAATTTAATGGTCGTAAACCACAGTTATGTTACTATGAGGTCTCACAATGCGCATAAACGCACAGGGCTCCCTGGCAATACTTGAGTGGTGTCCGACCAAAGGAACGCGAATAGCTGAAGAGGTAGCGAGCAAAATTGATCAATTATACGAGCCTATAGAGCGTAGTGCGATCGCTTAGCAAAGAGTTGCTTGCGAACACTGTGAGAACGCATGGTAAAGCTGCTTTACTTAGACAGGTACTTCACGTAGTTATTCAAATTAGGTATCTATATATCTATGTATTTTAAGTAATCAAACTCTATATTATGGCCATTAAGGGTGCGTGCAAACGTTGCGAATCCGCAGTTACAGCATTAGCACACGAGCGGTGCTTTATATTTACGACCGTACGACACAATTGACGATGTGCACACATCCCGCATGCCGTGTGGAATAGCAGAGTAGAATAGCACCAACTCCTTACACTTGTGGGTGACATACAAGACGACTTCTAGAATCTCCGTAGACTAGAAAATGGTTATATTATAACAAGCGTGGTGATTATAGCAATAACCTCCCCTTTCGTCGGAGAAGCCTTGAGTCTTGCAGTTAACCTGCTGTGATGATGATTGATAACTCATGCCGCTTGCGCACAGTTCCAGCAACGGCGCATTTGTGGCGCACACACACCCTAACATTACTATGGCCTACCATAGTAATGTTATGTACACTAATAGGATTTTTTTAGTGACAGCGTAATGAGCTAGCACAATCATCGTACCTTACATATCCTCACAATGAATGCCATTAAGATATGAACAAATTATATACCTACCTATATATATATACCTTATGTTTAGCCTTTCAACGATCAGGTTATTATGTGATAGTTCGACAAGATTTAGTGTTCATAAATTAGTATCCCTCTGTGGGCGATATAATACACTTAGAACAATCTTGTAAGTAGTCACAAGCAAGTTTTAGTCTCAAGAGAGATGACGAATTACCAGCCTGGTATACGATTACGGTATATTATTTGCGTTCATTTGAACTAAAAAGAATACTAATCTAGTAATAGTAACATAATATGATCTATTAATATTAAGATCATGTTAATTGTAGAAACTGATTCTTTTATTATTTTCACAATCTTATGTTCATTGCCAGCACTTCGAATTGAATTGATTTGAATTTGGTGTAAATATATAAATGTACACTTCGAAATTATGTTAATTTACTTTCAACGTGTAAAAAGTGTTTTTATTTTTTTTATTATTATTATTCTAGCTAGGCATTTGACCGTCATCTCACCTAGTAGTAAGTGATGATTCGGCCGATGATGGAGCATGCCTGTTTAGGAATAGCCTATTCACTCTAGACTTGAAGGCGTTTAGATAGAACACCCTCGCAGGTAACACGTTCCATTCCTTAACCGTACGAATATGTTGAAATATCAATTTTTTTATGTTAAACATATTAACCGCAGTCATATGGCGTGCCAGAAAAAAAAATTGTAAAAGAAATTCATCATCTACCCATGGGAAAAAATGTTGCGAAGATATAAATTCTGGTACTCTCACCTGATGAACCGTTGATATCCATAGCCTTCAGGTTCCTTCCTTTGATAACGGTCACGGTGAGTCGGCCAGCGGTGGGCAGGTAGCAGAGGGACATCATCAGCTCGCCAAGGTCTTTCTTCTCCTAATTAAAGGACAAACATTTTGTCAGAAATGTGATAGCGGAATCGATTTTCGATACGATTATTTTTTGTATGTGGAAGAATCGGGGGAGGACATTGTCCAACAGTGGGATGATATAGGCTTATATAATAATGTTTTAACAATCGCGGTAATTTTTTCCCCCAGACGGAAAAGGTCTTGGGGGGGTCTTGAAAGTTTGACGTGTGCATCAGTTCATTTGCCGTTCAGCGGTAAAAAAAAATCATCTTGGCGTTAATGTCCCGGTTATGCTCTCGCGCACGTGGGACCGGGGTCCGCCTTGACCATGACCCAGAATTTGGCAGGTCAGGTAATTATAGTGGAGCGACTGCCATCTGACCTCCATGACCCTGCTACCAGGGGAACCTGACCAGATTGGATCATGGTTACACATCCAGTCGCCTGAATGTGCAGGTTTCATCACGCTGTTTTCCCTCACCGTAAGAGAATCGGTTAGTATTCAACTAATGTACATAACTCAGAAAACAGTCATTGGTACATGGCCGGAGCGGGATTCGAACCCGGGGCTTATGAGCTTACGAGTCGTTCACTCTAACCGCTCGGCTATTGACGCTCTTTTTGATTTGCCGTTCAGCGGTAAATAATGATAAAACTTGAGGTACGTGTCAAATTCAATAGAAAAAGAGAGAAGTAGAAGACGACCGTAAGTGTTATCTGATCTCCGTGACCCTGCTAACCATACAGGGGAAACAGATCAGACAGAATCATGGACACATTTAGTCGCCTGAATGTGCAGGTTTCATCATGTAAGGGCATCGATTAACATTCAACTTCTCAATGTAGATAACTCAGAAAAGAGTCATTTATACTTGGCCGCAGTTGGATTCGAACCCTACCCATCCTCTCGCTTACAAGTCGGATACCTTAACCACACGGCCACCGACGCTCCTTTTCGCAATACTACACTAATTAATAGGAATAATAGTTCTTCCCGAATTTTAAAGAAAAAGTAACAAGATCCTACGGTCTAGTCGGTTAGTAGAATGCGGTCTAAACAATTATTGCTTTTGTTACAACATCTGTTTTACATTTACAAGTCATACAACCCCTCTGTTTATATTTGTCCGCCCGTACGGTAGTACTTTGGTACTTTGGTAAAGCTACGGCCAAAGTTACGGTGACTAGTGTAGCTTTCGTCTACGACTTAGTCCGCGGAAATTTGGGTTACTACAGGTCCGGAACAGATCCGTTCCAGCGGGACCCATATTAAATTTCCGGATAAATAAATTAATTTACCCAGAAATTAATTGGTCTGGTTATTCTATTCTGGGCTGTAAGCTACACTACTGCCAAATATCATAAAAATTGGTTCTGTAGATTTTGTATCAAGGAGTAACAAACGTCTATCCAAATATTATTTACAAACTTTCGCTTTTATAATATTAGTGCGATTATAAGAGTAACTTTTACTAGCGAGGACCTGTAATTGGCTTGTTGGTTTTACAATAATATTTATTATGTTTTATATAGCTGTTGGTACTCCAATAAATAAAGAAATAATATGTAGTTCATAGCGCAAAATTGTACGTAACTTAGCTTCAAGATTTGTTTTCTTCTATTCTTTCCGTACCATGTTGACTGATAATGTTTCTTGTAATCCCTATATGAAACAAAATGTATATTCCACCACCTTACGCTCGTTTATCTTGTTTGTCATCCATGATGGAGGATAAAATACATATTGTCAAACCAATACCTACTAGCACGCTGTCATCGCTCACTTTTCGAGGATATCATAAATTCTTGGAAATGAAATAATCCATTGCCCTAAATTCTAGTAAATGGAGATAATCCATTACCCCATATTAGGGTTCCTTCGTCGCGCAGCAATTTCGATAATATTAATATTATTTCACAATAACAATTGAAAATTCCGAACGGGCCGAGAGGCATTATGGCTGGACGGGGTTCTGGCCCCTTAAAATATGATCCGGGGAATTACAATGCCTTTGGGAAAAGACAGTTTGATCGGGTTTGCGGGTTTGGTGCCGGTGGCTTAAATAGACCCTCATTTATCAGTGACACAAAATCGCTTTGGAAGATTGAAATACGTGTCTAATAAGTCCATCGGACGAACTATTTAGGTAGCTTCAAGGCTACCTAAATAGTTCGGAAGCGTGAACTTACTCCTGTCTCTTTACGTCTCTACGTACATACACATGATCATTAAACTTTGAAGCAAGGATGTTCTTGAGACGCAAGTGAAACTATTGGATAATAATATTTAAACATCTTGGCGTTAATGTCCTGATTGTGCTTTCGTGCACGAGGGCCAAGGATCCAGGATTTGATAGTGGAGCGCTTGCAATCTGACCTCCGTGACCCTGTTAATAGGGGAACCTGACTAAATTGGATCATGGTTACACGTTCAGTCGACTGAATGTGCAGGTTTCATCACGATGTTTTCCCTCATCGTAAGAGCATCGGTTAGTGTTTAACTAATGTACATAACTCAGAAAAGAATCATTGGTACATGGCGGTACTTGAGTGAAACTAAAACTATCGGATATCCGGACTGAAAATATCAGATATAAGAAATAATTTAATATCGTTATTCGTAACCGAATCCAAACTAAAAGTTTTCAATAATTTCGGATAGAATTCAATTTATACTAAATGCCTTTTTTTTGTGTTTAACCAAATGTTGACCTACATATTCTAAAAATCAAATTGTAAATGACAGCTTCTGTACAATTCTGAAAAAAATTACTGTCCGTAATCGAAACAATCCGAAACTATCGGATAATAAAGAAAAATATCCGTAAACGAAACCGATAAAATATTCGATAGTCATTGCTACGCTTGTCTGAAATTTCATACCTATCCTTTACATCCCTACTTGGAACTTAATGCCAAACACCTTGTGCGCGACAAACTTATCCTTATTACCTTGCATAATAATTACGGTAGATAGTGTAGGTAATTATAGCATGAGAAATATTATAAGCTTACGAGTACCTGGGTAATTTTCATAGCGAGAAAACAGTTCGGGGTTCGGCCTTCTGGTTTCTGGTCAAATTAGCGGTCGTAGGCCTACAGTCTTGAGTTTGGTGGCCTAGTGGTGAGGGAGTCCGACTTGCAAACGAGAGCTTAACGTCTCCGATATGAATAGCGATCTTTTGTCTCCCTCCTTGTCCGAAAAAAGAGTTACGTAGAACGATTCTCTTTTCATATTCATTATTACACACAACGTTCACATTCGAAAGAAATACAAGTACCGTCGGTGGCCGAGCGGTTTGGGTATCCGATTCGTAAGCGAGAGGTACCGGGTTCAAATTCCGCTACGGCCATCTACCAATGACTCTCGTCATGTACATTAGTTGAATACTAACCGATGCTCTTACAGTGAGGGAGAACATCGTGATGAAACCTGCACATTCAAGCAAGTGTTGTACAAAATACGAATAAGCGAGATAGACTCTATAGCATCTAATAATAGCGCTTTGCTAATTAATCATCAGTTTGCAATCGCCCTAATGATATACCTAGTCTTTCTCATAAATCTTGATAAATACAATTAGGTCTTTATCCCCCGCGGTGGGGTTGGGATGGGATTTCTCCAGGGTATATACTTAGCCCTCACAATGATTATGCATGTTTCGGCTTTATAAATACAGTGGCGGACAAAAAAATCGACTCAAGGTTTGTTACTTTAAAAAAATAACTGTTTTTAGCTTGTATTGCATTTTTTGTTTAACAAAAAGTTATACTTACGCTCTGGACAAAGCCGAATACTATTAGTTGAGTAGGGTATTATAACAAAACTGCAAAGTATTATAACAATCGGTTCAGTATTAATAATCAACGATTTTAAATTTATTCCTCAGCAACAGCCTTAATGGAGCTGCATGGTCTAAGAAGTACCCTAAACATTGTAAACTCTTTTGGATAGCATAAGAAGTCCGCGCCAGATGACAGCTTAAATTAATTAAAAGTAATTGTATTGTAATTTGACAATAATTTGAAGTATGACATAACGTCACTCGCTTTTCATGTGCCATGATGTGAATGTCAATAATTAATTCTAGATCAATTAATACGTGTTCTCGTGATACAGTATGTTGAAATTGTTGCCTTAAGCGGTTACAATTTAATATGTTAGATAAAATTGTGATATGTTTTTTTGTCTAATTAAAGAAAGACCTATTTTATTATGCTGCTGAATAGTAGTCTTAAACAGGGTTTCATTACTTGTCCAGAGGCTAAGGTAACCCTATATACTGAACGGAGTCATAGTTTGAGTTCTTCCCAAAATCGGGCAACAAACTAGAGTTTATAAACTTAACAGTGTATTTGATTTTTATTATAGGTCTAAGTGACAATAATTCTAATTTGGCTGAAAAATTCTTTCACTGACAGGAAGTTACATTTCATTTTACTAAATGGTACTTTAGAAGGTAATACTTACCTATTAGAAATTCTAAAGGTATCGAAATTGACAGCAGCGAAATAGCTAATGAAAAATGTATTGAGTATGAACATCAAGACTCTTCTAATTGTCTAAGATCCGGCCATAGAATATATTCATTTATGTGTTATTAAAAAAAATCGTGCATTATGCGAAAGAATATTCCTTAATTAAGAAAAAAAATATGGGTTTCTACCCTTACCGTGGCCCCTCTATGGGGTTGCCATGGAGACTATCTATCCTCATCATGTTATTTAATTGAATTATATTATGTCAAATTAAAGGTATTTCTTTCCCTATCCAACAATATATGGTTGCCTAGGCAAAACTTAGTCCAAACGAAAATATTACTGAACATTCATAAATAAAGTTTCATTCATTTATTTTATGAATGGTCAATTTGGTAGCAACTCACATGCTCAAGAGTTTTCACAGCACTTCTCAAAATTGGAGAGGAGTGATTATTGGAAAACAAACTGCCTTAGACCAAGACTGCGTCACCGCAAATCTATGTACAAAATATACCTAGCCCGTAGAATGTCTTAAACTCTTCAAATGCATTTGGGTATTTTTCCTATCCTGAATTGTCAGTTCACTTGTTTAACATTTAGATTCAGTATCCCAGATGATCACAATGTTATTTTGAAATATATTTTAGAGGATGGATGTTTTTTTTTATTTTTAGGAGTACACGCGACGAGTCGCGGGCAACAGCTAGTATAAAATATAATCAAGAAGTTACCTGCTTTGAAAATTTATTGAATTCTCAAATTATTCATTGAATTGATTTACATGTACTTACAATACTCAAATAAAAAATCTGTCTGATCCTACACTCCAAATCAAACAACTCTTTTCCAACAACGCGAGATTGCAGTACCTACTTAAAGACACTTTTAGTAGAGCTATTTAAGAAGAGAGACTTCCAAGAACCAATTTCTCACTAAGTTCCAAAACATTGTAACAAGTGAGGCGGTAATGTTGTAATAGAAAACTTTCAGACGTCCCTAATTTGCCAACTTTTCCTTTGTCCCGCATTGTACCAGTCTCGAAACCTGACGCGAAAAAATAAGGCCATTTGAAGTTTCTGAAGCAATCCGATATCTGTGTACTCAAGGTGACTCAGGACAAAATATACAAAACATGTTTATACAGAAAATGCCTGTGAGACATATTCGGTAAAGTTTCATATGTTTATAAAACTACAACAACAAATAAACAGTAACTTTCAGGCTACAGATACAACAAAAATCACTTCAGACTAAAGTTAAGATAACTTAGTACCCAACATAAATACAATAAACTGATCTCTGGAAACAGATTTCAGAGATGTTTCAAGAGAAACTAAACTTCAGTTTGCCGTCACAATTTGAAAACAAAGGATCGTAATACAGAATATTATTCTACTTAGTTACAGGCTGCGAATAAAACAAAAGTAACATAATAATAAGTACATGGCTTCAGAGATAACATAGTACCAAACATTACAAAACAGTGATTTCTGAAAACAGATTTCAAAGACTTTTCAAGAGAAAATCTACACTTCAGTTTGCCTTCACAATTTCAAAAGTAAGGATATTACAACAGAATATTCAGCATAGTAACCTTAAATACACAGCAGCACTCGCTCGGTTACCCAAATATTCCACCATATTCATAATTTATTTCTACCTAAGTAGATAGTTAGAAAGATAGGTAATCTCTATACTTTCACGGTTTGCAGGAAATCTCAAACAATATTATACTCATATTGTTTTATTTGTGGTTTCGAGGAATACTCCCTAAACTCTACTTTATACAGTGGTAAGACTCTGTCAAGCCTGAGGAGTCCGCATGGATGAGTACCACCGCCTTTTCTATTTCTGCCGCCACGCAACAATGCTTGCATTGTTGTGTTCCAGTTTGAAGGATAAGGTAGCCAGTGAAATTACAGGCATGAGGCATTTCATATTAGTCCTTACAGTCACAGCGCACCTGCGTTTCTGTATTTTTGTTACCTGCAACCTAAATGTATGAATTGTGGACGTTATGGGTGACAGTTACCACTTACTATTAGGTACTATGGGCTGTCTGCTCGTTTGTTACTGAGTAGCATAAAAACATACCTTTACCTTTATGAGTATAATATTATAGACATCAATCACCACCTAAATAGAGTATCTTAAATACTGGATTAAATAGAAATTACCAACTAGTAAGATGAGTATTACTTGGCTTCATTAAAACTCTGTCCAAGACAAACATCTGTGCTGCTAACGGCTCTCCAAGAAGATTAATTGCGGATCTAATGCAGTAAAATTAATATGGAGACCGCCCTTTCATGAGGTCGTTGAGAAATGCGTTGCATGAATTTCAATATACAACTCGTGAGTACACCTCTGGGGGTCTGCTTTAAAATATGTTAAGGGGGGTTGTATATGTTTGACGTGTGTATCTGTGTGTCTGCCAGTGGCATCGTAGTTCCCGATCAGATAGACCGACCTGCGGTTTTCTTGATTTGAAAGCCTGATTAGTGGAGATGCTTATTTATTTTCACGGCAATCTACACAAAAGGGCAACAGCCACTGATACCCAAGCTCCAAAAGGCAGTGAACAAGCTCGAGGCTTGGTTAAAACTGTGGCGCATCGAAGTGAATCCGGAGAAGAGCTCCGCGGTTTGCTTCGATGTTAAGCGCAGACGGGGTGACAGCGACCCCCCTCCCATCCGCAAGGGAAATTAGTTCCCTGGCAGCGCGCTGTGAAGTATCTAGGCGTCACGCTTGACAAGACGCTCACCTTTGAGCCTCATGTCGATAAAGTGTGCCGCACCGCCCGTTTTTATCTGGGTCGCCTCAACTGTATGTTGGGGAGATCCAGTAGAATGTCCCTTAGGAACAAGCGTACCCTTTACAAGGTGTGCATCCGACCGGTGTTGACAAACGCGTCCCCCCGTCTTTGCTCATGCGCACCCCCCCATCATTAAGAAACTGCAAATTGTGCAGAACATTTTCTGCCATAGGGCAATGGCGGCTCCATGGTACGTCCGCAATGCGTCCGGCTTTCAGCGGCCCCCGTAGGCCCCCAATCCCAATCCACAGCAACGGGACCCCTTCTGGGGTCTTGCTATAATTTTTCCAGCGTATGCTCCGTAAGGAGTGACGCTGTGCGCACTCCGTCACTACGGGGTGTCGCATCCAATGAAACCTGGAAAGCCTTCCCGGCTACAGTTGCTCCCAGGGAGTGTTTAGCACGTATGCGCCTAGGTCTCGTTTTGGCGAGTCGTGCATAACCAGTCCGGCCGGCCGGCTGGTACTCATGAGAGTTCACCTCCTCCCTCCCAACCGCTACCGGTGGGTGCCCATTTCCTTTGAATTTGGCTAAAAATTATATATTTATTTAATTTAACTATTAATTGTACACAAGATACAGAAAAAATAAATGACAGATGTATAGAAGACACAACACGCCTACTTTACACAACAGGCCTACTTATGCTTCTTAGGTGTGTCTCATTAACATCGGTTTTTTATTGTTAGTTTTATTTGTCAAAAAGTTGTAGAGTGAGTGAGCGCGTAACTAAGCATTCAGAAACATGTTTAAGGTGCTTAGCGTATTTTGCGAATATCTCCAAAACAGAGCGTCGTAAAAGTTTTCCGCTACCGAATGAAAGCTTATAAAATTCTCTACAACTTTTGCCTTACACGCTTTTTCAAATTCCAACCGTATACCAATCGAAAACCAACTGAACTTGATTGAAACACCAAAAACGTGTCAAACAGTGATTTGAATCGAGCCATTAGTAAATTTGCGGACTCCAGGCCCTAAGGCCTACAAATGCGCAAATAATAGATAGGTGTAGGTTTTCTTGAAGGCTCTATTGTCGTATCTGATTATAAACCAAAATAATGGCCACCTAATGAAGATCAGTGAATCGAGATTTAATATCCGGATTTATGGAAAGGGTTCGGTTTCAATTTTTGAAATCCATTCAGTAGTTTCGGAGATAAACGCTTTGAAACAAGAAAGCAAACTCTTCAAGTATAGATGCTAAATTCTGCATGGATATAAACAAACACTGCATTTTTATTCAATATTAAACGAATTAGTGGTGCGTTTTAAGTAGTTTTTTGCTAACAAAACTGAAGTAAAACTTAATGTTTTCACTATCGCGGTTATTATCACACATATTAATGGTATATTCCCGGTTTCCTACCGCGTACCTTTGTTTAGGAGTAGCCCGATATTTCGACACAGTTGTTAGGATAAAGGGAACATAACATTAAAATGTGTGAAGCAAAATTAGTGTGTAACCAAGCAACAAATGGTGGGAATTCACATTGTTTTTTTTTGTCTTGGTGGGTTGGCGAGTTAATATGTAAAAGTGGTTTGTTTACATCAATGAAAACATTATTTGAGACAAGGAACAGGTATATTTCTTCATATATATCCATGACACCCACGACGGAGTACTTGTATATGAGAATGAGTCGTGAGCTATTTATTTAATATTTTAATTGGATAGACATATATTATTTTATGTGCTACATGCTTTGATTAAAACTTCTTTCCTCTCTTGATGTATTTTACGTGTTCTTGTGTCAAGCATGAGTTCGTAATTTGCTCTTAATTTGTCCTTGATATAGGTACCTCGTTATCCTTTCTCGGAACGTACACGAATAACGTTATAGATGTTGGAAAAAGCCGCTTAATTATTTTCCAAAATGCGTATCTACGTTTTTGCGTTTTTCCCCACAAAATTTTTTTTTGTTGGAATTATTGTAGGGTAAACATAAAATATTTACAGTTATAATAGAAATATTCACTGATACCTACATCTAAAAATATACATATAAAATACATTTTAAAATTTTAAAAAGTCGTCCACATCCCTGCCCTCCAGAACCGACAAAATTCATACTAAAATTTCAGAACTCGCATTGTGGAAAAAAATGAAATAAAATGTCGGAAAACCTGAAAAAGAACTATCGGCCAGGTTACAGGTCTCTCTATCTCACCTGGGGCGGCGCCAGTATGTTCATCGTGTACTCAATCTCCTGCGTCAGGTCTGCGGATTCAAGTAGGCCCTTCAGCACTACGTGGCCAATCAGGTCGTGTCGGCTGAACCGGTCGAAGTCGTACACGGAGAATTGCAGGTACCGCTGTCGAAGGTCCTCGTAATTCACGCTGTGGAGGAAACGTGATGTTAGTATTTTTGTTCCAATCTTAGAAAGAGCGGCCCAAGTCGAGTGGCAGCGTGCTAGCGAGAAAAGTAAATAAATATGCTTGGACAATTCACACGGCGTCACGGCGACACATCTAGTCCAAGTCCAAGTAAGCAAAGCTTGTGTTATGGGTGCTATAACCTGATAAACTACTTATATACTAACGTGGCAAACAGGCTTACGGCCTGCCTGATGGTAAGCAGTCACCGCCGCCTATGGACGTATGTAATACCACCCACGCGTTGCCGACTTCGTAAAAATCATTTCACACCTTTCTTGAAGAATTCCATGTGGAATACACATACTTATTATACATTGAGATCGATAACAAAAGTGCAGCACGGGTAACTGATCGAACTTCAGCACCGCAGCGAGCTCGCCACTGGGTAGATGTGCCTCTTAATACCGTTGGCAGCGCCAGGTTGACCATGGCTTTTCTTTGGGGACCCTGAGACTGGTTAAACAGTTTCGGAAGCCGATTGGCACCCCGTGAAGGTAACTTTATACCCGTGGTAGGATTCCATCTCCGACAAGTAGCTCATCATCATGAACCAATACACGATTAGGTACATATGTAAACTAGTCGACTATAATTTGCAAAAGAAAGAGTAAAGGGAGTTTTTTAGAAGCGAAGAACTTTTAATTGAAATTAAACAAAGAAAAAGGTATTTAGTATAAGTGAAACTAGCTTTATAGGAGAGATAATTTTATGGCATTTATGTTTGAATATGATTTCGGTCATGTGTCCGACATCATATTGTGTGTATTTTTAGACTTAATCTTTCAACCAAAAGTGATCTTGGGGAAAGAAATGTACATCAACGAATAATTTTACGTTGGCTACCCAGATTATGTGATCTAACTACATTACATTATTTTCTTTGGATATATGTCAAGATACTTTTCTACACCGATATAGCAGAGACGATCGAACAAAACATTCGGTGAATTATTTCAACGGCCGCAATTGTTAGGGAAAATTTATGAAAATAAGATATCCAGATTGGGCCATGTACGCGCCAGCCACGACAGCCACATTGCCGAAATTACATTCAACCATAAATGCCATAAATTATATTTCCAATAAAGCTACTTTCTAATACTAATACTAAATACTGTTTTCTTTGTTTTATTTCAATTTAAAGTTCTTTGGAATCAAATAGAAAAACTTCCTTTACTTTTTCTTAAATATCTAATTTGCAAATTATAGTTCACATTAAAAACCCTTATAAATACCGCAGATGTTTTTCTCAAAATTTTCATATACGTATGTCCTTATTTTAAACGACTTAAAGTCCTTAGTTTAAACGGTTTTTCTGCTGTATATCGTCATTTTGCAATTACGTAATTATTCGATTAGAGCTTCTATATTAACATTTAACATAGATTCCCTTAATTGTGTTCTAATGATTCAAATCGAGATTCATTTATCATCATTCAATGCGATCGAGCTACAATCTTATCAAGGTAGGTAAGCAGATAATTACAAGTAAGATCACCATCTCTCTCATCAATAAGTTTTACTTTATCTCAAAAATTGGAAAAATGGAACTGGATGGAAATGACTCCTCTCAAATCCACGCTACACCAAATCTATGTGGTAATAAAAAGTTCAAGTGATTGCTTTCGTATCGTATATTGCTTTTCTACTTGGATTAGAATCACGTTTTTTCATTCGAAGACAGACACATCACTCTAAAAACAGAAAGCTTCAGATTTTATTGGCAACCACAAAAAATACAGGACCATTTCATATATGTAGGCTGGGTCCAAATCTCGGGAATGCGCAGCTGCGCAAACGTAACACGAGGCATGATGACTGAAGTGATGTGCGCACCCCATCCCTATGGGTTGTCGCACTCGATGAAACCTAAAAAGCCTTTCCGGCTGTAGCTACTCCCAAGGCAGAGTTTAGCTGGTAGGCCACTAGGTCTCTTACGAGTCCAACATAACCAGCGGGCCGGTCGCACTGGTACACATGAGTGTTCCCTACCTCCGGATATTCCGGAGGGTGTCATTATACTCAATACGGTAGGCGCAAAAAAAAAATAGAAGTGACGTCACGAGCCCCCACACCGAAACTGAAATAAAGTATATACAAACCAAAATGTTGTAATATTGCTGAGGGCTAATGCTAGCGAGATAGTTAATGTACGATAATCATGGTGAAATTATGAAAATTGTTGATATCGCTATCTAGCTCAAACTGCGTTGGTACTGCGTGATATACACGTGTAACGCCCCCGGCCTACCTTATTTTTTATTACTTAATTTCCTTCTACCTACATACCGAGAATTTTGGTTGACTCTTATTTTATATTTATCCTGCCGATTCTATTTTTGCACTGTCTCTGCTGTCTTTTGTGAGACATCTAAAAAACTTGTGTAGGAAACAAGATTTTTAGATGTACTTTTTAATTTTTAATTTTTGTTGCACGTTTCCGATATTTATTAGTTATTCCTAGGCCGTGCCTGGGTGTCAAACCTGACTATGTGCGAGTATCTACTGGGTCGCCACAGTAGGCCCTGCATAAATAAGGAGAGAAACTATCACAATCTTTTAACCAAAATATCTTATAATCGTTTTTTACATTTCGGAAATGGTGACTTGACTCACTTGATTGACCATTTTATATTTCTTTTGTAGGGGTGATCGATATACACGATGTATATATACCTCTATACCTTGTATGAGGCGGCCAAAAGATTCCGTGCAACTTTAACTCTGAGAGAGACATGAGATATCAACTTTAATCAAAGTAAAACCCAATTCAAGTCTCGTTGTTGCTCTCGCTCAGTAAGACTATTGTTATCAATACAAGTAATAATAATTATTACCAGTAACTATGAGTATATATTGATTTCAGAGTTACAGAACCCAATGTCAAATTACATGTGTGGTCCCGGGTTTGAATCCCGCTCCGGCCATGTACCAATGACTGTTTTCTGAGTTATGTACATTAGTTGAATTCTAACCGATGCTCTTACGGTGAGGGGAAACATCGTGATGAAACCTGCAAATTCAGGCAACTGAATTTGTAACCATGATCCAATCTGGTCAGATTAGCCACTGACAAGACAAATTTGTAATTCAAATTGAGCTTGAATACAATTTAGTGTACTTAGGCATCCAATATCTTGTATAGTAAGTACATAGTACTTAAGTGTACGACATCAGTGGTCGGACTCTGTCAAGCGAGTCCGTCTGCATGGGAACTATTTCTCCCGCCATTGGCATTGTATTGCAATTTTTCTAACGATGCACCAAATACCCGATTGTTGCTGAAGCTGCAAAGGAAAATTTTCTGATAGTAGTAATGGACCTTGTACTGCACGTTGCCAATACTTCAGCGGCTGGACGCGAATTTATGGGGTATCATGTCACGCGCCACGCGATTAGACGGAAAGTTATGTGGCGTCCTCGTCTGTCTATGTTATCGCTGTCTAATAGATTATCACATGGTAAGGTCATGTTGTGATATTTTACAAAATTGGCGATTGTAGAGGTCTGATCATATGATACCTACATGTTTTTGACGAAATACCTATATTGACAGCTGACAAATAATGCGCGCCAAAACGGCCGTGTAACATATTGCTTGATTTAGCAAAAAAACTGCACCGGAACATTCCTAATGCCCGATTCCAAGACGAACATGCTCTATCTTAGGCCGCATCGTCACTGACCAACAGGTGAGATGGCGGTCATATGCCTGTAACGTATAATTGTAATTTAAAAAAAAACACGGAGAAGAATACAAGAAGAATCACTCCTATTGGTAACCAAATAAAGGTTTCGACAGTATTTTTCCGATATCCAATCGGGATGCGCTCGTAGTGCTCGTATTTATATCCACGTTATTGCTATTGATGTTTTGTGTACTCGAAGTGATATAAGGCGCTACATATCGTTGATATATTATGGTTAATCCCGAGGATATGAGAATGATATATTGTTTTGGAGGGAATGTTTCTTGATACTAGCGTGATGTATTTTGTTTACAGATTTGGTTTTATAACTGTTGTACGGGTATAAGTATGTCCGCCTACACTATATAGGTACGTATAATTTCTAGAACTATGAATATATTGAAATGAAAATTACTCCCGTATTAAAAACCGTTTATACACTGCGCGCGAACGCACACTTTGTTAACAAGCTCTTGTAATAATTTTTTCGTTTTATTATCTTGTTTCGTGTACAATAAAGTATACAATATTAATACTGCGATCTCCAATTGCCAAGTGTAAAGTTTTTTTTTTGTGTTATACGGCGGACAAACACCTGATGAAAAGTGGTCACCGCCGCCTATGGACATCAGCAACACCAGGGGAGTCACCAATGCGTTGCCCGCCTCTGAAAAGACTTCAAATATACCTCTTGAACGATCCCATGTCATAGTCCAAAGGAAACACTGTGGCTGGGAGCTCATTTTACACCCGAATCGTACGAGCGACAAACGTTCTTTCGAACCTTCGCGTCGTGACCAACAAGGGTCTACGTAGCAGGGATGAGTACCCAGCCCACGGCGGGTGGTGCGATGGCGGAATTGTGCTGTGGGCACCAGATCGAAAAGTTCCTCGGAACACTCCCCATTGTACAGCCGATAGAACACACACAGGGAGCCAAAGTCCCTTCGATTAGCCAGTGGTTCCAACTTGCTTGTTTGTATGGGATCATCGACAATTCGTACGGCGCGTCTCTGTACGGAGTCCAGAGGATTAAGCAGGTCGGCAGTTTCGCCGGCCCATAGATGGGAACAATACTCCATATGAGGCCGCACCTGTGCCTTATACAGCAGCAGGCGCTGCCCTGGGGTGAGATTAAGGCAAACCCTGCACTGTAGGCTCAGGCCCAGCAGTGGACGTTACAGGCTGGTGATGTGATGTCGTTTTTCCGACACATTTCGGTAGCTGATTACTTTGGTAACATTTTTTGTTCGGATCGGCGAGCTTGAAGTTATAAAAACTTGTTAACTACCTCAATTTAGTCTAGGAGAGGAGTTCAACCACTTTGCATTTATATTAGAAAGATTTTTGGGAATCTTATGGATTAGCTTGTACTCCTATACCAATATTAAATTTGAAAGTTTTAATGTCTGTTACAAAGGTTGACTGAATGAATTTGGATGGCAGGCGCACTGACCGTTTCTAAATCTTGAAATTGCATGTACTTCGCACGAGATCACGGCGCAATATAATTTTACGCGGACGAAGTCGCGGATGAAAGCTAGCATCATGATTTAAGCTAAGGGCTCAGGTCTCCCCCAACCCTTCGGTCGGTTACCCTCATGGAAACCTCATGGAAAGTGGCCACCGTCGTCCAGGACATCTGCAATCTAAGGGGAGTGGATACGGTGCCAGCCTTTGAGGTACCTGTAGACATGCTTTATGAAGAACCCCATGACCAATTGGCTCCTTGCATCCACCGGCTTCCCTCAAACTTTACTAGGGGCATTATTTTTAATCGCTTGCCTCGAGTCAACCAGTTGCAATATTGATTTTTAGTATGAGAAACTCAATATTTTGATGCATGACTGTCACTTTATTAATTTTTGACACGATCGCTTTCAGTGTTGCCAATATAATTTAAAAAATATATAATCTCATGCCAAAAATTAAAATTGAAAATCGGCGAGCAGTTCAATAATTGAGACCTAGGTCGTCCATCCATCTCGTGGTGCTGACTGTTCTACTACGATTTCCTGTATGCGATCGCCACTCGAGGGCTACAAGGATCTTTCCGCCCTATTCTGTCATTTCAAATTCACGACTCGAACGTACGAACCTATATCGGCGACTTTAGGTCTGCTATGGATGTCATAATTTTCGACCATTTCGTGTAGAGAAACTCCGAGCACTTTCCATTGCGCGCTGAATGACTTTGAAAAATTTTCCATAGAGAAAGTTCATAATATATCACACCACACCACGGTCAGTAAACCTTGACCATCGCACCTACGAAACTGCGCACAAAACTATTTTCAATGACACGAAAACACAACTAATTAAGCCACGGACAATGTTCTCCCCAAGGACAAGTTACCGACAGAATTTGGTAATAATATATTTCTGTAGGTACATACTACCAGGTGCTACATCACGTGGGTACCCGACGGTTCTGTCGTCACCTTGAGCTATTTAATTATATGGAGGTACATAACAAACTTGTAACTCACGTACCTACTAGACGTTGATAATGTACCCAATTACTACACCAACGTATGTAATATATATCTGTATTTACTGGTGAAGAATCTAATCGCCGTTTGTCAATTTGTACGCTTAGATTATTTAAAATACGCAACGGATTTTAATACTGTTTTCAACGATAGATAGAGTGATTCAAGAGGACGGTTTATAAGCAAGAAAGAAAGGGAAGGTAAGGGTTAAGTACGGGGCTACTAGAATATAATAAATACGTAAATTGGTTGTACGTAAGAGAGTGCTAAGTTTAACTCAGTACTTAGACATAATGAACAATGTCGAAAATCTCTATATTCTACAATTACACTAAATGTGGCCACCACTCGGCTGTGTCCGGCAGAGTAGAATAGCACCAACCCCTTACACTCGTGGGTGTCGTACAAGGCGACTAATGTTTTCGAGGCAAAAGATCTTGAGAGTCTCCGTAGACTGGAAAATAGGCAGCAGCGTTTTCCATTGTTATATTTACAACACTGCGATCTCCAACCCGCCTGCCAAGCGTAGAGATTATGGCAATAACCTTCCCTTTCGTGGGAGAGGCCTTAAGTCCTGCAGTGGACTGTTATGGGTTGTGATGAAAAACACTCAATGTACCTACAATGTTTATTCAAGTGATGAACCGATTGTGAAACAAAGTTAATAACCATCTGAATTAAACTGGCTTCCAAAAGAACCGCATCGATATCGGGTCAGCTCTTAGCTACGATAGTGGACAGATACACGCTTGAAAATAATAATTACCCTTTTTGCGTCGAGAAGCTCAGTTTTCAAAATATTATAGCAATAACTCAGCCAATATTAAATATAATAAGTAAACAATGTGAGACATGACGTAATAAATCCTTCAGTAACACGACAGTAATGACAATGCTGGTTATTGGAGCAGCACCAATTACCGTACAGGCGTACACTAACTTATTTGCCACATCGTAAACTACAAAAATGAACCAACTTCAACCTGGTTTTTTACATCAAATTCATTATTAAATTAAAAAACCACGACGTCATTTATCAAATCTATATATGAGTACATTGTATAAAAGAAAGTCGCTTTCCGCCGTCTGACTCTACGTAAGTATATATGTGCGCTTCATTCAAACTACGCAACGGATTTTAATGCAGTTTTCAGCAATAGATTGAGTGATTCAAGAGGAATGTTTATAATTATAAGCAAGAAAAAAAGGGGGTTGGGGTAAAGTCGGTGTTGGGTAGGTGTAGGGTAGGGTAGTGTACGTGTAGGGAAGGTGTAGGGTAGTTGTAGGGTAGGGTAGGAGTTGAGGTAGTGTAGGACGCTATGCGAGCGAAGTCCGCTGGGTCTACTAGAACTCAATGTTACCCACAACCGTGATGTCAGACAACGTCGCCTTACCATTTTCCATCATATCATCTATCCATCCATTCGTCATTGAACTCAGTCCATCGGGGCATATTTCATACAACTGTATGAAATATGCCCCGTGTGGGCATATTTCAAACAGTTGTATGAAATATGCCCACAAAATACAAAATAATGGACAAAATAATCAAGACAATCAATCCAGTATTACAACTTTTTCTCTTGCTAAAAGTAATTGTATTGTATACCATACATAAGTACGATTATGTCATGTTTCTGACTGTTTGTTAATGCTTCGATAAATGCACAACGCATCTCTTGAATCCTGCGGCTCACACTACTTGCTGTCATTCCTCATTCCTGTCTCAATTTCTGTAAAGGTTGCCGGTCGGTGGAATACATCGCTTGTAGCGATAAGGCCTCCTGTGCGATATGTGTTCCTTGTTATTGTAAAATTTACATTTAAAATACATTACATTTTATTGTAAATTTATTTAATTATTTATATTGTAATATTTTAGAAGCAATAACGTGTTTACCTATCTGTCTATTATATTGAAAAAGGCTCGAAATTTTGAATACATTACGGAAATTCACATAGTTGAAAAGGTGGTGGCAAAATACGACGATACATCATAGCCGAACAGCCGGGTAGGGAGGAAAACCCCTCTGCCACCCCCATATTTTTTATATTGCCCGAAACAATCTAATTTCATCTTTATTCAATTTCTGTTTACGACTGCTCATAATCGATGGCTTTGGCCAATTTATGACATAATAAAATGTAACCGGACGCCATGGAGACAGCCGACCACGACACGGGAAATATGTTGATTTTTATTCTTTGGAGGTAAGTAGAAAGTTTTACATTGTCTTGAGTTTTTTTCTTTAGTAATATATTGAAGCTCGGCGTCATATCATAGTGTATGCGATGTATGCGAAATGGATTGAGAATAACGAACGTTGACCTCTTGATCGGAACTCATTTGTAAATGGTTATGTATTCGTATATCTTAAAATGTGATGTAAGTAGAACTGAACAACAGTTTATATTTATAATATTCCTCATATTTTCACTAATGGACCCGCGCGACTTTGTTCGCGTATAACAACTTTACCCCTACCTACCCATTATTTTCTTTCTTATAAACCTTCCTCTTGAATCAGTCTATCTATTGTTGCAAACTGCATTAAAATCCATTGCGTAGTCTAAAAGACCTAAGCGTACATAGATAGGGACAGACGGCTGCAAGCGACTTTGTTTTATACTATGTATAGATGAAATCTGCAGTGGAAATTTGGTTAAGTGCATTGACCCCATCTGTCATCATAACATTCAGTACTGCTACAATAACTTAGTTATGACCATACTTTGAAGTATTACAAAATTATGCTCTGAACATATACAAACTAGTTCTGACTTCCGACCGAGAAGGTCATCGACCGTTATGCTAAATCTATGTGGCACGTAAATTAAACGTGTTTAAATCAAACAGTTGCTCGCTGCAAAATCCATTAACGCAATTTCGGGACAAAAATAGAATTGAAGACACCGAGAAATAACGGAGAATAGGTATTTATTTATCTGTAACCGTAAAAGTCCCACTCGTGTGAGTCAAGTTTTACGATTACAGGTGTGGGTGGAAAAGAAAGGTCAATGTCTCTTAGTCGTAAAAATGGTCATCTGGAGATCAAACCTTTTCTCGTAAGTGGATAATCATGATTAGGTAATAAAAAATTATTAGGTTCTGCATTATAAAAAGAAGAGGAGACTCTAGACAGTGCAGCAGTGGGCTGTTATGATACTAATGATGGTTACAAAAAGGAAATTCATTGTTTATAATTTTTACTCTAACATTTTTATTTAATTTCCAAAACATATTTTTACACGACGCGCCGCCGCTGTGACAGAGTAAAAAATTCAAAATATATTGACAATACCAATAAAGTTAAATTGCTCAGAATACAGCTTTTCAAATAACCGTTCGGAATGAACATAAACTCAGTTTTATAGTCATCAGAGTTTGAAAACAGTGTAATTACGCCCGTGGAGCTTCGCCATTTTCACCTTGGAATGGCAATAAAGCCACAGACATTTTACTGTCATTAAAATATATGTAAAAATATAGTAGACTACTAAATGTCTATCACAGCCCGTAACAGTCCACTGCTGGACTTAGGGCCTCTCCCACGAAAGGGGAGGTTATTGCCATAATCTCCACGCTTGGCAGGCGGGTTGGAGATCGCAGTGTTTAAAAATAACAATGGAAAATGCTGCTGCCCATTTTCCAGACTATGGAGACTCGTGATCTTTTGCCTCGAAAACATTAGTCGCCTTGTACGACACCCATGAGTGTAAGGGGTTGGTGCTATTCTACTCTGCCGGAGACCAATTGTAACCTATTTCTATTTCCACGTCACATCACATCAACGGCCCGTACCAGACCACTTCTGGACTAAGCCTCCATCACTATAATCTCCATGGTTGGTTGGAGATCGCAGACACACAAAACGGCAAATATAATTCACGCATTTCTCTTATATTTCTGGCGCCAAGCAACAATGCTTGCATTGTCGTGTTCCGGTTTGAAGGTATCCAGCTATATTACAGGCACAAGGCATTTTATCAAACATACAGAAAGGACGCGGCACGGGCGAGACCGGGGTGCGGGCGGGGCGCGGGGAGCCGGGCCTCGTCCGCAGCGCTTGCTGTTCTTGTCTTGCCTACGCTCTTGACTGGTCCGCGACGGCGCCGCGTCCGTGCCCTGTCTTTGTATGTTTTAAGTCGCGTCCGCGTCCCGTCTGTGCTCCGTCCGCGACGTGTCTGCGTCTTTTCTGTGTGGCCGCTCGCGTATTGTCCTCATAAACGTTATTTATTGATTCGTAGTGACACCCGCGGTTCCGCATTTTTGTTATTGCCAAACTACTGTTACTGTCTGCTTGTTCGTCACTCGCCCACAGCACAATTCCGCCATCGCAACACCTGCCGTGGGCTGGGTACTCATCCCCACTACGTAGACCCTTTGTTGGTGTCCACGCGACGATTCAAAAGAACATTTCACGCTCGTACGATTTGGATGTGGAATGAACCACCCACACCACAGTGTTTCCTTTGGATTATGACATGGTATTAGAGATCTCTGGTGTTGCTGATGTCTTAGGCGGCGGTGACCACTTTCCATCAGGTGGCCCGCTTGCCTATTTGACTGCCGTATTACATAAAAAAGACGTAGCTCTAAATTTATTTCTCACCTGAATAAGAACGTCTCATTGAACACCGGGTTGAGATTTTTGCGATGGACCTTTGTCTGAAATTTCTTCTTGCGGTCAGGCAACAGGAACATCTTGATGTAAGGATCGCTGCTTCCAGAAACGTCTTTGATGGGTAGATCGCGCGCCTCGAAGATCTGGACACAGAAAAAGACTGTTGTGAATGTTTGAATGCATTTTGCATAAATAAGGAGGAGGAGGAGCTTATAGAAGGTATCGAAATGATTTGCCCAAAATAAACTCGTCATCACATCAGCCGGAAGATGCCCACTGATAGGCATAGGTGTCCCCTAGAGATCTCCAAAAAGGCCGGTCTTGTGCCTTGCGCATCTAGCCGGCACCTGTCGTAGGTCCACCATGCAAGGTACTTGGTTTGGAGGTGGTTTTTTTATTTTTGAGAAAACTTATGGCGCCCGGGCTAGGAGTCACTAATCTTCAAAAACCTTTATCCCGAAATTCAATGTAGGAAGGTTCCGCGGAAACTATTTTAGTCAATCCACAATCTTTCGCACTAGAGAGAAAGTTGTACATAGAGTAATGTGCAGAATATTTATCTATAAACTCTCAAGGAGAACAGTTCCAAAGGATTTGAAAGAAATTTAATTTAACACCGCGGTCTCAACTTTTTTTCTATCGAATATGATAATATCCCACGATAATATGCAGTCTTTTGACATGACAATTTCATACAATGCTCAATACTTCCACAAAGCGGTTTAGTAATAAAACTATGCTAATAGTCATGTCCGATACATGTGGTTACGTTATTTATTATCATTATTCACTGGATTGTAAAAGATAAATAAATACAAGGTAAGACTTTTAACAAACTTGTTTTTTACATAAACAAATTATTGTAATTATAAAACCCGACCGCCATTAACTACATGAATAAGCTTTTATATTTTTAGTGAGATATAAAAATGTTTCCAATTTTTTGGAGATTATTCAGTAGGGTAAAGTAAGAACGACAGCATAGTCTTAACAGTTCTTCAGGATCCGTAACAATGATTGTATTATTTAAATTATGTTTCATATATTGTGTTTCCTTTACTTTGGGTGAGACTCTCAAGTCCAAGGTACTAGAAGAAGCAAAATATGTGAATGATCTACACAATTTCGCCAAATGCATACATGAGGTAGTCCGAATCGATTTCAGTGATAAACCAACAATATTAAAATTTCAATACCGCTATAGCTACTATGAAGAGAGATTTTTAAATGACCTGATGGAGATTATTAACCAGCGCTACCTTCCAATAATAACTATGAGTGAATTTGACCGCATTGACAAAACAAATACATCGATTGCTGCTATTGAAGATGGAAAGTTCGTGGCTTTAATTTATTTCGAAGAATGCAAGTCTCTAGTTAATTTCAATAGCGCACACATGGATGAAAATACAAGGTATTTGGTGATCATTCCTGCCAACTGTGATACAGAATTAGAAGTGATTGGAAATGAGCTAGACCTCTACGATGCAACGTTCATGACACATTCTCATAACAACATACACAAATTTGTGACATTCCTACCACAAAAAGACGGTGACACGTGTGACTTTGTCGATACGTTGGGGCCCACAATTATAAACCAATGCGTAAATGGCAATATGCCATTGAAAACGGTTTTTCCTGAAAAGAATCCAAGAAATATGAAAGGCTGCGTATATAAAGTTGGTGTGGTCTCATTAGCGCCGTACGCTCACGTAAATAATAGGCGAAAATTAAAGACTTACGATAAAGCTGGACATCGGAATTATGAAGTCACGGGAATAGATTACGAAGTGTTCAAAATTGTAGCGAAATATCTTAATATGACCATAGACACTTATTATATCGACAGAACTGATAGTCAAATGTTGATTTCATTAATGAAAAATGGAAGTCTCGACGCAGGTATGGGGGAACTCGACAATATTTATAGGAATGAAGTTGCTTATTCTGGAGTACATTTGAAACAGGAGTTGTTTTGGATCTACAAAGTAAACAGACATGGAAGGAACTGGAAATATTTTGATACCGTTAACTTGTACATTTTTTTAATTATAATCTTTTTTTACTCAGTCGTTTGGAAGGTGATCAGTGTAGTGGATAACCACAGAGTGTCTTTCAAAGACTTGCTTCTGTACAGTTTTGGAGCTTTGGTCGGTGCAGCGTCGTTGAGCAAGCCCAGATCAAATAAGCAAAAAATGTTGAATCACATTTATATTGGTTTGTGCGTTTTCTTCACTTGTTACATCAATGTCCAGCTGCGCTCGTTTCTCACAGTACTATCTCCACCGCATTTGCTGCAAACAAATTCAGACATCATGTCATCCAGAAGGCAGCCATACCTCCATAAATCTATGTACTATATCAACGATACGAAGTACAACAGTTTCATTAGTGATGCAATCGATTGTGACAATTTCAGAGCTTGTCAGAATATATCATTGGCTGAAAATGGAGTAACTGTTACCATTGACGGGACGTTTACACCATTTCAGGTATCAACAGCTGTTAACGACGAAGCTACAATGTTAAGAGCCACCGAAACTCTCCTGACAGTTTACCATGAAATGATTTTGAGGCCCAACTTCACCATCGTTCGGAATTTTCGGAGAGTGGCCCAAAGACTAGAAGAAACAGGCATTATTTATAAATTGTACATTGATGAAATAGGCATACTGAATATGTCCAAGGCACATAGTTATAGGAAAAAGACATTGGCTTTACGTTACAGGTGTGAAGGTGGTTGCGAAATTACTCTTGAACAGATTGCGGGTGCGTTTTATATATGGATCATCGGATGTTTTCTGTCAGTAATTGTATTCCTTAGTGAAATATCTAGAAAATCTTAAATAAGACTTATTAGTACTGAAATGTGGAAATAAATAAATAAATTTCTGAATGTAGTGAATAAATAAATTCAGAATTTTAAATTTTTGAAATTTTGAATCTAAGGCTTTCATAAAAATAGTTTTCTGACTAGTGCCTATATAAAACTTGCTAACAAGTATATGGGTAGATAGAGTATTTAATTTCATACAAACAATTCATATTTTGCTACATTGAACAAAAAATTAAAAAAAAATCCCGATTTTGTCAACGTTATCAAAAGATACGGCCGTCTTTGCTCCGTTTATGCCCCATATCCTGACGCAAGGGAATCAAAACCCATAGGGTACTTCCCGTTGACCTAGAATCATGTTTGGTAAGAAGCATTGCCATGTAGCTACAATTACCGAAAACCGTAAAATACCTACTCACATCACAAAAAAAAATAGTCAACCAACTTATAAAGCATAGTTGGATTAGCTAATACATTTAGATACACATTACATGCATCTACATACAGCTAGATACATTTGTAACTTTTCAATGTGAAAAATGCCCTCAAAAAAGACCCCTCTTCTATGCATGCATATTGACAGGCAATTACGGAACCCTACACTGCACGCCGCCCGGATACGTCTTGACAGTTTTTTTTTTATTTTTACTTTGGGTTTCATATACTAAATAACAAAAATGCTGAACTACAGTGCATTGTCACTTGTCACTGTGTGGACTAAGCAGGTCGCGTCATGCCTGCGCTCTTAAGCTAGCTACAGTGCCCTTCGAACCAGACCTACAAATGGCTCAACTGAATCTTATTCCATTGAATTGCCATTGGACTTTTTGCTAGTCTTATTTTAACTCGATTATGACCTTCTCATGATAGATCCTAGAAGATAACAACAATAACTATTAAACTGGAAGTCAATTTTGATTATATTACGAGCCTATTGATAACAGTTTTTGCAGAATACCCAATTTCTTTCAATCGTAATGAAAACGCAGTTGAGTCTCAATTGTACATCAATAGCATGTGAGCTTCTCTTTTATTGCCTCGGGAGAAATGGACAGAAGGTCCATCTGACGAAAAGCGGCCACCGTTATCCAGGACTTCTGAATTTAACAGTCTTGGGCCCCAGAACACAAAATACAAATATTCTTGCTAGGCGGCAAAATAGATAAGGCGATAGCGGACGTGGAGCCAGCCCTGCGGATTCCTCACGCTTCACAGAATCCTCTCAGGGTCACCTCTAAAAGTGATCGTAACCATCGAAATGTCCAATTAAATTTTGTTGTCAGAGCAACGTATTTTAGACGGTTGGCAACACGCTAATCTATATACATAGTATAAAACAAAGTCGCTTCCCGCTGTCTGTCCCTATGTATATATGTATGTATCTATTTACGCTTAGATCTTTTAAACGGCGCAACAGATTTTAATTCAGTTTCAACAATAGATAGAGTGATTCAAGGGGCAAGTTCATAAGCAAAAAAAAAGGGTAGGTAGGGGTAAAGTAGGTGTATGCGTATGAAGTCGCGCCGGGTCCACCAGTAAAATAATTTATGAAGTTTTAGACATATTCGTATTAATTTTCGATGTCTCATATTTTAAGCTAGCAGATTTGTAGAATAATTATCTTATTTCGGACTGATTATAATATAACGTAATATTGTTATGGTTGTGTACTATTTTGCGTATGATATATTATGATAATATATTTATGTTACATTACAACAAATTAAAAAATACAACAAAAAAAACCATATAACTAACCTACAGATAATACGAAACTAAACTAAAAAAAGAGGAGAAAAAAAGTGATTAACAAATATCACTCGACAAATAGCCCACCTCTGACAGTACTTGGGGCAAAGGTGCCCATCACGCTCGCGGTATTGCCACGTTGAATGGCTATGGCTAACCTTTGCACCAGGTACGAGCCAGAGCGGGAATCTACCGATTTCTTCCTCAATCTTTGCCCTAACTCGCTCACCATCGGCTTTGCCTCACAGCCCCAACTGCCCATGGTCTCCACAGCGAAGGGTACGAAATAAATAAAATTTGCTTTTTATGCGCAGCGTCCTCCGCAGCAGCAGCTGGAGAGAGGACGGTATGACTCAGGTGACTCGGGTCAACAGTGGTAACGCAAGGAGCGTCCCATACGAGGCATCTTACCTTTTTTCCACGGCACCAAAGTCATACCGTCCGGTCTTCTGCCATCGGATCTATTAAGGCCCAGTGGCTCAAGCAGGCAAGGGAGATCAGTCGACACTAGAGCTCTCCGAACTATATCGTTGAGAGCATGATGCCGCGGAAACCTCCCCGTGCAACGACGACAGCTCAAAGCTCAGCCTCCACCATGGAGCCGCAGATGCATGGATAATAATAATGATTATGATAATGACCGGATCCATTTTTATTGTTCTTCATTATTATAATTTGATTGTGCTGTAAGGTACAATATATGAAATTAAAATTCGAAACTTATGTATATAGTAGTTCCTATACCAGTTTCAATAGTGTATAATTTTATTCTAAACGGCCAATTTCAAGAATGTTTGCTTGTCTGCTTGTCTGATGGACTGCCTGAAATGATTGATCCAAGTGTTCCAGCTATATTTAAAGCAAAAACTGAAAACGGGAAGAATATTCGCTACCCTAGTTTTATTAGTATTGTCTCTAAATACACTCACAGGCTTACTCAAATATTCCTTTCAAACATCTAATTGAAAAATTGATTTAAATCTCATAATAGTTGTTGCTAAAATAATTAATGAAAAGCCATATCTAAACAAGAGCTCTAAACTAACTTTGAATTTCTAAGGCTTAAATTTGGTAGCAACAATGTTCTCATCGGTTAACAAGCAAGTCGAGGTCGACTGCCAAATATTCGAGTTCAATTTCATTCCTCAAAGGCTATACGAAGTCAATCCGAATTAACAACCGTAGGGAATATTGAGAGAAGTTTTAGCTATACAGATAATCCGAAGCAAGCAACAAGTGGGCCCTCCCTAACGATAACATGAGCTCGGGTCCGTCGTTACCCGGCCAACGAACCCGGGCAAAATCTGGATTATTACCTCTTTTCCCTACTTTACCCTTTTACGTATATCTTAGCGATCTTTAATGTGCTTTGGTTAATAGATGGAATCGTCCATTGAGTATTGGTTTCTCATTTTAAATAATATTCTTTAGTCAATGTTCTTAAGTAATTTTTAAAAAGATCATATACATATAGGACCATAACAGGAAAAATACTTAAGCTATGCTTTGGTGAGCATTTAGAAGAAATAAATAGAAAAAATCCTCTTTTGTAAACCAAAAATCCATTTTAAAGTAAAAAATAACGGAAAAATAAATTAGTTGTATTTTGGTCTGATTCAATGCTAATTTCATTTCAAATTATAAAGTAATACAAGAAAATTAAAGGAACACAACCTAAAGAGACGCATTATAAGTGGCACATTTTTATCTCTAGTCACTAAAACAATAGGTACTACGTACCTTCTACATTATTTACGAAAAATATTCGTTTTTCCGAAACCTCATCCTGATTGCCGATTACAACCACGTTTTCTGCGTTACTTTTATGAGATTTACATGTTCGTCTTCAATCACGGTTCATCTCATTACTTAGTCCTTTTTCTCTTGTGTTTTTCGTTTTTGTTTTGCTTCTCTTAGTACATTTTGTCGTGAAATCGAATTTATATAACAATATAATAAGATGTTGAGTTGCGCAGAAAACTCCCGTTACTTCATTTATCATCCTTCTTTTACTATCGCTACATACCGGCAGCTATTAGTCAAGCATATGACTGACCGTTTGGTGATAAATATCAATTCGAGATGGAGCATGCCTAACTAGAACCTTATCTTGACCTTTACTTAAAATTACTAATAGATTGTCACTTATATCATCATCATCATATTGGCATTAATGTCCCGGTTGTGCTCTCGAGCACGAGTGCCCGGGGTCCGCATTGACCATGATCCAGGATTTGTTAGATCTGGTAATTTCAGTGGAGTGACTGCCATCTGACCTCCGTGACCCTGCTACCAGTGGAACCGGACTAGATTGGATCATGGTTACACATTCAGTCGCCTAAATGTCACGCAGTGGGATTCGAACCCGGTACCTCTCACTTATGAGTCTTATACATTAACCACTCGGCCACCGACGCGATAGGCACTTATATGTGAGCAATTATTAGTCTAGAGTCTATAATCTTAACCCTGTGTAATAATTTTATATAGTCTCTGTAGCCTACTCCAGGTGGAATTCCTAGTCCCTATTTCCTTCTTATTTTTCCGAGATTCGATTAACTTTTTTACACTTTCTGCCGAGCGCAATCTTCTGAGGTGATTATCAAGAACGATCTTATTATTTACTTCGTTGCATTTTATAAAATTTTGATTTAAAACGTTAAAGGAATTACTTTACAGAGATTTATTACATCTGGTAATTTCAGGATTTGGTCACAGAATAATAATAATTTTAAATATGCTTGTAAAATATTCAAAGCTTGTGTTATGTGTGCCAGAAAACTAGTAAACTACAAATATACTTTTTTAAACACATACTTAACAACCAGACCCGTAACAAAAATTCATCATTTCAATTTCTGCTTGGCCGGAATCGAGCCCACCTCTGGCAGACCGGCATAATAACAAATTGAACCACTCAGGTCGTCATGACTAAAAGGACAATATTTTACGTTCAGTTATAAGTTACACTTCGTGAGAAGACATAATCTAGACCATACACAACACATACAATAAATAAATTGTAGCTAAGACAATCTCTGGAACTTTAAAGTAGATACCGCACCATTTTTAGAGGAGCGTCCTACAGTCTTATCCCTCCGGGAAAATATAAAGTTTTCGTTTCAAAAATTTACCCTTCAACGATGCAGTCGTTGTAAACAACGATCGAGTAAAATCGAAGGAGACAATATTTTACCAGACACATTGTACACCAGAGCCACTTCCCTCTAGTTCCCACCAGTGTTATCCTCCCGCGCTAATACTGTAAGGACCTAGCCTTATAAACTTTCTGAGTTACTCCTCGATCTAATCTCGAAAGAGCATGGCCGTGTTCGCAACTTCGGGACCCATTCACGTAAAATATCCCGAGTCCCAGACCGGGAGCGTTGGACCCGTAATTGTCCCGTAAAATTATGCGGGCGCCGTAAGGAGAGCACGGCTCGCTTCATATTTGAACAATACCTGAATGTGCCGATCCCGGCAAATACAGAGTGTATACAAAATTTATTATAAAATTAAACAGAGTTCAAATCACATTGAAGTAAAAATTAAGCTTTCTAGCTACACATTAATTTTGGTCTCGGTGCCAGCAAAGTAATGGTCGTCGACGGGATAACCTTTCGGGTTGGTGTGTGGCACCGATTCCAAAAATAGTGATATTACTAACTTCTCGTATTGTATGATTAGAAAGCTTATTTTTCACTTTTTTGTTTATAGTCGTTTAGATTGAAAGTCGGTTGTATTTTTTATTAAATCTTCTTACAATTTATACCCTTTTAATCATCATATCTCCCCTAGATCACTATACTGATCGCGTCTGACTGTCTCCCAAAGATTACATTTCGGAGAGTGTGCAAATTAGCTGCGCGACCTCATTCCGCCAGTCCCGCCCCGCTATCGCAAGATGCGATCCAGACGAGCGCTTCACCCTTATGTCGTGGATCCTTCCAGCTATCTGCACGAGCCGCTTCGGCTCGACTTTTATAATGCGTACAACTAACAAATGGAACGCGGTGCCAGCGAGTGTATTCCCTAATCAATATAATCTGGATGCCTTCAATGCTAGAGTGAATAAGCTGTTCCAAGACGGGTATGCTCCATCTTCGGCCGCATCGTCACTTACCAACAGAGGAGATGGCGGTCAAATGCCTGTCTTGTCTAATATAAAAAAACTGAGTACCTACGTTCCTGACGACTCCTAATCGGTAAAGAGTTATGTGGCTTCAGATGATGACACTCTGAAGCGAACATCTGAGTGCGACATGACAAGATAACAATCACACCATGGTGCCTTGATCACATCCTCACCATCATGAAATCATGTGTCGGTAGGGCTACATCACGAAAATGGCTTGCTTGTATGGAGTCTCTCCTTGAATATGGCTCATCTACTGACTTATCCTGCGGCCTTTTAACCTCGCTATTGTTAACTGGCGACGACATAAAAGCGGCTAAAAAGATTTCATAATAGAGAAGAATTTTTTACATTCAATTTCTAAAAGGATTACATATACACATGTATAGATTCTAATACTGATTCCTAACCATACTTTCATGGACCTAACAGTATCTTTGCTACATACTGCATACACGTGTGGACAGCCACCAAGCACTACACCCGCCCGCTAACCTTTACGCCCTGTATCGAACATTTCGGAAGTTAATTATAGCGTTTTTAGGGCTTTATGCGACACCGGAGAGGGCTTCATTCAGGAGGAAGCCTTCATTAATACCCGCTATTATTATTTTATAGGCGCAGCTTTCAAGCAACTCATTTTGTCAAACGACCCATCGCTTTTCTATTTTTACCGCCAAGCGACAATGCTTGCATTGTTGGTTTTCAGTTTAAAGAATAAACCGAACCTGAAACGAACCTGACAAATTTTTGTAAGTATTTACTCTAAAATCATGAGTGAAGCATAAAAATGGCCGCCCATGTATGTGTGAGCGTGCTTTCAAACTGTCATTGACGTGACTGCGGCGGAAATCAAACAAAATGGCTGCGGATTGTCAGACCTAGTGTATCTTTGTGGGTGTGTAAATAGGTCTTGTATAACTAAAGTGTAGTACTTTGCATGCTTCACTTCTCTTTAGTGTAGAATAGCGTCCGTATTTTTTCAGGTCCGTGGAATAAGGACCTATTACTGCTATGGTATGAGGCATTTCATATTAGTCCTCACAATGTATACGCACCTGCGGTTATGTATTTATGTTACTTAAGACTGAATCGCAGATATTATAAGCGACAATTACCGATTTTAGTCAGGTAAGCTGTCGGCTCGTCCATCATTAAGTAGGTAGCACAGGGTGGAAGATAAGTTGAGTAATATTTGTACAGTATACTGTTCCGGCGCGAGCGGTAGTACTGGATGGTGCCAAGTGCAACTCTAAATCGAATTCGCATTGTACACAAGATTTTTATCGCTCCAACGTTACAGGACTTCTCAGGCTTTGTCCAAATATTAATTCAACTAGATGGAGCAATAGCTCACATCACCAACGAGTCTATAGCCACATCACATGAAAAATGTACACTAAAACTCATATTCATAAGAGATGATTTAACTGGCCACCTCGCAGAATAGGATTTGTCTCGCAGAACAGACTTGTTTCTTTATAGATATATTGAGACTAACGTTTCCAGCGGCAATACCGTATCTATTGAGGAATTTAAAGAAAACTTGCAATGAAATGCAAAATATTTCTCATAACACTTGTTGAGCGATTATGAAAAATTTCCGGTCCAGATTACAAAAGTGGCAAAATAAACAATACTTATTTACTTTGAATGATATTTGATGAAAACACTTTTTAACAATACATTATCAGTTCTTCATTCTGACAAGCTGTTGTTAATTTGTTATCGTCATTTAAAATGTGTCAGAACTTTTGGTCCAGGGTGATTAAGATTTATCCTCTACTTCTTTTATGTGACCACATTACGGTTCAGAAAATATCTAAAAATTTTGCAAACACATAAATCCAATTCACTATTTAAAAATGGAATTTCAGAAAGGAAAAACATACTTTTTAAAGAAATATCGGGTATTAAAAAAGGGGTTCCTATGACTCCAAGGTTTGCTGGTAGAAAACTCAATGAATGAGTTAAGCTCGCCTTTGTACATCTCTGTTACTGTACTGTATCATTATGTCATGTTTGTGTACAATAAAGAATAAAGAATAAAAAGTACCTAATCTAAAAACACTCCAATTGCTTATGTGGAATCGCTCTTGTAACATAGAAATTGCAATACTCGATCCGAATTTCAAGAACACTTCGCCTTACCGTTTCAAGGTCGACCTTCGATGACCCGTGAATAATTGATGGTTATTCAAACCTATTAACAAGACGTCATAATGGAGTCACGCGACGTCAGTCATTCATTCCACTCAGCGCGATAGCTGACAATGAAACCTTAGAGAGGTCAAAGGACAAAGAAAGTGCAAGGTGGAGAAAAGGCGTTTTTCCAAACGCTGATGTTGGGAATCCGGCTATTCTAATGGTTTTGTCTCTAACAACCCTTTACATGGTTGTAACTATGTTCGCTTCGAGTCAAAGTATAAACGAATATAATATATTCGTGATTTCGACTTCAACTGAAGGAATGATAGTCATCATCATCATCATCACAGCCCGTACCAGTCCACTGCAGAACTTAGGGCCTCTCCCACGAAAGGGGAGGTTATTGCCATAATCTCCGCGCTTGGCAGGCGGGTTGGAGATGGCAGTGTTTAAATATAACAATGGAAAATGCTGCTGCCCATTTTCAAGATTACGGAGACTCTTGATCTTTTGCCTCGAAAACATTAGTCGCCTTGTACGACACCCACGAGTGTAAGGGGTTGGTGCTATTCTACTCTGCCGGACACCCCACGGCCAATGATGAATGAACGGCGGAATGATAGTGCATGTTTTAAAATGGTAGCGATGTTATATTCTTTTGAACAATACTTATATTGAACGTATACCTAAGTATCGTTTGCGCGCTAGAATTCCATGCGGACGCATGATCTTTTGTAGTATTTATGTACATTAAACTGCTGGGTGAACGGACCCCCTACCATACAATTATCCCCTTAGCATACATAGTTGCATTTGCAACGCTTTAACCAGTTACTGTCATGTTGTATAGATATCAAATAAATAAATTGAAATTGAAATAGTAAGCCATTCAATCCGTTCACTCTTTAGCTACCTGTACACAGTACCTGTGCAGAGTTGAAATGTTTTAGACACGGTTAACTAATAAGATAATATCTTACGGTGAGGGAAAACATCGTGATGAAACCTACACATTCAGGCGACTGGATGTGTAACCATGATCCTATCTGGTCAGGTCCCCTGGTAGCAGGGTCATGGAGGTCTGATGGCAGTCGCTCCACTGTAATTACTTGACTGCCAAATCCTGGATCATGGTCACGGAGAACCCCAGGCCCTCGTGCGCGAGAGCACAACCGGGACATTAACGCCAAGATGATTTTTTTTTAACTTATTAGATAATATTCAAAATTATGAAGAATCTGACATACAATACAAACGAAATACAAAATAAAATATCACCTCAATGTATTCAAATTTTGTACTCTGCAGCTCTCATGCATTACTAAAGGTGTTCGTTTTCTGACCTTGACAACCAGCGCCTCCACCTCATGGTCGTACTTCAGGGCGAAGTGTAGCTTCCCGCAGAACTCCAGTTCCGCACTGTCAGTGGATGACTGGCGCACCAGCTCATTCTTATATAGCTCCGGCTGCAGACAAAACATAGTTTACTTTAATAATAATAATAAATATTAAAGAGTTGTGGATATATGCGAGGATAGAGAGTTGTGTCAGGGCAGAGCAAAGTGACGGTCCATACCCCACCTGTGAGACACAGGCGTGTGCTTTATGTATGTAAATATTCATGGAAGATTCACACAGCGCCATCTAGCGCCAACGTAAGCAAAGCTTGTGTTATAGGTGACAGGAAACTGATAAAATACTTATATTTATTTTTAGATACTTATTATACATATAACAGCCAGACCCGTAACAGAAATTTAAATGCATCACTTCAATTTCTGCCCGGCAGGGAATCGAACCCGGAATCTCTGCGTGGTAAATAGCCCTCAAGTCGGCACTTTATACAACTACTTTTTATAAGGGTAGACACGGGTCTAGTGGCTGCGTGCATGCTTGCGAGACCGCTAACCAAAGTTAAACAATTTATTTATTTATTTAATAGTTTATTACACACAAAAATGGTAACAAAGATATGGCTAATACATACATGACACAAAAGGCACTACTTATTTCTAAAAAGAAATGCAATGCTCGCAATGTCCGGGATTTCCGGGTGACGGTTTCGTACTTTGATGCTTGTCGAACTACAGCACCGCAACGAGCTCGCCACTCGTTTTGTGTGGCTCCTAATAGCGTTGGCGGAGCGAGGTTGACCAAGCGAACTCGCTTCCCGCCGTCTGTCCCTGTTTATCTTTGTATGTATCTATGTATAGCTAGTGTCAAATAAGAAGACGCGGCGGGTCACGTGATTCGACTTGCGCTGCATACCTGCGCGAAATCCCCTCCACTGCCATTTGACAAGTCACTTCTTTCGTGACACGGGTTATTCCTTAGATCTTTAGAACGAAGTCGCGCGTTACAAATATTGATTTGTCGCGTAGCAGTTGTGCAGTTAAGACAAAATGGTTTTAATGATGATCATTACATTAATATGACCTGTTCGCAACCATCCGCAGTAGGTAAGGAGTTCAACTTATTGGCTGTTCACATCTCTCAGCCAAAGGACATCTGCTGGACATAGGCCTTCCCCAAGCGTGTGGATTTGCATCTACCGACTCCCTCTAACCGTCTACTAGTCCCATGGGAGCCATCCAACGCTGCGATTACCGGCACGTGATCGGCATCCGAGAATCATTATGCACCACCTGGCATTGCGCACAATCTACGTTGCATACATTCATGGCATCGCGTGACACACCGCAAGTGCATCTCTGCAATAAGCTATAGTTTCTGGTATCACAGCCCGTAACAGTCCACTGCAGGACTTAGGGCCTCTCCCACGAAAGGGGAGGTTATTGCCATTATCTCAAAGCTTGGCAGGCGGGTTGGAGATCGCAGTGTTTAAATTTAACAATGGAAAATGCTGCTGCCCATTTTCCAGACTACGGGGACTCTAGATCGTTTGACGCTAAACATTAGTCGCCTTGTACGTCCCATGAGTGTAAGGGGTTGGTGCTATTCTGCTCAGCCGGACACCACACGGCCAATGGCTCTGGTATTGTTTAGCGAGGCACATTGTCAAACGGTCCACCTTATGGAAAGCGACAACAGTCTGATATTCATTGACACCCAATGCCCCTGATACAAATTAAGTTTTCTGCAAAAACTTTTCTCAATACAGTCGTAATGGGATCGTAATTGTCTTTCATTTTAATAATTATTGGTATTGGCTGCTAAAATCTAACAAGTAGACTTCCGAAGTCCGCAGTCCTGTTGCAATATGGTTCAATGGAATGTCACTTGTAAACCATTGGCATTAGTAGCCGAATACCAAAAACTTATACAACTTCCTATTGTGATCATATTGAGGTTCCTTCAAGTGCGTTGTATATGTGAGACTATTGCTTCATTTATTCATCATAAGCTGGGCGTCCTATACACTACGCTTTCCGAGTCGCGCTCTCCACTCAACAACGCTTTTAGCCCAGCGGTTGCCGGTTCTTCAGCAGATATGGCCGCCACATTTGGCTATTACTAAGCTCTAATAATAATAACAGGGTCACGTAATTTGTAGCTACTATTAGGTGTCTCATTAGGAGGCGTAGCCCTTCACTGTGGGCCTTATAAGAAAGCTCACTGTCAACAAAAGGGCAATGGAAAGGGCTATGCTCGGGTTTTTTTGCGAGATAGAATCAGAAATGAGGAGATCCGCAAGCGAAAGCGAACCTAGGTCACCGACATAGCCCGAAGGACTGCCAGGCGAAAGTGGCAGTGGGCAGGGCACATAGCTCGAAGAACAGAAGGCCGAGGCAGTAAAGTTTTCGAGTGGCAACCACGTACCGGAAAGCGCAGCGTGTTTTGGCCTCCCACAAGGTTAGACGACCTGGTAAAGATCGCAGGTACCAGCTGGATGCGGAATGCACAGGACCGGCCTTTGTGGAGATCTCTGAGGAAGGCCTAGGCCCAGCAGTGGGTATCTTTCGGCTAATATGATGATGATTATGATGATTAGGGGTATTTGTGAATGGGTATAATTTTATTTCAAGTCTATGTAATCTTTAAAAGCACTGCATGAAATTGGGGTTGTTTAACTTCCAACGATATCTGCATCGACAACTTTATAATAACATAAGTTTAACAAACTCTTGAGAGAGGTTTCATTTCCACAAAATTCGATTAAAGTGCTTCTCTACAGTTTGAGTTACTACGATCTAGTCTAGTGCAAGTTGTATTTTCTTAGTAGGTTCTCGTACTTTAGTTTATACTGAACTAGTGGAATTGGTGCGAATTCTTTCGCGTACACCTACTTTACCCCTACCTACCATTTTTTTCTTGATTTCTTATCGTGTCAATGATAAAATAGGTTAGTTCTCTATTTATAGATGAAAACCGCATTAAAATCCGTTGCGTAGTTACAAAGATCTAAGCGTACGTAGACACAGACGGCGGGAAGCGACTTTGTAAGTATTGTAAGAATATGTAAAGAAGATGCATTTTGTTTCTATTCAATTTTTGAAAAATAAATAATATTTTATAATATTTGGCCGTGCGGTGTCCGGCAGAGTAGAATAGCACCAACCCCTTACACTCATGGGTGTCGTACAAGGCGACTAATGTTTTAGAGGCAAAAGATCAAGAGTCTCCGTAGTCTGAAAAATGGGCAGCAGCATTTTCCATTGTTATATGTAAACACTGCGATCTCCAACCCGCCAGCCAAGCGTGGAGATTATGGCAATAACCTCCCCTTTCGTGGGAGAGGCCCTAAGTCCTGCAGTGGACTGTTACGGGCTGTGATGATGAATATTTATTTTAAAGCTATTCAACTACCAAATAAGTACACTAATACCGTAGGATCGGGTTGCTTTAGTCCTTAAACCAAACCGGAAAACGATTCCATTTTCCTGTTGTATCCATATAACGCAGCTAACGACGTAGTTTGCATGCAAAGAGGAAAAGCTAACGTTAAATGGATACTAGGGGATGGATACTTAAATTAAACAGTTTTCCATTTTGAGATTTTCCGACGGTACCTGAAAAAATTTACACGTACAACCATAACTTCTGAGTGAAATAGAACTTTGGAGTCAAGGTTGTACTTGTAACATAATGTAACGCACCGATGAAAAAAAATGGACTAGGTACTTCGTAAAGCGACATAACACGATTTCTCTTCAAATCCCTTGAAACCCTATTTTGTGATGAATAATTCATACAATTGGATACTAATAATGAAATCCCAAAGAAGCCATTATCGTAATCAACGAATTCAGAAGCCTGTTAATACTCGAAGCAGAGGCTGAATTCTCTATTCAGTGTTTTTTTATTTCGTGGAACGTACTCTGGACTTTGTATTACGTAGAAAATCAATGCGATTCAAATGTTACACAAGCAAGGTTACGTGACCTATCACTGGACTTTGAACTTTGCACGAAATAGCACGTAAGAATAAAAATAAATAAATCATTTATTATCAACTGGACGCCACAACACAACATTAAACACAAAAATGACATACAAATTAAATTTAAAAAAAAATTACATAATTCTTACAAGTATACAATTGGCATTTCCGTGCTGTGGCCCTCCCAGGACCTAAATCAGCATGAGCCGTACGTATAACCTTGGGGTCTTCAAATCAAGAGTGAATAGGTATCTTCTAGGCACGCATGCTACATCTTCGATCTCATCGTCGCTTTCCATCAGGTGAGTTGAGGTCAAATGCAAGCCTATTATTAATAAAAAAATTAAAAAAAATGAGCCGCGGCCAAAGCCCTTGCACACGCAGAAATACTCAGGTAATATTTGCTTACCACACCAAAAATAAATCGCCAACACATCCAAAACGAATTCGGATTATTTAAAAACCCTAATAAAATGTAAACAATAGCGGATTGTAGGCACACAAACATAAAATTTAATTTACGGGCTTCGAGAGTACTCAACGTAATGAAAACTCTTGTCGAGTGTAAAAATTTAACAATCTACCGTGTTTCCATAAAGGTTTACTAACCCCGCAATCCGGTGGTTCGCAGCAAATTGTATTAGATTCCGAAAGGTATTGGAGGCTAGATAATGGTATGCCCAATTAAGTTTTATTTGGAGAGGCTTTGGGGTGACCTAGGTACAATTCCCACTGAGATACGAAGAGCGAGTTGTAATTGAGAGTCCTATTGGTTCTTTCTAACCTATTCGAGCCTTATCCTCTACGGTTGACCCCCTTCCAAAGGTTTTACGTTGTCGGCAACGCGTGGGTGATGCCCCTGGTATTGCAAACGTCCATAGGCTGCGATGACTACTTTCCATCAAGCAGGCCGTAAACTTGTTTGCCACCTTAGTGGTATTAAAAAAATACACAATGTATTTTTTCTTATTTTCTACCATGGACTTACTACCCAAAGGGACTGCGCACTCCTTTGACTAAAACCGGGCAGAGCGAGAGTCACCATCGATAGTCCTGTGTCCCTTTCTAGTGTTGCCACCATTGTTGATGCAAATTCCGAATTACTTTTATTACTTAGCGCGGACACCGACCTACCGATCAGGGCTAGGCAGAGTCGGACCGGGTGCAATCTGAAGGTCATATTTTCACCAGGGTCCAGCCCAAGGTTTCCCTGCTACATGGAACCCATTGGTCCTAAAATACTAGTTTCTATAGAGAATTTATAGTACTTGTTGATCTACATTTCGAATGACAGCTGTCAAACTTAAAACTGCAATAACTCCTAAACTATTGGTGCTAGAACACTAGTTTTTATAGAGAAATGATAGTGCTCGTCGAGATCTACATTTCGGATGGCAGCTGTCAAACTTAGAACTGTTGTAACTCGGAAACGATTGGTCTTACAACACTAGTTCCTAGAGTAATATAATAGTACTCATTGAGATCTACATTTCGGATGACAGTTTTAAGTTTGACAGCTGCCATCCGAAATGTAGATCTCGACGAGCTCTATCATTTCTCTTTAGGAACTAGTGTTGTAGGATAAATCGTTACCGAACTCTTTTATCTGTTTTGTGGAACAAAAAGTCGTAGGTTGATAATTATGTCAACTCGACGTTTGTCGGAGAAACGTTCAGTAGATCAAAAGGTATTTTCACAACTACTTTTCGGATTGTACGGATTACCCCATAATAATACCAAATTCACGGTAAATATATTTCTCCAATAATGGCAACACCAAACATGACACTTGTCAATTTAGAATGACGGTGATTATGCCAATAACATTGTGTTTACACTGTTAGAAAGAGACAAAGGACTATCGATGATGACTCTCGCTCTGCCCGGTTTTAGTCAAAGCAGTGCGCAGTCCCTTTGGGTAGTAAGTCCATGTTTTCTACATAGTCCCCACAGATCAAATAAGAAATAAAGATGGCGCGCTGTCAACAGCGACATGAGGCCGGTTTCGTGAACATGTGTGCCATTTCGTGTGTGGTTGTAGTTGTGTATATATTAGATACATACACAAGGATAAGTAAAAAAAAATATTTTTTGTGCCAGATTGTGCACGGGCAGCACGACCTTTTGTGGGTCCCCTAAATCTCTACTATCGCTACAAAAGTGGGATTTTCTTGTACTCTTTGATATAGTGTATAAACACTGTAATCCCCACAGAAGGGTAGACGTCAGACAGGCGGACGGTCATAAAACATGTAGCCAAAACAGTCATGTTTTACAACACGAAGAGATGCAACCTTAGAAATCGACGGACGAAAGAAAAGGTTTCAGGCTACCATGAATCAAGTGCTATAAGTGTAACACCACACAAAAGCCAAGCTTTACTAATTTTGGCAGTGTTGTCCTAAACAAACATTTATTTTCAGACATGTTGCTTCGGGCTATTTAGCTTGCATGTTACTTTGTTTAGTTGTAAGTCTAGTGCCTTAAGTAGAAAGTACTTAGCTTGAATAGTTATTTATATTTCATAAACAAACAACGTAAACAAAACATTTTGCTGACGTGTTTATGACAAGTTAAACTTGCTTTGCTAGCATGCATTACTGGCTTGGTGCTGGCATGCGTTGCTTTCAAATAATTTATTAAAATAATAATCATCTTGGCGCTAATGTCCCGGTTATGCTCTCGCGCACGAGGTTGCCCGAGGTCCGCCTCGACCATGGTCCAGGATTTAGGAGACTAGCTAATCACAGTGGAGGGACTGCAATTTGACCTCCGTCACTCTGCTACCAGGGGAACCTGACCAGATTGGATCATGGTTACACATGCAGTCGCCTCAATGTGCAGGTTTACAGGATATTTTTTTCCTTATCTTCGCAGTGTGATTCGAACCCGGTACCTCTCGCTTACGAGTCGGATAGCTTAACCACTTCACCGATGTTCCATTCAAATAATTTATAAAACTAAGCACTCCTCATGGCAACTTCTGCCTGCAGGACCGATTGGGATGGAGTTACTTAGTGCTGTAGGCGCAGACTCATTTTGGGTAGTTGTGATATTGTAAATAGAAATTCTGTCTGTTACATTTTCACGCTGACACCGCTAAACATATTATAATAAATTTTGTAATGAGATAGCTGGACGGCCAACCTGGGCAAGAAGATAGGAATTTTACACTATCGAAGCCTCGAGAACAAACAGCAAACTTCAAAATACTCGAATAACAAGTTTATGGAACAGGTATTTTATGTCCTCGTACTCGCAAAACTCAGTACTACTTTTACCTCTCACCTCAACAAACTATATAGTAGGAAACTTATATAACGATTATTTCCTTCCTACCCATGCACCCAAAACAAAACGTTTTGTTTAAAAAAGAACCTTCAAAGAACCGTTGACGTCGTATGACACTTATTGCAATGTGGACAAAAATAAAATGCCGCTCGGGTGCAATTTAAAAATCGGAATGAGGCGACGTCGTTCCCACTTTTTATTACGACCTTGCTCTTTCTACTCGTCACTGCGGACCGTACATTGGTAATGCCAAGTCTATGATGAAGAGAGAGGTTTCATTTCAATATGTATCTATTTTTCTATATACAGTCACGTACGAGAATGTTTCATGGTAGGTATGGTGTATTTTGTATATACAGAGTGCTTTATGCCGTGAGTCGATTCGACTTTTTTCGCTTACGTACGCCCTACGTACCCTTTTTCGCTGGCTTATAAACCTTCCTCTTGAATCGCTGTATCGATTGTTGAAAACCGCATTAAAATCCGTTCCGTAATTTAAAAGATCTAAGCGTACATAGATACATAGGACAGACACGGCGGGAAGCGAGTTTGTTGTATACTATTTCCAGATATAACTTATTTTCGATCATTTCAAGAAATTATTATTATTGTGGAAATTGGTTACTCGAAGCCCAACTCCCCCTGGCATTCTGTAAAACACGAGTCTTTAAATTTCCAATAACCTTTTCTATACAGACATTGATTCTTAAGTAAGACAGGCGGGATGTCAAAGACTTCCTTTCACAAAATTTCCACAGATTTTCACGTCTACGGCTTCCCATTATGGCAGTAGACAACATTTTCCGTCAACACAAATCAATTCAATACAATCCAAAATCAACCTTCCAGTGCTTAATATAAAGTACAAGTTCTATAACTTCTTGTTACACGCGCTCCAACTCAAGATGTGTCAGTACAGAACAAAGCCAGCCGCTCAAGTTTAACACAATAGACTTTCAAGGAAGTCGTATGTATCTCGTCACAAGTGTAGTCAGAGCAGCGCGATAGTAATTAAATACTAGGAAATGTATAAATTAAACGTAAGAAATTCAAGAATAATTATGTAACAATAGGGCTTACTTTGATCAGTGTGTCTTGCCAGTGATCACCTACGAAACAGAGACCTGACCGTTCTCACTGTCACCCAAAGGGCGATGGAAAGGGCTAAGCTTGGACTCTCATTTCGCGATCGAATCAGGAATAAGGAGATCCGCAAGCGAACTAAGGTCACCGGCATAGCTTGCAGAACAGATAGATGGGGCAGGGATGTTCTCAAGTGGCAACCACGTACCGGATGATGCAGTAGGCCTCCCTTTAAGTGGACTGACGACCTGGTAAAGATCTTAGGTACCAGCTGGATGCGGAAGGCACAAGACCGACCTTTGTGAAGATCGCTGGGTGACGCTTATGCCTAGCAGAGGGCGTCTTGCGGCTGATATGATGAGGGATTTCTAACAAAATCGCGAAAATAAGTAGCTGTCCCATCATACTACATGTAAGTAAGTGCAATTACAAGGAAAGTCTGTTATTTTCATAACACCATTCTAGAACAGAAACAAGCATATGATTGATTAGGCACACTCCTCAAACTACATTTGAAACACGTTACATTACCGCCCGGCTAAGTAACTTAATACGCAATCTAACAAGTTTCCAACTTATCACCTTCCAATTAAAAGTACTGACGTTAAACAAACAAACTGTATTCAATTACATAGAAACCCTTTTATCAAAGAATTGCGATCTAGTTGCCGAGTCTTTAAGTAAATACAACAAAGTAATGAGTTTTCATTTTACGGCCGAAAATTACGGTTTAAAGGTAATTATGTCTTGTTAAAAATTACGTCAAGATGTAATTCAGCTTTGAGTTCGTTAGTGAACGCCGGCACTTTAATAATTTCATTGTATGGATTTTAAAGTATACAGGCAAATAATGAACTAAAATATTGCATTAAGAAAACTTTTCGTTTGATCATACTCAAATTAGTTCAAGACAAATTAATCTAAATGTAAACTCAAATTATTATCGTAGAGACGCAATTGCGGTGTGTTACGCGCTGCCACAAATGTATGCAATGTAGGTTGTGCGCAATGTCAGGTAGTGCATAATGATTCTCGTTCACGTACCGGTAATCACAGCGTTGGATGGCTTTCATGGGACTAGTATAACTACGGTTAAAGGGAGTAGATTCAAATGCACACGCTTAGGGAAGGCCTATGTCCAGCAGATGTCCTGTAGCTGAGATAATATGTTAAACTCATGACCTGCTGCGGATTAGTTATCCGGTCATGTTAGTCTGGTGATGATTATTAAAACCATTTTGCTTAATCTGGGCGTTAAGGCAAGTATACATATAGAGCGTGCACCGCACAACTGCTACGTGACAAATAAATATTTGTAACTAGTGGAGCTGACGTCTCTCACCACTACCTATCTTCTTAGTCCATTTTTCTCATAATTAGTTAACTTATAAACCTTCCTCTTGAATCACTCTAACTACTGTTGAAAACTGCATTAAAATCCGTTGCGTAGTTTGAACGATCTAAGCGTACATAGGGACATAGGGACAGACATAGGGCGGGAAGTGACTTTGCTTGGACAACCTCTCTCCGCCAATGGTATTAGGAGGAACGTCAAACGAGTGGCTAGCTCGTTACGGTGCTGTAATTCCACTAACCCCAAAGTACAAAACGGTCACCCATCCAATTCCCGGACATTGCGATCATTGCTTACCTTTGGTTAGCGGTCTCGCAAGCACGCGGCCACTAGTCTAGACCTTACTTTACCCTTAGAAAATGTGTCTTTTTTTATACCACCAAGGTGTCAAACAAGCTTACGGCCTGCCTGATGGTAAGCAGTAACCGTAGCCTATGGACGTTTGCAATACCAGGGGCATCATCCACGCGTTGACGACCCCGTAAAAACCTTTTAACCCCTTTCTTGAAGAACTCCATGTTGTACTCTCCAGGGAAAACCTCTCGAGGTAGTTCATTCCACAAGCTTAGTGTGCGTGGGAGAAAGTTCCTTTGGTACCGCACAGTTCGCGACCAATTTGGCTCCAAGGTGTGAGGATGAACTCCCTGTTGGTGGCGAGCGGTGCGATGATAGAAAGTTTTTGTTATTTATTTATTTATTTATTTAATACTTTATGCACAAAATAGTACAAAGGTGGACTTAAAGCTTTGTAGCTTTATCTACCAGTCTACCCCGAAAACTGATAATAAAAATTGCTATGCATTTATCATCATCGCTGCAATTAGCTTATAGATCTTCCATTTCTTTTGGCTTTTCGAGAGTTGTCGCAGTAGTAAAAGTTGTAGAAAATTAAAAATCCTTTCCAATGACATTTCATTCATCGTTATTATTCATTATGGACTCAATTATCCACCACAAAATTGAAGTTTATTTTAATTGACCAAAACTTATTCCCACAGGGATAAGAGAGTTATCGCAATAGTACCTAAATGTTGTAGCAAATTGAAAATGCTTGCTAATGACATATTGCTCAACTTTATTCACCCGTTTAAGCGTGAAGAGGTAACAAACACACACACACACACACACACACACACACACAAACTTTCGCGTGTATATTATTAGTAGCTTTCCTGCGTCAAGTAAACCCCCTTCCCCTACACGCCCCTCCCTTTAATAAAATCTGTTCGTGCATAGCACATATCTTCCATTTAATATATTTCCATTCTCAACAAGTGTCAAAACATTCACGAGACATTTGCCGAGCGCCTGGGCTAATCTTCTGAGCAATTTGTTTTTATTGCATACAATTTTACGCCCGTCGCAACAGGTCGGTATAGTGGTAGGCGCTTTAGGGTTGCTAGTATGCTACATTAGTTTCTATATTACTATTCTGGAAATTTTCTTGTAGCTTACTTATACTTAGTCTTAGAAAGAGTGGTTTACCCCGGTATTGCAACGAAATACCTGGATGAAAATAGTTTTGAGACCGCCAGAGGCATATACTAGGCATATTATTTACGCTAAACTAGTATTATTCATATTATTCTAAACAACGTTATCTGATAGAAAGTTATTCCCGAGGGTACCTCTACTTCTGATTCCGGGAAAATATAATGACGTCCGGGATCATTATAACTTGAAACTTTGAATGTTCCGCAGGATAAAATTCCTATGGAATAATTAAAAAGTCGTCGATCATTCGTTTACGTACCTTGTACCTCGTAACTTGTACCTGTAGGTACGTAGTATTTTTTTTTCTCGATGATTTAACGCTTGTGCACTGCTACAAACTTATTTGGCTCAAAGACGGCGTCTCTATTGTTGTATTTAGTATAGCCACTAAAACATATCAATTTTAATTGGCGATACGTATTTAATTTTTTTTTAAACTATCCAGTCATTTGACTGCCATCTCACCTGGTGCTAAGTGACGATGCGGCCGAAGATTGAGCATGCCTGTCTAGAAACAGTCTATTCAGTCTTTCAACGACTTCTTTATAATATTCATGGAAGTCTATTAAGCATAGAAAGATATTAAAAACACTCGTCAGTACAACCCTGACACCTACATTTCGAAGCCACGGTGACCCTGCCGGTAGGCTTAACGAGCATACGGAATGCCCTTGGATGGCTCAATAACTCCTGCTCCAACTAATTGGGCGAGATAGGCCGTAGAGACAAGAAGCCTAACTACACGAATATTTTTTCAAACAGAATTCTTGGTGACAATTTTTTCACTACCGACATCACTACCTTTTCAGTGCATTGAAGGAGGTTATGACCGAAGTCGTAGTGACCGAATGGTTAGTGCGGAACCATGGTTTCTTTTTATAAGACGAACCAGGGGCCCTATTTTTTAATTCCACATCCATGCGAGCGCTCGCGTGCGCTACCTATCTCTTTCACACTCGTGGTAAGTTGCTAGAGATAGAAAAGGCACGCATTAGACGGCGAGTGCTCGTGACGATGCGGGCGGGTGGTTTCAAAAAGGGCCCCAGGCATTTGACCGCTATCTCAGATACACACACACACCACACACACATATTTACACACACACGTACACATACATACATTCAGTTAAATATTGTTGTTTTTACTATGTTTATTGTTTTGTTTTGTTTTTAACCTAGTATAAATCAAGGTTACTCGACCACTGTTCGCGTTAGGACACTAGCCCTTAAGCAACAAGTGTTTGCTTAGTTTAAAGGTTAGGGCCTCATTGTATAGAGCAAACCTTATTGAATAAAGAACATTATTTATTTATTTATTGAAGATAGAGCTTGCCTTGTCAGCTTATTCACACTAGCCTTGCAGGCGTCCAAATGATGCACCAGATTAGGCGACCAGCGAACCACACACAGGCAATGTGTTCCATTCCTCAGCCGTGCATATTATAAAGGTTGAACTAACGCGGCTCTTGCGTGTAGCTGGAAGATCACGACTCAAGGATGAAACGTTCGTACGGTGGCTGACTTAGTAATTCAGACAATGTAGATTTTTAGAGGAGAATGAAAAATAAGTCAGTTTAATTAGCACAATTAAAATATAGAAGTTAGGTATATAAAACATAAATTATGATAATGCATATTCTATGTTATGCTTATGCTAATCCTGTTTTCGTGCATATTTTGGCACTTTGTTAGTGCATATAATCCGATGTATATTCCTTAACTTCCTCTACAACAAATTACTCAACTATTCTCGACTCCGAAAATTAACATGAAATTCCTTCATAAATAATAAATAAATAGAAATCAATGTATATATGTTTGTCCTATATAGACACGACTGGACTAATTTTGACGAAACTTTGGTAAGCTGTACACACGCCCGTCAGGGAAAGGTAGGGGTAGGACACTACATGAACGAAGTCGCACCAAGCAGCTAGTTTACAATAAAAAATTTCAACAATTCCACAGACATACAAGTAAGAGTATACGCACTTATGCGCTTGAACGGTCTATGATGCATCTTCGACAAAACCATATGCAATAATCTAAGCCGTCTTGCAAATGCAATCACACGTATCACTTCCAAAGACAATCTCCGTCCAAATCACGTTTCCGTCCCGCCCGTATAAACTCACGGAGCCAGTTTAAACTGGTTCAGAGCGGATACAAAACAGCCTAGTAATAGATTTAGTGCGCGCATAGGCTTTTAGGATAGTAACTGGTAGTAAATGGAAGTCTCAAGCTGAGTCGTAGGTATAGCTAGATTTTAGCAGTTAGGTACTATGTTAAGACTAGAAAGGCGGCGTTGTGTCTACCAACCGCTTCCACTTAGACGCAGTTGTTTTATTGCATAGGTCGCACACGTTCAGAAGGCTAATTACGTATCTCTGTTGCCAACAATTCTCTGATTTCAATAATTGAAATTGTTACTCTTGCTATTACGTACAATCATTTTAATAGTTTCAGTATATTGCCAGCAACTGAACCCATGAAATCAATAATACGGAATCGCAAAAGTAACAATTTCAATCATTGAAATCAGAGAATTGTTGGCAACAGCTTTACGAAATTAGCCTACAGGACATCTAGCAGATGTGGTGCCGGTGTTTGAGGTGCCTGTAGACATGACTTTTGAAGAACCCCATGTTGTAGGCTACGGGAGGAAAGCTCATTCTTCATCTTGCAAGTCCGCGTTAAAAGGCTCGCGATGCCCGTACGTTACTTGCACACTCGGCATTTAGATGACGTCATGTAAAATCTATCACATCGTGGGAGGGTGCAGTGTCAGAAAACTGACGATGACATCAAATCAAACAGTAAATTTTTGAGATATGATTAATTCCAATTACCTTTATCAGTCCGATGGAGGAATCGGCTCGCTCCAGGCTGCAGATGCTGAACTGGATCGAAGGCAGGTCCAGGCGGTGGGAAAGCTGTCGCTGGAAGGTCTGGTGGCGCGTGGGCACGATTGGCAGAGTCGTTTGGCGGAGGACCTGGAAGAATACTCTGTGGTCAGCAGCGGAAGGGGATGATGCAGAAGCTAGACGCTCTATCCTGATAGGCCAAGAGCAGAATCAAATTTACAGATACGCTGAAAGATGGTATCAGGATAGACAAAGATATATAGGGGCATTTAAGAAGATGAGTTTCATCAGTTATCTTAATATATTATAAATTTGTTATCTTGGGGCAAATGTCGCGGTTGTGCTCTCCGCACGAGGGCCCGGGGTCCGCCTTGACCATGATCCAGGATTTGACAGACGAGGTAATTACAGTGGAGCGACTGCCAGTTCACCTCCGTGACCCTATTAACAGGGGCACCTGACAAGATTGGGTCTTGGTTACACGTTCAGTCGCCTAAATGGGTATAAATTATTCTATTAGCTTCGTAAGTTTAAAGCCTCTTTCCTCCCAAAATGCTGTATTGTATGTACATAAAAATGTTATTGTATTATCTTTATGGAAGCAAATAAATATGAATATGAATAAATGTGCAGGATTCATCACGATATTTCCCCTCACATTAAGAGCATAGGTTCTCTCAGAAAAGGGAAATTGGAGTCTATTCAGATATTTCTTGCAACATATTACCAATTTTGCAAGAAACTAGATAGTATACAAACCAATTTAAAAAAATCTCTTCTCGCTCCACTATCGACGAGCCCTTCAATGTAAGTAAGTACCTACGTAGATATTTCTTACAGTAGACTCTCGATAAACCAAAATATACTTGAGCAACTTCACACTTAAGTTGCAATCTTACAGCAGTAAGCCTGACTTATGGTAACTAAGCCGCCATTACTCGAGCTAGAGCGGGGTGCAGTCGCGCGATTAAACTGTTTCGTTTAAAAGCTATAAGCTGAGCAGTTTTCTGGACTCAGCTAAATAGGAAACGGGGTTTTCATCACGTGCTAGCTTAGTAAACGAAAATATATTTAAATTCATCTTTACAGAGCATAACAATCCACTGCTGGACAGCCTCTCCCATGAGAAGGGAGGTCATTGCCATAATCTCCACGCTTGGCAGGCGGGTTGGAGATCGCAGTGTTATAAATATAATAATAGAAAACGCTGCTGCCCATTTTCCAGCCTACGGAGACTCTAGATCTTCTGCCTCGAAAACATTATTCGCCTAGTACGATTCCCATGATCCCACCTGTAGGCCACAGGCGGGCGTGAGCTTTATGTATGTAAGACATCCACCTTAAAGATGCTAAAAGATGGACGTCTTCATTATCCTAAATCAGGTTGCTTACTGGTTTAAAATCAACAATTACGTCAATCTTATAATTCCCCAAGTCGCCTTACTTTTCTAATAGAGTTTTATTAGGTGTCGGGTAATAGGGTTTCTAATCTGCGATCGATTTCATTTAAAAGCACGATATGAATCAATCAGTCTCGCAGTATGCGCTATGTGAGTAGGTCGTGTTGTGCCAACTTTATAATATTAGTGTTTTACTGAGGCGGCGGTGCAAACCGTCGCGCGTGCGTCACTGCGATGGCTACAAACATCATTGTGAACGAGCTCCTCGCGTTCTTACAGCAAAAATTAGACGTGATGGACGAGGTTAGTGCCGTTCAGATATGCAAAACCAACTTCTCGGAGGCGGACATATCTGAAGCCAAGGTGTTACTGTACTCTTCACTCAACGTGATGGAGAAGATGGTGTCGCGACGGCGTGATGGGACACCGAGAAGCATACAGGACATCATCACGCTGCTGAAAGAGACAGATCCAGACGACGTACCAACGTTTGTGGCGAGGGACCTGAATAAGCTCCCGCCCGTCACCTTCGACCACGTCGACGTCACCCGGTTGCTGAAGGACATCGTGCTCCTGAAGGCAAATCTGGCCGAAATGGGAGCAAAATTTGAGGCATCCCAAAAAACTGTAGTTGAGTTGCGGGAGGAAGTCGACGCTTTGCGCAACTCTATTACAGTCATCGGGTCGCCTGCTGACGCTGCTAATGTGTGTATTCAGCGCGGCTGTGCGAGTGTCGACCTCGCGGCCTCGAGTTTCGAGTCAGCAGTTTTGTCGCCATCGCCTGCCGCACGGACACCCGACACGTACGCGGCCCGCATCGGCGCGCGCGCTTCGGCCGGGCCGCCGCCGCCGCGTGACGCACAACCCGCGCCCCGCCCGCCGCAGCCAGCCGCTCGCTCGCTTGCGCCCGCCGCTCGAACGCCGGCGCCCACGGCTCCTGTCCGCGCATCGACTACGCGCCAACACCTTCGCGTGGAGGCTTCAACTCCGCGAGAATCGGCGGTATTGAAGCCACCATGCGCCCTCGACGGGGACCGTGATGAGGAAGGATTTGTCACGGTCCAGAAGAAGAGTAGACGTCGTGCTGCTCAGAATTTTCGCGGCACTGCAGTAACTGGTCCCAACTTCCTGCTGCGCCCTGCGACACCTACGACTGCGCTCTACTTGTCCCGCCTTCATTACACGGTGACGGCAAAGGACGTGGAGGAGCACATCCGCATAACCAAGAAGTACCTCGTGAGGGTCCAGCTCTTGGAATCAAGCCATGAACGCACTCATGAACGAACTCGTTCGTGGCGTTGGTTCCCACCGCAGATTTGGATTTCTTCATGAGGGAAGAATATTGGCCGAAGGGTGTGGTGTACCGGCGATTCCGTGGGCGACCCAGAATTTCCGATGCCGCCGAACGACATTAAGTGATAGTTATTTTTAAGATATTAATAAATTATATTTTTATATATTAGTTTACAATTTATAATAATTTGTATGTAGGTATAGGTTTTATCTTTGTCTGTATTTTGTATTAGTTTATTTTGTATTTATGTTGTTTGTGTATTTATAAATATGGGCCGCAGTTGCCTGAAATAAATGAATAAATAAAAAATAAAAAAATTTAAGGCAGAATGATGTTCCTTTATGTCTATCCATGTCCTATCCTACGCCTTCAGACATGTGATAGCTGTTACGGCAAATACATTATTTCATAGGAGGCGTAGAGCTAACTAGCTTAATTAGATCGTGTATGTAGGATGTTACATCAAATCTAGGGCTTAACTACACGATTTAGTGCGTTTAGAATTTAATTACTGTACTGTTAGGAATCGTAATTTAAAAATATGCATGATAAAAATATCGTGTTTTTTTATTTTTTTGACCACTTTACTTGACAGATCTCCAACCTACTTGGCAGACGTGTGGGGAGAATCCAGTGTCAGACTAAGAATAAAGTTACATTATATTTTTATTATTTGCTTTTATAACCAGTACAACAAGCACCAGCGTGCAACAAGGCACTCTGTGAACATTCAGCTATCCCGATAATGAGAAAATTTTATACAAAAATATTAGTGGATTTTCCAAATATTTTCTTTCATGCAAATTTTCTCATGACAATTACGAATTAGAAGAGTATCCTAACCGACAGATGTCGGAAATCCCCCGACTATATACAAGCTATAGAACTTATTTTAATGGAACAAAGCTATGAACTACCTCGATTATACTGGTTTTGTACCGGTTTCATCATTGTTTTTTTTTTTTTTATAAGACGGTAGGCAAACAGGCAAGCGGACCATCTGATGGAAAGTGGTCACCACTGCCTATAGACATTAGCAACACCAAGAGTATCGCCAATGCGTTGCCCACCTCTATAACACGTTGCTCTGGCAGCAAAAAGGCAAATGCCACTCCAAAACCACGGTTCCCCAAATCCCCACCCCATGGAGCACTGGAAACCTTACTCACCGGCAGAAACACAATACTATTTAAAAGAGTATTATTTAGCTGCGAAATCCTGTAAGGTGGAGGTACTTCCCCAGTCGGGCGGCTCCAATTCGAACGAGATACCCCGCTATGCCCTACCTCTCTTTGTTTTCCCTGAACATCGGTTAGGTTAGGTTAGGTGTACATAACTCAGACAAGAGTCATTGATACCTGACTGGGGTTTGGTCCCGATACCTTGGGGTGCGAGTCGGACCCCTGACCGACGCTCCTATCTCTAATCAGTCTGTGTTTGTAGTTTTTTATTATTCATTCTATTTAACAGTTACTTTACACAAGAAATACAAAATGAACAAACAAAGTAATAAATGGCACAACAGCCGAATTTCCCAAAGAAATCTCCTCCATCTAGTCATTACTATGAATTACTTATTTCGGAGTTTATCTCACCTACTTAAAAATTAAAGTGTCACTGTGGGATGAGGCTTTAATGGACCTCCAGTAAGCGTAACCCTTTCATGTTATAATTTTCTTACTTCCTTAGTACACAAGTTTGGGGAGTTTTAATAGATATTCTACTTTAAACCCTAATTGTTCATTTTACAGGACATATGTAATCTAAAATTACCGGAGTAATTAATTCGAAAAGTAAGAAATTTTTTTATTATCTTCTTTACTATCTCGTGCGCGATAGGACAACCGTGACATTAACGACAAGATTATTATTTATTTACAGGACATGACCAAAATGACAGCTAAAATATCAGAAGTCCTATAATACACAGGACAGCCACCCTACCCACGACAATTTTCAATTCCTACTTGTACTGTGCAATCATTTCTAGATGAACTACTTTAGGTACTTACTTTAAGATTAAGGGCATTAGGTACTCACCCTAATTGGGGCTTGGGGCGGGCCATTTTTTACTTTGTGGCAATGATGTAAATTCTCAACGATAAATGCTGCTTTTTTAACCGACTTTAAAAAAGGAGGTTTAATGTTCAATATTTATTGCTTCATAAGGTATTTTCCAGATAACGAACACGACAAAAGCATAATCTAGCCAAACCTGATGTTGGAGCTCGTGGTATTTTTTTTATAATTTACGGAGTCAAACGCACCAGCAGATCATAGGTAGACTCATCTGAAGTGACGAAATTGCTGATACAGCCGAAGATGGAACACGCCTGCCTAGAAACGACCTATTTACTTCAGATTTAAAGGTGTCTGGATTATAATGTTAAGTAAATGGCGCTGATGCTCAAGGCTCTGCATCTAAATGTCAATCAGTAATATAGGACATAAATTAATACAAAGCAAAAGCCACGTAAAATCATAGTAAAATGGTAAAAGGCTCAACTAGTGCACCAGAAACTTAGAAGTAAGTTGACCTCTAAAAGGGAAAATACAGAACCTAGCCTTTTTGCGCAAAGTAAACAGCCCGGGGCTAACTCTTTGTCGAGATTTAATATCAAAGGAATCATAACATCTGGCTATAAATTAAACAGTAGGTATGTTTGCTTTTGTACCCGAAATTCTGTTTCACTTATCTCTTATAATAATTCTCGCAGACCAGAAGATAGGCATTTTCACCCGCATGCCATTGAACTTGGATATTTTGCAAGGATCAAGATATTTTGTAACACCTCAGTTGCCAATCCAGTCGCCAGTTGCCATCAGCCAATGATGAACTAATGAGTAGTCATCCTCTGCAGCAGAGCCGGTCAAGGAGGCAGCTAGACAGCTGTTCTAATCCTTACAACATACAATGAATACATTTAAATACATACAATACATAATAAATAAATAATAATAAATATGCTTGGACAAATTCACACAGCGCTACAGAAGCTAGGCCCTAAAAGCAAAGCTTGTGTTATGGATGTTAGATAACTGATAAACTACTTATACACTTTTTTTAATACATACTTATTAAACATACTACACCCAGACCCGTAACAGAAATTAAAATTCATCATTTCAATGTCTACTCGGCCGGAACTATAACCCGGGACCTCTGCGTGGCGACCGGCATGTTAACCAACTGAAGCACTCTGATCGACATAATTAATACGTTACTTTTTTCAAGAGCTCCCGTAGCAATAGCGACATCGTTTTTAACTCTGCGATGTAGGACACGTGTAGTTTACATCAGATTTTAATCACTCTAATAAGGTAATTATTGTCAAGTCTCTTCAGTTTTAGACAGACTAGGTAAGTTTGTTCTTATTTCTGGGGGTAATCTCAAGAAAGTATTTGAAGTGACTCCGAAAATTCTTACACTAATAGCAATCTATGTTATTTCCGGGTCTCCAGGTAGTCGGTAAATTAATAATTTATAACAATGTTCCAAGTCGCTTCACTTTTTACACAGACTCTACAGACTTTTCCTCTTCATCCGTTTTTATTTAATAAAAAGGATGTTTATAAATATTTTATTACCACAGGAATATAAAAGGAATAAAACGAATCAACATCACTCCAGTCGATCCACAAGAATACACGGCATTTCAATTTGCACCCTTATTCCCACTTTTCATCCACAGTACCCTTGCGTAGCTTTTAGTTGAAATGGATTTTTATTGCGTACGCCTTTTCCGTACTTTTTATTAATCAGCATTTTTTTAATATTTACAGTCTGGTCAATGTACCGCTTTTGAAAAATAATATTTTATAGCTACTGCCACATACAGGGTAATTTAAAATTAAATTATTTTTTGATAATACAGCCTCAAAAACTTTGAACAGTGACTTTTAAAAGGAAAACTGACAAAGGGATTTTGTATTGTAATAAAAAATAACTACAAGTGATTTTGGTTATTTTTATTTTATTTTAAAATGTTTTCTACTTTATTTCCTTTCGAACAGTATGTTACATGCCTACACATATAAAACCTTTTAACAGTCGCACAGGAATATGAATTCAAAGATGGTCATGCACTTATGAACGCGACTGTACAGGCTACAGATATATTGGCTTATCGAACCAAAATCGGTGGGCACCATACAAATTATCAACTACGCAATATTACGTAATTAGGCCTACGTACAAAATATAATCGAATGATGCCAATTTTCTCAATATTGCTTAAACACAACGTAGTCAGCACCCTACGTACAATAGTACAGCGAAGATGCCTTAAAAAATTACTAGATGATGCTAAGATGTTGCTCGCTTTATTATGGGAAAATTTCCCTACAAAAGTGGGGAATTCTTTATTTATTGTATTTGTGACTCAGACAGTCAGATCAGGTCCGGAGTTTTAAGGAGTCCGTATCTCAAAAGAACTTACTGAAAAACAATTATTTATACCACCTGTAAGCACGACGGAAGAAGTTTAAGTCGAAAAGCGGAGGGACCTGGCGTAACCCGGAATAAACGCTACGATGATGATGATGAATTTATGTGACTAAAGTAAATCCGGGATCTAAATCCGGAATCCGAATCCGGCATCCAAACCCGAATTCGGAATCCGGAATCCAATTCCGGAATCCGGAATTGATTTTGATTCTCGGGTCTCCTCGCCTTTAATTAAATTTATCTACACTCATAGCTTAATGTTCCAAATATATACTCGTAAACAGTCGTCTATAGAATTTAACAAAAGTATTATGTGTAAAGTTTTTAATCATTATACAACACTTTTATTTTTTAATTTCTGGTAGGGCACGTTTAGTTGGTTGAATACCGCTGAGGGTCAGTGAACTGCGCTGTATGGAATTATTTTCCCGCTAAAAAAAATATTTTTTCTAATTGTTGTGATTTTTGTTTGTAAATGTTTTTATATGTTTTAAGCGAATTAAAAGATAAACGTGAAAGTAGTGATGTGAATTTTACGCTGCATGATATCCTGGACACGGCAACAGAAATGAATTGCAGCTACTTCAAGCAAAGTTGAAAAAATTATTGGTACGAAATTTTAACATGAAAATATGAGTGTAGATAAAGGTGTATGCATCTGCATATAATTAGGTATCAAAACACTCGTGTCAAACGATTATCACATAAAGTTGCATAAACTACTATATTTTAATACCCACTGCAATACACGAGCATTAAATTGTATACCTACAAAAGGGTTTTAAAAATCAAGAATTACTACACGCCTTTTTCCAAAGGAATAGGCAGAGACCACACCATTCTACTTGCTAATTATAATTCAAGAATTAAAAGTCTGAAATGAAGAACTTTATTTATTTATTATTGTACGGTTGTGTTGCTAACCTAATACATATATTAGAAAAGAGAGCAAAATGAATTATGTGTATGGCAACCCTCAAATCACGCACACATATAAAATGGCGGCCATTTGTATGTTTCATTCATGATTTAGGAGACATGGATGCTGTTTTTGTTTCATTTCTGTGGTTACAAGCATTCTCGGTACAGTTTGGCAAGAAAGTCGTGAATTTCTATCAAACTAAGTACTTTTGCTGTCAAGTAGCACCCTCAATAGTTTCACGATTTTCTTGCAAGTTTGTACTTTATTACCAAAGTATTGTTTTTATGGTTTTTATCTTTTTCAAAACATTTGAAGCAATCAAGTTACCGGTCATATTTGGCGTTTATTTAGGTGCCAACCAATAATAATAATCCGGTCGGTCCGGAGGCCAAGGAGCATATTTCTTTCCATTTGATACCTAGTACCTATTATGTAGCTGGGTAGATGAATACTAGGTAGGTACGCCATATTGCATAGTGGCACTCAAAGTGCTATTTATTCGGAATATTCCCTGTTGTACAGACGAAGAGAACACAAGGGAGCCGACATTTTCGAGAAACAAGAATAGATACGGTGCGCAGTTGGGTTTATAAAAGGAATCTATTTTAGAATAACCATTACATAGACCAATCGTACTTTTTTTATACCACTTGGTGGCAGACAAGCTTACGACTGCCTTATGGACGTTGCAAATACACTTACTACTTCTACCATTCTCTCATCTCATCTGTTGTGCTCTCGCGCACGAGGGCCCGGGCTCCGCCTTGACCTCCATGACCCTTCTACCAGGGGAACCTGACCAGATTGGATCATGGTTACACATCCAGTCGCCTGAATGTGCAGGTTTCATCACGATGTTTTCCCTCACCGTAAGAGCATCGGTTAGTATTCAACTAATGTACATAACTCAGAAAATAGCCAGTGGTACATGACCGGAGCGGGATTCGAACCTGGGACCTCCGGCTTACGAGTTGGATACTCTAACCACTCGGCCACCGACGCTCACTACTACTACTTTTTATTTAGATAAATTATTATTTAAAATAAACTAAGGTCCGCTCAAGATTAGCACGGTTAGTAACTTTAATAGATATAGAAAGGGAAAGGCGGGCACTCTCGGTCCGTTGCAATATGATTGCACGCAGATTTGGCAAATGTGACATTGAAGTCAAGAAGACATTGTTCAACGCTTTTTGTCAATGTCTATACACTTGCCAACTCTGGGCCAGATTCCGGATGAAAACCTATGGAGCCATGAGGGTGCAATATAATGATGCATTTCGCATCCTCATGAGATTGCCAAGATTTTGTAGCGCATCCGAAATGTTCGCGGAGGTGAGGGTGCCCGACTTCTTCGCGGTCATGAGAGCGCGTGTGGCTGCATTTTGGGCTAGACTGAGGTGCTCCGAAAACAGCATACTGAATATAGTAAGTAATGACCTTGACAGTCCCATCTTTAGAAGATGGTTGACTTTGCATTTGACCGAGAATCAAAATGACATCGAAATGTTATAATTTTGTAATTATTTTCATATTATTTATACTATAGTATATTTATGTCAATTTGTGTGTATTTAATTGTATATTTTAATTGTAATATGGGTCTATTGCCTGGAATAAAGAATTATTATTATTATATTATTATTATTATTAAACAATTGAACACCTTAACCTTCCCCGTGAATCACTCTGTCTATTAATGAAAACGGCACGAAAATCCGTTCAGTAGTTTCAGAGTTTACCGCGAACAGACAGACAGACGCGGCGTGGAGATTGTTTTATAATATGTAGTGATAGTGCTAGGCGCTATCTTAATTGGTAACAAATTGGCAGACCAAGAAGAGACCTCAATACCGCCCGTCGCACGACCGCTGCCAATCAGGACAGCGCCGTATTCCTGCATAGGCACATACATAATCAAGATGCACTTTAAAAGCCCATACGCGATTATTGCGCGGTTTATCGTTTTGTTTAAGCGGATGCCACGAGTATTTTGCGTTTTATAAGCGGGGACAAATTAGGAGAAAAATTAGATTTTTCCATGGTAATGGAGTATTCAAACTAAAAATCTGTAAACGTTCAAAAGCGTAATTATCGAACCATTCGTATACTGTAAAGGCGTTTATTTCCAATTCATTGGAAAAAATTTAAATATCATCCAAAGTGCGTCTCGATTTTCTCCTCTCTTAAATATTCAGCAGACCAGCGACATCTCAGTGCAGTGACCTTTTAAAAGCCCTTTATTTATCCTAAGTTTTATGGGCAAAGTTCTGAGGCTTGAGTTAACTTGAACTTAATGCAAACAGGGGAGACGCGTAGCGTTACACTGAAAACTGAAACGCCTGTGAAATATTCACCGTCTTTAAGGAAGTATTTGGTGGTGAAAAGAGAGGTGGTGTGTGGGTGTATCTGTGTCTGGCTGTATTATCGTAACTCTCGATCGGATGTATAAATTTCGTAGTGGTTTTCATTTTATTAAGAAAGCCAGTAATTGAGATAGCTCTAACACCCATATTCAGAAACGTTACTATTAGGTCTTTCAGAGTGCGCGAACGCACAGGGTTTCAACTGCCAATACTTGAGTGGCGATTGGCACTATTCTATGTTTATGTTGACGACCTGAGTGGTTCAGTGGTCAACATTCATTCCGTCTGCCACGCAAGAGGTCCCAGGTTCGATTCCCGGCCGTGCAGAATTTGAAATGATGAATTTTAATTTCTGTTACGGGTCTGGATGTTTTATGTATAATAAGTATGTATTTAAAAGTATATAAGTAGTTTATTAGTTATCTAGCACCCATAACACAAGCTTTGCTTACTTTGGGGCTAGATGGCGCTGTGTGAATTTGACCACGATTATTTATTATTTATTTACGCCAAGGGCTGGACGCCTGGAGACGTATCTCACAGGTCTAGGCTAAGTTTAGGCTCCAGTCTCCTATAAAATTACTCAAATTTGTAATTCAAGGCCTCAACTATTAGTAAATTACCATTGTATTTTGTAGAGAAAATAAATGTTTTTTTTATATATATTTACATCCATTAAAAAGAATGAAATTGATTGACTAATGGGAGAGCAGTTTGACGAGAACAGTATTGAACGCAGTACTTTCACATAGCGAGCACTGTGAGAAGGTATACGCTACTTTACTTCTTGTTCTATATTCTATATTAGCCGGAATCATCCCACTGCTGGGCAAAGGCCTCCCCCCGATTCCTCCACTCTTCACGATCAAGTGCCAATGTCTGCCAGTCACTTTCGAAGGCCCGCAGCTCTTCTGTCCACCTTTTCTTGGGTCTTGTTAGACAAGTATTATTTATGAATATGGGATGGTTATTAGATTTGTTTGTGTAGCAGTTTGTGAAATGTTTGAGTGAACTTAGATTCGCGCGCTTTCCTGCATCCTGTCAGTTATGTTAAATGAAGCAGCCGTTTTACATGTCGGGGAAAAGTTGGGTAATAATAAGGGATGCGAGTAAATACAGATAATACATATACCAGTATTCCCAACTCAACAAAATATTACACCTGGCGACCTGAGGGCTTACCATGAACTCTTATAGCAGGACCTAAACAGAATTGATTTCGCTTTGGACGAGACAAGCTTATGTGACACGTATAGCGCTGTCTCATTCTTAGCAGGGCAGTTCTGTTAAGGTCCTGCTATAAGAGCTCATGGTAAGTCCCCAGAGTGGTTCAGTTGGTGGTCTGCTACGGAGAGGTCCCGGTTTCAATACCCGGCCGAGCAGAAATTGAAATGATGAATTTTAATTACTGTAATGGGTCTGGATGTTACATATATAAAAATAATGTATTTAAAAGTACATAAGTCGTTTATCAGTTATCTAGCACCCATAACACAAGCTTTTCTTACTGTGGGGCTAGATGGCGCTGTGTAAATTGTCCAAGCATAAATAAGTATAGAAAGAGAAACAGTACAGAGCGTCCTCTCAGTCCATGCGTGTGAGTAAGAAATTTATTATTTACCATTACGACATCTTGCCGGTAAAGCTGGCTATGCGTGTTGGGTTAACTTAAGCCAACGCCAACAAAAACCAATTTGTGGGAGGCGAGTGCTGGCATCTAACCGACAGGAAATCGTCAGGAAAGCCTCGACCAAGTATACGAGTATACTACACAAATATTTCCTAAAACATGTTGAACCGTTATTAATGAAACCGTCGCGATTAAACTGGCTTGTAAACAAAGAAAACCGAATCGAATTCGGTCCATCCGTTCGGGAGCTACGTTGCCACAGATCCCCAGATACCCAGATACACACGTAAACTTATAACACCCCCCTCTTTGCACCATGAACCATCAACGTGTAAGCGCATGCGTCCAAGTAGGCCAGCGTCGACAAAATATAGCGAGGCAATATAGGCAAGATATAGGAGTTTATTTTGTATTTATGTTGTTTGTGTATTTATAAATATGGGCATCAGTTGCCTGAAATAAATGAATAAATAAATAAATAAAATAAAATACCCCGTATACATTACCTATACGTATACGTAGACAGCTTCTTGAAAAAGTAAAAAGCGTAGTTCGGCGTGCCTCCGCTAGATGGCGCTGCTTAGACATGGATTCGCATGTTTTGAATTTGGTAACCTAGTAAGAAAGGTGTTTCGTGAAAATATACTTAGTTTTAGTTCCTTTTCTGAGAAGTGAGCGCAAAATGTCTACATTTTATACATCGAATGGTCTCGTTATGGTTTATTTTAGAGGATCGTATCTAATCAACGCCATCTATTAGAATTATTTATTTCTAATCGGCTCTCGGCCTTTAACGACCTGAGTGGTTCAATGGTCAACCTTGCCACGCAAGAGGTCCCGGGTTCGATTCCCGGCCGGGCAGAAATTGAAATGATGAATTTTAATTTCTGTTTCTGGATGTTCTATGTATAATAAGTATGTATTTAAAAGTATTTAAGTAGTATATCAGTTATCTAGCACCCCTAGCTTTGCTTAGTTTGGGGCTAGATGGCGCTGTGTGAATTTGTCCACGAATATTTATTTATTATCTCGTAATATCTCCCATTGAGCCTATACGTTGATGTTTGTCTATTGTGTTCACATTATAAACACCAGTTACGACGGCGAGAGGAATATACAATAAACAAGAGTAACGCTATCTCAATAAGATGTGCAAAAGAGACAAGAAACTGGGTCCGAAATAACCATCGGACAGTGTTCCAATACATTTAACACAAGACAAAACCGTCGCATTCACTTTACCTTTTCTTGTTACTGAAAGAGTCCTCCCGAAAGTCAAACTTCAACTGACACAATGTTTAGACAATGACGAGCATTATGGGAACATTTCTTTTACTGTATTCGATATCATTCTCGCTTCGGCTTTCATTCGTTGAAAGGTTATCAACGTCAAGGAGTACACTACTTATGTGCATGTCAAATTTTCATGAACCGGCAATTGCGTATTCACAAAAATGGGTTTCTTATTTCATTCATACTTACTTAAATCTTTAACAGTATAAAATAACGTCGCTTTCCGCCTCAGTATGTCTGTCTGTATTTCCAACAACTTCTCCAAAACGGCTTATATTACAATTTTGAGAACTTCTTCTAGAAGGTTTATATGTATAATACGATATAATAGTCGCTATTGCTATTATTATATATTCTAGGGGGGATTGTGGGCCCTTCCACCACCTCATGGGTCCAAGACAACTGCTCATTGTCCTCCTGCTGAAAGGAGGACAAGGCTCTGGTGAAGCGGGTTTCCCTGTGCGGGTCAGGTTCTAGTCGCCGATGTAAAAACAAAAATCAATAAATTATACAACTTCCAAAACACAATATTATTATATCTGTTAAGAAAATTGCACGGTAGGTAGACTGAAAAACTCCCAACGTACAAAATCTTCAAAGCTTAGTAACGTTAACCTACTTCGTATATGAGAATAAACAGCCTGAAGCTTTGATGTTGGTACTAGCTATACATAAATACTGTTAAAGCTAATGATTATATTCGAAAAACAAGTAATGAACCTTTGTTGTAATGTTCTTCGCATATTAGAAATTGGGTCGAACAAAATCTGCTTAGCGTATTTTACAAGGATTATTATATACTAGCTTTTTCCCGCCACTTCGTCCGCGTGGAAATCGTTTTTAGTTCTTTTACCCGTATGACAATTTTAAATGATCTCCCTACTGAATGAAAGTTAGTACTGCAGAGAGGTCAAGCTGTATATCTGGTTCTTCCCAACCGAATTTGATGAAACATGGCCTAGATTTTAAGTTGAACCTCAAACTCCCAAGCTGTGAAAACCTCATCAAGATCCGTTCGGCGCCATCCATTTCTATATTTTTTATATTTTTGATGGTCTATTATAGGTCTATTACTACATGAGGTGTTCCGATTTCTAAAATCTATATATTACCCAGGCTTTATAGCTAAACAACAAAAACATTTAATTTAAATCCGTCCAGAAGTTCCGGAGATTAGCGTGTACAAACAGACAAACAGGCAACCATACAAACCAAAGAATTTTAAATTCTTATTCTGTTAATATTTGTTCATCGCCCAAAAAATGTTTGCTTTATATGTATATTTAATGTACAGACACACTTTATTTACTGTTTTATTATGTGTATTGTAGATAGCTCGTATAAAAACTCTGACATGTCGCTTTGGAAGAAATGGCGAAGTTGGACTTAGTAATGAGGGTTGATAAAACATGACCCAAACTAATAGATCAGCCACAACTTATTCGTTCATTGAACCACACTCGTATCTGTAAATATTTACTGTTCAATAAAACAAAATATAGTCCTCAATTTCGTAACGACGATCCAGAATACAGAGAAAGGGAATGATATGCCGACAAAACGCTTTAAAAAAAATAAGGGTCTTAAATTTGACTACGCTTAGGAGCGTTGGTGGCCTAGTGGTAAAGGTACCGGGTTCGAATCCACTGCCGCTATGTATCAAAGACTCTTTTCTGGGTTATGTACATTATATCACTAACTGATGCTCTTACGGTAAGGGATAACATCGTGATGAAACCTGCACATTCAGGCGATTGATTGTATAACCAATCTGGTCGAATTCCCCTGGTAGCAAGGTCCCGGCCCCGGGCCCTCTTGCGCGAGAGCACGACGCCAAAATGATTACTTTTTGTTATTTTTAGATTTGACCACTACGCCTCTCCACACAACACCCACATTCCAGATTCTAGATCAAGCCCAAATAAACCGCCTGACATTTTCGACATCAAAGAATAGCTCAACCCTCACGTCATACTCAAACACTTACATCAAACTGTTAGCGGGGGTTAACAGAATAATATATATCTCCGCAGAAAGAAGGTTCTCCAAAACTTTCACAACGAGCTCGATTGCTCTACTTCCTTTATTCGACTTGCGTGGGCTTCATTTGATTACCCCTCCACCCTTACTGCCAACAATATTGGGCAAATCAAATAGTACCTATATGTCGTCAAATGACCGTTTCTTGGGAAATCAAAGTTATTTGCACTAAAAGATCGGGGTGCGATCATGGAATCGGGAGATGTGGTGCCTGTTGATTTCTAGATGAGAATTGTCTGTGTTGTCATAGGTACATAGTATCGATCATTAGCTTAGAAGAATATAATAGAATGGATTTACTTGTAAAATTGCTGTTGTAAAATACTCGTACAATATAAAGGTTCCCCTACGACCTGCCTCGATAGGTACAAATTACAAATATCTGTAGGCTTATTCTATAAATAGTAAAGTACTCGTTAATCATGCTTAATAAAAATATAAATAAATTCATTGTATTAACTCAATATCACTACACACTACAAATACCTAAATTAGGAAATAATATTTACATGACAGATACTAATTCTAATGATAACAAATTTATATAGTAATATGATACCAAAAGTAAAAAATGATTAACCTAATAATAAAAATAGATAATTACAAAAAATCAAATAACTCGCCCCTGATTGTTCCCGGCGCAAAGGTACCAATACCTAAATTCATCTAATTAAATGTAAATGTCAAGTAAAATATACCTAAGTAATGTCACAGAATATCTACAGGTACGATTACGTACATAAGTCAAGACATTAAAATATATCAATGTCGATTAAGATTAAATAAATAATGTCAAGCATGAAAAAGCGTATTATCTAAATCATGGTTAGGTACCTAGCAGAGCGAAAGGACCTCTCACTTTCCAACGGGGGAGGTAGATACTACCGCATCTGTAGTACTCAGAAAAGCTAACTGTAAATTTTTGGTTTCAATTTGCCTTTAGTTGGACGAACAGACGATAGTTACTAGTGAGAATAGGCTGTCTCTAGACCAGGTAAGACGGCGGTGAAATGCCTGAATAGATATTATGAGCTTTTTGGCCAGGAGGCGTGAGAACGAGAAAGTATGGAGATGCAGATAGAGGTTGTATGCAGCAAAGACAAGGTGCGTATGTCCAACAGTGGACAAGTATGCTATTGTGAGCTGTCAGCTCCTTTGCCACTAGGATCATATAAAAAATCTTCATGGCAGTTGTCACATCATACGATCTTTCCAACATGAACTTCTTAATCGGCGATATCCTATGATCTCCGCCAAAACTATTTGACCCGTGAAGGCTGATGACCTCGGTACTAGGGATGCAAGAGGTCGATATATTTTTTTATATCGACATTGATTTGAAAAAATTACGATTTATCGGTGTCGAGGAATTCGATATATTTATATATCAGCGTAAATTTTTAAAGCATGTAACCATAATAACTAGGTAACTACATAGTTCAAAATAATTACAAATCTAAGAAAAAAATTCCTAATATCTGTAATTCTTTACAGTGCTTTACAGTGGTTTTTAGTCCATTGCGTTGCTAATAAAAATATAGGTTTTTATACGTTTTCGATACCCACTAAATAATTGATACCTAAGTATCGATACATAAATATCTTTTCTACAAGTACTCTGCACTGCGTCTCGGATGGTGTTGACAAAGGTTGTTTTCCTACGACAAACCTCGGCTGGCTCCCTGCTGCCATTGGACGCGAGGACTGAAAAGGGTCGAATCGATTTCATACGTCAATGCATTAGTAAACGACATTGACCGATTGTGGGATAGTTTAACCACAGATTTTTTTCCAACTTCGGAGGACTTTAGCATCTTCACTAGTTATGTACATCTAACCGATGCTCTAACGGTGACGGAAAACATCGTGATGAAACCTGAATGAGCAGGCGACTGAATATGTAACCATGATCCAATCTGGTCAGGTTCCCCTAGTAGCAGGTCATGGAGGAGGATACTTAACGCCAAGATGAACCCCGGTGCTTAGTATAACGCGAACCGAATGGGAACATTTCATAACTCTTATAGCCTACACTAGAAAACTAGTAAAACTCAATGCATCATAATAATTTAAACAAACCACCATTTAAAGTACCAAAATAAATTCTCACTTACCTACTTTATCTAGCATCAGGGAATATGTGGTTACAAATAAATCACATAAGAGGCGGCGTGGTCAGACTCCAAGGGACGCACAAAACTGCCATGACATCCAAAATAATATTGCCTGCTCAAATTGTTAATTTCGCTAGGATGTCAGAATGTCAGATAGACTCAAGCTCACTTAAGTTATTGTTCTGAGCTTGAATTGTCTGGACATGTTTCAAGAATGGGACTGTAGTTAGGAATCTATATCTACATATAAGTACACATAATATAACTGTAGGTAACTGGGTGATCTCTAGATAGAAAATTATTTCTAATTATATTTTTCATCCCATCTGTTCGAAAAACAACATCGTTATATTTCTCGATAATAGTGTTAAGCCCTTTAGATTAAAAGTGTTTTGAATTTAGAGACAATTGAGTGCCAACCAGACACATGGACTATCGATGAGCTATGATCCTAAAATACATTTCATTCTATTCCACATTCATACATCTTCTAATACATTTATACCATTGACCTACTTGTATATCTACATAGAGCACATTGAAAATTCTGCGATCCTAGGATCTCTCATAAATTTTGAATTTCGATTGTTATATTTTTAAAAACATAAGTTACTCAATCATTTATTTTAATAAGTGTTTACGGGAAATCGCGTGTCAATTGATTTTTATCACAAGCTGAAGTCCGTCGTCCGTAGTAAAAATGGAATTAATGATCCTCATGTTTTCAAAAATGATTTGACCGAATGAAAAAGTGTTTAAAATGTAATGGAGAATACTTCGAAAAGCAGTAAATATATTATTTTACATGTAAATTGTTGAGTTACGCAAAACTTGCAGTGTACCCCACATATTCATTTATTTTACATTTTTACAACAATCTCAATCAAATAAATAATACAGCCAATTAAAAAACTGCAATTTATAAATCAGATCAGTGAAGCTAATACCATACATCTATGTACCTTTATTATATTAAAATGTAAAAGAAAACGTAATACAACATCTGTTAACAGGTTATTTAGCTCTAACTTCTCCACCACTCCGTCCTAATAAATCTATTCATGTGTTCGCGTAGATTTGATATAACTGTCAAAAACAAAATCCATTGGGTATTGGCATGGAGATAAAATACTACGTTTGGCTACAAAACAATCAAACTCTCAGTTAATAAAGCCGCATTGTTTGAGCCGTCCGCTACAATACCCGCGTATTATTACTGAATATTATCCATTATTTGCCGTATTTACTATTATATTGGCCGTGTGGTGTCCGGCAGAGTAGAATAGAAGCGTCAACACTCGTGGGTGTCGTATAAGGCGACTAATGTTTTCGACGCAAAAGATCTAGAGTCTCCGTAGGCTGGAAAACGGGCAGCAGCGTTTTCCATTGCTAAATTTATAAGACTGCGATTTATAACACGCCTGCCAAGCGTGGAGATTATGGCCATAACCTCCCCTTTCATGAGAGAGGCCCAAAGCCCTGCAGTGGACTCTTATGGGCTGTGATGATCATGCATGTTTCTGTTGGATTTCCGGGCTGACTGTTGCACAGGACAAAGTGGAATGGAACATCTTTGTGTCGGAGGCCAAGACTCATTTTGGGTCGTTGCGTCAACATAGTAAGCAAGTAAGTATATTCATGCAAATATGATAGCAAAACGGTCAAAGACTTTCAAAGCCCTATTCCGTACGACACCAAAAAACACTTAACCGATTCGCATGTGTTTACGCATGACGTCGAGAATGAGCAAACAATGTGTCAATTTTTCCATTGGAATAACTCATCCCCCTGGTACACAAGGCCACATATAATATATTGAAGAGAACAAGATTATTGGCACGTTCCATTTTGAGTAGGTATGAACTCAATAGTCGATGGCCAAGTGGTTAAGGTATCGGACTCGTAAGGGAGAGGTACCGGGATCGAATCCCACGCCAATGCAAAACACCTACTACCAATGACTCTTTTCTGAGTTATGTACATTTGTTAAATGCTAACCGACATTGAGGGACAACATCGTGATGAAACCTGCACATTCAGCCGACTGAATATGTAATGATCCAATCTGGTCAGGTTCCCCCGGTATCAAAGTCACGGAGGTCAGATGGCAGTCGTCGCACCACTGTAATTATCTAATTAAATAATCTAGGATAATGGTCAAGGCGGCCCCCAGCCCTGGTGCGACGTTAACACCAAGATTATTATTTTAATCATTATTTTTCCTTAATACACCGTAGACAAACTTAAGTTATCGTGAGATATTACAAATATTGATACAAAAATGACCTAATTAGATCCCTGCAATATACATCCCGTCTTCTCATCAAAGCAATTTTGATTTTTACCGCTTCGAGCAATCTTCAATAAAGCGATATTTTAATCAGAGACATTGTAAATACAAAGTCGAGTATTTATTTTCTTTCTACCGGTAACCTTGGTATTCTTCTGGAGTATCGTGATTAATACGAAATAGATGTTTGTATAGTTCTTCAAGTATCTATATTTGTTTGCCAAGCCTCGTTTGTCAGTTCAAATCATTTATTAATCCATTGTTTATCTAATAGTTATTGTTTATGGTAGTGTTGTCTGGTTTCGTGGAAACTGGAGGGTTGCTTGCTTGTTTTAGTCGTTTCGTGGAAATCTGGATAGTTGATGATTTAGTCCTTGTTTAGTCTGAACAAATGTATGGCGAATTATGTGAAAGCCAAATCTAAGCGGTGCTTAACTTTTCCTAATAATTCCAATGTATAGATACTCAAAATGTAATTTGCCTCTTATTATACTCAACATATAAAATACAGTAACGGCTTACGAGATTTGGATGCACCCTTGGGAGTCATGAATGGCCATTTACAAAGAAAATCCATAATAATATAAATCAGTTTTACAAAAAGTAACTTTATTTTCAAATGTTGAAATTGTAAGTATAATTTGACTACAAAAGCTACCGCAGATACCTATAAGAAAGCGCTTTCTATAAAAGCGTTCCGATTTCAAAAACGATTTCCATTGTCAACTTCGTTTAATTTCCCGCCGCCTATCTCAGAAACCATCGGATTTACCTTAGTCCAAACCCAAATCAGTTAACACCTAAATGTTAAGCATTTCTCAGAATAATGTTCGTATTTTGTATACTTGATATTGTATCATAGAAATTACTTCATAGAAATATTTAGGAATTTTAGTGGCGGAACGGAAGATATTGCGTCGTATTCCGGGACCCACCAGGGGCGGGGATGGACCCTGGAGGATGAGAAAGAACATAGAAATAGAAGAGCTCGTGTCCGAGCCTAATATCATCGGAGAGATTAAAGCTGCTCGACTTCGCTGGCTCGGACACATTGAGTGAATGGGAGAGGATCGTGCAGCCAAACGTGCTTACCTGGGCCGAATAGCCGGCAAGCGCCCGGTTGGACGGCCCAGGTATCGATGGATAGACGAAGTCCGGAAAGACCTGCGCGAACTCCAGATAACGAACTGGGAACAAGTGGCGCAGGATAGGGACCAATGGCGAGTTCTTGTGTCGGAGGCCAAGATCCACTTCGGGTAGTGAGCCAGCGAAGTAGTAGTAGTAGTAATAAATAATGATGTCAAGTGAAAAGAATAAATTAAAATTACACAGTGGTAATTGGGAAATTGTATTAGGAAAACATGTCAAATTTACAGGCATTTGATTTAAATATCGATGTCGAACGGTATTCTATTAAATTTCAATAGCATTCAATATCCCAGTTGAAGTTGCATCCTGTATGTCTTCCGGTAGTTTTCTATATACAGAAAACTATATATATATCTTAAGACGTAAACTGATCCCTCGGGTTTTGTCAGCTTATACCGCGTCCTTGTTACTCCGTAATGAGCGTGACGTCATTAGTCGCTTGACTTTACCTGGTACAAAGCATCTAAGGCAAGGCAACAGTTATATTCTATATTACCCTGATTCTATTTAATTAAACGAAACGGGTAGCAAGTTTTTTGGCTCTGGTAGTTCTAATTTGTTTAATTACTAACCGTTGTCTTTAGGGTTGCCAAATCTACTATATAATATAGTATCCTACTGTATTGACGACCTGAGTGGTTCAGTGGTCAACATGCCGGTTGCCACGCAAGAGGTCCCGGGTTCCATTCCCGGCCGGGCAGAAATTGAAATGATGAATTTTAAGTTATGTTACGGGTCTGGGTGTTCTATGTATAATAAGTATGTATGTATGTAATCTCTTTATTGCAATAATTTGACTTGCATAATAATTATGTATTTAAGTAGTTTATCAAGCTTTGCTTAGTTTGGGGCTAGATGGCGCTGTGTGAATTTGTCCACGAATATTTATTTATTTATTTATATTTATTTATTTTGTAGAATACTGTTAGAATAATAATACAGTAGCCAAGCTGCTGTATTGCTGAAATACTATATTTTAGCAATACAGGAGCAACACTTTCTTCGGGTACCATGATACCCATTTGGTCAAAAAATACGCTTTTTCCTTATACGTAATCCTACGTAATTTAATTTTATCATGTGGTGTCCCGTAGAATAGCACCAACCCCTTCAAAATGGGTGGGTGGAAATACAAATTGTAAAAAATCTGCTTATAAATAATAAATAATAAATAAAGGATACTCATCATCATCATCCGAGCTGTCAACCCGGTAAAGGATATCTACAATATTTTTTATATGAATACTATTTTTTTTGACACCTTAGATGGAAATGTCCTATATTCGTATTGCAATAATTTGCCAACCCTAGTTGTCTACAGACGGTACGTCGTGAAGTTAAATCTGCCAAAAGATCTAATATTTCCACCCCAAGTAATTGGCGAACTAAGCCCCTAAATGAACAGATTAATTCTTGTCTTGTTTTTATTGTTGTCTGCGCACGTTGCTTTGCTAATTTTTGTTTTCACTTCTCAACGTACTGTCTGTTTGTTGTCTGTGGTTTTCAAATTGGATTTACGTCGCTACTTTTACAAAGCCCTTAATTATAAAAATCTTTATCTACACTCATAGCGTAATGTTCCAATTTCATATTCGAAAACAGTTGTTTAAGGAATAACTTTTTTCACGCCAATCTATAAAATTTTAAAATAGTAGATTATGCAACTGTCATATAAAAGGGGGTATTAAAATATGAGTGTCTGTTTATCATACGAGGCGTAGCCGAGTATGATAATAGTTTGACACGAGTGTTTTAATACCAAATTATATGCAGTTGCATACACTACTTTATTTACACTCATATTTTTATGTTAAAATATCGTACCCATAATTTTCTCAACTTTGCTGGAAGTAAGCTGCGAGTCAGTGCTGTTGTATCTACGTGTCGAGGATATCAAGCGGCGGGAAATTCACTTCACTACTTTCACATTTATCTATTTATTTGCTTCAAACAAGAGAAAACATACACAAACACAAATTACAACAATTATAAAATATATTCTGTTTAGCGGGAAAATTATTACACACAAATATGAACAGGAAAATTTGAATTTTCCTGTTCATATTTTTATTTTATTTTGCTTCTAATTTCGAGCTTAGGGCACAGCGATCCGGATCTCACTCCGCGAGACTCGCGGAAGAGCAGCGACGCGGCTCAGGCCATGGCATACGCTGAGTGAGATTCTATTGTTGGCAGGCGGTACCACACTACAGCAGTTCAGATACTAAATGGTAGATATCTAGGTAGTTGTAGGTAATTTGTTAATTATTTTATTATTATGTATCGTTTATTATCTTGAACTTGTAATGTGATGGCTTTTTTTTTTAATTTTAGGCTATCCAGGCATTTGACCGTCATCTCACTTGGTGGGAAGTGACGATGCGGTCGAAGATGAAGCATGCCTGTCTAGGAACAGCCTATTCACTCTAGCCTTGAAGGCGTCCAGATTATAGTGTTCAGGGAACACACTCGCAGGCAACGCGTTCCATTCCTTAGCCGTTTGCATTATAAAGGTTGAACCAAAGCGGCTCGTGCGGGCAGCTGGAAGATCCACGACATAAGGATGAAGCGCTCGCCCGGATCGCGTTTCCCGATGGCGGAAAGGGGCCGGCGGAATGAGGTTGTTCAACTGTTTCGCACACTCTCCGAAATGCAACCTATAGAATACCGACAGACACGCAACCCTGCGCCGATGCTCGAGGCTCTGCAGCTTAGCCTCAATTAATTGCGGGTCACAAATTATCTTCTTTGCACGTTTTTCCACCGAATCCAAAGCGGCCAGTTGGTATTTGGCTGACCCATTCCAGAGATGGCAGCAGTATTCCATGCAAGATCGGACTTGTGCTTGATATAATTGAAGCAACTGCTTTGAAGTGAAATACCGCCTGACCTTCGAGAGGATACCAAGTTTCTTGGCTGCAGTCTCAGCTTTGAATTCGATGTACCGTCTAAAGTTAGATTGTTCAAGATTGGTTGATAGCTCAACACCAAGGAGCTGTAAATTGTCGGTAATTTCCACAGCCACATCCCGGAAAGCCGGAGTTAGATAGAATGGACTCCGTTTGGCGGAAAACAAACACGCCTGTGTTTTGGTAGCGTTTAACGCCGCTAGATTGGTTTCGCCCCAGTCGGAGACTGCCTTGAGAGCTTCGTTCAAACGCCCAACCATGGCCTCTCGACAAGACTGAATGTCGTCCCTGTTAGCTTTTGCCTCTGACAGATATCTATCCGTTACTGTGCTGTCATCAGCGTACCTAAGGGTACCGGGTACTAGAAGATCGTTGATATGCAGCAAGAAAAGAGTCACGGACAGAACCGACCCCTGAGGAACTCCCGCGTCGATAGCCTGAAGATCAGACGAGTAACCATCGAGAACTACCCGGATTGAACGTCCACTCAGAAATGGCCTCACTCCATATATGAGTGGCATACACCAGAAAGTCCCCAGTCGACCGACCACGGCGGAATCCGTACTGGTAATCACTGAGGAGATCGTTCAGATCAGGATTAGGAGACCTTCGAGATGCGCAAGGAGTTTTTTGTTTAGTGCACGCTCCATAATATTACAGAGAATGGAGGTGATTGAAATAGGGCTGTAATTGGCAGGGTCTGTGCGGCTGCCATTCTTAGGCACGGGCTGCACATTGGCAAGCTTCCAAGACTTAGGTACACTACCAGTCTTAAGTGAGAATCGAAACAGGCGTGTGAGAATAGGAGACAACTCAGGGGCACATCTACGCAAGACCGTCGCTGGTATACCATCAGGTCCACTAGCCTTGTTCACGTATAGACTCCGCAGGATTTTTAAAATCTCTTTCTGATGTATTCGCACGTCTGCCATAGTGCAGTCAGCGCGGGGTGAAATGGGTGGAGTTTTTCCTGCAGTAACTAAACGCGAACTTGCCGCGAAATGAGAAGCAAGCAAATTCGCATTCTCCTCCAGCAACGGCAGCAGGGAACGAACGGTCTGGCTTCAGCAACGGTGGTAACGAAGATTTGCTAAAATTGGATTCGACCGCTTTTGCCAAAGACCAAAACGCTTTACTCCCAGGAGGGTAAAAGGCCAGCTTGGCGCCAATCCGGCTTATGTGGTGGAATCGAGCCCTGCGTCCTTTTGCAAGCCTTGGCGGCGAGGTTAAAGGCTCTCTTCAGTTTCCGGAGACTTATGAGCTCAAGCCTCAGCCCAGGCAGAGTATTGCGTGTGCTTCAGCGCTTCAGCGCGACGGCACTCAACACTGAACCATGGACGAGATTTGTCCATTGCTACGTCAGAATACGGAATATGATATTTCATACCCTGCCGTATAACCGCGGTGACGGCTTTAGCACAATTCGACGGATCGCCCGAAGAGAAGCATGCCTCCCGCCAAGGATAGGACGAAAAGAAGTGACGCATCTCATCCCAATCTGCTGGTTTGTATCGCCACACCCGACGGGGGTTGCAAAGGGCGTGCTCCGGTGGGGAATAGTCTGATACAGGTTTCATTAAACAGTAGTCGGATGTACCCAGCGGTGCAGAAACCGATACTGAGTGTCTGTCCAGATCAGTCGTCAACAGAAGATCTAAGCAATTTGCGGTATGAGGCTTAAGGCAACTATAAAATAATATTATTTCGTATCATATAAAAATCCCTAAGTGGAATAAAAATTTCCTCTTAGTCCGATGGTCGGACAAAGAAAAATAAACATTATGTTGGTCCTTGCTGGAAAACCGCGGAGAAATATTTATTAAGTATTTGAAGTAATGTTCACCGCAAATAAACCAGGAAAAAGCTAAACGATTGCTGAACTATTTATCAATCGATAAAGGCAAGAAAATTGAATTATTAACGAAAAAGAAAATGTTCCGCAAGAGTCGGCTTTTTATACCTTAAAAGAGCATTCCCGACGTTAATTTATTTCGGACGTCGAACCGGTTTAAACCAGCTCAGCTCTTCACAATTCAATGGAAGAGCATAAGTACATGACCACCTTAAGAATCATATTCCTTTACACTATCGTGCAATTGTTAAACGGTTTTAATAGTATTCAGTAATTAATTTTTTATTTATTATATAATAAATACCCTGGGGGTAAAGGATGAGTCCTTTGGGCATAAGGGACAGCCAATACTCCCTTCTTATAGCAAACTGATTTTGGCTAAGGATGCACCAAATACCGTGAATGTTGCTGTAGCGGCAAAGGAATATTTTACTTTACAACTTACAACTTTTGTACTGTACAAGCGCGTCGATGAGACATCGCCGCGTCGAGTCGCTGTTAAGAAACTTTCGTTCTGGTGGGTTTGTGATATTCTATGCTTTGACTCCGTTCTTAAATTAATATTAAGAGAGTTCTCTGCTCGAGCAATATTTTTATTACAATATGTGACTGCAATATTATCACTTCGACACTTGCGGTGAACTTCAGGTCAAGTAGCAAAGGACGCAGTATGCCGCAACGATAGAGTGCGTCTGAAACAACTGTCCATAAAAGAATTCCAAAACTACTATACCGATTTTAATGAAACAAAGCTAAGGAACCATCTCGATTAAACTAGAAAACCGCCTCGAAATCACACATACCTACTCCCAAAATCAAGAATTTGTTTCTTGTTCATATATTTTTTTATTCGTGTACCATTTTTAATTTTGTTTTAAATATGTATTTATACTGTATATAACAATGTATATTATTATTAAATAAATGTATTTGTTAACTCAAACTCATAGTCAGACTTACACACCCCTCTTTTTTCCTCAATGATTAAAAATGGCCGGCATTCGTTGCCAGCAAGACCGGCCAGTTGCACTCACATCAGTAAAAACGTTGCCCGTTCTGAAGCTCCATTACAGAGGTACCTCCACTTACCTTCTTAACCGTATCCTTGTGCTCCTGCACATACTCCTGCTTGAGGGGCTCCGTCTGCAGATCCGGGAGGGAGTGGCTGATCCTGATGGCGGCCTGCCGGGACAGGGAGTCGCAATTGCTCTCCTCGGAGTCACGGCGGCTCCTGGGTAAGGTTTTTTTTATTACTCAGCGGAAAACGAGCAGATAGATTACCTGATGGATAGCGGTAACTGTCACCCATAAGATCTATAAGTGCGTTCTCATTGTGACGGCTAAGATGAAATGCCTCATGCCTGTAATTTCGCTAGCTTTTACCTTCATAGCAGAACACAGCAATGCAATTATTGCTACTTGGCGAGAGACAAAAAAGGTAACTCACCAAGACGAACTCATTATCATCATCATAGACATAGACATAAACATTCTTTATTTTGACATCAAAAAGGTACAGCGTTAAGATATTAAGGTAATTTTAGAACACTTCAATACTAATCTAAAACAAAGTAGGTACATACACACAATTACAATGAAACATGGACCAGTGCGATGCCAAAAAAGACCCCAGCTTAACATAAGCTACAGCAATCTTGACGATCATTCATCGATTACTCAATCGTGTGTATTGTATATCATCTCTCTACCTGATTCTACATTACCCACCTACTCTTTCATTCACATTCCTCTTCCATTTGATTATTGAATAGCATGGTTAAAAAATAGACTATCTTCTCTTCGTACAACATACCTAAACCACGGTAACTTCCCAAACTTTTCCAACCCTGGCGGTATATTTACTTTCGCGGAATTTAAGCGCACTTTCGTCGGCCTCAAGTTTACTTCCAACGTGTTCCACGAAGAGTTTACTGGAAGTTTCATATGCCTAACACAATTTGTTGAAGTCATAAACGCATTACCGGCGACGAAGTTTTCATTTATGGTTACACTTCATCACAGAAAACCGTTTTCTTTGGAAGGGTTTGAGTTTTATTCCTAAGTTTAATGTGTAAACGTACAGAATCGCTCACGAGCTTCGCGAGATAAGGACGATAGCAGTGCTGCCATGAACACATCATGGCGAAGTTGACATAGCAAAGCGCAAAATTCTTTTGAAATAACAATTCACATGACACATGGCAGCGCTGCAATCAATGCTGAATTGCACTGATGCCTCTCAGCACTGATCATCATCATGGTGTCAATATCCCGGTTGTGCTCTCGCGTGTGAGGGCCCGGGGTCCGCCTTGACCATGATTAACGTAGAACGACTGCCATCCGACCTATGTGACCCTCAGGTAGACACACATGTGCGCCGCTTGCCAGGCCGTTGCTGTAATTGCAATTGGGCGCGTTCGCGAGATTTAGACGTTTGAAATTGCAGGTTTCCTCACTAAGTTTTCCTGCTCCCCAGAACTCACCTGCCCATAAGCCAGCGCCAGGTCGCAGCGCACTGGTAGCCGACAGCGGCGAGCAGCACTGCCGCCATAGCAGCCAGCAGCAGTGCTGCCGCGTAGTCCACGGAGCTGCCGCGGAGCCCCGACTGCCCGGCCAGGCCTTCTGGCGGCCACAGGCCTGTGGACAAGGATAAGGGGTAAGGTTGGTTAGTTCCTAAATGTGTCATTAGATGGCGGTATTGTAAAGGAAACAGACCCGTATTCGACTCAATTTACAGACCATAATTGTATTACTTATAGGTTTTAAGGCTGTCGTGGTTCACTACACTTTCATCGCACATGTTATCTGGTTTGTTTCCATGGTAAGTGGACCCGTTAAACCCGACGTTAGTGGGACCCGATGGTAACAAGCAAACCATATAGCATGTGGGATGAAAGTATATTCTGACTTTTCATTATAATAAGTGCAATAAATGTTGAGATTGTTTTTTTTTATAAGAACTAGCCAGGCATTTGACCGCCATCTCACTTAGTAGTAAGTGACGATGCGGCCGAAGATGGAGCTTGCCAGTCTAGGAACAGCCTATTCACTCTAGCCTTGAAGGCGTCTAGATTATGATCAGGGAACACACTCGCAGGTAACGTGTCAGATTCCATAAACCTACGCATTAGAAAGGTCGAACCAAACCGGTTCGTGAGGATAGCTGGAAGGTCCACGACATGAAGAAATGGCCGCCGGTATCCCGTTTCCCGATGGCACCATATGGCAGCCGCACAGGTTACCACGGAAAAAACCCATCTTTAAGTACTTTTTTCATAAATCTTTCAGATGATCTATTTTTAATGTGTACGTTATTTGAAAAGATTATAAGAGCTGATGATCATTAAATAAAATAAAATAATTATTGAAACTATACTTATCAGAAATAGAGTACCTGCATACTAATAATACAAAGCTATGTTTAAAAAAATTTAATGCCTAATTCACTATGTTTAAAGATCACTGCATCGTGACAATTACTTTTTTGTGCCACAAAAAATTTTAATGAAATTCAATATGAACGATCGGCTTTATTTCAAGTTGCTCTTGCACTACGAAAGAAACTTTTTACTCAGTATAGACATATGTTTAAAAGCAACTTCAAATGACATCTTTCGTATTCAATCGCTGAAAAGTTCGATCATAATTTGCATAACTAGGTTCAGTTGGTCAACATCGGTCGCGACTCGAGTTCCCGAGTTCGATTCCCGACCGGGCAGAAATTGAAATGATGAATTTTAATTCCTGTTACGGGTCTGGTTGTTATACGTATTATAATAATAAATATGTATTTATAATATATATAAGTAGATAATTAGTTTTCTGGCACTCATAACACAAGCTTTTCTTACTTTGGGGAGTTTGGGGCTAGTCAGCGTTGTGTGAATGAGGAGTTTTCCAGTAGGTATTGTCAGTTGGTTTCAAAAAGCATCAATAGATGGCGCTCCTACAATTCTGTTTTTTTTTTTAAATCTGTATGATTTTGGCAGTGATATCAAGCAGCCATCTAATACTAAACCTAAAAATTAAATGTTTATTAACATAACTTTTAAAGGTTCAACGAAATGTACAAAGACATATTTTTATGAATAGTGCTGACACTATGTGCCATTTTATTACAACCTCTAAAATGTTTGAAAACTATTAGAAGACTATTAGAAAAGATAAATACAATATAATCCAATACAACGTACCCAGTGTTTATATCTCCTTTGCTAAGAACCTTTTTCAAGCGATTATCAATTACCAAAATTGTCGAGCCGCCATCTAGTGAGTGGTTTAGAATGCTTGAGATACCTATTGGAAAACTCCTCATTGTTCAAGCATATTTATATTTTATTTTACTTTTTGTTTCGTCCCTAAACACTTCTGTTTAAATTCCCTGTAACCACGTGACCACGTGTCAAACATTTATTAAATACCTTATAATTCCAGCTCTACATTTACACGAAAATACCAGCCGAATTCATTCGACATCAATTATTTGTTCCTAACTCGTCAATTATTTATCGCCATCGAGTCCATGTCCAAGAACATATGTATGTCGCAGCCAAATGGTTAAATTAGCCGGTTAATTAAACGGCTAGCTATTTAAGCAGTTATTTAATTGAAAATTTGCCAAATACATGAACTTTGAAAGTAAAGTCAAATGAACGATATTGCCTCGAGTTTACGGAGCTCTTCCATTCATTGTCATAATGCTAACCTAAACTAACCGAATAGAAACCTAATGCAAACTATTATTATACTTTGAAGTTATTGTGGGTAGGTTAGCATTGGGACAATGTGTGGAATAGCTGCGTAAACTCGAGGCAATATCGTTCTTTCAACATCACTTTAAAATCTTATGAAACTGGCAAATTTTCAACGAAATAATAGCTCAAAAAGCTAGCCGTTTAGTTAACCGGCTAATTTAACCATATGGCTGCGACATGTACATTACGTTGTGTATGATTACTTCTTTTAATTTTTTACTTTGAAAACTGTCCAATTTAGCAATTATAATAATTTGGGGGTTCGAGTAACATAATTTCAATTTACCAATACCACCTTATAAGGCCGAGTCGTCAACATGGTTGACATACAGACGAACTTGATAAATATTCATTCAAGGTTGAATCGAGACCGTGGGCGTATATCAACATCAAGTTTCTTACATTGGCTATCTCATGAAATTTATAAAAACTGTCTGTAAAATGTTTTTGTAATAATGTTAGAAAATTTAACCGCAGATGCATCGTTGCCAGAGAATATAAAAAGGAGCATCGTAGCGTCGATGGCCTAGTGGTTAAGGTATCCGACTCGTAAGTGAGAGGTACCGGCTTGCGAATTAATAAATAAATAAATAAATTGTGTACATTAATTAAATGCTAACCAGTGTAGGAACATATCGTGATGAAACTTTGCGCATCCAGGCGACTGACCTGCGCAGGACAAGTAATTACAAAAGAGCGACTGCCATCTGACCCCCATGACCCTGTTAACAGGGGAACCTGACCAGATTTGTTCATGGTCAACAAATATTAAACACATAATTCAGAAAAAGGATTTGGTACATACGCGGCACTTGGATTTCAACCCGCTACCTCTCGCAAGCCTAAGTTTCGACTCGACATACTATTCATGATCATCTAACAAAAATGCAGAATCGCAAGTGCGTTGCCACTAAGGACTAAAAGTTTATACCTCATGCCTGTATTCGCACTGGGTATCTAATTCATGAGTACTTTTTTTTATTATATTAGCCATGCATTTGAACGCGTTTTCACCTGGTGGCAAGTGACGATGCGGCCGATGATGGAGCATGCCTGTCTAGGAACAGCCTATTGACTCTTCTGGGCATCCAGATTATAATGATCAAGGAACACATTCGCAGGCAACGTGTTCCATTCCTTAGCCGTACCCTCATAAAGTATCCACAACAGGGTTATTGCTTGGCGGCATAAATAAATAATCGAGACGGGCTCCGCAGGCTTGACAGAGCCATTCCTACTTTGACTCACATTATACTGATATGTATACTACCACTATCGTCGTTGGCATAACGACTAACGAGTCCGACTCGTAAGCTCTTTGCTCTGTAATTACCTCTGTCAAATCCTGGATCATGGTCAAGGTGGACCCCGGGGCTGTCGCGCGTGTTATATTATATGGTATTATAGTCTATTTTTAATTGTTATTTAAAAGTAAAACTATCGTAATTAATAATAAATAATATTGCCAAATAAAATTATAGTCGTTTCAGAACGAATGTACGAAATTCCTGAACGATGTTTAATCTTTGAGTACATTCAGTACTAATTAACTAAAAGTTTGGTTTCTAAATAATTAACGTATCTTATAATTATTTAAAATAGTTTTAAGAACTATTTCGATGTATTTGGTTATTATCTTTGCACAATATTTCATAGTTAATTAGAATTATTATAACGTGCTGTCATTGGTTGAAATGTAACGGCTTCTAACTTCCGTTTGAATGTTGGTTATATAAACCCGGTCGAGAGACTGCGAGGGGCTTTTTGCTCCAGACCCGGCACAGAGTTAAGTACAAACTTGCATTGTTTTATTGTTGCTTTATATTTTGTATTAGTTTTATTTATCTATATAATCGGTTATTGATTGAATCATACGTAATACTATTGTCCCATTTTTAGGGATAAATATGTATTTTGCTATGTTTTATTATGTTCAGAATATATTGTTATATTTCCCATGTAACTTTGTTTGCTATGATTGCTAATGTGCCCTATTTTTATTTCATTAAGCTTTCCATCCTTAGTTTTCGATAAAATACTAGACCACCATCATTAATATCTTCTAAATACTTAAATTCACACCCGAGATCTGTACACTCTATACACCCTATCTAACACGCGCGAGTGCAAAACACCGCTTGTTTGGATAGTATTTGTATTTGTAAGCTGCAGTAATATTGTAATTAAAATTGTTTATTATGCCTACTTTAACCTACCCATTTTATCTTGCTCATAAACGTCCCTCTTGAATCACTCTATCTATTGTTGAAAACCGCATTAACATCCGTTGCGTAGTTTAAAAGATCTAAGCGTACATAGATACAGACGAAAGGAAGCGACTTTGGTGAAGTGAAATGAATTGATCAAATCGAAGGTATGAAAAGGTTGATAAATGTGGAAGAAGCGAGAGAAAAAATATATCAACAGGACCGTCGCGCAACACAATGTGGTCTCAGGTACAAAAAGGTTCGACGTTATGAATAGAACTACGTTATGAATGAACAGAATAATAAATAAATAATAATAATAAATTAGCTTGAACAAATTCTTCCAGCGCCATCTAGCCCCAAAGAAAGCTAAGCTTGAGTCATGAGTTAGATAACTGATAAAATAGTTATATACTTTTTTTAAATACATACTTTTATTAAACCCGTAACATAAATTAAAATTCATCATTTCGATTTCTGCTCATCCAGGTATCGAACCCGTGACCTCTGTGTCGCAGACGTATGTTATCTAACTGAACCACACAAAATACATCATCTCTTGTAACAATGTAATCACGTAAATGACCGATTATGGTAATGATTCAGCTCCTTGTCGACTTTGGTAACAGGGACCGCGTAAAACTAATTAAAATTTCAGGACGTTGATGGAAAGCCCCCCCATCCCATGTGCTTTAGCATAAAATTTGTTAAAGGTCTGATATTGAGCAAGCTTTCACCACAACTTAAAGCGTCGGCGCGTGCTTTCATCGCAACTTATGAACTGTCATGTTAATATATATTAAGTTATAGAGCCGATAGTTTGTGTAAAGATTAAGGGATTAATACATGAATGCCCTTACACTAAACTTTAGGCAACGCTTAAGTATAAGATAAAGCATTGCAACAACGTGAAAATAACTCATAACTGAGTGGTTCAGTTGGTTAACATGCCGTCTCGTCGCTAGTCTGCCACGCAGAGGTCTCGGGTTTTTAACTCACTAAATTCAGTATCTATTTACATATTTTGTAAATAGTGAGATTTGCAGAGAAATTATATTGGTTAATCACATTACAGGCGAGCGGCATCATCAATGCGCTCGGTGGCGGGGTGACATATCAACTGACATTACGTGTCTGTTAATGTCAGTGTCGCGGACAAAGAATAAAATCTTTGGCCGCTTAGTCTATTTTTTGTTTTCTTTTTTATATGGCCCTTCATACTAGCCAAGAAACCGTGGTCCGCTCGATGGTGCCGTGGTGCCTAGCATTCATTTTGTATTATAATTATGACGTTCATAAGTGTTTGTGAAAACCTAAACTGAATAAACGTATTTGAGTTTGAGTTGAGTTTGAGATCCAGGTCGGGCAGGAATTGAAATGATTAATTTTAATTTCTGTTACGGGTCTGAGTATAGTTGTACTAAAGTTGTGTAATAAGAACTAAACACTTGTGTTTATAAAAAAGTATATAAGTCGTTTATCAGTCATCTAACACTCATAACACAAGCTTTGCTTACTTTGGGGCTAGATGGCGCTGTGTGAATTTGTCCAAACATTTTTATTTCCTTAATTTATAAGTTCCTTATAAAACAGGGCCAAGACTAGAAACAGGAACTTTATCACCACGAGATATTCATTGTTAATTGATCTCTGGTTGACTGGTAGAAAAAGCTACGTAGCTTTAAGTCCGCCTTTATTTGAAGTTTTAAATAAATAAATAAATAAATTTAAATATATATTAAAAGCAGCAGCGACTATAACAAAGAAATATGCTCATGGTAAACAACGTCACCCATATTTACTCTAGAAAATACAACTGTAAGAGTAAGAAAACAAGAGATTCCGCTCTTCCAAAAATAGAAGTAAAACCAACTGTTGCCAACCAAAACGAATGTGGGGTTTGTATCTATTTTTATTAAACACACCCTGTTGCCCCTTAGTAACTGTCCACGTGAACACGTGATTAACGATTGGGGACCTCCTGTAAATACTCACATACGATTTAGGACGTGAGAAGCTTACATTTACCGAACAAAACCCGAAGTTTACCGAGAAGGCCCGAAAGAGCAGCCTTACGGCCTTACACCAAATGTACCACTCAAGTCCTCAAACGCGAAACATTATGAAACGCGGATTAATATTTTGATAGGACCTAATACTTTTTATGGCAGAAGGTCCTAAAGATAATCTTATACAGAAACAGCCGTCTCCCCAGATTTCGGTGAAACGACTTTACCCAATACTCGTCAGTGAACTTTCCAGGTCCCTGAGCCCTTCCAGATTAATGACCATCAATTACCTCGACCCTCGAAAGACGTATCAGTCTCAAGCTCAACTGTGAGAGTTTCTCAGAAAAAGACAAGTTTCAGTGCGTTGCCCGCGAGTGTGTTTCTGATCATATTGTACTCTAGACGCCTTTAAGGCTAGATTGAATAGGTTGTAGACAGGCATGCTCCATCTTCGGCCGCATCGTCAGTTACCAGGTGGCATGGCGGTAAATTGCTTGGCCAGTTTAACATAACAATATTATACCATATAATGTTGATAGGTTGCCTGGAAGACGTAACTAATAGAATAGTATAGACAAACGTTATGAAAAATATATTCTTTATATATATATATATATATGCATGAAAAATTTATTATTTTTATTGTTATTAAATAAAATTTAAATAGTTCTCTCAGTTTGCGTACCAAGAGTAATTGGTTAAATGTGTGTTACGAAACGATTTTAACATGTATCCAATAATTACCATATCTAATGCAAATAAAAATCCATTCTATTCATTTATTTGGTACTCCATGCATACACATCAACTTATACCTAACAAGAGATATCAACCAATACAGTTTCGTTTTATATAAGCTGTATGTGTGTATAGGTTTTAAGACTTTCGTGGTTATTCAGTACACTTTCACTACACATATTATTATTATGTGTGTGCTGCAACAACACAAAAGGCAAGCATCATAATAGCAATGAACTCCATTACAGACAATTTTCTGAGGACTTAGTGCGAATTTACACTGTTCAGTTGAATAGTCGTTAATAAAAAAATAAAAAAAATTGTATGCTGCTCAGTGACAAACGAGCAGACAGCCCACCTGATGGTAAGTGGTAACTGTCGACCATAACATTTTCAACTAACAATGTATGATCGTCACTGTAAGCCCGCACTCTTTTTCTACCCATATAGTACAATGATCCTTACGAAAGATTACCTCTTCTGTAAAAACACTGTAAACAAGATTACCATCCCCTTATTTGCGACCTAACCTACCTCACAATACTCGTAGTTAGTGTCAAATAGACGACCTAGTCCTGTGGCTCTATTTTTGAACCACTCGAATCGAGTCGTACGAGTTTCAATTTTAATTTTTCGCATGAAAACTTCAATATTTTGATTCCGGATTCTGATTTGCCCTACTTTTGAACTGTACCCTTTCGGTATTGCCAATGTGATATAAAATTTATTGAATTTTTCATAACGAAAATCAAAATTGAAACCCGTTCAAATCGAGGCGAGCGATTGAAAAATAGAGACTCTGCTATTGTTATTTTTCGTAAAGAGTCATCAGTTATGCAATATTGCGATCTTTGTTTCATAATAATAAAGGTAGGAAATCAAAATGAACGAATTTAACCCGAAACAGTGTGGGAGTAATCCCACGCTCACATCGCATTACATAATGATTACGCACGTGTGCGTTACTAATTTTGTTATTACGTGATCCTAGCACATCGCAAGATCAGAGATATATCTAGATGAATTTTTGAAGAATTTCGTAGATATGTATGAGTAATCCGCTAAACCATGTCCAAATGGTAGAATTTTAACCAAAGTAATCGGCAACCGCAAAAGTTCATAAGTTATCAATTCATAAATATTTTAAAATAAAGTCCCACGCCGCGTCTATCTGTCTTACGATAAACTCAAAAACTATATAACGGTTTTTCGTACGGCTTTCACCAATAGTCAGAGTGATTCACGAGAAAGGTTTACAAGATGTCGCAGTGGGCCAGCTAGTTATATAATTTAATACTAAAATAAGGAGAAAACATATTCTTTTCTGCAAATGTGCGTCCACACCGCGCGAAAGCGAAAGTGCTGCAACGGCGCATTCAAAAATAATTATATATCATCAACAATAAACCTAAGCGTGGTCATGATGCCATGATCACGGCCAGCCCTGGACCCTCGCGCGCGATATCACAACCAGGAAATTGACGCCAAGATTATTATTATTTATTTAATACTTTATTCACAAAATAGTACAAAGGTGGACTTAAAGCTTATTATTCACTAGCTTTAGCCCGCGTCTTTGTCCGCGTGGAAATCATTTTTGCCCTAAAACGCTCAATCAGCGCCATTTCCATATTTTTTATCTCTTAAGTTTAGTCTTGTAAGTCTCTAGTCTGTTAAGGTTCTATATCAGGTGTTTCTGTTTCCAAAATCAAATTACGCTACACAACAAAAAAAGTTTCATTCAAATCCGCCCAGTAGATTAGCGTATATAAACAGACAAACCGACAAACAACGAAATCTTTTTTATTTTTAATATTAGTATAGATAAAGCTGAGCACACAGGTTATTAGAGCAAATACGTAGCAAATGAACCGAGTCCATAACCTTGGCCGCCATGATCCTTTGGAAATTCATGCAACTAACACAATATATTGAAAGTACTGAAATTGAAATATCATGTTTCAAAAAGCAAGGAACAATAGAACAGACGGAATACTGAGTATAGCAGATGCGAGTAATATCTTATATTTCCAATGCTCGTAAATTTCAACGTCAAAGGCTTACATCCGCGTTAAGCCACGACGCGTTCTGAATGTATTGAACTTCGCCAATGTAGCGTACCTAGTAATATTATACCTACCTGATGTTAAGCCACTGTGATGTCTTCAAAATTAATAAAGGTACACCTTTGTTAATATTCCGTACCTTTTATCTCATATTTTCGAAGTAAAACATCTAAGGAGACTGCCATGGGCAATTTCGAATAACATAGCATGTATAATTGTTAGTAACTGTTATGGTCGTATTGATAAAGGTATTGAAATGAAGAAAAGGGAAAATTCCTGCTCTTATAAGCCAACTTATGTTGCTTCAAATAATTGGACCAAATGTCAAGCGGAACGAAGACACGAAGTGGCATGGAACTTTGGAACATTTTATTTGTAAATATGTTTCCTATAAAGGTTTCTTCTGATTATTGTAACAACTTTTGAAATAATAAGGGTAAGCTTGTTAGCCGTTGACGAATATTAGGATGAAACATAATAATACTTAATAAACATTAGACGTAAAATATTATTATTTGAGAATTCATCGAAATTCGGAATTATGTAAGTAAATAAAAATTATAGGTTTTGCAAATTATGCGTAGTATCCAATGAAAGTTGTATCAACAGACGTTATATCAGTTAAAAATTATTACAAAAGTTGTGACAAAAATCGAAGGGGAACAATCTATAATAAGCAGATTTGAGACTAAGGCGTTGTCCTAATTGACAACGGGCGGTTTTGAGGTCTCCTATTTGTCGCGCGGCGTCCGTCGTACCACCATGGTCGCACGACCGTTGCCAATCAGGACAGCGCCTAAGGATTAGTTAGTTAGTTAGTTCAGGTGCAGCTGCATGAACATCTAACGGGGGGGGCTATATATATATATAGCTATTTATGACCTCCAGTTAGATGTTCGCGCCAAGTTCAGGATTACATTAAATCTGTCCATTATGGACATAGAATTAATTGCTATCGCAAAAGTATTATATTACAATTTCAATTTCTTATATTATGTCCTATCTATTAACAACATAGATAACTTTGTATTATCGACAGATTCTAGAAATGCTTTACAATATTTAGCTCAGTGCAACTTTTATAGACGTCCCGATAGCCTATTTAATCTTGAATCAAATTATCAAAGGCCATCGCGTATTGCGTACTAGGCACTAGAGTAGGCGACTCTTAAGTTAGCGCCTCAAGATATTCCGTCGAAAACGAGTTTAGTATTCAATTACAGTGGATGTTGGTGCTTGCTTGCAATGCTTTTTCTTGGTAGGAATATATTTATACCACTAAGGTGGTAAACAAGCTTACGGCTTGGTTAGAAAGCAGCAATATTATTAATATTTTAAAACAACTTAAACGTCGTCTAACGTTTAGGGCAATCGGGCATAAGACAGACATTGAGTGCGTATGACAAGTGTTTCTAGGATACAAATTGAATTTTCAATTCAATTCATTTGCTTTCTTTAAGTATTGGTACCACAATGGGCTGATAACTTCCCAAAAATACTCAATCCTTTCAGATATTATAAAGTCAAGTACAACTGCATTAGTTACATGATAATTTTAAACATTATGATATTTAATCTTAACTATTCGGTAGGAGTTCGTTTACAGAAAACGTCTTTTCAAGTAACCAGCTAAAAAGCTGGTTACTTGCTGGAAACTAAAAAGTTTCCTTTGGGAAAGTTGAGCAGGTAAACTTTTCAGACTTCCAGGCAGTGCGCTATACACCATAGCATCGCTGGACAATTTATATTTAAATAGGTAGTCTGGATGCGTCGATCCTACGTGCGCATCTAGACATCTATACGCACGTAGGCTGATCGGAAAACCAACAGTATATTGTATTGCGCACATAATTTAACAATCTCTAAGTTTCCAAGCCATTAAGTTCCCATTTTCCAAAACCAATGAACCGCGCTATTAATTAGTCACATGTAGCTTATTCTATACAATAACGCTATCAATTTACACTTCACTACGTCTTATATTATCGATAAAGCGGGTAATCTCTAACAATATGCGATCCACAGCCCAGTACAAAATCCTTTAACGCTTACTGATTATGAAAACCAACTTAAAACTTCGGCGATTACCCTTTTAATAGAGATGTGCCGTGGAAGCAACTAGGTCTGAATGGATAAGACTGAGAAAGCAAAATTAGGAGCTTTCTTTTTCTTATTCTTACAATAACATACTTAAAGAAGGTTCCAATAGAAAAAGATAAAAGTAGAGCACGACGACAATGATAAGTGCTATCCGCAAATATCTAAATAAAATGACTTATTATACAATACACAAAATACCTATACAATTACTTATGACGCAACCGAATGAAATAATAAAAATAATCATCTTGGCGTTAATGTCCTGGTTGTGATGTCCAGCACAAGAGCCCGGAGTCAGCCTTGACCATGATCCAGGATTTGGCGATCAGGTAATTATAGCCATAAAGGAAAGAATGGTAAGAGAAATTTAGTATGGAAACCGAACCCCCTAAAAGACCTACATTAGAGCTTGGATATCTGTGATTGCAACGTATTATGATCTCTAGCCCGTCAGATTTAAGCTGGTATTCCAATGGCAATGACCCTTACTTTCGGAACACTTCGTCTGAATACGAAATACAGTACATACTCGTACTATCAAAATTAATTGGTTTTCTTGCCACACTATAACTTAAACATGACGCATTGTAGAGCAGATGCATGTGCATAAGCTCTGAAAGAAATAGTACTGTAGCTACCTTGAACAGTATTTGTGTAAAGTAAATGCTGTGCCTAATAGTGCAATGGGGTTAAAGTAAAAACAAAGTTAAAAGTGTACTTCAGCGTGACTCACTAGATGGCACTGCTTAGAGAGGATTCTCAAGTATTGAATTTTGTAACCGAAGTTACTCGGAAAGGTGTTTTCGTAAAAATATACTTAGTACATTTTCTGAGAAGAAATCGCGAAATGTCTTCATTATTATATTCATCTAACGGTCTCGTTTTGATTTAGTTTTGAGATTCGTGTGTTTTCAACGCCGTCTATAACAATTATTTAAACAATTATTTTCTTTTTAATTGGCTCTCGGATAATCTCTCAATTAACACAAATAATATAAAGTACCTTCTCGTGAAACAGAATATATATCTGTAAATCAAATTAATATGGTACGAGGATAATTAAAATTAACAAAAAATATTCAGACCCTCATTAAAAAAATACGTAAGTATCGCTAGCCACCGAACAGAATATGGGCAGCTGCGATTATTACCATCAGATGGCGGCTCGGTTGCCTCTCTGCAGTACCTAAAAAATAAGGTTCAAATCCCGCAAAATTCCAAAATGTTTTTTTCAAACAAGTATAATGTTTCGTGCTACATTTTGGTCTAAAAACAGACCAGCCTTGGGGAGGGCCGTTTTTATTTTGTGCTCCAGCTCTTTCAACCTACGTGGGCAGGGGTTGCCAGCCCACTGGATAAACTGAAACTTTGCCCATTTATCCCGGAAAGCAATTAGCGGTGGCCAAGCCCGGATGCGCCGACAAAAAGCTCCGAAAGGTCGAGCACCCCTGCCTAATTGTTACATGAGAAATAGGGCAATGAAATGACAACTCGTGCGGAACATTATATCTGTTACAGTCGATTCTCTTAGCCTAGCCAGTCAAAACTAGTTTTGACCAATGGAGCTGGTTAAAAGTAGTTTTAACTAACTGATTCCGTCAGTAGTTGTGACTGATTAAGAGTTTAGATTGTAATATATCTACGCTTTGAAGATTATTTTTGTATTGGTTTATCGGTCCATCGGTAATGTCGGTGAACAATTACACAATATGAGTAGCAATCGGCTTCCGAGACCGTTAGGAAACATATGTATGTATGTATGTAATATCTTTATTGCATCAATTTATAACATTACAGGAAATAAAACCTACCTACGTACTTACCTATACTACGTGACCCGTTCAGGGGGGAGGGGAGTCTCCAAAATACTATGGTTGGTCACAGAGACCAAGGTTCTAGTTTTCAGATAGTAATTCATTGATATAGTTTAAATAAATTGTTGTTAAAAGAAAGCGCGGTAGGCCCAGACGGAGATGGCGGGACGAGTTGGACGCCTAAGGATTGGCCGAGGAAAGCATCCGATCGTAAGTCGTAGAAGATGGATAGGAAGGCCTTTGCCCTGCAGTGGGACAGAAGTGGCTACTATAAAACAATTATAAAAAAAAAAATGTAATCTAAAATTTCTAAAAAAAATTAGTGTGACTCATATTTGGTCTTTATTACTTACGGCGCTTGCCCCGTGACGCCAAGAGTGCATACACGTGGAAAAATTTGAATACATGTAGCTCAAATACTCGCGAGATTTTACTAGAGAATATTGCCTACGTGACGAAGAGCTAAGACCCTCCCCCGCCTCCCAAGCATTATATCTTGGAAACCCCCCTCCCGGATCACGAATTATGGGTACGTTGCCTAATGCTGTTCATACTTAGGACTCGCACGACGACGGTCGTACGGACAGCCGTTCGTACGAAGCGTACGATCACCCCAACCCAATGGAACCTCGCAGACTAGGTACGGTATTTAATCGTACGTTCAATTCACACGTAAAGTAATATTTTTACTAGTGGACCCGGCGCGACTACGTTCGCGTACACCTACTTTAAACCTACCTACCCCTTTTTTCTTAAATGAACCTTCCTCCTGAGTTACACTATCTATTTTTGAAAACTGCATTAAAATCCATTGCGTAGTTTAAAAGATCTAAGCGTAGCGTACCCTTCTGTATATATATTTTTTTTCTCTATGAGCATATCGACGTCTAAAATACAGACGGCGGGAAACGACTATATTTTATACTATGTATAGATTGGCAATAAGCTTGCATTTGAACTCATCTCACCTAATGAGAAGCGACGATGTCGAAGATGTACCATATTTGCTATCATCGGGCCGTAAGAATGGATCATATTCTTGCTACCATTTTTTCTGACAAAATTTTACGAATTCAAGTTAAATCTTTATCAAGTATTGTAGATATTAATAATAAAATAAAGTTTATTTACTCCCAGTTATTTACAATTCACATTATGCAAATTTCTTAGATATAATAAGTGTGGGAGACTGATGCCTAAGCTAGGCAAAAAGCCTGTATTTCAGGTCATCAGACCCGTATTGTGACCGTGAACTAAAAGGATTTATCATAATTTTTAGGTTTAATAGCTAGGCTTCTTTAGATTAGGATTAATCTAGGAGTTTACAACATTCTGCTCTGTTTTTTAGTAAGTACAGAAGCATAGATATAGATAGATTAGATAAGTTGCAATATAGTGCAACTTAATCATCATCATAATTTTGTCCCGGTAGTGCTCTCGCCCACGAAGGGCCCGGGGTCCGCCTTAACCATGTTCCACATTTTGGCAGAACAGTGGAGGGACTGCCATGTGACCTCTGTGACCCTGCTACCAGGGGAACCTGACCAGATTGTTTCATGGTTACGTATTCAGACGCCTTAATTTAAATGTGCAGGTTTCATCATGATATTTTCAACTAATATAACTCAGAAAAGAGTCATGTCAGTGGTATATGGCCGCAGTGGGATTCGAACCCGGTAACTCTCCTTTACGAGTCGGATACGAACCATTAGGACACCGACTCTCTCATGAAGTTCATATTAAGCTGCAATAGCTGCACTGCATCTTAATAGTATTTTCCAGAGCAGGTTTAATCTAGTTTAACCTAGTTTATTGCGGTCTTACGGTTTAGCTTACAACTTCCACAATACCACAGCCCACTATCACCTTACAATTTGTTCAAAGCACAATGCCAGCCTAATCCACACCCACATAAAGGCTGCGACACAAAAAGAAAATTACGCAGGGAAACAAGAGAAGTGATTTTCCCAGACGGAAAAGTATTGTTTGAAAAATATTATTCTGCACGTAACACAATACAGTGAAAACAGTGGAGAGTTTTTGAATAAAATAATAAAAAAAAAAAAAACATCTTGGCGTTAATGTCCCGGTTGTGCTCTCGCGCAGGAGGGCCCGGGGTCTGCCTTGACCATGATCCAGGATTTGGCAGGTCAGGTAATTACAGTGGAGCGACTGCCATCTGACCTCTATGACCCTGCTACCAGGGGAACTTGACCAGATTGGATCATGGTTACATATCCAGTCGCCTGAATGTGCAGGTTTCATCACGATGTTTTCCCTCACCGTAAGAGCATCGGTTAGTATTCAACTAATGTACATAACTCAGAAAACAGTCATTGGTACAGCCGGAGCGGGATTCGAACCCGGGACCTCTGGGTTACAGTTGCATACTCTAACCGCTCGGCCACCGACGCACATAGGGGTATTTTGCATTCCTAGCCGGGCGAAATTATTTGTGCGGTTTTTTCTGCTCTAAAGTAGGTAAGACTTAATAAAATATACAAGACCACCATTGGGGAGGCTTTTATGCAACAATGAGCGTCATGGGATGATATGATGATAAAATAAAGGAGTATTCATGATTTGAAATTTATTAATCGACAAATTACGTAAATTTTTATATAAAATCAATTTGATGAGGAATAATGCCAGGGTTCATCGTCACTTTCTGCGACCTGTTCTGTTTCAGATTCCGAATCTGAATCATTTTCAGATTCTGGAGAAGGTGGCAAAAACATAGCTATCGCTTCTTTTGAAAAAGGATGCATTCTGCTCTTTGGCTTTGGCCTCAGACTTGTGATCAGTGGATCCGAGGACAGTAGAAGGCAATTCAATACATCTTGATTGCTGTCTATTCTCGAAAACTTCCTCGAAAATTATATCTATGAATTCTGAAATGTTTATTCCTAGCTTCAGCAGCCTCTTCCGATAATAGTCCGATAGGCAATAACGCCTTTTCCATGAATGTAGCACCATGTATCAAAATTTTGTGCATAGTCGGGGTCATCGGATGCCAGTCATGGAGCGGGAGGTAGACTTTTGCTGTGTGCCAACAGTATTGAGCTAATTTTTTTAAATTAACTTTATAGCCGCTTGAAATTACCTCTAGAATTATTTTTGATCTGAATATCAGGTTGTAATCGATACCGGTAATTTCTGCAGTCTTCTATGGGTCACCGGAAAAGCGCCTGCTGGTGTTACCATCATTGGTATTACCAAACCCAGCTATCAGCACGTCTACAATTAATCCAGTTTCGTTTCTAAATCTTTGTTGTATGCTAGCTTTCCTTTCTTTAACTGTAGCTTTGTCCGAGTCTGATCTCACTTGCCATTTTTTTATCGGAAGCTTGTAAGAAAGGTGCAAAACACTTTCAAACAAGCGAATCCTAGCGTGAAGGATAGATAAGCCAAAATCCAAAGCGATTGTCAGACGATAAAAGGTAATTTTCCAAATAATCGACTTTCTCGTCAAAAGTGGGCAATTCTTGTTGTTGCATTTTATTGAACAGGTATTCTTTAGTTACAACATTGTAGTTAGAGCCCCCTGGTAACCCTGAAACAATAATAAAGAAAACATTTCATAATTTGCTCCAAAATAACGGTTAATACTTTTTAGCTAACACCAACACTAAAGCGTAAGTTTTGTCGAAAGTAGCATAAAGTAGCACTCAATTCATGAAACAACTATCAAATGACCGTTTTTGTTATCCGTTACAACAGAAATCGTTACTCGGAAGCACTCGGAAGGATAACTATTATCACTTTGAAATGTATAATTCAGATAAAAACTGCTTAAATAATGGAGACAATTGTAAATTTATTTTGAACCATAAAAATACATGTAAACATCAGTGAATCGTAATAAATAAGACTATTCTTACCTGTATTATGATAATCCATGATACTTTTGGTTAAATAACTCGCAATAATTAAGCACTGAGGTCTCAAACACGGTACGATTTTAATGTAGCAAGTAACTGACGCGAGCGCATGCGACAACGATCAAGTTCCGCCTGGTTCCTGGCTGGATGGCGCAGGCGCACGACCCTGGAAAGGGTCGTCTATTGTTCAGTAGCTACCTGGCTCGCTAACGAGTTTTCATTTTTGCTTTTGTTTTGCAATTTGTTTTATCAATTTCGCCCGGCTAGGAATGCTAAATACCCCTATGTGCGACGCTCCTAGTTTTTGAATAAAATATGAGTTAGTAATACTTTGCGCTGCGACGCATTGGCCGAGAAAGTTGTGTGACTTACATCCTAAATACCAGGAGCGTTGGTCTGGATCCAATTTTATATTCAGACATTCTATTGTATCCTCTTGTGTTTCTTGCATTTCGTTTTAGCGATGTTGCTAAAAAGTGATAATCGTATCGATATAAAATTTTTTTTGATTTTAACTGTTCTTATAGAATCGATGGAACTCTGACTTGTATTCGCCCAGAATTCGGCGACGCATACAGCGTTTGAACTGGCCCCGAAAAAGGCCTCCATTGTACAAGTTTTACTACACGCCGCGCATGAAACGAGGTGGTCCATGGTGCAATGATGTATATACCTATATATGTATATACTTATATTCTTTTTTTCATTTGAAAGTTCTATCGAATTTTTTATCCAAACTTAGTACTGTCTTTTTTACACCTCTGACACAATAGGTATTAAATTTTTTGTAACATTTGTAATTATTGACGAATGTATAATATATTGGCCGTGTGGTGTCCGGCAGAGTAGAATAGCACCAACCCGTTACAATAATGGGTGTCGTTCAAGGCGACTCATGTTTTCGAGGCAAAAGATCAAGAGTCTCCGTAGTCTGGAAAATGGGCAGCAGCATTTTCCTTGTTATATTACACTGCGATCTCCAACCCGCCTGCCAAGCGTGGAGATTATGGCAATAACTTCCCCTTTCGTGGGAGAGACCCTAAGTCCTGCAGTGGACTGTTTGGGCTGTGATGATGTGATGATGTATAATATATAATATACCGTGTGGTTGTGGCTGTCGTAAAAGGCGACTAATGTTTCGACTAACAAGATCTAGAGTCTCCGTAGTCTGGAAAATGGGCAGCAGCATTTTCCTTGTTATATTACACTGCGATCTCCAACCCGCCTGCCAAGCGTGGAGATTATGGCAATAACTTCCCCTTTCGTGGGAGAGACCCTAAGTCCTGCAGTGGACTGTTTGGGCTGTGATGATGTGATGATGTATAATATATAATATACCGTGTGGTTGTGGCTGTCGTAAAAGGCGACTAATGTTTCGACTAACAAGATCTAGAGTCTCCGTAGACTGGAAAATGAGCTGCAGCGTTTTCCATTGTTATATTTATAACACTGCGATCTCCAACCCGCCTGCCAAGCGCCTGCCTACTGATTATGGCAATAACCTCCTCTTTCGTGGTAGAGGCCCTAAGTCCTGAAGTGGACTTTTATGGGCTGTGATGTATATTATTTTTCTTATACGGACATATTGTCATGTTTTGGGCTCAATCCAAAGTGTATTCAATGCGACTTCGCAGAAATATTCATATCCTTTGTCTCCTTGAAATCCTCGGGCTATTAGATACGTGACTGCTTTAGTTCCAGATCCAGAAATGTCCTGTCATCTTTGTCATTTATTTTAATGTGCGATGCGAATGCTTCCCACTCCATTTCCGCAATAGAATTGTCTGTCAGAGAGTGTCCCAGTTTCCTACAATTGATATTTACAAAAACGTAATACCTATATAGGTTTAAGACTTTCATGGTTATTCACTACACTTTCATCGCAAATATTACCGTTTACTCGTGACTATGAGGCATGCAACTGCGTCGAAATATCGACGTAAAAATTATACGAACCGTGGTAATAAACCCGATAATATTTCCGATCAAAGTGCAGTAATACCTATAGGTCGACAACTTAACTGGTATATTGCCTGTGGTAGGTGAGGTAGGTGGGAGGGTGACTTTTCGTGGATGAATGCGGGGGTGCGGGGCGCGGGGCAGTGAGAAACGTCCCTTGTGCTCCCTGCCCCGCGCCCCCGCGCCCAGCCCCGAAACGTCACATGACGTCACCCATTCTGCCCCCCTCATACCGCAGGCGATACACCAGTTAAGTTGTCGACCTATAGTTCCCTAGGTAAATAGTTTAAGTTATTTTCATTAGGGACAATAGTCAATAACAATAGCATGTAAGAATATGTAAATTTCGAGTTTAGGTTTAGGTGTTAACGAAACTATGATCTGCGAAATAAAATGTTTGACACAGTTGAAATATTTCCTCTTGTCTCTCAGAGTGTCGGGGGCCTAATGGTTAAGAGGTCCGACTCCTACCCCAAGATACCGGGTTCGAACCCCGCCATGTACCAATGACTCATCATGTACATTAGGTTAACACTAACCAATGAGAGGTCGCGGTGAGGGGAAACATCGTGATAGAATCTGCACATTGAGGCGACTGAATGTGTAACTATGATCCGCTCAGGTTCCCCTGAGTAACAGGGTCGCGGAGGTCAGATGCAAGTCGGTCCACTTTAATTACCTGATCTGCCAAATTCTGGATCATGGTCAACGCGGAAAGCGGGCCTTGGCGCGCGATAGCACATTAACGCCAATATCTCTTCTTGTAGATACTTTTTTGGGCATGCTCAATTACTATTTATAATACTACGTTTTTATACTAAACTAGGCAATCATTTGACCGCTATATCGCCTGTTGGTAAATGAGTATGCGACGGAGAATAAAACATTGATATAAACTAAATTTAAATTAAAATATTTTATTTACTGCTAGCATTATGCGCTGGAAAATTGCTCTTTCCCTGTTCCAAACGAATGTACTAAAACATTATTACGATGCTGTATAAACTTTTTGAACTAGAATTGCACGTTTGATTGTGGCAGATTGCATCCAATTAAACTTTGTTGTTTTCAAATAGAGGACGCTAATTATCTACAACTTAAACTCTACCGAGGGAAATCATATTTCAACCCTACTTCTAGAAATAACTCAGACTTCTAACCCAAGCATGAACTTTGTAAAGTATAAATTACTAGCGGGCAAACCGGAGAGTTCGCTGGCACAGCTTTCTTTAGGTAGCAGAAAAAGACAGTCACCGGCCTTTTGCCCGCGACTTCATCTTCCTTCAAATTCTGTTTTAACTTTCCTACCCAATTGCATGGAACCCACATTAAATTTTGGATAAATTAAAAATTATAAGCCACTATATTGTTGGCAAATCTCATAAAATTCCGTTCAGTAGGTTTACCGTGAAGGACTAACAAACACTCAATTTATCAAACTTTTGCATTTAAAATACATAGTAGGAGAATGATGGTTGTTACATTGGCAGCTAAGGTGAAAACTGACTTTCAAAAAATATATTTGTCCATTTAATGATTTTCATTACATAACCCTTTTTTCACTTTGCTAGGTGTAGTAAAAACTTTTTGTTATAAATCCCTTACTGTCTTGTTCTCGCGTGCACGGTAAAAAGGCCAGCGATGCCCGTACGTTAGTTGGATGCCAGGCATCTATATGGTGTGGATGAAATCTATCCCATCGTCGGAGGGTGACGAAAAAGTGACGGTGGCACCAAGTTTAACAGTTCTGCGGAAAATTCTCCGTCGTACAGACGGTAGAGAACACACAGAGAGCCAATTCTCTCCGGAAAATTTCCGGATCAGTGCGACAACGACATAAAACTGCTAAGTACACATATTATCAGAAAATTGTTTAACCGTTTAATGTTCCCATACGTGTGGAGTGATTAATAGTAGTCAGTACTACTGAATATATTATAGTTATAAGTACACAACGCTTTTAAAAAGAATATTCGCGACGTTCTGTTCCGGTATGCAGTAAATTATCACTCTTACTAAAAAAATAACTAAAATTACCTAGTGTTTCCCATAAAGATAGAGTTATTTTTCGTCCTATTTGCCAGTTTTTTAATTTACTTCACTTTGACAATTCCATGGAATTTTTACGAAAGAAATAACTTCTCCAAATCAGGATCAGTTGTTTCGGTGTGTCCTCGTACTTTTCATGATAATATTAAATATTAAGAAAGTACCTTTAGATATAAATAAAGTATGTATAAATACACATACCCTGCCTGTTTTCAAAGCTGAAAAGTGCAATCTAGACTGGAATCATGACCAACATGTTCCATTCTTAGCCGCATCGTCACTTACCATCGGTTGAGATGTCGGTCAAATGCTTCTTATGGCGGTCTATGCTATAAAAATATATCAGTAATTTCAGATTTTCTGCTTGCAGACAAATCAAGCAGGCTCTTTTAAGAGCCTTAATCCTTAATCCAAATATATCTAGACATCGCGGCCAGTGATCCCACGACCTTACATAAAGATCTATCCCGATTTCAATTTGGAAGTTATATCTCTGATAAACCTCGGACTATCAAGATATACATCTGCAATGTCTCGTCATTACGCCCGTAATAAACTGTAGACGTCTCATCTATTGCTGATAAGGCTGCCTGTAAATTTAATTATCGAACGGGAATGGTTCAGACGGTTTTTGTTGTAGGTATCTGAGCTCACTGCCTAAGAAACTGGGCCAAAGACCCCATTATCCACTTGGGGAGCATCATAAACCATCTCAAGGAGCCACTCCCTCTATCGACTCCGGAATCGAGAGCCATCCATCCACGCCCCAAACTGGTGACATCGGTCTAAATGGTCGTAAAATATAAAAAAAGGGAATTATACAGGACATTACCCGCCACTCTGAATAAATAGGGGTGGATGACCTGTTTATTCTATTATATTAGGACGTTATTCGTCGCTAAATTATAGTCGTTGTTTCCAGAAACAAATGGAGACAAAGCGATTTATTGTTATAGCTATTTTGGCGATAAAGTAAAACTATTAATTTCGGTATTGGCGTTGCCACTGTCACCATTGGAGATACCTGTTTTCACGCCCTGGTAAAGTAATTATTATTCATGATATTGATCAAGGAACTGTTTATATTTATTTATTCACTACTGGACCTGGCGCGAATTCGTTCGCGTACACCTACTTCACCCCTACCTACCTTTTATCTTATATATAAACCATCCTCTTGAATCATTGTGTCTATCAATAAATTATATTTTTGTTAGGGTTAGATTTTTAATGTAAATAATTGTATTTCATTATCTCTATTACACATATCCTCCATCTATTGTTGAAAACCGCATTAAAATCCGTTGCGTAGTTTCAAAGATCTAACCGTACATTGATACATAGGGACACACTATTAAACTGACTTTGTTTTATACTATGTATATTTTACACTTAGATTTCTAGGGTACACCAACATAAAGCCAGGGTCACGGGCTCCATTCCATTTCCTTCATTATGATTTTTTTCGTCGATACCAATCGCCACAGTACTCCCGATATAACCTATAGTTCTTTATAGACGAAGAAAACATATACCAATAGAACAATAACAAAACAAATAATGTTTCCATCATGCATATATATGCAATCAATAAAATGCTACAACAATCCAATTCATCACAAGAGCTGTCTGACTCCGACACCAATTCCTTGCGTCGATATTGTGTGAGTTATGCGCAATGTGGGATTATGTATAGATAGTATGATCTAAATTGGAGGGACGGTATTCAGGGAATTTGGATTGTATATCTACTGCATATACGAGTATATTTGATTGATAGATACTCAATAAGGCAGAATGGGTTCATTAGCACCTAATTAAATTAATAACTTTAATTAGTCAAATCAATGTGATAGGTTTGGTAGGTTTGACGACCAACACAGGTGGCACAAGTGTGCCCGCGACATAGCTCATGCCGCGAAAATGCTTTTTGACGACCTGAGTGGTTCAGTGGTCAACATGCAACGCAAGAAGTCCCGGGTTCGATTCCCGGCCGGGCAGAAATTGAAATGATGAATTTTAATTTCTGTTACGGGTCTGGGTGTTCTATGTATAATAAGTATGTATTTAAAAGTACATAAGTAGTTTATCAGTTATCTAGCACCCATAACACAAGCTTTGCTTACTTTGGGGCTAGATGGCGCTGTGTGTCCACATTTGTCCACGATTATTTATTTTATTTATTTATATTTATTTGTTTTTTTCTCTGAATATTATGATGAAAGAGAAAGCAATATCTATGTCGCGCCTTTTTTCGCTTATCACGCGCGAGAGCACACTTGTGCTAGTTGTGCTGGGTGGTTCAGTAGTTTAACATGCCGATTTACTACGCAGAGGTCCCGGGTTCGATTCCCGACCCAGCAGAAATTAAAATGATGATTTTTAATTTCTGTTACGGGTCTGGATGTAGTATGTATAAGTATGTATTTAAAAAATTGTATATGTTGTTTATCAGGTATCTAATACCCATAACACAAGCTTTGCTTACTTTGGGGCTAGATAGCGTTGTGTGATATTTTCGAGCATATTTATAAAAAAAAATAGTTATGAGTTTTATAAGAGTAAAACTAAATATAATAGAGGATACCTATATACAGAACAGATTCATACTACGAAAAATTAAAAGGTTACGCTTGTACAATTTGGTACGAATTAGAAATTGTGCATGGAACGGACGCCATATAACAATATGGTGTTTTTGTTTATACATTCCCATGGTATTTTACCCCTACGGGAAAAAGGGTTTCGTTATGCATGTACGTAACAGTTTCAAAAACTTCACAAAGCAATTAACTATCTGAGTAAGGTCTATCCTAGCCCCTAATTCATATATAAAAACTGATACATTCACAGACGCAGTCCTTTCACCTGCCATGAATGCCATACCTCGATCATTAACCTGTCAATCTCGCTGCTGACCCTACACGCGCTGAGTTACACAAAGAATAGAGGTCACCTTTACGGTCCACCTTGAATAATATGCGAGGTCTCTTTCTACGATGGTAAAAGTGCCTCTATTATATAGGTATTAATTTTAGATAGGACATTTTATCGAATAACGGCCTTTGTTGTGATATTACACGACGCAGCGTGGGGCCTACCAAGGTGGACCGATGATCTGGTAAAGATCGCAGGTGGTACCTGGATGCGGAAGGCACAAGACCGGCCTTTGTGGAGATCTCTGGGGGAGGCCTATGTCCAGCAGTGGGCGTTTTTCGGCTGATATTACGATGATAATGATGATGATTGTGAAATTATTGGACACCTACTTTACCCCTACCTGCTCTTTTTTCTTTTTTCTTCCTTCTTCTTGAATCACTCTATCTATTGATGAAAACCAAATTAAAATCTGTTGCGTTGTTTGTAAGATCTAAGCGTACATAGATACATAGGGACAGACAGCGGGAAGCGACTTTGTTTTATGACATGAATATTGATTAGGAACTTTGTTGATGCCTGTCAGAATATTTATTCCACGTTCAATACAAGTTTGACAGCGTTTACTGACACTGTGACACTGTCACTTAATTTGTACCAGTTTCTTCGTCGAACTTATTTATTCGCAATCCAACACCTTATAAACTTGATGATGGTAAAAATATCTACAACATTTTACTGGAAACAAAGCACTGTAAATTCCATCCGTAGTATTCTGAGGAATTGATCTGGACAAATTCACATCCATCTAGCCCCAAAGTAAACAATGATTATAATGATAAACTACATATATACTTGTTTTAATACATACTTATACATATCCGTACACTATTATTTTAGACACGTAAAAGAAATTAAAATTCATCATTTCAATATCTGCTCGGCCGGGAATCGAACCCGGGACCAACCAACTCCAACCACTCAGGTCGTAATAATTTTGCCACCTTAGTGGTAAAAAAAAAACTAAGCACTGTGAATGCCATCCGTAGAATCCCGACCAATCGGTCTGAGCGCTCAGCTATGATGTGTGAGTTACTAACTATTTGTGAAGATATAATAAATATTTGATTACCATTATTGTATTCTTGAAGGATAAGGTAACAAGTGTAATTAGGAGGAAACAAGTAGGACTACTGCTAGTGCTCGCAGTGACAACGCACCTGTGGTTCTCTTGCTACCTAAATGTAAGAATCGTGGACATTTTGGACGATAGTAACCGCCATCCATCAAGTAGGCTGCTCGTTTGGCATGGTGAAATAAAATAGATTACGCAACGAAAGGTACACAATAGCTGGTAATACGATTATTTCACATGTTTGTATGTAGAAGAATAGAAAGGTGTTTATTTGGCACTCCATGCACACACATCAACTTATACCTAAGCAATAAATATAAAAAAAGACATCTTAATTTAACAAAAAAAATGCTACGTAATATATAAGCTGTGTGTGTGCGCTGCAGCAACACAAAAGGGGTGTAGGTGTTATGTTAACTTTTGGTTCTTGGTATAAGATAAGTGACACTCCAAATGGTATCACAATGAAACAACATGTGTGTAGAAATTATTAATTATGATCTACATTTAAATATTGTTCACTGTTATGAACGTCACGTTCAAAAGTGTTTCGTGGAAACCTAAACTGAATAAATGATTTTGAATTAATTTGAATCGAGGTATGAATCGCGGTTTCATATTAAACGCTAGATTTTGCCCACGACTTCGTCCGCGTAAAACTGTTTTTTTACGTTCCGAACCCGTTTCCGCTGGAACCACGTTCAATTTAGGGGTAAACTATAGATGTGCTATTCTAGGCTATAAACTAAATTACTGCCAAATTTCATGAAAATCCGTGCAATCGTTTTTGCGTGAAGGTGTAACAAACATCGATTCTTATAAACTTGCGCATTTGTAATATTATATTAAGTAATCAAGTAATCGTAATCATTTTATCCAGATTATTCGATATCTTTACAATTATCATGTTCACGGGTGAACTAACACCCGTGAACGTGAACGTGACGAGCACGTGAACGTGAACGTGACGAGCACGTGAAAGCACAAGGTTCCATGCACCCAATCCTTTGGTTCCATCCAACTGACAACACTTACGGTAGTGGCTTACTGTAGTCGGTACCATGGTCCAAATTCGTTGCCCGGAATTCGTCCAAATGAACAGAATTAACATAGGTCAATCATCTATCATAGAGCAGTATTTAACACAGTGAGCTCACTTAAAAAGACCTATTATCAGAAACATATTAAATTACATTATTTTTCACTTTTGTGCCGGTTCACTTCCCGGTTGAAGCGAAGGCCTTTTACAAAAATCTTTGAATGCAACTTTCCTAAAAAAATGGATGCTAGCATTTTTTAAACTTTCCCATTACTGCCCTTGTTAAAATTCTAGTTTGTAACCTGTGCCAAGTCAGGGCGCGTTGCTAGTCTAGCACACCTATGATATTATCCTACTAAAATTAATATTCCACAAACACATATTCGCGGTCCAACGTTGATATACGATATTGTTCTGGGAGTCGTAAACTCCTCCAGCGCACCCTTGGCCATAAAATTATAATACAATGTCAGAAGTAACAACAGTAACTACTGTACCTTACATAACATTTACGGTTTGCTTCTGAACCACGGATGTAAAGCTCCGACCAAGTTTATTTCACGGGCTATGGTATATTACAGAATTTTTAAAGAGTTCAGTAAGCAACTTTAGGTTATGTTTCGATATTTTTCTCTAAAACGCGCTTAGACAAAAGTAGAGGGAAACGGAAACAGTTCGTTTGTAGCTAAATTAATTTATAATAAAAACCAGCCACACAACCAAAATAATCTGCATAAGTCACCAGACATCGTGAAAGAACGACAATGACTACTCGAATAGACCTCCCCAAGTAGCACCACGCTCAAAAGTGTTATTAATAATAAATAATTTTAAGGCTGATTACCGAACAAACATGACGAAAAGGTTTCACAAACTGATCTGACCCGGTGGCCAAAGCTGGAACTAGTAATTCTGTCACCGGGTCAGAATTGCTTCATGACACAATTTACGACTTGGCATAGTCCAGAGAAGTCTTTGTCTGTCATCGTCTTGGTCAGTCTTGGTCATTTCGCGATTTTGACAGAGCCCTGACGACATTTTCTATCCTGACATTTCAGATTACGACAGCGACACAATAGGATGATTGGTTCCACAGTTCCTTGCATTCAATCGGGTTCAAAGGAATTCTGACATGACAGATACTCGTACCTAAATAAAAAGCGAATGTATACGATTTTCAGTAAAGACTGTGAGGACAAATTCAAAAAAGCCAGCGCAAATTGGTTTTATAATGTACAGTAAAAATTTTAAAAATGTTCTCAATAACACTTTTACATATTGTTCCCGTGAATCGCCAATATTCTGCGCGAACCCGGATGTTTATTCTCCTTATAAAACATGAAAGCGCTATAAATTTACCGGGTGCCCGGGTAAATAGCCGGTTGAACTGGCTGTGCCTGGTTATTGGACCGGACATGAACGATGTACGGCAGGCGCCGCTAACGATCGACAGGTTAAAATAACTAGATTTTTCAATACCGAGTTTAAAAGACGACTAGAATGAAATAGCCAAATAGCATACATTTTTGTTTCAAACTAAACTCGCGTTCTTTACACATATTATTATATTAAACGTCGGGAAAACAAATTATAAAGGTACGTCGCGTCCAAGTCCCGTCTAATATAATAATAAGCATACATTTTCTTGTAATATATGTATGGGAAATCATTGCACACACAGCTTAGAAAACGAATTTTTACGGATGTTTTATTCTAGTGGGTAGGTTCTCTCACAGATACCCATAGACATGTACATATACGTATCTATGGGTTTACCATAGGTACTGGACATATTGGTATTTTACTAATGTTCAAGCAACTAGTCAATATGCCACATGTTTGCTTTTACTGTGAAGGAAGCATTGGGAGGAAATTAACTCAAAATATGTCTTTCACAATAACATTGATTAAGGAATTTAAAATATAAACACCTATCTTTATACTACACTAAAAGTGACTTTAACACTGTGTAATGGGGGTAAAAATTGTTTCACGGTCGTGGGGGAGGGGTCATTTTGGCCCTATATTTAGCATCCTACGTTAGTATTTTTTAAATAAATCATAATAATTTGTGTGGATATTTCGTAGTTTTGTTCAAAACTTTAATTTAACTATACTTTTTATTAATACTGTACCTTATAAAATAAATGATAACATTTTAATAAAATCTGCCTAATACAAATTACTTACATAGAAAATGTAATGAATGTAATGAAAATTACACAAATGGAACGAAATTATTACGTCAACTACGAGGAAGGATCTTAATTACCCTTTGTTAATTTTGGGATCGTGTTGCTCACGGCGTGAGCAGCCCTTGACTGATTCCATGGCAACACCACTTAAAGAATCTCAACAACTCCAGCTACTAAGCCGTCGCTTTTATAGTTTCTAAACTATAGATAATCTAAAACCCGCGGGTCGTTTTGACCCATCTCCCATGTCGCCGGGTTAAGACGCCTTAAAGCTTCATAATTAAGGTCAAGACAAGGATACCATAAAAGGGAAGCAATCCCTTTGATGAAGGCTACTAAGAATGGCACCATGAGTTTTACATGGCAATATCAGCCCTCCATAAAACCTTCGGGCCTTCAAGTAACATCAATATCAGTTAAGGGGTGGGGGGGGGGGGGCTTTAACGAGATGCTAAAGGTTCTGACCTAGGTCAATGTGACCTTCCAAGGCTGTGGTAGACACCCCTGATTGGTCGACAATTTTGCTATTACAGGCCTATTTGACCAACGATCCGCCCCGGCTTCGCGCGGGTTTTCTCGGGTTTTCTCTATTATAATATGTATGTATTATATGCGTACCTACATGTAAACCTTACGAAATAAATTATCTAATTGATAGTGAAAACTGCATCAAAATCCGTTGCGTGGTTTAGAAGTAGGTGGCGGATAGAGATCGACGACGGACGGTTATACGACTGCTCTATTGATATTTAAGACAGTGGCAACTGCGTGCGCTTGCATTTTAGAGGATATCGGGGCTAATTTTATTTTTATATAATTTGTATGCAAACAAAGTTAGGAACCTAAATGTTGATAACTTCTGCTGTCCAGATTTATTCTTCTGATACAATGATATGATCCTTACAATAAACTGAATTGTATTTTTGTAGTACCTAAACTTATTCAGATTGAAAGAGTGAATCTGTTTGTCTGTGAAAACTCGGCGCGGAATTTAAAAAAAAAACTAGTTTAAAACTCGGAAATATTTCATTAATAAATAAAGTGTTTTATTTTTCCGGCATTTTCCGGTATCCGTCGGTAGTAGTTTTTATTAATTATAGAAGTTATACGTATGGGGCGTAGTAAAGTATGTCCCACGAAACAGTTCAGTAAAAACGGGTAGTTACAGTGGAGCGACTGCTATCTGACCTCCATTACCCAGTTACCAGGGGAACCTGACCAGATTGGATCATGGTTACACATTCGCCTGAATGTGCAGGTTTCATCACGATGTTTTCACTCATCGTAAGAGGACCGTCGCTGCCATTACAGAATAATTGCGACATTTCGCAACATCCGCCTCGTTTAACTTTGCAAAATGGCTGCCGTTTTACTCACAGATTATAAATGTTGAGTGAAGATGTAATTGCTAAAATGTTCTATTGTTGCCCAGCTCTATTTGTACTCGTAGTGAATGTTACTTAGGTTATGTGAGCTCGCTTTGACTACTGAAGGTTTAAAACTTATATTCTTCTTATTTCTATTTTGTATTTATTTTGTCAAAATAGAAGCAGAACCTTTACTACCATTTTGAGCTATTTTATCCATCAATCCATGTGGCATTTAGTGTAGTATGTATATTTTGAGATTCTATATATGGTGAAATAATATCTATACTTAACTTTGTACTTTGCTTTGGAAAATAAAGTTTAGTTCTTAGATGTTTTTATTGCCTGTAGTGGTACACGGTCAGACTGTCCGCCTGATGGAAAGCGGTCGCCGTCGACCAGGACATCGAAGCGGGTGGTTTGAGATATACATACTATAATATGTAGACCCCTGACCCCCAAGTTGAACCAAACTTCTAATCGTGAGGACGCTCATCATATTTATACTCCATATATACGTTTTATTCAGCTTACCCTAATAACAATACGGCCGCTTTTCTTCAAATTAACAGATACAATTTTAAAGATGAGCTTTCACCTAGCTTTAGGAAGCTTTTATTACAGAGACGAAGAAAAATATAATGTGCCAAAATGACTGGGCTTTCCGCGAAACATCTCACCCAAATGAAAGGAAAGGCGAATTATTTTTTATTAACTTTATAAAAAATGTTCTACGCACTTGTTTTTTTTTCTTCTACTACGTAGTAGTATTAACGAGAGAATTGAGAATAATTGGTCTAAAAATTAAGAATAAATGGCGGCGTGAAGGTCAGCTAAGGTAGATACCGTGACTTGATAAATTACTAAGAAAGTTTTTGTTTAAGGCTTTCGTTACAAGATATTGTCTAGCCTGCGGAGGTCTTAGGCAGTTATCATTAATTTTGTAGTCGCCTTTGATAAAACCTAGAAGCTAGGACTCCTTTGCCACACCCTTGAAGTGAAAAGATACTTTCTTTGTAATCAATGTTATAAAAACCTGCTAAAAGTACCAATAATATTCAAACAATAATATTGAGGGCCGATAGGCTAATATATTCACAAAAATAATGTTTTGACTGGATCAAAAACCTCGTTCACCTATTTACGTTGTGATAACAACAAGATTTTAAAGCCAGAGGAACAAAATGTAATTCTTAAAATTTTATTAAATTCGAAACCTTATAGCGCGTGTCCGACTTACTGTTGACCGATTTTTTGTATTTGTTCTTATACTTCTATATTAGCACTATAACTGTACAAAGTTATGTGCTTGTATATATTGCTGTTATTACGATAGAAAAATAATAAAAAACCTCTGAAAACGGCGAAAAAAGAAGAATTTCATAATGTTGAACATTTTTTAATTTTTGATTATTTGTTGTTATAAGAGATTTGAGACACGTATTCTATGAAAATTTCAAGAAACCTGGCTACTCAGACCAAATAAGAAATAAAAACAGAATTCTGCGAACAACATACTGATGCACGCAAAACTACGCCATGTGTACGTACACGGTCACATACACACATTGACAACTAAACTACGTCATGGCACCGTGTTTACGAAACTGGCCTCATTTCAATGTGGACAGCGCTATCTTTATTTCTTATGTGATCTGAGCCTGTCTATCACGATTCCAAAGATACAGGCCTGTGACAGACAGACAGACAGCGGAGGCTTAGTAATAGGGTTAGTTTTTTACCGTTTGGGTACGGAACCCTAAAAATTCAAGACGTCTAAACGATTACTTGGTTTCCTAAGCGGTTCTCGGCTCTCTCATCTAATTTGGCAGGCATATTCTTTATAAGTAATGAAGTTGGTCGTGTGGTGACCGGCAGAGTAGAATAGCACCAACCCCTTACGCTCGTGGGTGTCGTACAAGGCGACTAATGTTTTCGAGGCAAAAGATCAAAAGTCTCCGTAGTCTGAAAAATGGGCAGGTAGTAAGCAGCATTGTCCATTGTTATATTTAAACACTGCGATCTCCAACCCGCCTGCCAAGCGTGGAGATTTTGGCAATAACCTCCCCTTTCGTGGGAGAGGCCCTAAGTCCTGCAGTGGACTGTTACGTGCTGTGATGATGAATGAAGTTACTTATGTACAAACTTGTGTGTTATCGTTGGCTACAGCCAAATGTTTTCCAGATTTATCACACCATGCCATATATGGTTTTATGGACTATAATAATTCCTGATACCAATGCAGATTATGCATGTGCTCGTGACAACGAATAACTTTTACTACGGCACCAACTCCGAAATCTTGAAAAAAAAATACATTTTGACAAAATTCGTTTTCAATTTTGTACGAAACAGTTGATCTTTTTGTTTTTAGTGCCATAGGTAGTAAACGTTATTTGTTATCACGAGCACAAGGGACACATGCATCAAGAATTAATTAAAAGTCATAGAATACCTCGATACTACTCGAAGATAATTCGGATAGACATGATGTAGTGAGCAAGGTATTTCGTATCATAAAAATGGCACTGTGCTACTCTGTACAGTATTTCCTCAAATTCGGGTCGGATGCAGTAACAGTCGCTCTGCAAAACTCCACCTTATAGACGTTGGTATATAATCACGGAGAGCTGAACGACAGTGATGGATTGGTTTCCTGAACGCCGCTGTGACTCGCCAAAAGCGGGAGATCAATTTGAGATATCACAGCATTTATACACTCGGAACTCACCTTTATTACGGCACGGGAAGCGCTTTTAATTACTGTTAGTGTAATAAAAATAAGACAAACCTTAATAAAGAACTTCATTGATATTTTTCGATAAACTGGAATGTCTTAACAGGTGATCCGATACTTGCAATTATTTTACTGCTGTATTTAAATTGATGAAATCTTGAATCTACTCGATTGTTAATAAATAAACGAACTGTGATTGGCCATTTATAAAGCGCATACCACTCTGTAGAAAATAAATGGATTGAACAATTCGGAGGTGCCCAAAATGACAACACTAAGGATGCGCTTATAAAAGCACGTGTAACATTGTATCTGGTTCCTTATTATTCTGGTGTTCAGAGTAAACTGCTGTTCTATAAGGTAATAATGTTTTATTCAATACACGAAGAATAACACCATACCTCTGAGTTTAATTCCTCTAACATTGCATACATAAGGTAACAAATTATTACATAACCGCAATTTTTACTTATCTCGCAATTCAAAAGCGATTCGATTAAATGTAGGTTACAACTCGAGCGAATTGTGTATTCTGCAAAAACTTGTAGTTATGCACAATTGAGTTGTAATCGAATCGACTCTCTATCGTCGCTCTCCTTGGTCTAGGCTTCTAAAATCTACATACCAAGAGACTGAGCAATTGAACATGAAATTGACATGATTGATTTGCTTAAATTTATAAATTTTCGTTTTTTTTTTACGTAAATTAAATTGTCTCTTGTCAAATAAGTTGAGAATACCGTTTTATCACACAATCGAATCGAGCTACGACTGTAACACCAATCGAAAAGCAATCGAATTTGATTGGCCTATTTTAGTAGCAGAATACCAATCTGCGGTTGCGATCCAATTACCTACAATTTGATCGGGCCATTAGTAAATTTGCTTACTCGTGGCCTGTTTACTCATTTGCCTCCCTCTTTTATTTCAAGAGAAGAGTTTACATTTAATTTAAATATGGGTTACATTATACCATATGGTTTTACATACCGATAATCGCGTCCAAGCCTATGGTTTCATATAAATAAAATTAAAAATAATTTTGTTATAATCTATAATTCACTTCGCTAACGGTGTAAGAAGACACACCTAAATACTGGCGAACGTGGTGCGTTGCTGAATGTTCAACAAGCCTCAAAGTACGAAACGATCATTCAACCTCGGTTACAAATCTCGTGAACACGTTGCCACTGGACCAGTGCCGGCCACATTATCAAAATGCCATTTAATTTCTGTAAGCAAACCCAAGTGGCTAAACTAGGTAACTAGATCAATGGTGTGAGATGTGGTAGCTACATATGATAAATAGTGTATCTCATTTTTGTTCTAGTATCAACTGTTTTTTTCTTAATTTAATGTTTTTCTATTATTTTATTTTGTTTAAGAGTCCAAAATTTAAAAACAATGTAATATATTCTCGTGGAAAAAATGTACGGACTAGCTTTGTAATATTATGAATGTAAAATTGTAAAGCTGTATATTTTCATTAATAAACAAAATAAAATAAAACTATTTTGTTAGTTTAGGAAGAAACATTGTGCAAAATGACGTCTTAGTTGGCCGTGTTCCGAATCCTTCTACTAATATTTACCCCACGATTGATACCTCAAACCTTGCAACTCACGACGTCAATGTGTGCCAAGACAATGTCATCGTTAATATTATTATACCAAGCGGCAAGGTTGAGCAAATGTTATACTTCTCACGCAAACAAAGTGTTCCCGCTTTATTTGGATTCAGCGGATTCCACCCGTACCGGAACGAGGAAACAATGAGATTTCTGGCATAATCCGGCGGATGATGAGGCTCTGAACCAATAGTGATGTCTGTTATTACGAACTTGTTTAACCCTTCCCAAATATTGGACCCCTATCCAATATTACTCTTCCCCCGAAAACATTCATGGTCATTGGCTGCAATCAAAATTGGCATGTGTGGATTAATTGTGTTACGTCGAGAATACGAAGTCTTGAAATTGTTCTGATATTTTAGGCAGTTATTTCAAACGATAAGATAAGATTCTTTAACGTTCGTTTCAATAGTTCACATTTTACTTATTTCAATAGTAATTCAAAAATGTATTTGGATTCGCCATTCTTTGAGTAAAATGATACAATGCTTAATTAAAAATTTCGCCATTAATAATGTTTAGGGTCATTACACTTAATTAGACTTGCAAAGTAGTTCGCTCATCGTGTTCGTCACCGTCAGTAGAATTGCACTAAACTTAGGCTACTCTAGTTGCCGACGACTTATGATATTCCTATGAATTTAGGCGTCACAAAATCGGTGTCATAAAGAGTGACTTAGCTAGTTTAGTTTTCACTTGGTTGTCACACATTTGTCACTGTGTTTGTCGAGCCCGCTTCATACAAACGAAGTGTGATCATATATTCAATATTATGGTATCAAAGCCAATGAAATTTTGTAAACGCGATTCAGAAACCAATATCTGTCTGTGGTTTGGCAGATTTTCATTTGGTCGTTCATCGACCTTAGTACGAAAGGTGAGTTTGTAAATAATGTCTTAATAGTTTACATAAACCTACCTACCTACAGAAAAAAAACAGTAAAAGGAATATTAAACATATTTTTACCATGTATATAAAATGTTGTTTTAAAATGTAATAAAAAGAGCTAAGGGGTTAAATTGTATAGGTAGGCAAACAATAATTTTGCAACCCTACCCTCCGATAAAGTTTAGGTACTGTGTGCTCCTACGGTCCGGAAGTTAACCTACTTTTCTTTTTTTAATATGCCAGAACCTCCGTAAATATAGGTATAATGCTAGATATTGAAGCTGTTATACAAAACAGGTAGCAATATCGAATATCATGACTCGTGTTAAACGTATAACAATGCTATTGCTACACGGCAGAGGTCCTTCCCTCTTTTGTGTGAACCTAAAGGAGTTTCATGAAAAAATCACGTGAACAGAATACAAAGATCTTAAACCTATACGAAAAGCCTTACATAAGAGCTTGAATGTTGCCTGAAAGGAGGTAAAGTCAAAGACACCTTGACCTAATTCCTTTGCGACATTTTTGCCTATAAAGTACCTGGAATGCTATGAAAGGCTGCCTTGCGGTTTTATGTTGTCAAAATAAAAAATAACTTATCACTCAAAATATACATTTAATGTATGGGGACGTGCACTTTGCAGTTGACTGCTCGACAACCGAGAATAGATAAAGTTGGTGCTAATATTCTACCCTGAGAGACGCCACGCGGCTTAACTGTATGTTTATGCCAATGTTTCTTTTTAATTGCCCAGGGAGTCACTCAGACGAACGGTCCACCTGATGGAAAGTGGCCACCGTTGTCTAGGACATCTGCAACCTAAGGGCAGCGGATACTGTGAGGACCTTTGAGGTACCTGTATATATATATGCCTTTTGAAGAACCCTATGGTGTAGTGTAGAGGAAAGACTTCGAGAGCGAGTTCATTCTCTTACACGTGCGTGGTACAAAAACTCGTGATGCTCGTACGTTAGTTGGATGCCAAGCATCTAGATGGTGTGAGTTAAATCTATCCTATCGCCGGAGGGTGCGGAGGCAGAAAATTAACTTAACTTACTTACTTTTTATAGACACGTGGACTGGTTCAGCTTTTTGAACTAAAACGTGATTACACTCAAGAACATTTACTCGCACAAGAAGCTTACTAGGAATTAAATAAACATTTGGCTAAGATAAACTTGATAATTAGATAACTAGGGTAGCTAATAACTTGATTGAGGTTCGTACCGCTATCAAAACAAACACAGTAACTCAATAACTCAATATAAAACGCCAAAATTATACACGTGATCGCTCACCAACTGTTCAGGCCAATATTAACAATTATTCGAATAAGTACTTGTCCGTTTTCAGAGTTCATTATCTGAAATTAAAATAAACAGAACCGTTTTTATGATCATTTGGTCGTCTCTCTATAATATGTGCAGACAGGTGCAGAGTGAACGGACCCGGAGATTTAAAGTCTGATGGCAGGTCCGTTTACTACGCAGCTGACCGTACTGGTATATACTAAACATCTGTGTCACTGACCTTTCTCAGGAATAGCTGAAAGAATCAAGTTGAGATTTACTATCAATTATTAACATAACATGTCATGCGGCAGGCAAACGGCAAGCGGACCTTGGACTGATGTAAAGTAGTCACCGCCGCCTGTGGACATCAGCAACAATAGGGACGCTACCAATGCGTTACCCACCTCTAAATAGACCTCCAATATACCTCTTGAACGATCTCATGTCATAATCCAAAAAAGACACTGGCTGGGAGCTCATCCCTTCCCCCTACTCACATTTTTCCTTCTGCTACACTTTATGAATACTTCATACATTCCATAGCAATATATTAACCTTTTCCCAAGACCTTTTGTACTGAAATACTTTGTACCTACCGAAAACAAAATTATCAAGACATGTTCTAGGCGGTTCGAGCTGGCATGTTACGAATCGGAATGTAATAACTACGTATTAAAAAATGTATATAATTTGATTATCACTTATCTAACACCCATAACACAAGCTTTTGCTTACTTTTTGGCTAGATAGAACTGTGTGACCAATTTGACCAAGCAAAAAAATTCCAGGGTAGGATAAGCAAAGCTTGTACGGAACCATAAGCCTGCGAGCACTACTCACCATGGCCTGTTTTTTTAATCTCACCCGCGCTATCACATACCGACTTCCTGGCTGGTATCAATTCACAACTTTTCAATGTCATTTGAAAATAGAACGGCACGGGGCATGCGCGACCGTTGCCCGGGTAGCTACTCCCGGATGGTCGTGACCCAAAACTGGGTCATACGGACCCGGGTGTGATCTTGACCCGGTAGGACTGACGCGGAGGGCTTTGTCGACCCAGCGACTTTAATAACGGTACTTATAAGTCTGATGAGCCGTGATGAGTTCTATCAACGTTACATAGTGGGTAATAAATACCCACCAGTGTTTTGTAGCGTTTTAGTTAATATTAGTGAAGTTAGCTAATATTAACGAAAAACTAGTTTTATGAATAAGAGCATTTACACATTGTATGCCACTTCGAGAAAATGTTGCCTGAGGTAGCTACAGTAGCCGCGAACTAATTTTGATAGTGTGTACTGTACCTATTTCGTATTCAGGCGAAGTGTTTTGTATGTTGGAGGCGCCGCCATTGGAACGCCAAATTTTATTAAACTTGACAAACTATAGATTTGTATTTTTTATTACACTTGCTCGTAACTTGGATGTTATTGTATCATTTGTAAGCATGAAATTACCATCCATGAAATTACGTACGCGTGCTTTTTACTTTACTGTAAATAATATGTATGTAGACCAAGCATTTTAAATTTAATCGGGTAATAATATGAAAATAACATAAATCTATACCGGTTTTTTAGGACCAACAAGAATTTTACCAAAAAGTACTTTTCACAGTACAGATTTTCTTGACTGAATAAATTGTACTTCCTTAATTATGATAAACAAACAATTAACAAAATTGAAACTGAATGAATTTTCTCAAATTATGTATAATAAAAATAAATAAAGGGAATATCTCAGTTATATGTATGTGCTAAGTATTATAAAAATATTTGTAATATTTTTTTCAGTAATTTTTGTAACTAACAATTATGTAAATAAACTCTTTCACTTTGCGACAGCTTCTTTTAAGTTACAACATAGTCAATTAAGTGTAAATTGAGGGAGACACTAAAGTTACTGTTAATGTACAAAAAACAATCTCCTAATGACAACCAACACTCACACAGCTTTCTCTCTCTAGTCTGTTGTTTAGGATCCAAACTTTAGTACTTCCTTCCATTTCCTTCTTTAAATACAATCTGTAAAGCTAAGTGTCAACATAACTTTGTGTTTTATTCAACAGTTTCCTATCAATTTTTTTATTCAATATAAATTTAAAAAAAAATTATAACCCGGATCCTAAAACTTAACATTACAAATCTGTGTAAAGGAAGTTGCCAACTTCCTTAGTGGTTAAGGAGAGGGCGGGGAGAGGGGGAGGGTAGCAAAGATGCCCTTTTAATAAATTAACTAACAATTATTTAAATAAAATCTTCCACATTGCGGTAGCTTCTATTAAATGACAACCTGAGTAAATGTAAATTAAGGGATACACTATAGCTACCTTTCTATTTTTCAAATTATAAAATTTTGAAAATATATTTCTTTTCTAATCTCATAATCCGGATTCCAAAACCTGACCTTTGTTACCCTTTTATTAATTAAATGTTTGTATCTAACAATTATAAATAAAAAATTTCACATTGCTTTAGCTTCTAGTAAATTACATCCTAGTCAAGTAAATATAAATTAAGGGAAACACTATACTACAAAAAATTTTCTATACTTATAAAATTTTAGAAAATATTTCTTTTCCAATTTCATAAAACGGCTTCCAAAACCTAACCTAAAAATTCCAAATCTGTCTAAATGAAGTTTCCAACTTCCTTAGTGGTTAAGGAGAGGGGAGGGTAGCAAAGTGGCCCTTTTATTAATTAAACGCTGCGGCAATTTGAGTGTTTTAAGGTCAACAAAAGCGCTTCATTACGGTTTTAGCTTTCAAGTGGGGAGGATTATGCATTCCCTCCATCTTGTTTACCTTGAGGTTGTTTAACGGCTTCCTGGAAACCGTGCTTTATTATAACGGGGTAAGTAGACGTTATTGAGAGGGACTGAGTAATTGATTGTTTGGTTTCGAGGCGACCTTTTTTTTAGTTTCACACATTTTCTGATATAGGGTACAAAGTTATGCTGTTACCTGATGATTGTATTGTATAATTAGGTATATTTGACTCTTATTTTTTTTTTATATATTAAAGGCAAGTGAACTAGATAATGCTAAACAAGTCACTTAAAATCCAATCCGCATCAACACAGATCGTAAGTAACACTTTGTAGTTGATCCGCCTTTTCTGATGGTGAGTGTCATCATCATCATCACCATCATCGCATCTACCTGCCCTATGCCTATATCTCACTAGGTGAGGTCGGCACAATGTCTCTTTCATTTATTTAACCCTGTAACTGGTCACGAGCACGGCCCTGTAAAAATTACGGACGGATACTCTCTAAAATAATGAGTGAAGGATAAAAATGGCCACCCATATATGTGTGTGCGTGCTTTGACACTGTCACTAGCGTGACAGCACGGTATATAAACAAATCAATCTGGTGAATGTGTAAGAGTGTGTCATAAAATTGACGTACCTTGCAGGCTTCACTTCTCTTTAGTGTAGAATGGCGTCCGTATATTTTTAGGTCCCCAGTCACGTGTACATTTTATTTATTCGTATGGCATAATTACAATAGAAACACATTCAACATATTACATACACGTGTACATATTATTATGAAATTTTAATTATAAAATTTACACGCTGTATATTCTATTGACAATCAAAGCCTTGTCGCTGTAAGTAAATTGATATAGTAGTTGACTGAATTACAATTATTGAATTTCCCGTACACTAGTTACTGGGAAGTATTAGGAAGAGTACCTACCAACTGACCCACTTAACACAAAATCGCCTAAAAAACTCTACGGTCCCTTCAATTTTCCTTTTCCACCCAAAACCCGGATCCCGATAGAAAATGAAATAATATCTTTATCTGCGTTTTGAAATACCTTCGAATTTGCATTAGAAAGGGTCTTGGGACGAATCCCGGGCGTTGACAAAAGCGCCAGTAAATAGGCAATAAGAAAAGATTCCAAGCACTGACTGATATTGCGAAACGTCGCTTGAAAATTTAATATACAGTCAAGAGTCCAATTTTTCTCAGGTTCCATTTTAAACTCTTTTCTCAGAAACTTATGAAGAACTTCAAGAGTGTTGACTGTCCATGTATTAACTTTTCACCGGGATCATGTAAAGTAAGACTTTCAGTTCAAGTTATATGAAAGCGTAGGTACTATATAAGGCATTGGTATAAGTAGATAGAGGTATGTGCATCTCTAAAATACTTATAACGCATCCTTACGTTTTTTATACAAACTGAGTTGGCAAACAAGCAGGCCTTCTGATAGTAAGCAATTAATGTAGATTACGTTAAACAATTCCGCCATAATATCTATGGTGGTGTAACAAAAAGTGCGGAACCCCGGTGCGTTGTCACTGTGAGGACTAAGATTTCTCATTCATTACACTAGCGGCAAGAGTAACCCTTACATAGTATACTCGTAGAATAAAGCCACTTAGCGAGTTTTTAACAATATTCCGAAATTAACTAAAAAAATACTCTGTAAAATCATGAGTGAAGCATAAAAAGAGCCGGCCACAAATTATTACCTAAACTTGCCGATTCACTAGGGTTGCTACTGCATTTATGCTGAATTTTGAAAAGAGTATTTAAAAGATCAAATAGAATTTTAAAGATCGTTTACAATAACATGTCAATATCTAATCCTTGCCATAATGTAAATGTAAATATTGCTTCCTAAGCTGTTCAGATTGTGTCCAAGTATATTAGATTTTCTATACCAGCTTTCAGACATTATGCCTTTAGTAGGCGTAATAATAATCTACTGTTTATTCACTTATTAAAAATTCATTTCCACCTGATTATATCATCAGACCCTGAGAATAATCTTTCCCTGACTGGGATTTGACCCACTTCCCAGTAATAAATTGAATTGAAAATTTCATATATATGTAAATTGATGAAAATGCAATATTAAGGTATTAGTCAGTTGATCTGAGGATGGAGAAAGAAGGTGGTCAGCGATTTTTTTTATATTAAAGTAGACAGGCATTTCTAGAAACCATAAGGTGGCCATTACGGTTATTTATTCCGTTAAAAACGATCACGTGGTGCCTGAAACTGTTCAACTAGTCCTAGGGTATCTAGCGGAAGACCTTGATCAACCTCGCTTCACCATCGGCTTTAGAACTTGTAGCGGTGCTGAAGTTCGACTAGCCTTAAAGTCTGAAATGGTCACCCATCAGTTCTTGGACTTTGCGTGCGTTGCTTGTGATATTAAGTAATCTTAGTTACGTACAAGTACTTTTATTTTATCAATAATAATATCGCTTCATTAAATAATATTCAATTTAAGTCGACACTACAAGGAATTCTCGAGTTAAAAATTGCGACCGAGTACTGCTTGAAACTGCTTGAGAATGCCTGTAAACGTAACGTCAATGTGTGCGTGACGGAAATGGCGCATTGTTTCCAGTGGACCTTCTGCTTGGGGCGGGCCGTTCTTTATTTTGTGGCTGAAGTGAAGAGAGACATTTCCCTGTCTTCATTTTTTACTGGCCGTATCTATAAATTGCCAGTAAAAAGCGGTAAAATAAAATTATTACCTCCGTTAGGGTCAACGCGGGTAATTTATTAACCTACTTCTCTTACATTCGAAAAGCAAGTTCATAAATTAAATGTGCCTTCTATTATGTTCTATTTTCGTTGGCATTCCTTGTCTTTTGTGGTATTTTAATAAAATCTATTATATTCAAACTCACTTATTTAAGTCATACTAGTACATACATAGCTGAATAAATTATTATTATTTGTAAAGTTTTTTTTTTAAACTTAATAAGTAGCACCTACGCGAATACTTGTTACGTGCTATTCTAGGTAAATTTTTAGGTTTGTATTAGGTCGACGACTTAGAACAGTCTCGGGGCAAATCTTAGTATCAGGGAGCACACGAAAGCTGGGGACCACCTGGCAGAGAAACTTTTGCATTTCAAGCAGTTTCGTGATACCCAAGCTGAAGTTACTATTTTTTATTTTGCCAATCCTGAAGAATCCACCTGGATGGGAATCATTGCCTTGTATATTTCTATGTAACCAAGCAATATTAATTTTCAATTTACTTTGGGTGGCCGGCGTACTTGTATCGGCAGTTGATTGTTTTATCTTTTACAACAACAACAACAACAATTGTTTTTTTAACAAGTGTATTTTCGGATGGCAAGAAAATGAACGAATTATAGACCGTACTATATTTCATTGTTCGTGGATGAAGTATTTTTTATATAATTTACTAAACCATCGCACCTGATGGTATGAAGTTGCGTCCGAAGATGGAGCATGCCTATCTTGAAACAGCCTACTCTTGGAATTTACGGCGTCCATGGGCCCTAGTTTTGATTCCGCTCGCATCCACATGAGCGCTCGAATGCGCTACCTATATCTTTCACATTCATGGTAAGTGCTAGAGATAGAAAAGATAAGGATTAGAAGAGCGCCCTCGTGGATGCGAGCGATTTCAGAAAAAGGGACCCAGGTTGCACTGTTCCTGGTTCACACCAGCAGGTAAAGCGTTCCATTTGGTTCGTGCGGTTAGCTTCTATAATAGGACCACGCTAAGTCCGAATAGCATATTGAAAAAAGAACTTTGTATGGCAACTTATGACAAGTTTTTTAAAAGTAATAAAACGTCATTCATAAAAGTCATAACAACAACTGGTGAAGAGGAACTTGAAGTGAATCCGTACGACGTGGGTCGTTTCAACTTTCTGCAACTTTCAGCCGTATTCACAATGGCTCGGAAATCGGATTCGGATACGGAATCGACAAAGGACCCCGCAAAAATTCTTAGGAAAATGTGGTTTAGTTAATTTTCATGAAATTTTCATATGTTATAGAGAGTAGAGTTTCCGTGGAATCTATCGGGATTCTGAATAACAGTTTTCGGATCGATCGACACGAATTCGCCGCTCACGAATTTCGTGTCGAATCGTTCGGAAACGGTTTCGAATCATTGTGAATACGGCTACAGGTTTACACAAGGGGATGTGAACATCGGGAACTGTACTTCTGCATCTACTGAACAGCTGTTTTATTTTGCTAAATCGCCGTGTTCCCGAATCGTATTCGTATCATATATAGACAATTTTGGCCCTCGGAGCCAGATCGTGACTACCTTTGTAACTCACACACGCAAATAAGTGAACCAAATCCTTTATATCTATAAAGGATAACATGGCTTTGACATGACAAACTCGTAGTCGAAACTTTACGGTGATATGATTGACTCGCCCTGCGGAAACGAGCGCTTGGGATCAAGACAGGAAAACGGCAGAAATAAGAAAATAACGCAGCAGGGCGCGAAGTTGTTCTTGCTTTGATGCGACTTCGCCCGTCCTTGCTAGGGGATAATGGTGTATATGTTTATATTTTCTAAGTTAGCCTCTTTGTAACCATTACTTCCTAAATAAATATGGTCTAAAACAAGTTTTTCGTTTTAAGGAGGTGCCGGAATTGAACGCCAGCTTATAACTTCCTGTTACATACACACTCACGCCCGTATCCTCCAGAGGTAGACAGAGACTATAGAGTGCCACAAGCTACGATCCTGACACACCTATTTCGCCTCTTCCACGATCATATATTTACGCCCTATTCTTGGTACCTATGTAAAATTAAAAATTACGTAATTATGTGGGTACCTAGGCGTAACCAGACATTTCATGGAAAATATTTCCTAAATAAAAAGAAATAAAAGAAAATATACCGTTTTGGGTAGCCCAAAGGGCGGAATGCAATCCATGATCCCATTGAGTTTCTGCCATGAATGCAGTCGACGCATGCGCGCCCCTCCCGCGTCGATTTCCGTTTGATCTTGACCCGGAAGTAGGTCAGGATCGGGTCCCGCGCAAACGTAGCGACCTTGTTGCTTCCGGGGCTCGGTGACGTCATCGAGACAAATCGCTCGATAGAACAGGACTGGAACGTACTCGAAGCTATTTGTGGGCGGCGTAAATTATAATACAGGTAATGTGTTTTCAATATAATGTGTCATAAATATTTGTGCATTTCATTATTGTAAAAGGTTTTGAGGGAGCTTCATCATGTTTGTGACTAGCACTATAAAAGCAGATCTCGTCCAAGTGCGCACCCCATTCCTATAGGGTGTCGCATCCGATGAAGCCTGAAAAGCAGTCCATAAAGTCCGTTTAGGTCCGTACTTCCGTAAGTTCGAATAAATAAATAAACAAATGCCGTCCCGGCAATCCCAAGGGGGTGTTTAGCTGGTATGTGCTTAGGTTCGCATAGCGAATCCAGCATAGCCAGCCGGCCGGCCGCGCTGGTACACATGAGTGTTCACCTCCTTGCTGGGAGGATGTGCTGAACCCAAGGATGTTTTATCTCTTTAAATTCTTTGGCTGAGCAATAAAAGCTCTTTCCTTTAGGGTTCTACACATAGATTAAGAATATACATCAATGTCACAGATGAAAAGTCATGTCAAAGTTGCAACAACCACAACAAGAGTTGTATTTCGATAAATTCCCGCTCTGTTCATGCCAATACATAATTCTAATTTACTATAATTGGAAAATCATAATCTCTAACCGCAAATGCCACGAATAAATTGAAAAAGGAGCTTTGAAGCTCTAAAACTGCGAAGCTTAAGTGTGTTAATATTTTGGAGAAATTTCATGTTGCCTTCTTCAGAAGTTCTGCTTCCCTTCCATCCCCCAAGAAGCCTCCAAGCATGAAGTTAGCTTGCCTCGTCCTGTCATTGATAATCATAGTAGCAATCACAGCTATATGTGTGATGGTGAAATTTGCAAAGGAGTTCCATCCCGAAACCGCAGAGAAGCAACAACTGATGGAGGGCCCAGAGATACACCTGCACGGGAAGAACCTTGGAGTCATATCACTTCACGACAACATGACGAAGAATATGCAAATTGCAGAGAGGTTACCTGAATATATTATTATTTCTTTATTGCTGTTAGGAAATCCTGAATAACCTTGTTGAGAATAGAATTTTTACAAAAGCAGACAGTCCAACTGATGGAAAGTGATCTGTCGCACTTTCACTACACATGTTATCGGGTTTGTTACCACGGTTATAACCACGAAAGTCTTAAGACCTATATTTCATGTAACAATTGCAGAAGCGCAGGTGCGTCATTACTGTGTGAACCATGTGTCGACTTTCATAAAGAGTATCGCAACAATAACTTAAAATTTAATAATGAAATGCAATGTATTACTTTTTTATCTTCAATTAATGGTAAGTTAGCACCACCGGCCCATGGTCGCAACCCCGGGAGAGTCACAAATGCGATGCCAGCCTTTGAGAAAGGCGTATAGGCTCGTTTCTTGCAGGCCCAATCGTTACCCTAATATTGATCATGAAGAATTCAATTTTTCCTTCAGATTTCCCTACGTGGTAGCGATAATGTGGAACTCTTCGACGACGTGGACGTTCACCTGTTTTGGCAGCATGATTCTCGTCAAATGGGTTCTCACGTCGGCCCACTGCCGGAGACCAGGGTTCACCCACAGAGCTCTGTTGTACCACGACTTCGCCAGGAATATGACTCAAACTTACCCAGTAGCTATCTGGAGAATACATGAAAGGTATAGCGTAGATAATGTCATACCAAAGTACGATATAGCCGTCGCCAAATTGTCGTTCACAGTGTATTCTTTAACGATGAAACCAGCCGGGTTCAGCAACATCGAATGTAAGGAAGTGGAAGCAAGCGTTTGGAAGACTGTATCGACGATGGATAACAAGATGTACTTAACCAACGACTTCGACGCGTTCGACGTCCAAATCGCTAATCCGATGAAATGCTACGAGAGTTACGGTGTTCCTATGGACACAAGCATGATTTGCGTCGACACGTCGAGATACGATGACTGTTTCGTCCACGAATTCGGGCCCATTTTCCATGGGGACGAAGTGATCGGCATCATCTCGATTAAGCCGCGCGACTGTGACATAAAGTATTCCATATTCACAAACGTCTCGCATTTTTCAAATTGGATCCTGAGGAGTACTAAGACTATTAACCATTGATTTTTTAAGTCATTTTCATGTCTTGTTTTATTTTAAAATTGGCTTTTATTTTGTTGTGTTTGTTTTTGTTATGTTATTGGAAACAATCAAACCTATCCTAGGGGATATTCTCCCCCGTGATTTGTAACTTCCGACGTTAACGCTTACGCATCAGAATCGTCCGTACGGAGCCGACTGATTTCTTGCTTTGTATAGATTATTATTTATTATACACTAGCAGCTGCAAGCTGATGCGTGTCTTTTACAATATCTAGTTTTTGTAATGTCTATCCAGTCTATTTTTAAAACAGTTCACCGATGGAGTAGTGATCACTGATTCCGGCAGTTCATTCCATGCACTGACAACCCTATTTGGCAAAAAGTTGTGTCTGGGGTTACTGGTTCCCTGTGAACTTGACAATTTCCGTGTATGGCCTCTGTGGTTTTTGTTTTTATTTAAGTTGTAGATGGTTTCTAGTCCCTTCACATCATAAGATTCCTATAGGAGTGCAATTGGATTTTTGCATCGGCATTTTCATAGCACTTTGTAAATACCAACGCTCCGTCCGCTCCGTACGTATCGATTGCAATGCAGTGGACGTACAGGACCCAATTCGTGCTCGACCCACGGTTCGTGCGTACGATCTAATAATATAAGGCTATGCAGAAGCGCTTTGTCAGAGCGTTTTTTTTTAATAACAGAGGATTGCAAACGAGCAAGCGAGTCACCTGATGGTAAATGATCACCGCCGCTTAAATGCGTTGTCGCCCTTTGAGATAGGTGTAGGCTCGATTCTTGAAGGTTTCGATGTCGTAAAGGTCTGGAAACACCACTACATTAAGGTTGTGCAGTCTTATGTTTGTTCGCCTCGGTCGCACAGCTTTTCTTACCAATAAGTGTGAGAGCTCGAATACCCTACGCCCTACGCTCATAAAATAATGTCCATTTTTGTGTTACGACTTTTGTAACGCGGAGCGACGCGAAACAATATGACTGATACAAACATGGATCTTATTTCATGAGCCATACATTTCACTTCGATTTGCTCTCACGCTTTTTGCTTCTGAATTTAGTCGGCTGAATTTAGCCAGGTGTTATAAGCGCGGCGCGCCTCGTCGCGTAGCGTTTGACCAGCTACAATCAAAATTTGTGGTTGAAATACTTGTAGCTATACGTGCGTAGCGCACGTCGACTCTCATACATTGCCAATGATATAGCGTCCGACCGATCGTATGCGATTTTGACCGTTATTCCCTTCGGACACTACGGTCGGGCTTCAAGAGTAGACCCCCATGAAAAGAAATAAATAAGCCCTAAATCTCATTAATACAGTTCTACTGCTCTTCTGTCATCCAATTAAGGTACAATGCAGCAATCGACACCCACCAGAAACATTTCCTTATTAGCGGAGTTTCTCGAGCATTCTATAAATAGACGGCCATGACTGAGTCTTGTTTGCTCCCAGTTCGCAGTTTGAATAACCTCATGACTTGTTTTATTTATAATACACTAGAAATGCGTGGGCGTGGCTGTCGTGTTTGGTTGGGAATGCCCGATCTATTATACAGGAGCGCAGAGCGGTTAGGACTAGACGGGGCATAACACACGTACTAATGTATCGTACGTTCTTGTTTTTTTTCGTACGAATTCTACTCTTACACGCGTCACTGAACAATAAATAGAGTGATTCAAGAGGAAGGTTTATAAGCTTGAAAAAATGGTATGTAGGTGTATGCAAACGAAGTCGCGCCGGGTCCACTGGTTATTCATAAAAGACATCGTTTGTCGTATAATCACAAAGTAAACGTCAACGTGTGCGTGCGAGAAATGGCGCTTTGTTCCGAATGGACTATCTTTACGTGTTTTGATATAATAAGACATATCGTTGCAGAAACCGAGATCATACTGGTACTGCTGGAGTACCACAATTCTCTCAAATTTCAGGGATGTAACACGGCCCCACCACCGTCTCAGGTGCCCAAGCCCTCACCTGCTGACAGCCGGGCGAGGCTCTGTAAATTTGGCTATTTTTGCCTCGGGAGGCACATGGACGGACGGACCACCTGATGGAAAGTGGCAACCGTCGTCCAGGATACCTGCAACCTAAAGGGAGCGGATACGGTGCCGACCTTTGAGGTACCTGTAGACATGCTATTTGAAGAACCACACGTTATCTATAGTGCAAAGGAAAGACTTCGGAAGGGAGCTCATTCCATACCTTGCACGTGTGCGTAAAGCTCGCAATGCCTGTACGTTAGTTGGATTCTTCCAGCTGGTGTAGATGAAATCTATTTTAAAATTAAGACAAAGTATAATATCACTCCTTCAGTGACTCATAACGTTGTCTACACACTAGACGGTTTGGGTGAACTTGTATTGATTACCGTCCAATATTTCACATCGCAGTAACACGTGTCGCTATAACCCTCTCTTGTGCGCGGGCCAAAGGATAGAGATATAAACACAGCCTTCCGACAGCTGAGTATAAATAATAGACGAGTTATCGTCTGGGAATGGAGGCTGTATGGTAATTCGTCGAAGCTTTCTGCCGGAGGTTTGTGAAATTCAGCACGTGTGAACCTGACCCAAGTACTAGTGCTTTAATTAAATTTAAGGCGGCCAAGCGGGTCTGTTTGCCTAACGTATAAAATAAAAAAATTCAGTTCAAAATCTGTTTGTATAGGATCTTAAAAAACTTGGTATGATGGGTACCTGATGGAAAGCGGTAACTGTCTTAAAATGTTTACCATCATCATCGCGGTAGCAATCCCTTTTGTGCTTTAGCGCGGCCCGCGACGGCCCGGGCCTTGACCATGATCCAGGATGTAACAGTGGAGCGACTGGCATCTGACCTCCGTGATCCTATTAACAGGGGAACCTGACCAGATTGGACCATGGTTACATATTCAATCGTCTGAATGTGCTGGTTTCATTATGATGTTTTACCTTACGGCAAGATACGCTTTTCTGGCAATATTATTTGTCCTTTTAACCGTTAGAGGGGCGGGATTGCTGAGTGTAGGTATATTTTACACAGAAGCTTTTGTAAAAAGACATTTAGAGCGGAGAACGAAATCTATCTAAAATTCCCTTTGCACGGTCTAGACGACGCGGCTTCAAAAATAAACAGCGCTTTCAATCCAGTACCACGAGAATCAGCTATGGCGCAAAAAACTAATCCTATAACATAATGGCTAATGCTTTAGCTAGTTAGTTACCACCAAGGATGCCGAAAACCGAGCGAAATGGACCAAGAGGTGTAGGAAGGACCCCAGGCCCTCGCGTGCGGCACGAGAGCGAACGCCAAGACGAAGGTGATGACTAGTTTATTAGTCCTAGTTTGGACGAGTGTTTGAGTGGATGTTTGTTACTCTTGCACGAAATAACTACAGTACGGTTTCTGATGAAGTTCTGTAGTGTTAAACTTTTGTATGTAGTTTGTACCTACCTAGTGTAAGACCTACCTAAACACCTGAAATCCAATATGGTGCTAATGGGTATACGGTATAACCGAGTTATATGCTTACGAAGACGCATGCGAAATCTAATTATAATAAAAAAGTTAATATATATTTTTTTATCAAACCTGAGATCCGAAAACCGAGCGAAGCAGACAACTACTAGAAGCCGAAAGGCGGACCTCGAGCCCTTGCGGGCCACGCTAATTAAATAGACGATGATATTTACCAAACAACTCATGATAAGTCTATGACATCAAACGAAGTGAAACAAGTTAAAAACGATTATAAGAGTAAAATAAAATAATAAATACTGTTCAGCTCCAAATGAAACTCTTTTTAATACACTTTTTGTTCCATTTAGTTTATGAAATATCGTCCTTTATAAGATACTTATTATTTACGCTCATAAGTGTAGTTTCTAAGTTTTATCTCGTATTCGTACGTTTTACCATCTATATTGCTCAGGGAGGCACACCACGGATCACCTGATGGAAAGCGGTTACTATCATCCATCACCCAAAATCTAAGTTGTACGCACGCGGTACCGGTCGGCCGCCCTTTGAGGTACCTACCATTGGACATGCCTATTAAAGAAACCCAAATCCTAGAGGAAAGGAAAGATCATTCCACATCTTACGTATCAAATAAATATCTATTTCGGCATCTTCTTCTTCGTTGTGGTATTGTCAAACCTTTTTAAATTAATTCGCGTAATAAATAAAAATACATTAATTTAAGAGGTGAACGCACCCCTAGCGTAAAACAAAATAAATGTCGAACGCTTATATTTTCACCTTTTATAAACACATTTTATCATAAGTCCCTTCCTACATTTTCGTCGGGTCAATATTTATTATACCTTAAGTGTATTTTTCTATATAAAACCTCTATTCAGGATTTCAATACAAAATTCTTACTCTTCTTTTTCGCTAAACAATGGTTCTTTAAAAAAAAACTTGTCGAAATATTTTTTCCTATTTTACGAGCACGCGAACGATGTTTACAAGAAATAGAGAAGGAAGGAATCTTACCATTTCATGTTAAGATTGGGAAGGACATGACGTGTTCACAAAAAAACGCCGCCGCCGTCAGCGGAAGGTCGGCATCTTTTATGTCAACCTTTATGGCTCGCCAAGAATTTAATATCAAGCCTGTTTGGAGACGTATTTCGTGTATTATGTACACAATACATTATTCGGACGCATTGTAAAGAAATCTGCCTATTTCAGGTCAGCCGAGCGGGCTGAACACCTGATAAAATGCTGAACGGATACTAAGTACTCGTATGTGCTGACTGCCGGTTTATGAATTGAGAAATATAGTGATATTCAGCTGAAAAATGTTCACATAGCTGATTCATGATCATAGCCCATAACAGTCCACTGCAGGACTTAGTGCCTCACCCACGAAAGGGGAGATTATTGCCGTGATCTTCACGCTCGGCGGGCGGGTTGGAGATCGCTGTGTTATAAATATAATAATGGAAAACGCTGCCCATTTTTCAGCCTACGAAGACACTAGCTACATCTTTTGCCTATAAAACATTGGTCGCTTTGTACGACACCCACGTGTGTAAGGGTGTGGTGCTATTCTACTCTGCCGGACACTACACGGCGACATACCTGATTAGTACCTCGAAAAAATGCTTTTTCTCAAAGCGCTTTGAGCTAGATATAGTGCTTGTAGCTCTTGTTTGACGCGTTTTTGGTATTCTGATAATTAAAACTGCCATTGAGCTGCTATTCGGAATCAATTACAATTCGATCGAGCCTAATTCATTTAGCGGTCTTGAGATACTGGTCTACGAAGGATTTTAGTAGCTCCTCAGAAGAAGGTTTGTATTATATTCTACTCCGCCGAATACCACACCGCATTACGAATACGGTGGCGACCTTATCCTATTAAATTATAACAGACACGCAACGACGCAATAGCAGCTGAGCGGTAGAAATTGATAGACACCCCGAGGTAATACCGATGGATTGGTGCGTATATAAAGTGATGCCACAGACGGATTTCAAAACGAATATGACTCATTATTTTCAATCCGGCGGAATTTAGTTAATGTGTCGAATTTAGCCGATCATTCCGATTGCTATCGATTGAACTCAGACGAGGCTCATGAACGAGCGCCAGCCAAAGTCCGAGGGGCCCCGTCTCCAAATTCTCTGAAACCGCACGGAAAATATATTCGACCATTTCAATTATCGACCGTAGCTGTGTACATGTAATGGAGATAGAACTCTGTCACGCTTGATGAGACTAGTTTAACTGGATTGGTACCACCGCCATATTGTATTTTTGCCACCATATGTATGCTTGCGTTGTCTATAAATTTCTATAGAAAATTATCTGTACCGACTACCGACTTTAAATAGTTGATGTATATGTCGCTGGTTCATTATCGAATCGGGATATGTTTGACATCTTTTATGTCATACATAGCCAGAAGAAGACAAAATGATTACTTAAAATTTTCATAAACATAAGAAAATCTTGATGTTTTATCAGTAACCTAGACTGGATAGTTTTAGGTGTAAAGCCTCGATTTGATAATAAACCTGCGACATATGTATTGCTAAAAATTAGACCTTAAGTAACTTTTAAGGATTTTTATCTCATTTTCATTCCTGCTACCGAAACCGAGACCCTCTATGTAAACAATTTTCCAGTGGGGGAGATCACAATACCGTTACGAAACGTAAGGTTATCTTTACAGAGTAACTGCTTAATGTTCCGTGAAGAAATTTGTTTCAAAGTAGGTCACCTACTTTGTTGCGGACGTATTTTCTAGGTACAATAAATTATAAAAGTAGATATTTTTTATCTTACGCTGATAACGCGTTTTGTTCTATCCTTTAAAGTACAGAAGAAACAATTTCGTCGAATCACTATAGGGATGAAGTAAAAGCATGAATTACTTAGTGAATAAATAAAAAAATGTCCCGGTTGTGCTCTCGTGCACGGGGATATGGGGTCCGCCTTGCTCATGACCCAGGATTTGGCACCCGACTCTGCTACCAGGCGAATCTGACCAGATTTAGTCATGGTTACAAATTCGGGCATATTCAGTCGCCTGAATCTAGGTTTCATCACGATGTTTCCCTCACCGTAAGAGCATCGGTTAGCATTCAACTAATGTACATAACTCAGAAAAGAGTCATTGGTACATGGCCGCAGCGGGATTCGAACCCGGTACCTCTCACTTACGAGTCGGATACCTTAACCGCTCGGCCACCGACGCTCCATGACTCCCTTAGTTGGTCAACAAAGGGAATTGACTCGGAGTTTAATTTCCAACAAAGATTAGAGAAACGTGAAAAATATGAGTGAGACCATTTGTTTCATGATTCAGGTCATGATTAAGAACAATCTAAATCGTTAGCTTTTTAAAGGCTCCAGTCACGAAAATCATGTTAATATTATGAGCAATTCATTACTCACACAAATGTATATCAAAATTAATCAGTAATGAGTCAATATTGAAAATTAAATAATGTATAACAATTATTCAATCTGGTCAGGTTCCCCTGGTAGCAGGCTCACAGAGATCAGATGGCAGTCGGTCCACTGTAATTACCTGATTTGCCAAATCCTGGATCATGGTCAAGGCGGGCCCTGGGCCTTCATGCGCCAGACCAAAACCGGGACATTAACGCCAAGATGATTATTATTATATTTTTAAATATACAGGGTGGTCTGTTATATTTTCGGATTTCTCCACACTGCAATTGAGGCGGGCTCTTTTTTACTTTGAGCTGCAATTCTAGCCCAAAATTTAGATTGCTCATCTGTATATTTTATCAGTCATGTTAAGAGTAGGTACTCTCTTCGGTCCTTTATTCTTATCCAAAGTAATATTACAAAATACATAAGTACACGCTAGTTTCCATCGGCAACATATCAAAGTACCACAATCTATAATCCCTACACACTTCTTTTGCATCTTCCACTTCTTTTCATACATTTAAGGATATAAAACTGGTCAGAATAAGCAGATCTTTGGCAGTTTTTAGAAAAGCCTAGCGCCCTAGCCATTACGAACAATAAAGCAGATTTCTATCGGAACCGATGGTCCGCTATGTCAAAGCATTTCCAATTTCCAATAGCTAAGTATGTCACGCAATAAGTCACGCCCAATACACACGTCTAAGGCATTCTTAATGCCGGCCTTCGCCATGGAATGCCTGTCCCCGTTTTCTGGTAGATCCGGGTGTACCTTGGCCCGGTTATCCAAACCCGGAGTTCGAGGTTCAGCTGCGTACGCGTCTGATCATGGTGGATCGAGGGATGTTTTCAAGGTCAGCTCTACAGGAGTGATACCACTGGTATCGCAAACGTCCATATGCTGCAGTAACTGGTTACCATCAGGCCGGCCGCAAACATGTTTGCCACTTTAGTGATACAAAAAAACATACAACTGCTTTTAATGGTATGCTTTGTGAAAAATGTATGGCAAATGATGGGAAAATGCCACGTGAAATAACGTTCTTAAAGTTGAGGCCCGCAGCTGGCCTTGAACAATTGTACACTTGAATTATGGTTGTATTGTTGTTGAATAAATTATTAATTTAATTTACTGGAGACTGATTCTCTCTGTTAAGAGTATTTTCATTTCTTTGTTGTTGTTTGTAGCTATTATTTATAATTCATTCACGCACGAGGCATCGTCGATGCGGGCGGTAAGTGCACGTCAAAATGACAGTGACACTGACAGGCAGACCCATAGTTTTTATCTCCTCTCTGGACAGACCGTTATAGATTGTTTCATTAAAATTCAAATTGAATAAATATATTTAAAGTTGAATTTGGAATAGGGATCATATTTAAAGTAGTTTTACCTAGTTTTGTACTTTCTCTTTGTATGCAATTTTCTCTTCTAATTTCAATAACTTTGAATGTAGTAAGTAAAAAAATAGATTGCTTTGATTGACTTAGTAAATGAACGGCTCCTAACAATTAACCAGGCCAGCTTCTTGGTAACCATATGAATGCGTTGTCATCAAGGTAGGTACACCTGCGTAAGGTGTGCCGAATTTCAGCTCAATTGAACACCGGGAAGTAGGTCGAATTAGCCTTGCCATATTTGCCCCGAACATACTAAGTTACATAGAAACATTATAATTATTATATTAGCCAAAATTATCCCATTGCTGGGCAAAGACATTACAAGTTAAATAAAATCTTGTAAAATTATCTTTACTTGTAGCACTCATTGGAGTAGCTAGAGTGAAAGCGTTCACCACCACGTAAAATATTAAAAGTAAAATAAGAATAAAAACATATTCATTATGTTAAGTAAAATAATAAAAATGTACATGAATATATAGTCTCTGCGAACCCCCAAACTCATTTATATAAGGAGATTCAGTGGTAGAGAATATTAAACCATCATTTTCGTGTTTTGAATTAATGGCTACCAAGAGATACTAGGTTTTACAACATATTTTGGCCCAGCTAAACTAACATGTTAGTAATAACGTTGACCGTGTGATTTTAACAAAAATGTATTATTCATAAACAGCTTTTTGTGCTGTGTATTTTCAGTACTGCTTACGTTAGTATCAATATTCTGTTACCTTGGATACATCCGAAATCTGAAATTCCAAAAACAAAGTCATTTGGTGAATGTTCAAAATATATCACAATGTGTAAAAACTTTAAATCGGTTATCACGTGTGGTTTAACACACGTAATTACCGATTTGAGGTTTATGTTAATGATACTTTGTGAATTATCTATTTCTCAGTTGGCTCTGTAAGTCTTGCTTATTTAAGATTAACTGTTTGTAGCCAAAACGAAATTCCTCTTTTCACAATGCTTTCATACTTTTCACACAGTATTCTCGCGACTCACAAAGGTCAATTTAGAAAGGCTTCCAAAACTAAATTAAGATTAGATAGTTTAAAGCAACGAGGCGACAAACATTCAAATGAGTCATACAATAAATTCCCAGCCACCACTTTATTTGTACGGCCCGCCCTAAACGGAATTTAGTGCGACAGTCCAAAGAATCGAGCTTAATAGGTAATTCGGAGTAAGCAGGAGAGATTTACCGGAGCTGGGTATACGCGAGGTGTTAAACGAGGATTAGGAAGGATTTTTTATATAATATTTTATTTGGGAATTTACCAGGCAGCTAGCAAGCTTATAGATAACAAACAACAACAAAGTTGAGGCTAGCCAGACACTTAAACGAAATTAGAAGAATCCATCATTCTATTCATCAGTTATTGAAAAATACAAAAAAGGACTAGAAAGATATGTTCATTCTGTACATAGGATGAAACGAAGTCGCTTCCCGCCGTCTGTCCCTATGTTTCTATGCATGAATCTACGTGTGTAACTATCTTCGCTTAGATATTTTCTACTACTACGGATGTTAAGCTGTTCAACAATTAATAAATATGTTTGGACAAATCCACACAGCGCCATCTAGCCCCAAACTAAGCAAAGCTTGTACTATGGATGCTAGATAACTGATATACTTCTTAAATACTTTGAAACACTCACTTATTATACATAGAACATCCAGACCCGTAACAGAAATTAAAATTCATCATTTCAATTTCTGCTCGGCCGGGAATCGAACCTGGGACCTCTGCGTGGCAGACCGCCATGTTAACCAACTGAACCACTCAGCACTCAGGTCGTCAATCACCACTCCACTCACATATCCACTCTTGCTTCAAAAAGGCCCATATTTTATACAAAAGTAAACCATCAAACCCCATGGTTAAGTGTTACCTAGATGTGTCTATTCACCCTTGCTTTGAAAGGGTCCCGGGATTTTTCATAAGAAAGTAGTTTCCTCACAAGAGGAAACCTTGGAGTTTAATGGTAATCCCTAAGCAAAGGGATCCCATGACCTTACTTCGCAGACCATCCTGTGATTTGATCCGGGCCGCCCTTGATACACCCGGAACCCGGATCCTTGGAGATGCTATTAAAAATGAACGCACATCGAGATACCAAATTGAGCTGGAAAAAGAATTTGGTTTGAATACGTGTTACGGGGAATGGAAAGCAGTATAATAAAATATTCCTTTGTGGATGTCAGCCGTGCAATTTGTCTGGCGTTAGAATAAATATTAAACTTTCTGATAAATATTGCGTCCCTTATTCATAAACCTTGTTTAGTTCTTAGGCAAAACATTTTGTACAATCTTTTGTAGAACGTCGTCCGCAGAGAGTTCGACATAAATTAGTTTTCTAACTCATCGGCCCACATACTATTTATATGCAAATGATCAAGTAAAGCTATTACTTGGTCGCAGCGTGTCATTGACAAACCAGTATAATAGGTATTTTCACATTACCTGGCGTAGCATACCGTAGCGCGGCGTAGCATGATACGTAGCAAGTCGTAGTGCGTTGTAGCAGTATTGCAAAGACTAAATGTTATTGAGATTTCCGTGACTGGGAGGATTTTCTATGTACTTTTTGTATGGCTATGTTTACGTTTGCTAGCGATAGTATATATCTTGTTTATATGTATTAATTAAGGATAAAAATATCTAAAATATTACGTAACGATGTTCATGAACAACAAAGATGGAAATTTTAGCGAAGACGAGCAATTATCTCTCAAAAACTTATATTTACAAAAAATATAACGTACAAAATTTTGCTCCTGAACAAAAACACAAGGCAATTTTAATATAAATCGCCTAGGATTTCCAAGTTGCGGTCTTTTTGGAAACCTCCGAAATAAAGTTAATTTGGACTGGGCTAAAGACTCCAATGACCAGCCTCATTTGTCATCATCACCGTCCACATTTATTTAGTATCACTATGAAAAAAACAATATCGGGTACAATTGACTCCTAAAGATCTATTTTAACAGATTTGAGCCACTTAATGTCTTTATCACTCAGGCTGATAAGGTCATCGTCCACACGTTCCATCAACTAGGGTCCGCTTTATTGAATCCGTTCCATTTTTTGCTTACTCTCTCTAAAAATAAAAAACAACAGCCTAAAAGAAACGCCTAATGCCAAATCGAAGGGGCTTACTCCTACAAACGTTGTAAGAAGAGAACCATCTAAACGGTAATTGCACAACGTGACCATTTAGCGTAATACGGAGAAATCCGCCTTCAAAGCTTGTTCGCTGTTGGTTCTACAGAGTGTCTCGATGGGCGACAAAACGCAATATTGGTGAATGGGTGAATCCACTTATGGGGGACCATTCCGACGCGCTTTCTCTGTTTGTTTATGGTAAAGAGAAATAAAAGGTAAGCGATAGAAATAAACGATCGGAAACCCTGCGGCTGGAGGTTTGAGATGTTTGTTTTTTAACCTTTCTCCGAATATTATATCTTATTTATTCATTTAAATATTGATAGAGCGTCAGTGGCCTAGTGGTTAAGGGGTCCGACTAGTAACCGAGAAGTCCCGGGTTCGAATTCCACTGTCGCCATGCACCAATGACTCTTTTCTGAGTTATGAGACACACAGTGACAACGTACCTGCTGTTCTGCGTTTTGGTTGCCTGCAACCTAAATGCATTAATTTTACCTACCTAGATGTTATAGGCGAAAGTTACTGCTTACCACTGCTTACTTACTTCTTAGGTAGGCTGTTTGTCCGTTTATTATAATAAATACTTATTATACACATAACACCAGACGCGTAACACAAATTACAAATTATCATTTCCATTTCTGCTCGGCATGGAACCGAACCCGGGCACAACTATGGTTTAGTTGTGCTCAGGCCGTCAAATAAGTAATAAAAAAGATAAGAGAGCCTATCTTAAAACTAATTACACAGTTCTCAACTTCGACCATATAAGGCTTAACTTGAGCCATATAGTAGTATATACTTGAGCCTTAGGTATATGGTCCTTACATTTAATTAGTGAAATCTTGTTTCTGCAAAATCATTATTTATTAATTCACCAATTTACTTATTACACCCGAAAATTATACCGACACCAAGATTTGATTACTTCTTCTTTTTATGAAATTTATAAGATTAACAAAATCCGTGTTCGGTTCACCTGGGTATTGACAGGTTAATTACAAAGTTTATTATAATTAATAACTTGGACTTCTAGATTAATGGTCCTCTTTATTTTATTTGTTTTCAAAATCATAAATGTGTTTTTTTTTATATCACGTACCTTATGTAGGTATCTTAATTTAATTTTCATATATTTATGATGACATTGATATTTATACATTTATCGTGTTCATTAATGTTGTTGTTGACAATATCATTGTTATTGGCTTACAATTAATGCAATATTCATCATCACAGCCCGTAACAGTCCACTGAAGGACTTAGGGCCTCTCCCACGAAAGGGGAGGTTGTTGCCATAATCTCCACGCTTGGCAGGCGGGTTGGAGATCGCAGTGTTCAAATATAACAATGAAAAATGCTACTGCCCATTTTCCAGACTACAGAGACTCTTGATCTTTTGCCTCGAAAACATTAGTCGCCTTGTACGATACCTAAGAGTGTAAGGGGTTGGTGCTATTCTACTCTGCCGGACACCACACGGCCAATGCAATGCAATATTATGTACATTTAATTTTCAATGATAGATATATAAACTAAACTAAACCATCATCACCTTTCGGTCAAACCTGAATTTTATCACGATCTGTTTAATTTAGGGTCTGGATACATTCCTATTGGACCTTGTCATTCTTATATTGTGATCTTCTGACTTGTTGTGAGCCATGATCACCATCTGACCTGCACAGCCCGTTAGAAAACCCATATTCGCCAGAACCTCGTCCATCTGTTAGCATGGGAACCACGAGCAAGTGAGGTTGTCTTTCCTAGAGGTTGATGGAAAGACTCCACTATCCAAACAGGTATGCTATCGTATTGCAAAAAATATAATAATTTAAAAAAGCCATCAGAGCAGATAAAAAGATAATTCAGAAATTACATTTTAAAAAGGCATAACCTGCGTTGATAAGATCAAAAGTAAACACGGAAATTGAAAATTACAGGTGAGTCTATGTGAGTCGATACAGGTAAAAATCGACTTTTTTATTTATAAAATGACAAGATTTCTAGTAAGGGAATAAATAACAAGATTTCTCGGAACACTGTTACTGTTAAGGGTATTAAGGTTGTCACACACGTACTGCGTACTTGTTCAGGCGAAATTCTCAGACCTGACATGAGCATGAGGTATATTGGTCCTTCCAGTGAATTCTTTTCAATACATAATTGATCCATATTACGCTTTTTTTCTAATTTGCCAATATAGAGCAAACAGGGTGTCGAGTACGCTAATTCGAATTGTAATTGGATTACCAAAGCAACTCAACGGCTGTTTTAATTATAGCAGAATACCAAGAACGCGTAAAACTTCCATTGAACTGCGTTTGCGATCCAATTACAATTCAAACCATAGTAAATTTGTAAATTAGCAGACTTGAGATCCAGGTCCCCTGAAGGTAAGTAATCACCCCTGCCGCGAAGGCGTTAGCGGCCTTGAGAAAGGTGTAAGCCCGTGTACTAAGTTTTGATTATTTGATTAGATTAATATTTTCTTGACCATTTATTATATTTCACGATTCACTTGTATTTATGTCGTATATCATATGTCATATCCTATGAATAGTAGGTTAGTAACCGCGGTTCGATATGGCGTACAGAAACCGTAATGGAGGTCAACAGAATGCTTCTTACAGGAATGAGTATATCCACTTAAGATCACAATGTAGTATACTGTTTTCTTATGTTAAGGCGACCGCCCAACCAGCACCAAGCTACTTAAGTACCCCATTACGATAAGAGTTCTTGTGAGCACAGTTTTGTCAATGAATAAACACACGGAATAAACATAAACGAATACATTTAAAAAAAAATACTTATAAGAGAAATAGGCATATTTTCATACAGGTAAATTCTGTGTTTCGACAGCTCAATATTTTCTGATTTAACCAGCAGTCAAATAACGTATTGCGAAATGTAAAAATATAACAATCTTGGCCTCAATAACCCGGTTGTGCTCACGCGCTGGAGTGCTCAGGGACCGCCTCGACAATGATTCAGGATTTTAGCAGATCAGAGGCCTTAGCCAAGAAGTTTCGTTAATCCACGTTTGTGGTAGAAAAATGTATGGGATTTGACATAAGCTAACGTTATCTGACATAAGCTAACATTTGTGGGAGAAATTTTGGTCCATAGACAATTCACGTACTTTCGGTGTACAAAGAAGCGGATTGGCGGATTATCCTACACAATCAGAGTCAATGTAGATGTTGGTAGAAATAGTCGAACTTCGACCTGTCAATTGTCTACCATACACGCATGACGCAAGCGGAGCTGTCAAAGATGGCTAGACCGGCAGGTGAATACAGTGGAGCGACTGACATCTGACTATGCCGGAACCTGACCAGATTGAATCATGATTACAGATTCAGTCCCAGTGCAGGTTTCACCACACTGTTTTCCCTCACCGTAATAGCGCAGTTAGTGATCAATAAAAGTCATTGCAAGATAAGACAAGGTACATGGCGGCACTGGGTATCGAACTCGGTACGTCTCGCTTACGAGTCGGGTGAATCGGATCCATTAGCCATTAACCCACCAACGCTCCAATCGTGAAATGTAATTACAGTGAAATTGAATTGCTTTTGTAATATTGTGCGAGTTGTATGAAAGAATTGTCTTATTATTATGTACGTAATAACTTCTGAACCAAGAAGTCACTGAAAAATAGTGTAGATAACCTATCACCCACAATTTTATTTTCAGACTTCTAAGGGATCCTTAGAAGTGACTACATTGTTACGCGTAGACTGTAGTTAACTGGTTCTCTAAATATAATAATCTAGAAACTTTTACTTTCAATAGGAAATAATTTATAAATAAAAAATAAAACCAGTTAATTTAAATAGAGCTTTGTTAATTACATACAACTCATATTCAAATTGTTAAAAATTTGTTTGTTGATCAATTACTTTACTCTTCGGAAAAATAGACTTCATAAAATTAATATACAAGAACTACCAATGACTATCTAAAATATCTACAAAATAGATTACCTATATCCTATATCCGAAAAACTAACCGTAATCAGCTTCGATCGAGACGAATATCTGACACTAAGTGACCTAAAGTGTTTTCAAATTGGGCAAACCTCAGCTGTTTGTCGTTTCTCGATAAATTCTTTATTTTCAATTTTACCTTTGCGAAAATAGCCTTTTTTAATTTGTCTATGTCGAACGAGCGGGCCTGTCAGTATTCCCCTAAGAGTAACGAAATTACTACGCCTACTGTACGAGTGTGCCGACGAACAATATTGTTTTAGGCTCTGGAAGTTAATAATACCGCAATTTCTATCGCCATCATTGAGTCTAGACGTACATAGCCCTTGCAAAGTTCAGTTACTAGTTGTAGTATTTGCTTCTGTATTCTGTTAATACTACAACGATAACTAGTAGTAGGGAAATCCCAAACAAAAATGTCGACGTAATTTTAGTGAAACGATTGCGCACTTGTACAAAAAAGTAAAATTAATTTTGATTAATGAATGTTCATTAGGCTATATTACATAAAAATTAGTTAGTAGATTAGTTTTCTCTTTTAATTATGCTTTATAAGCTCGCCTGTCCTAATATCATTTGTTTTTGGTTGGAGGAGGATAGCAATCATGAAAATAAAAATGGTACACTAAATTAGACATCACCAGATTAAGAAAGAAAACGTTAAGTAATTCATATGAATTACTTGTTTAATATAGTTTTTTATTACGCACATAATTTTCTCCCATATAACGTAACACATGAAAAACCGATCTTTTTCAAACCCTTACTCTCCCAAATGACAGAGCTGTCCACTAATTAAAATAGAATTCGAAACACAAAAGTTTTTCTTTTTAATTACAAAACTTATTCTCTAAAGCAGCCAGCATTTGAAATGAGCATTCGAAACGTCACTGACCTTCGTCGGGGTTGCCGCTGGTATCGTCTACGATCAACAGGTGGGGGCGCCTCGCTCGCTCGAGCTCGTGCTCGGGCGCGGTCGGACCGACTGTCACGCCCATAGCGGCCGGCGGTCTGGGCGCGAATGGCTGACTGAATGCTGCGATCTCCTCGGCGCCGACGAACGCTGGCTGGTAAGCCCCGTACCACGGTGTCGACGAGTAAATTGTTTTCGAAATACGAAACTTGGTTCTGCGGTGTTTTCAATTTCGAGGCTACCGCTATGTGGATAGGAATTAGGAGATAGTTTCGTCGAGTATTCGCTTTTGAAATGGCTCTGAGTTTTTATTAATGTTATAGTTTAGGTCTTTTAAATATGAAGTTGCCGTTTTGTAGCGCGCAAAATGAAGCATTTAGAAATGCGCTACTTTCTAAATTGCGAACTTTTAACTTTACGTCTGCTGTAGATTATTTACTGTTTATAATTTAAGGTCTTTTGTACAGTTTAGTAACGATTTTGTTTGTTTCGATTTTTAAAGTTAATAGTCAAATAGGTGTTACTTGATTCCTGGTCTGTGCAGATTTTGATCCTACATAGCTACATCAATATGGTGTGGATTGACATTATTATATTGAAGACTAGTGGACCGTGTGCGACTTTGTTCGCATACACCTACTTTACCCCTGCCTACCCTTTTATTATGCTTATAAACCTTCATTTTGAATCACTAACTATTGTTGAAAACCGCATATAACCTGTTGCGTTATTTAAAAGATCTAAGCGCACACAGATACATACATAGATACATAGGAACAGACAACATAAAGCGACTTTCGTTTTATAGTATGAATAGATACACCCACACCCACTCACCCAAGTACCCACATGTTGTTACCCACAATAACAACATAAGCAGCGTAAAATTTGTGTACAAAATTTAATTAGCGGTATATAAATTTAGCCGTGCACATGTTGCTTCATAAACAGAACTCTTTCGTGTATATATAGGTAAGTACGAATTAAAACAACGAAACCTAAGTACAGACATAATTTCACACTTTAAAAATGTAAGTTATTTATTAACAAAGTTTCGACAAAATATACCAAGTAATTTTCCTTCATAAAAAGTTTAGCTTTAAATCTCGTAGTAGCTTAAAGCGCGTAGCAGGTGCTTCAGACCGAAGCTCAAATAGACCTTCACCTTGAAAGCTCTCGTATCCTCCTTTAAGGAATAATAATGCTCGCAGCATATTTATTTTAATATTGTAAGTGCTAATTTAATTATTCGTAAGCAGAATGAAGATATTTTTTTACTTTCTCAAATTGCTTTGGTTTCTGAACGGAAGCGATACACTGGAAGTTTTTGGGCTTAGTATATCAGGCACCACACAAAGTCTTCGTTTCCTCTTCCGGTCATCGCATCACATACCTGGGGACCTGATACGTTCATCATCATGATCATCGTCCTATCAGTCGAAAGACGCCGACTGCTGGACATAGGCCTCTCCCAGACATCTCCACAACGGCCGGTCCTGTGTCACTCTGACACTGTGTCTTACGGGAGGCCTACCCACGCTGTGTCTGGTACGTGGTCGCCACTCGAGAACTTACTGCCCCATCGGGAATCACTCTGCGAGTTAGGCTGTTACATTAGCTTAAGGTAATTTTTTTGCTTATTTTTGCTTTTTACCTAATAACCGGCATCATTTTGAAAGTTGAATTGTGTTCGAGATGCATTTCTTCGTGTTGGGTTCGCTCGCTCGTTGTTTCGTGTGTCGCTCGGGTCGTTGGCACTGGAAACTTTTCCGTCTGGTACGATACACGAGTGGCTTAGTTGTTCGCAACTCAGCAAGCAGTACGTGTTGACAGCCAATTTCGAACTCCAGTACGGCTCACGCCTTAATAGGGGATTTGCATGATTTAGAAGTATGGCGATGGAGAAACCCGATGGAGTACAGGAATAAAACTTTTAGACATAACGCTTTGTTTTCGATTATATGACATGGGTCGCATTTTCTTATACCACCAAAGTGGTTAACAAACTTGCGGGCTGCCTGATTCATTCATTCACTCATTTCGATCGCTGCAACTCCTGTGTAGTCAGGATCTACAGCGTTTTAACACAGGCGCGCCCGAGGTCAAGCTGTCTTGACAACAAATTGAATTAAGAAGTAATAGGTTAGAGTAGGAAATATAGTGCCTGATTGTCTGATGGTAAGCCTTTACTAAAAAATTTAAAATTTAAAATTATGTGTTTTTTTAACATCGAATGAAAAAAGAGGGGTGTTATGTGAATGAATGAATGAATGAATAACACTTTATTGCACAATCAAAAGAATACAATGGGTACTTAAAATTAACAGCAGGAGAAGCAACAGGCGGCGTATAATAAATAAATAAATAAATAAATAATCGTTAACAAATTTACACAGCGCCATCTAGCCCCAAACTAACTATGATTGACATGTGTATCTGTGGCATCGTAGCTCCCGACCGGATGGATCCATTTGGATGCGGTTGTCTGTATTTGATAGCCAAAATTGTTCTTAGCTTTTTTTTATTCGGTTCAGTAATTTAGAAAATATTTGAGTATATGTAAACATGGTCGGGGGTTATCCGAGTTTTCTGTCGGTTAAGCCATTCATCTAAGAAAAGTATAATTTACTAAAGCATCCACAATGATTGTCGATTTTGAATGATTTGATCTAGCCTGAAGAGTCCCTCTGGATTTGTACCTGTTAGCTTTTGGCTATGCAATTGCTTTTAATATAGTTTAGGTTCAGGAAACATTATAGTACATTTTTTTCATGGGATTCTACTTTTTTCCTCCATTTCGCCCGGTACTCAGCGGGAAGTGAGAGTGGATTATAAACATGACTCATTTTATTTAAGTCATTTCAGACTGGATTTTCGGTCAGACATTGGTATGGCTTATTGTTCTGGAAACAGATTACCTTGATGCAGAAAAGAACATAAAACAAGATACGCCCGGTCTTTAGCATCCTCACGTCGTAGGCTCTCGCATCCGATTCGGCGATGTCAATCAATCGTTTCCTGGACCTCCCAGGGGACCACTTTCCTAACCGGCAGGTTTAAATTCCTGTTACCCACGTATCTCTGGGGCTTACGCATGTAGAAGTCAGCGCAGGTGAGACCCTTCAATCTTATACGCAATGTCTCTCACGCCAAGGCTGCCACGGATGTACTCGTTACGTACTCGGTCGAGTGGTGTAATGCCACCCACCGCAGCATATCGGTGTCTTCGAGATTCGTTGTTTGGGCCAAAAGACATCCAGTCCTTGGGCCAAATAAAATGCAATAAAACTGAATTTTAGTAATTCAGTTTTATTGCATTTTATTTGACCCAAGGACTGGATTATTACAAATGAATATATTGCAAAACAACACATAGTGAAACTTAGTCATAATACAATGTACAAAAGCGAGCTTATCCCTATAAGATATCTCTTCCAGCCAGCCTCATATTTTGTGAAGAGACCATACTATCGGCCCGTACTTAACACCTGTAATATTTCTTTCAAACACATATTTTCTGTAACTCTGTAGATATTAAAATCCGCTTCATAGTTTAGAAACAGACCTACGTAAATAATTGGTTTGTTTTCTATAATTTAGATGTTCCTCCAATCCTGTAGGCACAAAGTACGAAAGGTGCCCCAAGCCGTAAGTATATTACGCTGTCTCCTTTCTTTTGCTTATTCCGTTAAAACATTCAATTTGTATTATCCCTACTTAGGCTGTTATTCAAATTGAGTAAGTATACTTTATTACATTCGTAAAATTAGATAACCGGGTTTGAAGGTTTATTTATCTCTTTCAATACTACATAAAGCCTCATAATTACAAACGTACTTAAGTAATCCGTAAATACGAATGACGCGTTTCGAGAGTACCATCCTTGACTCCCCCACATACCCAGTTATATCAAGAGCTGTTAAGGCAAGACGTTACACGAGCCGTATGAGATTACAGTGCTTGAGTCAAGTGCATCGCTCATTAATAGCGAAACAATATCCTCTCGACAAGACGTAAGTATCTATTACCACGGCATTTCAATATGTGTTGTCTTGTGTGATTCAGATTGGTTATTTATTAGCAGATTGAGTGATTGGCACTGACTTAAATCTATCTTCTACTTCTATCTAGAAATCTACTTCCGTTTTATGTAAAAATTTACCTAATATAGTATACTCGTATTTACAGAGTATCGCTTTCCGCCTTCTGTCGCTTAGATATTTTAAACTACGCAACGGATTATAATATGGTTTTCAACAATAGATAGAGTGATTCAAGAGGAAGGGTTATAACCAAGAAAAAGGTAGGGAGGGTTAAAGTAGGTGTACGCGAACGAAGTCGCATCGGGTCTACTAGAAAATTATCAATAATAATGTGGATAATTAATTTTACGAGAAGGCTGCCTATCTGTTTATTGCGTCATGAAATAGGCAGATATTTGACCTCAATATCTCTCCTCTATACCTCTATGAAACGTGACGATGCAGCAGAAGATATTCGCGTCCATGTTGACAAGCGAGCAGACAAGCCAATCCATAAGATGATTAATGCTTAGGATTCATTGGGAATCTACAGCGAAAACTACCTATGAGGTCCTGTGGTGTTCAAAAAGCTTTTTAGTGGGTACTACATGTCTACGTTATTCCCCCGGATGACGTGGTGTCTTACGAGGATTTCCCCTCATAGAAACAAAAGGGTTTCATTATGGGAGTCAAATGCACAGAACCAGAGATCGGCTTTGAAACGGACGGCGTAGGTTGAATCCGACACAAGACCTATACCAAAATGTCCGCAAAAGAGGCCGGTTCAAGACGCGATGGCTTGACGTCGTTACGGATGTATGCCAGAAAACCCACCACCAAGAATTCCGAAGACTAAGAGATTGGACAAGGAGAAGTAGGAGGATTGATCAGAGGATTATTCTTTTATCTTAGCGGTTCATCATCCAGGATTGGACGATCACGAAATTACAACATAGAGCGACTGCCATCTAACATCTGTGACCCTGTTAACAGACGAACCTGACCACATTTGATCACGGTTACACATACAGTCGCCTGAATGTAAATTTTTCCTCACGATGTTTTCCCTCACCGTAAGAACATCAATGGTACAGTAGGTAAATTTCGCTTGCGAATCGGACCTGCTAGCCATTAAGTCAAAAACGCTAGGCTAATTACTTAACTCTGTTGCTAGCAATTATCTGTTTTCCATTATTGAAATTGTTACTTCTGCGATTATTTGCGATTAATAAAAAAATAATCATCTTGGCGTTAATGTCCCGGTTGTGCTCTCGCGCATGAGAGCCCGGGGTCCGCCTTGACCATGATCCAGGATTTGGCAGGTCAGGTAATTACAGTGGAGCGACTGCCATCTGACCTCCATGTCTCTGCTACCAGGGGAACTAACCAGATTGGATCATGGTTACACATCCAGTCGCCTGAATGTGCAGGTTGCATCACGATGTTTTCCCTCACCGTAAGAGCATCGGTTAGTATTCAACTAATGTACATAACTCAGAAAACAGTCATTGGTACATGACCGGAGCGGGATTCGAACCCGGGACGTCTGGCTTACGAGTCGTATACTCTAACCGCTCGGCCACAGACGCTCAATTATTTGCGATTAAAGTTTCAGTTTATTGCAATGAAACTTTGTTAGCCGCTGTACCCATGAAATCGATGATACGTAATCGCACAAATAACAGTTTCAATCATTGAAATCAGATAATTGTTAGCAACAGAGTTACATAATTAGCCTAGTGGTCTGGGTGATTCTTTTCTAATATCGAACACCTTTTATAACATATATTTTTAAATTCAATTTATGAAAATTGTCTACTAAATATACCTCCAATCTCGCCAAGTGTTACCATTCCGTGGTGAGAAAGGCGTCGACATAAATCCATCCGATGACTCTGGCGCGGTGAACCGCAATGCTTACCCGAGAACGCAGATTGTATAGTCTTTAGACAGCATTAAGTCCCAGTTTCTGAAATACTTGTCTACCATCGAATAAAACTCATTAGGTATCTGTCTACAACTAACCATAGGTATGGATGGCGAATTCTAATTTATAATTCACAAACTGGCCGTAAGTCGCCCAATATAAGAGTTCAGAATTAGTGCTCTTAGGTTGCAGATGTCCTGGACGACGGTGGCCGCTTTCCACTGTGGACTGTCCTTCCTAGGCATTAAGAAAATTAAGAAAAAAATCGCAGTAAAATGGAAGTTAATGCAATAAGCAAATTCAAACCTTTTTTTTTTTTTGAGTTTGCTTACTGCATTAATTTCGTACGAGCCAATTTCTAAAAATTACTTCATATGTGAAGTTGACAATGCGCTTTTTCTAATGAAAGAAATGCTCTATTATTATTCAAATTAGTTACGCCGCATCTAATGGGGGTAGGCCAATTAGTTTCAGCCACAAGCTGATGCTTCTTTCTTGCCTGTATGATAATAATTTTTAGCATGATATATAATCGTCAACAGCTCATACTCGTCGACTGTTGGACATTATAGCCTCCCCGGATATTAGTTAGGCTAGTTTCCCAGATCAGATAGATGAAAACACATTTCAGAAAATACCACAGACCATTTCTAGTCCACAGAAGTCCTGAGGAGACCGGTCAAAATTTATTCCATCCGTTACACCTGGATATGTGGAATGTAAACGCGTTGTCTACGTTTTACTTGTCCGTGTATAAACGAACACACACTTGACGTTAGAATAGGCCATTTTATTATACGCTTGGATGTGGAGATTACAATTTAAATTAGGGCTGAGATGTGTTTATCGATAAATATGAGAAGAAATAAATAAAAATATTAATGTTGGCGTTAATATCCCGGTTGTGCTCTCGCATGCGAGGGCCCGGGTCCGTCTTGACCATGATCCAGAATTTGGAAGATTGGGTAATTACAGTGGAACGGCTGCCATTTGACCTCCGTGACCCTTTTATGACCCTGTTGACTGGGTAACCTGACCAGATTGGATCATGGTTAGACTGAATATGCAGGTTTCATCACGATGGTTTCCCTTACCGTAAGAGCATCGGCTAGTATGGAATAGAATAGAAAAAAGTATTTGCCACTCCACACATACACATACAACTTATAAGTAACACAAAAAGAAACTTATTGGAAAAGAACAAAGTTTCAATTAATATCGATGAATATTGTTTCTAACTACTGAGTACAGACTAATTAACCAAAAGGTAATATGATGGATGATGTGTTGTATTAATATAAATAATCGTGACATACACACGCATACACATTTACACACAACCCACTACACTGTCTACATTATTTTACTTTACTTTTTTTTCTTTTTTTTCTAATTTATTTAAGAACAGGCATAATGTCAGTTCGCAAATTATTGTGACAGATACGGTGTGGAACCACAACACACATACACAAGTTTAACTTAGCTTGAGAATCAGGGGTCATAAATAATTTGTAAGTATTTAAAATATAGGCCCTAATGTACTTAGTAATAAGTTATATTAATAATATTTAATTATTGTACTAGTTTATAAAGAGAAAATTATTTATTATTCATCATCATCATCATCATTTCAGCCAGAAGACGCCCACTGCTGGGCATAGGCCTCCCCCAGAGATCTCCACAAAGGCCGGTCCTGTGCTTTCCGCATCCAGCTGGTACCTGCGATCCTTACTAGGTCGTCGGTCCACCTTGTAGGAGGCCTACCCACGCTGCGTCTACCAGTACGTGGTCGCCACTCGAGAACTTTACTGCCCCATCGGCCATCTGTTCTTCGAGCTATGTGCCCTGCCCACTGCCACTTCAGTCTGGCAATCCTTAGAGCTATGTCGGTGGCCTTGGTTCGCTTGCGGATCTCCTCATTTCTGACGCGCAAAGAAACTCCGAGCATAGCTCTTTCCATTGCCCTTTGGGTAACAGTGAGCTTTCTTATAAGGCCCATAGTGAGTGGCCACGTTTCAGTTCCGTAAGTCATCACTGGCAACACAAATTGGTTAAAGACCTTCGTCTTGAGACGCTGCGGTAATTGGAACGAAAATATGTGGCGTAGCTTCCCGAACGTTGCCCAACCGAGTTGGATTGACCTCTTTCTCGAAATTGGACCTACTTATCTGGACTATTTGTCCTAGGTATGTATAGTCGTCAACAACTTCAAGTGGAGTGCCTCCAACTGTCACTGGAGTAGGGACAACATGGACATTCGACATAATTTTCGTCTTGTCCATGTTCATTTTAAGAACTTCTTGTTGAAAGGCACTACGGAGGTCATCGAGCATTTTGCCCAAATCTTCCTGAGGTGCGTGAGGTACTCGCCGTTAATATTGATGCCAAGTCCGTCCCAGTCCAGAAGCCTAAATATATCCTCCAATGCAGCGGTGAACAACTTCGGTGATATGACATCACCTTGACCAATAGGTTCTACACTACAGCTGAATAGGTTCTGTATTATTACTATTTGTTAATTGCCTTTTTGCGTTACTGCAACACACTGATATTCTGCCAAAACCCACTAGAGGACTATTCTTCAACAAATGTACATAAATCAGAAAAGAGTCATTGGTACATGGCAACCCTGGGATACTGCATGATTTTGATAAACAAGATGCATTCATTCAAACAGTAATTCATATTTATATCTCTCTCTTGTGTATAAGAACCATCGACAATACCCCGTGGTACTGTACGAACTCGCAAAATTGTAAGTCCTCGGTGTTTGACACTTCATAATAGGTATATTTTTTATTTTAAATTATCCAGGCCATAGCCTCCTTCATCTGACCCAGGCATTTCACCGCCATCTCACCTGGTGGTAAGTGACGATGCGGATCTATTCTAGTTTGACGTTTATCAACATAGGGAGGCCGGTACCTCTCGCTTACGAGTCGGAACCCATAACCACATTAGGCTACCGATGCTGTATAATCTCACTGTATTACTATTTCAAATTCCAATTCTATTATATTTTTGACAAAACTCTTAACGACGCTACGTATTACCAAAATCATATCTATCGATCAAATGTAAATGAAGTGTTTCCTTTGGACTATGACATGAGATCGTTCAAAAGATATATTTACCCTTAGAGATGGGCTCCTTAGAGACGGTGACCACTGTCCATCAGGTGGTTCGCTTGCCTGTTTGTTTACCGTACTACATAAAACAATGTATATTTATCATTTAGTTCAATTGTCAGTAGATAAACTACACTAACAAATTCCACATACAATTTCGCATTCACATTCTACCTGTATTTGCAAAAAAAGAGAAATCGCCGCTAACATTTTTTCTGCTAAACAAATATAGAGATCGGCAAAACGACACCGGATACGTATCGAGCAGGAAATAACAAGGCTAACTTTCGCGTGGCAACCCCGCGATTGTTTATCGACACGACACATCACTGTCACGATTAAGCGCCTTGTTTCCTTCACAGCTGCGTCGGGGTCGCTGACCTTCCTGACCTTCATGGCCTTCTTACAGAAGTGTAACCTCTTTAAATGCGCCCTGATGCTTGGTAGGGCTTGATATACGATGTTAAGAATCCAACCTTAAAACGAATATGGTGTAGGTTTTATTAGAAAAGTTGAAAGGGCAACGTCTCTTATCGAAGGACTCCGGACACCACACGGCTAATTCCATCATACGCTAAAATGAGTAAGTATATTTAACGTTATAAATCGTAGCTCCTTATGTGTTCAAAAAAAACTTGAAAGTGATATAACTTTGACAAGCCACACAAACAATCAAGTTAGAACCGAAGGGACTTTGCATCCTGTGTTTGTTCTATCGGCTGTACAATGGGGAGTGTTTTAAGGAACTTTTAGATCTGGTGCTCACAGCACAATTTTGCCATCGCACCACCCGCCGTGGGCTGGGTACTCATCCTCACTACGAACACACTCTCTGTTGGTCACCACGCGAAGGTTCCTAAGAAAGTTTCTCGCTCGTACGATTCGGATATGAAATGAGCCTCAGTGTTTCCTTTGGACTTTGACATGGGATCGTTCAAGAGGCATATTAGAGGTCTGTTCAGAGGCGGGCAACGCATTGTTGACTCCCCTGATGTTGCTGATGTCCATAAGCGGCTATGTCCACTTCCTGCGCCTGCTTGCCTGTTAGTTTGCCGCATAACATAAAAAAGCCTGAGACATTGATGTGTTGCGGTTCGAAATTTAAGTAAATTTCTGCTCAATTTATCAGCCTGAAACGACCTAAATAAGCCAAAGCGAAGTACATACCCCAAATTTACTCTAGAAAATGATATAATACAACCACGCGAAACTTCAGGTTGAGTTTGTTTATCAACAGTATTTGACAAGTAAACAGAGTCGTAGCCGCTTCTACGGCGATCGTAGCCCCAGCGGTGCAGGGCTACGGCGCTACGGCGTAACCCTTTTAGCGGTGTTTACTTGCAACAGAGTGGTTAGATCACTTACTTTTGATTAAGTGTTTTGGTGATCTCGTTTGGTTTAAATACTTTGAGGTATTTAATTAATGGGCCGTGCGGTGTCCGGCAGAGCAGAATAGCACCAACCCCTTACACTCATGGGTGTCGTACAAGGTGACTAATGTTTTCGAGGCAAAAGATCAAGAGTCTCCGTAGTCTGGAAAATGGGCAGCAGCATTTTCCATTGTTATATTTAAACACTGCGATCTCCAACCCGCCTGTCAAGCGTGGAGATTATGGCAATAACCTCCCCTTTCGTGTTAGAGGCCCTAAGTCCTGCAGTGGACTGTTACGGGCTGTGATTATGATTTAATTAATGATATACTCATCACCATCATGAAACGAAATCATTTAATTTCATTCTCATTCTCACTCTCATTCTCATTCTCATTACCATTTTCATTTTCATTTCGTATACATCGTCCCAGCGCTTATCCCGGCCTCTGCCAGGGTCCGCTTTCCTACCCATTCTTCCCCAGTACGCCCGGTCTTCGACATCATCGCGTCGTAAGCCATTGGCTCTCGCATCCGACTCAGCGATGTCAGTCCATCGCTTCTTAGGTCGCTGTTCAGGCACCTATTCCTCACGTGACCCTGGGGTTTACGCAACACGTGACCAAACCAGCGCAGACGAGCCTCCTCGATCTTATCAGCGATATCCCTCACGCCAAGGCTGCCACGGATGTACTCGTTGGGTACTCGATTGAGTCTCATAACTCCGCACATCCACCGCAGCATTTTTATTTCATTGGCGTTAAGTTCACGGACGTATTTTGTCAGCGCTGGCTATGTCTCGCAGCCTAATTATACTCTTGTATTGTTGAGTTGCAATCAATCTAACAATCTTCATCCATATATGCTAAACGTCCCACCATCTCGTACTAAGCGTTTTACATCCAGTTTTCTTATGCGCACTGCAAAGGACTGGAACTCTCTGCCTGAGTCACTGTTCCCCGATATGTATAACCTTAGGGTCTTCAAATCAAGAGTGAATAGGTATCTTCTAGGTACGCATGCGACATCTTCGACCTCATCGTCGATTTCCATTAGGTGAGTTGAGGTTAAATGCAAGTCTATTAATAATTAAAAAAATCTAATAAAAAAATCTCTCCCAATGGTTTTACGACGTCCCCTCGACGAACCTTACTGTGCTGCAACCGATCCAAAAAATAATGATATCTAACTAACTCGTATTGTATGATAAAATAAAGCTTATTTTTAACTTTTTATGTTTGAAATTTGGTTATATTTTTTATTAAAATCTATTGTGAATTGTAAGTGCTGCGATCTCCAGCCTGATTGACGTGGAGATTATGGCAAAACCCTTTCCTTCTTGTGTGGAGGGAGCTCAAGCCGAGTAGTGGACTATGGGTTAATGTGACATGATGTGACGTACTTAATTGTCCAGGATGTTAGTATAATTTTTATCAATGTCTAAAAGACGAACAATAATTATGTCTTTAGTTAAGTGCTCCTTTAAGCCATATTATTTCCTCATTCTGGAAGTTGATTTGTATCTATGATTTCCTCTCTAGTTCTATTTGCAACAAAGTAAAAATGTTTGATTAATCGGAAGAACGTTCGAGAAACTACAAAGTTCGTAGCTCCGTAGAGCTACGCCGTAGCAAACTTCTAAGTGTGGACTTGTACTACGTCGTAGTTAAACTATTCTTCACATTTTGGTAGATTTTTTTTTTGAAGTAAAGGATGTAATTTATTGATAAAATAATTTACATTTATAATAACAATATACACTAATACCTACATCTAAAATACCAAAAATATATACAGTAATACATATAAAATATACTAAACTAAACCCTTATAAGATATAAATATTTTATTAACTAACTAAACTAAATTAAAAAAGATGTAAAAAACCAGGGCCACGCGGTAAGGTGCCCATCATGGCGGCGGCATTCCCGCGCTGGATGGCGATACTTAGCCGCTGCGCGAGAAAGCTGCCGGCACGTGAGTCACCCGTCGCCTCCCTGAGCCGCTTACCAAGCTCCATGAAGAGCGAGTGTGCGCCCGGGCCCCACGGACCCAGTGTCTCGACACCAAATGCGACAAACTCGTATTGGGCGCCGAGACAACTGTACTTGCCCACCTTCGAGCGCTCTCGTATCTCAGCCGCCGCGCCGGCCCGTTTAGCGGTTGCCGGAAGATAGGTCGCAGCTAGTGTGTCGGCGCACGTGGCGTCCCACACCAGCGGGCGACCCATCCTCCATGGTATCATAGACATCCCGTCAGGTCTCTTGCCATCGTCCCGTGCAATGTGTTGAGGTTCCAGGATTGCGGGGACGTTGGCGCTGACGAGAGACCGTCGCAGGATGTCATTGATCGCGGCGTGACGGGAGAGGCGGCCAGCGCTCGAAGAACAGGCAAGCCCATGGTGACCGAGGCGGTCAACACTCGCTCCACAAGAAGCACAACTATGCTCGATACAAACCTCGGCTCCCAGCCGGAGACCGATGGCGAGACGGAGAGTGGTCGGGTCGATGAAAGTGCCGGTGTTGGGGGATGGGTAAGCGTGGAGCCAGTGCCCGGATTCTGGTCTGGCAACTGCTTCCAGCCTGGCGCGGTCTTTTAAAGATGGTGAGATATTAAGAAGGGTGTCTAATATGACTTGAGAAGAAATGTTGTCCCAGGCCTCTTGAATTTTGGGCGTGGGAGGAAAATTTGGGCTCGGTCCAGCTAGCCAGGCAGTTTCAGCCTCCGCCAAGCACGCGACCTCACAGTTTGTAGCCGCGGGGGCTTTAAGAATATTACCTGTGAGGTCGGACGAGCTATAGATAGAGGACAGAAATGCCGGCAGTGCTACACTAGAGATTTTGCGGGTTCCCAGGCCACCATACCTAATTGGCAGGGAGGCCTGGGTCCATGCCTGCTCACTGAGTCTGATATTTGTGATGGATTCAATTTGGAATTTTATTACATTATCTAAGTGTTGGATTAGTACAGGGAATTTCCATACTGGGCAGCAGCGGAGCAGGTAAGTAAATTTAGGAACGAAAAGACAAAACTTCAGTATGAAGAGGGCAGAATGGCTGCTAATTTTAAGGAGGCGGTCCGAAAATTCATTAAATTTAGAAATCGAACTTGTTAGTAGCGGTGGAATGGCCTCGTCGAAAATAGGGGAGCCAAGAAGGCTCAGACCGTCTTTTGTGAGTATTTTTATGTTTGGGGCTACGCTATTAAAATTTTGGATTATGGATTTTGTCAAGGTTGTGTCTATTTTTTCAGAAATGAAGAGTTCACATTTATTAAAATTTAGTTCCAAACCAATGAGGTCAAAATTGTGTTTTACCATTTCTAAATCAGTTAAGACAGTCTGAGCATCTCCAGCTATGGTACCGTCGTCCAGGTACCATACATTTAATTTTGATTTGACACTGTGGATTATCGAATTTATGGCCAAACTGAAGATCGCTGGACCGAGTGGATCACCCTGCTGACACCCCACGGCCGAAAGAATTTCATTATTTTTGTGCAATAATTTTGAAGGACAGTGATAACACTGTAGCATAAAATTATAAATCTCCGGAACATGCAGTTTAATTTTATTCAGGAGGGTGTCCCTGTTTACCGAATTAAAAGCATTTTTTACATCTAATTTAAGTATCACCTCGCACAGATCGTCTTGCGTGAAGGTGCGTACGGCGTGGACCGTTGCCTCGCAGCCTCCGCGGGTTCCGAAGCCAACCTGTACGGGTTCGAAAAGAGACTGGAATTTAGAACGAGTTAGCCGAACACAAATTTTGGCAGCCAATCGCCGCAGGGTGAAACCTACAGCGATCGGACGTACGCCTCCGTCTTTCTTAGTCAGGGCTATTAAATTAGCCCCGTATAGGATCGATGTCACTTCCTGGCACACATTCCCCTCTAGCATGACATTCACCAGCCCGGTTAGGGCTGAGATGACGTGGTCGCCGGCCATGCCCACACCGTGGCTGGTGAGGTCCTTGAGGTGTTGAGGGGAGATGCCATCCAGACCGGACGCCGAACCTGCCGGGAAGGTGGCGATGGCGGCAACAACATCTTCCTCTTTGGCGCGGAGACATGTTGCGATGTCAGATGGGGGGTCTACAAAAGGGGGGCAGGAAGGGCCTGGGGGCTGTTTGGATTGTAGTGCGGTGGCGGTCTCCGGTGAGTCGGGTGCAATGGTATCATTTGAAAAAAGTAGCCGAGCGGCGCCTTTTAAATCTCTGTCTTGCACTTTCTCTTCTACTTTAGAAAATATGTCATTATGACGTCTGCTATGCTGAGGCCTTCGAGGCGCCGCTTGGGGTAATTGTGTGTTTGGAGAAGTGTTGTTTTTTATTTGCTGTGTGAGGGAGGTCTTATTCTCAAGTGAGGTGTGTAGAGTTTTGTATGAAAAGGTGAGGAGGTCATGCCAGGACACGAGATTGTTGTCGCGTGTGCATCTTTTGATGCACTCGGCTAGAGCGGAAGCTACACAGGATCGGGCACCACGAGGTATGCGTTTCACTATGGCTGTAGAACTTTTTAACTGGCTAAGGAGTAAGTGTAAGGGGGTAGATGTGTTTGTGAGTGGTGTGTTGTTGTTCTGGGAGTCGTGGCTTTGGCTACAAGGTGAGCATAGAAGGATGCGCGCGTGATGAACTCGCGATTGATGTATATGGAGTCCTTTGATGCTATTAAATGACCGTAAACATACTACGCAATGTTGCATGGGAATGGGCTCAGGGAAAAGGGGCACTTATTGATTCTGTACGTAGAAGAGAATAAAAAGCCTAAAAAAATATACTTATAACTATAGAAAAAGTTTTTTCACACCCGTTTGCACTTCACATAATTGTTTATAAATAATATAATTTTCATCATTTTGACCTTCACTTGACAGTGACATCTAGTTTCTGTCTCCTCTCTGGTGACATAATCAGGCCAGGAAATTCTTCAGCGCGCGCAGACGTCTAGGCGTAGCTAAGCAACGTATAGCGTGGCGTCATGTCAAAAATAATTGTAAATAAAAATATACGCACTGCGCCTTGTATATGGCGCCCCCGCAGCCACCCACAACTCTGCGTACGCACTGCCACGGGTTCTACCAGGTAACAAGGTAACAGCACATAAAACTGCGTAGGAAGCCACGAAATTTTATAATAATTTATAATAATCATTTTGGCTTGTCAATATGTTGGCATGACCAATTTTGGTAGATTTTGGTAGATTATTATTTCCATTTCTCATATATTTTGGCACAAACAGTCATTTGCAGAGTTTAATTATTTTTAGTGTTTCATTTTATAAATAAGGCTTGACAGAATCCTACCACTGCGCACTGGTACTATCAAAAGACGTTAATTAAAATTGAGCAAAGACCCCAATCAGGCTTGCGATGCCCACGTCCAAAATTTCCATCAACTCTCATTGTACCCTCCTACCCACGTCTTACCATTACAAAATAACAACATCTTGACGTTAATGGCTCGGTTGTGCTCTCGCGCGCACAAGGAACCGGGGTACGCCTGGACCATGATCCAGTTTTTTTCAGATCAGGTAATTATTGTGGGGCAACTGCCATCTGACCTCCATGACCCTGCTACTAACATGACCAGAATGGATCATGGTAACAAATACAATTGCCTATGCAGGTTTCATCACGAAGTTTTCCCTCACCGTAAGAGCGTCGGTTAGTGTTCAACTAATGTAGACACATGACTCAGATAAGAGTCATTGCTACATGGTGGCAGTGGGATTCGCACCCGGTACTTCTCGCTTCCGAGTCGGATACCTCAGCCACTAGGCCAGCGACGTTCCCTGTGAAATTACAAAATAACATTATTGTATATTAAATCAAGCCTCAATATCAAAAATAACCAAAGATATCGTGTTTGTAACTTCAATACGCAACACAACCTTAATGAAATCAAAGCAATGGACGGAGCGACCGACTTAGCTGACCCGTGCCCCAAGGCCATTATATAACCTTTATTACTAGCTTTTCTGTAACCAAAGCACTGACACAGCTCATGTTACCCTGGTCCATTGCGGAGCGGTCATCGAAAAAGGTCTTTTACCTTTAGGTGAAAATTGACACTCGACAAATAATATCTCGCTTACATTGTAACATTTTTACAATGTATCGTGGTATTTAAGTTGCATGTCGCATTACCAACCCTTTCTGGTTTCTGCGTCCTATATTAATATTATATATTATCTATATAATATATTTGTATAAGGAACTTTATTATGAGATCTCACAGTGCTCGTCCGCTATATTTAAACGCACTACGTTCAATAGAGCTCTATGATTGGTCAATTTCGTTCATTTTGACAGTAGCGTTGTCTTCACTGTCACTTGTTGTCAATTAGAAGTTCCAGATGGTGGAATGGACTGAACAGTTAAGGTTTCTCATTTTAGGTATAAGGTTTCTCATCTCAACACCACCCGCCGTAGGCTGGGTACTCATCCTCACTACGTAGACCATCTGTTGGTCACCATGCGAAGGTTCAAAAAGACGTTTCTCGCTCGTACGATTCGGATGTGGAATGAGCTCCCAGCCACAGTGCTTCCTTTGGACTATGACATTGAATCGTTTAAAAGTTATATTAGAGGTCTCTTCTGAGGTGGGGAACGCATTGGTAACTCCCCTGGTGTTGCTGATGTCCATGGGCCCTCTTGTCTGTTTATCTGCCGTATAATATAAAAAAGTGGTGACAACAGCTTTCAAAATACTGGATTTAAGGAAAGGTGGTATAGTATCGGACACAACAAGTTTTAACAAATATGTCTCTAAATTGGAGACATGAATATAATTTTAATTGATAATTGTACAGTTTGAACTTCATTTGTTACCGCGTGTCTACGATGACGTGTTTCGCTTATGCATTCATAGATGGTGCTTGTGTAGTGAAATCGAGATGTTATCGACATTGTCCGACACTATACGACCTAAGGTTGAAATAAGGGACAATGGGGTCAACCCATTTATGTTTTTTTTATTAGAAAGGTTTACGTTTAACTGAACAAATTACGTTTTTCAGTAGACGAGTTTTTTGTTCAAGCTCACTAATTTTTGACGTAATTAACCTACGGCGCCCTCACCGTCTATACCGTTTCTTCTTTGCTGGCTGTGTCGTCGTTGTTTTGCTCCCACGATCTTTTTGCCAGATATTATTGACAATTATGATTGCAAAGCCCCACTGATTATTTTCGATTGGACGTGAGCCCACGAAATTGATAATTGAAACCTCCGAAACGCGAATTAATTGAATTCGGCAACCAACGCTTTGATACGGGAAAAGTAAATTGTTATTTACCGCCACTTAAAAACAACGGAAGAGGGTGGGTCGTTTTTTTTTTGTATAGTTTATTTATGTGCTTAAATGTTAATTGTAATGTCTAAAATTGTGCTATAAACTTTAAGCTAAATTTTAAAAAAAAATCGATGTAAAACCAAAAATTTTTTTTTTAACTAAGTAATTCGCAGGTGATTTCATGTTCACCAATGCAACACTTCAATTGTAAACGAAGGGGATAAGCATCTATCCAATGATGAAGAATTGTCAAAAATACTAATCATTCATATCATATTTAATCATATACGACTAATATTACAAATACAAAATTTTGTGAGGATAAAGGTTATGAGAGAATTTGTCACTCTTTCGCACAAAATCTACTGCACGCCCAAAGGACAGCAACGTCCTTACCGACGTTCCTGTGTTAAGGCTAATCGCTTAAACCTCTTGTATCGAGAGCGACCGTCAGTCGCTCCACGAACTAATTCCAAATGAACTTGCAGCAAATGAGCCGGCGAGGCTGTGTAGACAAACCGACAAAGGGTGGCTTAATTAAAGCTTAGTAAGACATAGAACACTCGCTGTGTTCGGCATGTTTATTTACCGATCCAGGCGCCTAATTAAACTCAAAACTTCCTGAAAACAGGAGTTTCCCGTTATACCGGCGTCTCCTTTCTTCCTGCTTGCATCGTATTTACGGCTGAGTTTCGGTGGCCTAATGCTAGCGGGTCTGTCTCGTAAGCAATAGGTACCGAGTTCAATCCCTGTGCCGCCACATACCAATAACGTTTTTCTGAGTTGTGTACATAAGTGGAACATTAACCAATACTCTAATGGCGAAGGACGACATCGTGATGAAACCTGCAATAGGGACCCGGTGCGTACTTTTGCTCACTGACCTAGTCAACAGGATCGTATCTACTGGGCTTATACCTGAACTGTGGCACGTTAATACTATTACGCCAATCTATAAAGGAACTGCCCTTTTTATTGTGCAGGAGTGCGGCAACTATCGAGATATCAAACTTAAAAGCCACACAATGAAGCTATTCAAACGTATTACAGACCAAAGACTTCGCCATGAATTCTCCTTGTCCTTTAGGTCGGGCTGCAGCATCATGGATCTAATCTTTACCTTTAGGGTCCTCCAGGAGTCCGACTGCAGTAGAAATTAACGTTTTCATTTCGCATTCCTCAACCTGCGAAAAATTCATCGTTTCGAGAGATAATCTGGTGAGCTCAGAATGCCCGAAGCGTACATTAAGATTATCCAGGACATGTACGCTAACATTGAGGCCGTCGTCAAATCCATCGCAGGCCATAATCCCTTCCTGATTAACGTTTGTATTCACCAGGTCTTTGATGAGCCCTTACTTGTTATGCGTTGTGCTAGATGTCCTATCAGCGGAAATTTAGGACGCGCCTCCTTGGCTTATGAAATACGCTGATGACTTCTATGTCTACTAACTATATAGTACTAACTGGTGAGCAAGGTTAGACAAGACCTTGAGATCAGGGTAAGCGCGTGGATGGAAGTGCTAGAAAACTGTGGTTTAAAGCCGAATGTCGCCAAAACAGAGTATATGGCTAGCTGCAGCGCGGATCTCAAAATCATCCGTACAGGAAATGAAGCTGTCAATAGAATAGATAAATTTTAATACCTCGCATCCGTACAGCACAAGTCCGGCTATATCGGCCCCGATGTCAAGGTCCAAATCTCCGCAGCTTGGGCCAAATAGCAGGAGTTCACGGCAATCGCCTGTGACCCTAAAATCCAGATCAAGCTCAAGAGGCTAATATATAAGAGCATAATTAAGCCTATGATGCTTTACGGCTGCGAAACCTGGTCGGCGCTAATGAAGTACGTCCGCGAACTTCACACCAACGAAAATGCTGCGGTGGATGTGTGGCGTTACGCGACTTGATCGAGTGGAACGAGATGTCTACGTGAGGATGCCGAAGATTGGGTAAAGTAGAGAAAAGAAAGTAGGGAAGCGGACTCTGGCAGAACCCGGGTATGATGATGATGATGATGAATACCTACATTATGTTGTATAGAAACTCACATGGGACGAGTTATCATGTGTATGTATGTGTGCGTCTGTGCGTAGGCGAATCATTAACGAGGTGTGAATGGGGGTAGTCACGCGCAGTCTGTCGCGCCGCTGGCTCGGATACACACATACAAGGCTCGCTTTTATGGAGACAGACTATTTTATGGAGAAAGTAGAGCCTGACGATGCAGCAGCCTAAAAGTTTAAGCTATCTCTGTTAATGAACTTCGTAAAAATCCCCCGAGAAGTTTATCCGTAACTTCTCATATTAGGCACTCAGTGTCAAATGAGCGTCAGTCAGCCCGCCTGATGGTAACTGGTAGCTGAGGTAAAACACCTAAGATTTATGCGTTTATAGGTTTCATGTAAGGGTGGATTTATACTAAGCGAGCGAATGCTCTACCCCTGTTTACAACAAGCGAATGAGCATTAGCTCGATTGATGTAACCGTAACGTAACAAAAACGCAGGACACTACGCGAATAGCATTCACTGTATGTGATAACGTAACAATAGACCTTAGACAGCCAGACTAACTTTGTGATCAGTCGCAGAACGTTCTCGTGTATAACTAAGTATTTAGGTGATGTGATTGTGTGATTACCAGAATATCTCAATGTCTAAGTTATAAATATTACAGCAAACATGATGTAATGATGGTCTTTCCTTTTTCTCAGGGAACATATTAACCCCAAAAGAAAAAGAACACTGTAATAAAAAATGGGTTTGGAAATGTAGGTGCCTACCTCCTATGTAAGTAGTGTGTGTATATACTAGTGTAACGGTTTTACTGATTTTAACTGTATCTACTATATTATGTTTTATATGCGCAATAAAGTGCTTCTAAAGTTCTTCTCCCTAATAAGCGCCCCGAGTGCCCTCCGTCACTCGGCTGATCAGCTCGGGTGCCAGTTATATAAAAAGTTTTTGAACCCATTTTGCGTTTGGGTTGCCCAGTTTGTTCACCCGACCACTGTACTGGAGGGCAAATAAATTCAAAAGCCTAACTAATTAACGTATTTACTTACACGTATGCGATGTACTTATGACATAGTTAAACATTAACCGAGGCTCTTACGGTAAGGCAAAACATCGTAATAAAACCTGCACATTCAGGCGTCTGAATATGTAACCATGATCCAATCTGGTCTGGTAGCAAGCAAGGTCACGGAGGGCAAATAACAGTCGCTCCACTGTAATTATCTGATCTACCAAATCCTGGATCATGGTCAAGGCGGACCGCGGCCCTCGTGCGCGACAGCACAACCGGAACATAAACGCCAAGATGATTATTTTACTTACACGTGTGCGAGATAGACTTTTTTTACTGACTACATCTGGAACATAACACCCAAGGTATAATGTTTTAAACTATTGCGGTTATTATCACACATTTTAAAAGTATGTTACGAGTTTCCTACCTTTGTCACTAACCAACACCGTCCGGCGCTCGCAACTCTCCAGTCGTTCCGTGACCATGATGTATGCAACTGCGCGAAACAAGCGCGACGGCTACCCGTCAACAAAGGTACGCGGTAGGAAACCCAAGGAAACCTAACACCTAAGGTACTTTTAAAACGTCTTGTAAGTTGCCTATTTTCCTTCGGCCAGGCACCTATCAATTTAGAACATTGATTCTGAACCTGGGGGTAATTACCCCCGGAGGGGTCGTGTGGTGGCCGTGTGGTGTCCGGCAGAGTAGAATAGCACCAACCTCTTACACTCATGGGTGTCGTACGAGGCGACTAATGTTTTCGAGGTCAAGATCAAGAGTCTCCGTTGTCTGAAAAATGGGCAGCAGCCTTTTTTCATTGCTTGAGAGGCCCTAAGTCCTGCAGTGGGCTGCCTGTTACGGGCTGTAATGATGATGATGGGTAATATACGTAACTAGTTTAGAAGGGGTATGCGGGTAAGGGGTATGGGGGTGGGGGTGATGCGAAGTAACGACTATCATTACTTTGGGCGTTTTCTATTTAATCATATAACATTTTAAGAGCCTTATTGCAAAAATCTGTGTTTTCGCAAACTCAAAAAACATTACGTTAAAAATACTCGGAACGAGGTGACCGCTTTACATTGGGTGAACTGTTTGACATCCCCATATTTGTCCCTGGACATTTAAAACACTCAAAACCGAGATGTCGTGGATTATTTAAGTACAGTACTGCGACCGATTTCAGAGGATAAATACCTCACGTGCGCAAAGGTAACCCTTTTTTTTACACAAAATTATTCCACTTTTGTCATTTAAGCCTGTAATCAAGAATGTTATTTCGTGGCGAAAATAAATGCATTACTTGCTTAAATACTTCCATTTCCGCCTTACTAAGACAAATACTAGCACCACACGTCAAGTTTGGATACAAAAAGATCAAAGGGTCCGACGCGACTTCGTTCGCGCGGCGTTCTACTCCTACCCCTACCCTACCCTACACCTTACACCTACTTTACCCCTACCTACCCTTTTTTTTTCTTACCTATAAGTGTTTCTCTTGGATCACTCTATCTATTGATGAAAACCGCATTAAAATCCGTTGCATAGTTTAAAATATCCAATCGACTGAGACGGCGAGAAGCCACTTTGATTTATACTACGTTGATATACGTAAAAGTGAGTATCACCTCAAAATACATGTTACCAAAAGGTGCATGTGAACGGATACACATTCTTTAGATTCTCTACAACTCGGTACCAATTTAATGTTTTTTTATTTTATTTATTTATTTATTTAACAGTTTATTGTTCACACGATAGAGCATACAGTTATGTAACAGAAGATTATGACACAACATTTTGTCTTTTTTTATCTTATTTTTCCAATAAATTGTAAATAATTGTTGTTTTTCATATAACACATTTATCATTTTCAAAACATTGATTCCAGGGTAACCATAAAGTATCCATAAAGAGCAAAATATAAAAATAAAAATACCATCACATGGCCCTACCTATCCAGCCAGCCAGTCGCAGGGTCCCCAGCGGAAGATCTCAGTCAACCTCGCTTCACCGGCATTAGGAGGCACCTAACGCGCGAGCTCGTTGTGCAAAATGTAAACAAACCGTAACATTACACACATAGTAGCTACATAAAGTAACAAGTAACGATCTTTGTAATCGAGTTTCAGAACGGAAGCATATTGGTTTCAAACTCTCGCGATTCTAACTTCACATTGGCTGGGTACCTACTCTGTAACTCTGTAAATGAGGCCAAGGTTATTGCGAAATGAGGGCATTTGTGTTTGCAACCGGCAAACTACGTTATCAGATACAATAGGGGTTGGAGCCCTACTATCATCTCATTGGCACAGAATCAGCCCTACTAACGTAATCATGGGACGAATGGCGACAAAGCCAACTTCACCGCCTCGTGGGCCCGACGAGGATCTGGTGTATCGGTTTTACAAGGTCATGCGTGGCCACTCACCAGAATACCTATAACCAGAATGAGGTCAGCTAAAGACAAGACTAGCTTTCGCCCGCGACTTCTCCTGCCCGCTGAACTTCAGGATAAAAATTAATTACGAAACATAATATTATTTATATTAATTTTAAATTTTAGAGGGCACTAGGCTATAAGGTAGGTCCATTTCTGCCAAATTTCATCAAAATCCGACCAGTAGTTTTGCCGTGGACGGATTTTGATGATATTTGGGTGTTTACTCCTTGTAAACACCCAAACATCCTTCTAAACTTCGCATTTATCTATCTATACATAGTATAAATAAAACAAAGTCGCTTCCCGCCGTCTGTCCTTATGTATCCATGTACGCTTAAATTTTGTAATCTATATACGCAACGGATTTTAATGCCATATTCAACAATATATATTTATAGATTTCAAGAGAAAGGTTTATAAGTAAGAAAAAAAGGTTAGACAGGGGTCGGGGGTACGCGAACGAAGTCAAGTAGGGTCCACTAGTTTTAAAATAGTTTAAACTAGTATGTCACGGGCAACAGTTACATACCTCTCTCCACCAGGAGGGAAATTGCTAACTTTGGAAGTTCAAAGCAACCTCTGCTGATGAATTTCAGTTCAAAAGCTTGAATGCAGTTTCCAGTGAATAGCTTCGGCGCCAGCTCTCTGACACGCCGCTACAGTTGAATAGACTTTGTGTACCTACATCTCAGCATTTCTATTTTTAACCATCGACGCAAAAAGAGGGGTGTTATCAGTTTAATTACAGCGTGCAGCTTCGTAGCTCCCGGAGGAATGAACCAATTTTTATTCGAATTTCTCTACTAGAGATAAGAGCACCTTTTTACAACTATTTGTACTATTATACTGTAATTTTTAGTGTGAATAATAAAGAATTCGCAATAAAGAATTCATATATAAGGTTGTGGAAGGTCACTGGTCGTTACGACATGGCGTTCTTCATGAAAGGGGTGAAAATGTTTTCACAGGTTTGGCAACACGGGGGTCTCTCCCAGGTATTCCAAACGTCCATAGGCTGTGGTAACTGCTTACCATCAGGCAGGCCGTAAGCTTGTTAGCCACCTTCGTGAAACGTGTTCTTTTTTTCGTATAATTATGGACTAGGTGGGTTTAAAAGCTTGTGGTTAGTCACAATAGGGATACACACGGACAACGCCATAATAGAGTTTGGGAAACGCTGCTGTAGGTTGGGTACGTCCCGTTGACGTGATTCTAGAACCATGCAATGTGGCAAGATGCAATACCATGTAGTGTGCTACATGGTGCTGTGTAAAGTGAAAAAATTCAAAAACGTAAATTTGTAGTTACATCAACATAGTCGATAAACTTATAAACTGTAGTCAAAGTAGCAAATACAAGTTGTATAGAAGCTAGGTGCACTTTGTAATGTATTTATAGATATTTTTTTTGTTATATGGCAAACAATAAACATTTGAGTATTGAGTATTCACAAACAGGCAAGCAGGCTACCTAATGGAAAATGGTCACCGCCGCCTATGGACATCAGCAACTACCAATGGCGCTACCAACGAGTTTCCTGCCTCTAAAGGGACGTATCCATGTCATAGTCTAAAGGAAACACTGTGATTGGGAGCTCATTCCACATCCGAATCATACGAGCGAGAATCGTTCTTTCAAACCTTCGCGTGGTGATCAACAGAGGGTCTATGTAGTCCTTATTATTATGCTATATTGACAGGCAACTACGGAACCCTATACTGCACGAGGCCCGAACACGTCTTAGTTGTTTTTCTTTTTATAATATGGCGATGCTTTAAAATCACAGTGGTATTAAAATAAATAATGCGCATTCGTTTGAATTCGTGTTTTTGGAAGGTCAAATTTGTTAGAATCTAAGCCGCCGTCCCATCTTAGAATGTCAACGACTCCTACCAGCTTAGAAGGTTATACTTTCTTCTCTTAAAATTTTAATGTCAGTTACGAGAATACATTCTAATGTATATAATTGTGAAGCTAATATTTTCTTTGTAATTATTGGAAACATGTTTTTTATTTTTTTCTCCAAGGTATGCATCTAGCCTTAATATTCTGAGACCTAGCTTAAAAAAAGCTATATTAGTGAATGATAGATAATGACTAAGTATGAGGGTCTAGAAAACGTAGGACAAGATGGCATGCGACTATGGTTATCGTATAAACAAACGAATCGTTCATTAAAAATGTGTTCTGGTTTCATTCTTTTCTGAAGTAGATTTTTTCTATAAACTACTCTTTTTATTATAATTTATGCAAGTTACTAACGATACCTCACCTGCCAAAATCAGTACAGTAGGTTTTGAGTTACGATCGGACATACAAACTTACATAGGTACCCCTTCATTATTACCATCAACATCATATCAGCCCAAAGACGCCCCACTACTAGGCATAGGCCTCCCCCAGAGATCTTCACAAAAGCCGCCCTGAGCCTTCCGCATCCAACTAGTACCTGCGACATTCACCAGGTCGTCGGTCCATTTTGTAGGGCGCTACCCACGCCGCGTCTTCCGGTACGTGGTCGCGAGCGCCCCTCGAGAACGTTACTGCCCCATCGGCCATGTGTTCTGCACGCTTTGTGCCTTGCCCACTGCCACATAAGCCTGGCAATCCTTCGGGCTATGTCATTGACCTTGATTAGCTGGCGGATCTACTCATTTTTGATTCGATCACGTAACGAAACTCCGAGCATAGCCCCTTACTACCTACATACGTAGATAGACTGTAGATAGCTTTCATGCCACAGCCAGACATACCTACACGTTATATAAGAAAACGCATCGTACCCACTCGAGATCGACGTTTGCCATTTCTTTGAATTAGATATGACAACAAAGTCGTGTTGTTTATGTCAAAGGTGAAGTCTGCATTGAATAACCGTCATCGCAGCAACGTCTGGCATTGTCCTAGCTGCCAGCGGGTGCGGTCTCATTAAAATGGCTTCCTACACCTACACCAGCCAATAAAGGCACAGCGACATGACGGGAGTATACATTGGCTCTAAAAGTCTAAAGTGGCTTCCACAGTGGGCGGCGCTACTATATTTTTGACATTAGAGACTATTTAAAACTATTTCCATAAAAATGGCTAAATCGAATAATATAATTACTTTTTTTAACTATTGTGTCGATATAGTATGTTAGTATTTTGTAAATATACTAAAATTTATCAATAAAAAACTGGCCAAGTGTCGTGCCACGTGCAATGTAGGGTTTCGTACTTGTCTGTCAATATTCATCCTTAAAAGAGGGCTTTTTACAATGTTACAAATGCACCTAGCTCTTGTACAAATTATATGAAATATTTGCTAATCCAACAACTATACATTACAAGCTGGATGACTATTTTTTGTGATACAACTACAAATTTACGGTTCCGTAGTTGCCTGTCAATTTTCATCCTTAAAATAGGGCTTTTTACAATATTACATGAAATTTTGATTTTGTCATTGCTTGGATTGCAGATCGGAGTATTTGATATTAATTTCAGCTTAATACCTTTACGAGTTCCTGAGAAAAGGGTTTCGACAGACGGACTTACAGACAAACGGACGCACAACAAAGTGATCCTATAAAGGTTCCGGTTTGTGTTTCGAGGTACGAAATCCTCAAAAATATAAAAGTTAACAATATTACAGCATTTATAACTGCCAACACTTCGAGTGACGGACCCTGTGTATAAGCCGTCGGATTATGATTGAAAATCGATGTCGTAAATAGAAATTGCTGATACAACTCGCAGAAAAAATCATGGTACTTTAGTGCTTTGGAAGTCTCCATAGAGTGCTCTGTCCCGTCATTTCCCTGCCCGCTCAACCGTCGCCGGCCGTTCCGTCGACGCCGCTCCATCGGACAGTACCATTGCTATCTCGGCCAATAGACACTTTCTTTTAATTATCCTGTATTGGGTGGACGGCGGCTGCAGATGGTTTTTGTTATATGTCTGTGTCTGATCGGTTTGTTTGCGTAGTTTTTAATTTTGCTTTTTTTCGTTTGCAAACGATGTTCATCAGAACGAACGGGCATCAGCCCGATGTCTATTATTAATGCAAATTTGCGATTTTTGAAAAACGTCGCGTTAATATTTCTAGTTTCTAGGTTTACCCCTAACATGCCCTTTTTTCTTGCGTATAATCCTTTCTCTTGAGTCACTCTATCTATTGTTCAAAACCGCATTAAAAACCGTTGCGTAGTTTAAAAGATCGAAAACAAAACATACATAGATACATAGGGACACACGGCGGGAAGCGGATTTGTTTTAATACTACGTATGTATTACGATGATAACTTAGTTATAAAGTCCTGATGCCATGATATCGGTTCTGGGAATCCGAAATTCCCAAGATTTCTCGAACTATCTCTGATTAAAACGGTATGTGACACTAAATAAATTTGTCCGCTTTTCTTCCGTGTTCTCATTTTGACTCTACCGTCAAATCAGCACTTCTTTAAAGCACGTTTTATTAGAAAAGGACAAAAGTGGAATACGACAATGGTTATCCAAAGAAATTTAAATATATTGACTTATTTATTATACTTTCTACAACTAATGTATTATTAAATTATTTTGTTATTTTAATGACATAAGTAATTTGGCGACCTGAGTGGTTCAATGGTCAACATGCCGGTCTGCCACGCAAGAGGTCCCGGGTTCGATTCCCGGCCGGGCAGAAATTGAAATGATGAATTTTAATTTCTGTTACGGGTCTAGGTGTTCTATGTATAATAAGTATGTATTTAAAAGTATTTAAGTAGTATATCAGTTATCTAGCACCCATAGCACAAGCTTTGCTTAGTTTGGGGCTAGATGGCGCTGTGTGAATTTGTCCACGAATATTTATTTATTTATTTATTTAATTATATAATATTTTTAATGACATTACCTCATTTGAATTATTATCATTTACCAATGGACATTCATCATCATTCGTAAGTGCGTTCTCTCATGAGTTTGAAGTTGGGCTAGTTGCCCATTGAACTTACATCTTATAGAGTTTGCCAGGGAGCGGACAGGTTATTCATCGAGTCAATTGTTCGAAAACTAAGTTACAACTTGTAGGCTACGGTCACTGCGTTGCACTTCGCCAGGAATTGCCTTCTGCGTCGTGTAGGGGACAGGAAAGTGGTCAAGAGAACAGATGCGCAATCACTACAAATTATAAAACAAAGTCCCAAAGTCGTGAACACACACGATAAACTCAAAACTGCTTACGGATTTTCATGCGGTTTTCACCAATAGATGGAGTGATTCATGAGAAAGCTTTAGGTATAATTTGTTAAGGTTGCTACTCGTGGGAAGCTGGATCGAGATGCTAATAAATTATAATAAAAAAACAACCACTTAATTGTATGAAATTGAATCAGATTATTGGACTTCTGCATTGGCATAAGATTGTAATTTTAACTAATAAAAAATCATCTTGGCGTTAGTGTCCCGGTTGTGCTCTCGCGCACGAGGGCCCGGGGTCCGCGGTGACCATGATCCAGGATTTGGCAGGTCAGGTAATTACAGTGGAGCAACTGCCATCTGACCTCCATGACCCTGCTACCAGGGGAACATGACCAGATTGGATCATGGTTACACATCCCAGTTGCCTGAATGTGCAGGTTTCATCACGATGTTTTCCCTCACCGTAAGAGCATCGGTTAGTATTCAACTAATGTACATAACTCAGAAAACAGTCATTGGTACATGGCCGACGCCGGATTAGAACCCGGGACCTCTGGCTTACGAGTCAGATACACAAACCGCTCGGCCACCAACGCTCCTATTATAGGAGTACATTGTAATTTTAACTGAATTTGCAAAAAATAAAAAGCATGTATTACACTAAATCACATGGCACATCGGGTACATATATATAAAGAAAAGGAAATAATTATTAACTACAATGACAGCGGTAACGACTGCCACAGCGCAGGTTTTCAGTGTGCCCCTCAACCCCCTTTACTGTACTACCCCATTACTGTACGTCATCAAAGTCGTGTATATCAAAACTGATGGTATAGAATACCGTAACAAAATATATTTTGCAATAATAAGAAATATTCGAGCCCAAACAGTTAAATTGGATTAAATTACAGTTTGAAAAATGTAACATACTTTTAATACCAACGAGTTAATAGGTATTAAATTTCTTCACACTCATCACCGGAAGCAAAAATAATTACCTACTGAAACCCATCATCATATTTCGGACACCAAACATCACAAACTAAAAATAACAATCTCCATTTACACAAACCGCTTCTGCAATCCAAGCTCCAAACTCGCTCCATATTCAGCGGCCCGCGTGACGTAAGGCCTAGCCCAAATCTCACATTTCGGTCCGGCACAAAGGTACGGCGCGAAAGTATATTATTTCTTGTCGTCTGTAAACCAACTCCTTGTTAGAACCCTTATTATAGCCTCCGACACCGTGCTCGTTAAGGAATCCGCAAATAAACGCCGAAACATAGCCACTCTACCCTATAGCTACTCTTTTAGCACAAAACAACGCTACGGGCCAAATTGGCTAACTCGTGTATGAAGAATTAGCTTTCAATATGCGTTACTTTCTGGCCGTGTGGTGTCCGGCAGAGTAGAATAGCACCAACCCCTTACACTCATGGGTGTCGTACAAGGCGACTAATGTTTTCGAGGCAAAAGATCAAGAGTCTCCGTAGTCTGGAAAATGGGCAGCAGCATTTTCCATTGTATTATTTAAACACTGCGATCTCCAACCCGCCTGCCAAGCGTGGAGATTATGGCAATTACCTCCCCTTTCGTGGGAGAGGCCCTAAGTCCTGCAGTGGACTGTTACGGGCTGTGATGATGATGCTTTAATTCAATACTAAGTATTCAATGCGAAGTTTTGCACGGTCTATTTGGAGGGTAACGAATGTAAAAACGATATCCCTTAGGCATCATTTATTTATATCTGCCTGAATCATCCCACTCCTGGGCAAAAGCATCCCCCCCCCCCTATTCTTCCATAGTTCGCGATCGTTTGCTATGGTTTCCAGTCCCTGTCGAATGCCAATAGCTCGTCCTAAAACAAAGATTGCTGATGTAGCCGCCAAAGCTAGAAAACTGAAGTGGGACTGGGCCAAAACCGATACATATTGGGCAGGCAATACCCGAAAACGACGTCGCTTGATATATACTTAGGTACGTCAATGGTGAAATAATAGCTGCAGTATATCCGGAGATATCGTTAACTAGGAATAAAGTTCTCATAGTAGGAGATTCGGCCATAGATCTTCCCTGAACTGTTGTTCAGACAAATTATGCATTATACGAGAGAATATGACTCAAATGAAATATATGGGTTGCCCACGGACCTGAAAAAGATGCTGACGGATACTCTCTAAAATCATGAGTGAAGCATTAAAATGTACGTGTTTTGACACTGTCACTGACAGCGCTGTTACAGAACCAAACAAAAGCCTTTCGCAAAGCATCACTCCAGTTGCTCGACGAGGTGCTCGTGGGTAAGAACTGTGGCCTTACCATGAACTCTTATAGCAGGACCTAAACAGAAAGGCCCTGCTTAGAACGAGACAGCGCTATACGTGTCACATAAGCTTGTCTCGTTCAAACCGAAACCAATTCTGTTTAGGTCCTGCTATAAGAGTTCATGGTAAGCTCTCTGATGACCCCTGGGTGAGGTACCGAACCCGGTTTCACCCAGGGGTCCTCAGTTCTTCGACAAATGCTACAGCATTGCAATTTCAGTTGGTAACGCTATGTTCCATACGCTTTGAGTCGGTGTCATTGGTTTTGGTCACATTGGTCGGTGGAATTGTATCCTATTATCGCTACAAAGTGATTTTTTTCTTGTACTCGATAGCGTAGGATAGCCACGTCACCCTCACAGTCTATCGGTCTACAATGGTTATTTATTAGATACCCATATGTACCAGTGTTGTAGGTTGTAGGGAATTGATCTAACATACAAGTGGGGTCGCCCCCACCAAGCTAGCTAGGTAACATTATTCAACAAAGTACCGAAGGAAGGAATGGAACGCGTTGCCTGATCATTATAATCTAGACGCCTTCAAGGCAAGACTGAATAGGCTGTTCCTATGCTCCATCAGCGGCCGCATCGTCACTTACCACCAATGCCTGGCTAGTCTAACTTAAAAAAGCTATACCAACCCTGAGTCCAGGTCTTAATCGGGCCTATAATGTGAGCACTAGCATGAATAAGCCGAGCAAACAGCAGCGCCCATGCTTTACGCGACACATTTATAAAACCAACAGCGACACTGAAATATTGAATTTCGACACAAGAGCCGTGGCTAATGAACATTTCCCCACTTTCCCACTTTACCGTTGAGGCTGCGTGGGTGACGGTCCGTGAAACACTTTGTACTACAAACAAGAACAGGCTTCTTCATAAACACAACGCGTTATCCATTTTAATTGAACATACATATACGTATGATCCGTTTAAACTGACTTGTCTTATTTGGTAAAGGAAATTATGTATTTAAATGGATAATGTGCAGCAGTATTCGTTGAAATTCACATTCTATGTGTTTCTTGTATAATTCTCGACATCTATACACAATATACGTAGCGTGATTGAATAAGACAAGTCAGTTTAAACGGATCATACGTAACTATATGAGAGTTTGAGTATAGGTTCGTCCAGAATTCCGCAGCTTAACCATGCTATTTAAAAAATGGAGGGGTGTTATTAGTTTGACGTATGTATCTGGTGCTTTGTGCATCTGTCTGTGGCATCGAAGCTCCCGAACGGATGGACCGATTTGTATGCGGTTTTCTTTGCTTTGTTTCAATAAAATCGGTCTAGTAGTTTAGAAAATATTTGAGTTTAAATAAACTTGGGCAGGGGTTTTTTGACTTTTTCTGTCGGTTAGGTTATAAATACTGTATGGTTCCTTATGGTAAAGCATAGGTAACCTAATTTTTAAGAGGTTCGACTCGTAAGCGATAGGCACAGAGTTCGATCCCCAGGGCCGCCATGTATCAAGGAAATGAAATGAAATACATTTATTGTCTCAGGACACCACATCACAAGCTCACAAAACAACATACACATATAATTACAGACAGTAAACAATACACAATAACAAAAGAATTCACAAAATAACTATAACTATCTATACAGATAGCATCGGAACTGCTGTAGTGGCACCCCCGACGACAATAGGACCTCGCTCAGCGTATGCCACGGCCTGAGCCGCGATGCTGGTCTTTTTCTGTATACATTAGTTGAACAACAACCGATGCTCTTACGGTGAGGGAAAACTTCGTGATGAAACCTGCACATTCAGGCGACTGAATGTGTAACTATGATCCAGTTTAATCAGGTTCCCCTGTTATAGGATGTCAGTAAGTAAGAGCATCGATTAGTACTTATTCAAATACTTTAGATCGTCGTAAAGTTGATTTCAATACGTTTAGATTTCAACGACTTAAGTAACTCGAATTGCCTATAAGAATAAATTTCAAAGTCAGTCTGTATTGTCTTGTCTCTACTCAGTTGATAAAGGTATTGTCTCTAAAACTCAACCAGAAGACAACGTCACGATAAGATCCTTGTTGAGACACTGCGTGGGTTTATGAACTAGGTAGGTAAATGTAAAGGTTTACTTCTGAGCATCGCGATACTCATACAAAAATAAATAAGTAGTGCGATACTGACGCGCGGCGCCAACGACTTTTACCCCATGACACTGACGCCGAGGCCGCGCGGACCTGTTAAGCGATAACATAGCATCGCATCTGAGTATCCACCAGCACGGCTAGCGCAAATGTACCTGCGATATAGCTCGCGCTGCGAGAGTGTTTTTGTTTCTTTCTCTCAATACTAAGATGAAAGAGATAGCAGTATCTATGTTGCGCCTTTTCTCGCTTGTCACGCGCGAGAGCACATTGTGTTGTTAAGCTTCGTTGCAAAAGATGTGTTTTTAAGCTCTAATTACTAATAGAATCACTTAATTTACCTAGCCTCGCCTCTCCTCCTCTTCTGTAAGAGGACAAACCACAGACTAAGGAGAAGATACTAAGTATCTTCTTATCATAAAAAGAAATATTTGTGTGTTAGAAAAAAAGAACTAGGTACTTTATTGAATTTAAAAATTCTTTAACCAATAAAATCCAAATTTTCTTTCTTGATTAGGACATTAAATATCTCTTTCAGTCGTCAAACACGAGGGAGGTAGGACATTAGGAACGAAACGCACAGTGAGACGTTGGCCGCCCCATGGCCGGGAAGCGCCCGACAATGCCAGGCAGAGCCGGACCGTGCCCGACATATTATATAGGTATAACTAGTATACCTACCTAAAACTACAGCAAGAGTAAGCCAGTCCACCAAGGCAGCACCCGTTCACGATTATAACGCAGGGCCCAGTCATCCACCAATTCAATCATATTTGAGGGAAAAGAGCGACCCGGCCCCCAAGCCACCACCAGACAGACTTTTAAGTGAGCGTGCATTGCACATGCTGCATGTGATAGGTAGCCACTCCCATCCCACTTTATCCTACCCCTACCCTATTCTACCCCTGCCCTACCCCTAACCCAACCCCTACCCCCTACCCATACCCTACCCTACCGCAGCCTACGCAGAGCAGACTCCCCCCAGCCCCGGAACGACCAAAAAACACCATGTGTGGGAAAGGAAGGAAAATTAACGCCAATAGATATTAACCAACATTAGTAACATATTATGCTATTAATTTGATATCTCTACGGGAATGCATAGAAAGAATTGTAACGCGTATATTTATAGGAAACAGGAACAATCAGAAAGTTATTTCTTTGACCGCTCAATCTGCCCAATGGGATTTATTTTCCCGCTTGACCAGCGTACCCTCCTCAAGTATCAAGTATCAAATCATTTATTCAATGTTGGTATATAAAATACACTTATTGACGTCATAATAAAGTATAACTTAAGTATATCAATCATATTAAACAATTCATAATATAATACAAACATAATAAAATTAAAATGTCATAAAAGTTATAAGAGTTTCCATAACAATACCTAATATCAAAAAATTCATAATTCATTTAGACAAGTTACTATTTCAAATATAATTCAAATAAAACGTCAAGGAATATAATTACTTACATTAATTACATAATCTCAAACATTAAAAGTATAAACCTATAAAACCAGTACCTACAATGGCAAAATATTTTACCTCTTTTTCATTTAGGTAAGTAAATACCTATTACTGAAGATTTACTTATAATAGTTATCTCTAGTTGAATAAGTTTAGATTCCTTTGCAAAATATAAAAATGTGATTATGTATTACGAAATTTCGTCCCGGTCAAGCAAGCAAGAAGGATGCAAAATACTAAACTGGCTGGGTGGAAGTGGGACCATAAAGTTAGTACGAGTACCTATGGGTAACCTTAACTCGACTAGGGATAGCTTTCATGGGTACTTCATCTCGCTCGCTCGCGAAAGTAGTGACAGAAGCAAGCGAAATGAAGTCATGTAGCTGGAAAGATATTAAATTATGGTACTTTTGCGTACCATAATAGAAGTACTATGGTACATGGTACGAACACCTGGAAAATTGTACATGTACCATAATTATGGTACGTATAACATCACTGCCGCCGGCCGCCGCCGCATCCATTCCGATTGACACATTATAATTTTCTTACCTACCCTCAAACCTAACACTGTTGATTCTATTTGTAGGTAGTCTCAATAATTCGCAATGTCTGAACTGAACAAAACTACTGAACGGATTTTTATGCGGTTTTCACCAATTGAATGATTCACGAGGAAGGTTTAAAATTTGTAAATCATTGCTCTTCTGTCACAAGTTTTACTTATAGACACAGCTCCTATGGCTCCGGCGTATTCCCTTCGGCCGCGTACCAATCCACTGCTTAGTAGATAAATAATATGTTTGATATTCTTGCTATGAAACTAGTCGCTCACGGCGAACACTAGCGTCTCTATTGCGATGGTCGGAAAATATCCTTTATTGTTGGGAAATTCCGGAACAGGCCAAAATTAGAACAAACTCGAAATCGGATCAAACGCGTGGGTGAACGTGTCAAGTAGGCATACCGAAAAATAGATACCTACGTAATTACAGTCTGTTCGTTCACCTTCACTAATTGTACATAATGACTGTTTGTGACTAAAATATTTCGATTTATATTACTGAAATTTTTCTACAGATCTCTAATTTTGTTTTGTATATAAAATATAGCCTATGTTACTCGGTGATAATATAGGTCGGCATAAATAGGGGAAATTTTTTTAAAAATCTGTTTCGTGTTTTCAGTTTATCTATTAGGTAAAAACAAAATGACAAACAACAAAATATTTTCTCTTCGCACAGTAACCTTAACAAATTATACACCTAAACCTTCCCCATCAATCACTTTATCTATTAGTAAGAACCGCATGAAAACCAGTTCAGTAGGTACAGGCGGCGAGGGACTTTGTTTCATAATATGTAGTGATGTAGGGGATGTCGGGTAAGTTGTTCCTGCAGATAGCTTTGCGAAAAGAAAATATAGCAATAAGTTTGAAGCGTGTCGCAAAACGTCATACTATAGCGCTCGCTGCGATGGCAGCTATTTTAATAACGTCATAACAGCGACAAAATTCCTAAACGCATTTAAGGTGATACTTAAACAAAAATTTTCATACAAAAATAAGTCATTCTTGAACGTGTTTAAGAATATGGTGCAAGCGGTGCTAGGAGTGGTAAGGTAACCACTTGGAGATACATTGGAGGTTCATTTTGGTCTATTTCAATTAATCCATAGATCGAACTAGGTACATGTTAACTAGAATAAATTCTGCATCCATTGATCCATATACTGTTTTTTTTTACGTAGTTATTTATGATAAAAATATCGGAATGTTGAACCCAGTGACAATGATATATTTTCCTTATTAAATAAGTAACAGACGATGATTCAACTTTGACATTTGTAAAGGTTAAAACATAACCAGCTTGTTACGCGTATTTGTCTAATAGCATTAATTAACTCGAAACGGGCATCAAGATGATTTTGTTTGAAAACAAATACTTACCTAACTGGGAGCCAATTAAAAATGCTTCTTGAAACTCCTGGAAAACTTTTGTGATTAAGAGTCTTATAAATATCACGATTTTAATCTCGAAGTTACCTACTTTGTTAATAAGTCTATCATCCGTCAATATTATATAGACTAAATACTTAGTACTTCGCCGAAGGTTTGAAACACCAATAATTTCGAGGACCTATTTTAAAATCAATGAGAAGTGTTCTTACCAACTAATCTTAGTACCATACAGAAGTATAGTGGCCACGATCCGAGCCATAAGCTCCTCTAGATCTGACACACTCAGATACACAGATATTCAGACAGGCATGCTCCATCTTTGGCCGCTACGTTAATTACCACCAGAGATGAGATGAGATGGCGGTCAAATGCCTGGCTACTCTAATGAAAAAATAAGGACCTAGAAGAACATTGTTGCACGTGAAAGTGCGAAAGTTTAAAGCGTAGGAGCGCGCCAAATAGTTATGAAATAGCTATATTTCAGTTTAAATTTAGAGAAAAAACAGAGAAATTACTTTTGCTTCTTTAACCTCCCGAGCTCCCGGGATGAAGTAGTTTCTCCGGTCTTTTTCTAAAATTAAACTTTACTTTCGGAAGTATTTAATGCGTCCCTGCGCTTTGCCCTCCCTATCCGTCGTTATACGTTACGTTTGTTTATTCCAGCTCTTATCTCTAATGCTTCTGGCGGATGCGTATACAGCATGATGGAACAAGTATTGAATATTGAAAGAAACAGAATAAAACATAATAAATAAGCTGATATCTACTAACAAACTTAATTTAAACTTAGATTTTTCATGTAAATTATGATTTTGTGGTGTAAAACCGCCAAATACTACTCGAAAACATACTTCATAAATGATTGAGGTTCAGAATTGCAATAGACTTCCGGTTTATCAGTATAGGCTCGCTGGTTTGGTCAACGCGTAAGCCTCAGGGATATGTGGGAAATAGGTGCATTACGCTTGGTGCTTGACAAGATATTTAAGTTTTCAATTTTAGTGTGACGCCGTTAATATCCGCCCCGGGTCCTAGCACAAGTGTGTGCGCGACAAAGCTCGCGCTGCGAGTGAGCGTTTGTCTCTTTCTCTCAATACTAAGACGAAAGAGATAGCAATACCTATGTCGCGCTTTTTCTTGCTTAACGCGCGCGAGAGCAACTTGTGCTAGGCCTACAGAGCTACAACGATTATAAGTTTCAGAACCTTATAAAAGAAAGAGTTTATAAGCTTCCTTATAAGTAGATAACTTTTTACGATAGGCCAAAGTTACTATCGTCAAACTCCGAGGAACACTGATAGTCCCGAAGTATAATATCACTCTAGAGACCAAACGCGTAGGCCGATTTTGTTGGCTCTTATTCAAATAGTAGATAAGGCACTAAACTAACAAGCAAGCTGTTACTATAGCCAGCCTAAGAACGTTTGCAATTTCAATGATAGTGTGTACGTATCGTTGTATGTTGTCGATCACGTGGAAACATTTTCACGGCATTCTTTCAAGAAACCAATTCAAGGTGTCATACTCTTATTTAGGGGGAGGCCGCTCTGCCAAGTTGACCTTCCCGGAAGCCGAATGCCGATGCTGACAATGACAGTTACAAGCCGGTCCGAAGGAAGAAGCGCACTCGCAACATACGCTGCACCGCTTTGTTTGAGCAGTGCAATTTGAAGGCTGTCCCTACTAGCTGGATCTATATATCCCGGTTCAGCAAGGAGACGAAGACGATATCAAAGAGCAATAAAGATAGCTTATATAGGGAGATAGCTCTCAGCGTCATCGAACTGCCCTCGTATTACAAGGACACCAGGCGCGGATCCAGGGGGGGCAATGGGCGCAATTGCCAAAAGCTATGCCATGAGTCAAAAGGCCAAAAATTCCAAGATCAATTTAATTATTTTATTTTATTGTCAACTTTATCAATCACTTCAGCCTTTTAGAACAAAAAATGTAAAAAATTTCGAGCTGGCGTCTCTCGCTTACTCATTTACTTTAGTTTTTTCATACTATTTACCAATCTTTCAAAACCAGTTCCAGGCTCGCTGCGCTCGCTCAAATATTAATTTTAACAATCACCCCAGCTTTTAAAAACCATAACGTTAAAAGTTTCATTGCTCATTCAATAATTTATATTACTTTTATTGTCTTTTATTACGATTAGCATCACACATCATCACAGCACCTAAGCTAAAATGTCAAAAATTTCGAACTCGCTCCGCTCGCTCATTCATTCATTGGTCACACCAGCTTTTAAGACCCAAAATATCAAAGATTTTGAGCTCGCTACGCTCGCTCATTCATAGGTTTCAGTTACTTTTCTTACGTTGCGCCAAGCTCGTTGCGATCGCTCATTCATTGATTTCCCTAAGTTAATTTTGTAATAAGAAAAGTATGTGAAACCTATGAAAGAGCGAGCGTAGCGAGCTCGAAATTTTTTGCATTTAGAATCTTAACAGCAAGGGGCGATCTTAACTAAAGATCTCGCTCTTTCATAGGTTTCACATACTTTTCTTATCATTCACTTAACACGTTACGGTCACTCATTCATTGATTTCCTTCAATTACTATTGTGAAGATCATCCATTGTGTTAAGACCAAAAATGTCCATAATTGCAATTGTCCGTACGCTCATTCATTCTATAATCACCCGAGGCTTCTAAAAACCAAAATGTAAAAAATTTCAAGCTCACTCCGCTCGCTCATTCTTTCATATTTTACCCCAGCGTTTAAGACCTAAAACGTCAAAACTGTAGAGCTTGTTCCGGCGGTTCATTCATTGCTCACTCCAGCTTTTAGGACCCAAAATGTCAAACATTTCTTGCTCGCTCATACATTCGTTGTTTTTCCCCAGGTTGTAAAACCCAAAATTTCCGAGCTAGCTCCGCTCGCTCATTCATTTATAAATCACCCTATTAAAAAGGCAACATTTTTGCTCTCTCATGATTGATACTTATAATTTAAACCTTTAAACCAAATCCTCGATCCGCGCCTGAAGGACACTCTTCCGTGCGAAGAAACTGTGACACTTCCTTAGGAAGGACTTGTGGCGGAGTAGTATTTCGACGGTACCCCAAGCCGAAACCACAAAAGACATGTCCAGCGCTCCAGCAGTCCCAGCCAACACCGTCTTAGACGTTGCCTCGACTATCGCCGTTAATATTATTATTATTATATTAGCCTGAATCATCCCACTGCTAGGCAAAGGCCTCCCCACGATTCTTCCACTCTTCACGATCAAGTGCCAATGTCTGCCAGTCACTTTCGAGCCCGCAGCTGGCGCCGTTAATCCAGCTAAATCTAATTAGTAAACGAACAAAGGAACACGTTGAAGCACAATCAGTTATTTAGAAAAAAATGTTCCAATTTAAAGTCCAAAGCGACGGAAACAAAGTCGCATAACTTACATAATCCAATAAGGAAGCTAGGCGCAAGTGTTCCATGGCCATTGACTTCGAATATTAAATGCAAATTTCCGAGTTCCCAAGTGAGCCCTCAGCGTATCTCGTTAACTACCTGAAAATTGGTTTGGGACCGAAGCTTTTATCTTTGTATTTTTTACGAGGAAAGTTTACAGTGACGCGGACGGGGTATAAGGGCAAACAAAATTTAATGGGGTGATATTGATTTGAATACCGTTAGCGAAGGTTATCCAAGGTGTTCCGCTGGGGATCCTGAGAGTGGTTGAATAATCTCGGGAGCCGGGTTCAATTCCCGATCGGGCAGAAATTGAAATGATGAATTTTAATTTCTGTATTTAAAGTATATAAGTAGTTTATCAGTTATCTAACACTCATAACACAAGCTTTGCTTACTTTGGGGCTAGATGGCGCTGTGTGAATTTGTCCAAGCATATTTATTTATTTGCTAGCTCCGTTAGCTACTATAAGACTACTACACTACACTAGCACTAGGAATCCTCGATTGGCAGAAGATGGCGCAGGATAGGGGGAGGTGGCGATCTCTGGTGTCGGAGGCCAAGATCCACTTTGAGTCGCTGAGCCAGCGCAGTAAGTGGTACTATAAGAGCTTATAAGATACGGGTGGAGTGTGTATGTATCGATGAGGTATAAGAGGGTGAATAAAAAAAATACCAATAAACTTTATACATCAATTTATTTATGTAAATTACCGCTAATCAGTGTCATAATCTAGAACGTACGGAATTTCCATACAAAATACTTAAAACTAATACCTAATAAAGTACTAATAGTATATCTCCCGTTGAATAAAACACAAATGTACAACAGAAAATAGATATACTATGTATTCTGTTCTCTCTAAGTCAAGGCGAGAAAAGCTTGCAATGAGTTGGAATGTAGCTCTTCAAAGCCAGTTTTCAAATTCATATTTAAAAATTTTGTTCCAATATTGATTTTGATTTCCAATTACCAATTCAAAATCAAGAAATACATTTTGTACTCACATTGTGTTTTGATAGCCACAATACACCAAACTTTCTAGATTGGTGGCGCCACCTATGTGATGTATGAGGAACTACGAGGACGCCGAGCCGGTGCAACACCACAACACAATCCGGCTCGTAGGACCCAAAATGATGGTTACAACTTGGAAATATACCGTGATTTTATGTGTACTGCTTAATAAAATGTACAAAGTGACAGAAGATAGATATAGAAATTAAGAGTTTAAAATTTTAAGAGGCCATCTTCTGTGCATCGATATTTATAGGCTTTGGCAGCGCCAACCTCCTCCGCGCCCGCGGTGGTCAAAATGTGGTATTTATTCCTCTTCCCGGTTTGTGCTGTCGTCTTCGTAGTTCCTAATACCTCGTATAGGTGGCGACAACAAAGATAGTCATTGTTATAAATATGCTACAAATACAAACGATAGCATTGATCTTCTCCAAATACTTAATGAATTATTAATTCAACAAGTTCATAGACATAAGACCTGTGATATATCATGTAAGTATTGCAGATCAACTAAGGCAACATTTTTACACAAATAATGTGAAACTACGAAACTTGTCATGGTTACGTTCTCTAGCTTTATTTGGTGTGTAAGCCGTAACCAGATACCCATTCATTTCATACACCTATGATACAATTACAGCACAACATTTTGAGGTGTATAAAATGATAGTTCCCATAGATGAAACTGTCGAGATGCAGAATTGTATGAAAATAGTCGACATAATATACATATACATTTACATTGTCGGTATATCTTCTCACTGTTCACCTACTAGGTCCAGGCAATTTGTCTGGTCACATCTTTTGTATAACAATTAGGTAATTTTCAGGCCGGAAAAGTTACCAACATTCTTTGTACAATTTAATCTTGAAATTCAAATGTTACTGACCAAAATACTAGTGACGATGTTATTAGATTTCGGAAAAGGAAAAGGCATTTCTTTCAGATTGGAAAACAAACTTACGTTATACAGTGTGGCATGAACCAAAGACTAAAAAGGTAGACAAATCAATATAACGTAAACAAATATGGCGCCGAAAGTAGACAAACAACGACCGCCAACGGTGTTACCCGCATACAGTTTAAGTTATGATGCAGATGAAATAATTACAAAACATCTTTGAACTACAGTTCACAGTATTCGTCTACCTTTTCGCCAGTAGTACTATGTCAAGTAGAATAAGACTACAATTTATCGGTGTAGCGCTGACTGGGTATGGGACGTCCCTACAGTGTGGAGGCAGGGGCCAAATATGACGTAACGGGAGCCTAAACTCGCGCTGGGACATCTCGAATTCGATATTATCTCAAGCCAATCTCTATTGCAGTACGAGCCAACAAATTTTCCTCAACAATCTCCGAAAACCCCCCTCGTAGATCGTTTTCAGTGACATTTAGAATACAGTTTGTTTTATTTAGAATTCGAAATGTCTCTAAACCAGATAATAAGCTTAGAGTCAGGCCTGGATAGCTTTAGTCAATAAAGATCAAAAAGACCTGGACTTGGATCCTTTAACGACCGAGTATATACTCTATACTCGGTCGTTAAAGGGTCCAAGTCCAGATCTTTTCCTGGCGAAAGGCGATTGCGAGTCAAAATAAAAATGGGAAAAGGCCGGAGAAAGAAAGTGAGAATTCGAAATGTCTCGCGCAACACTCGCTTTCACCCACGACCGCCACCACACCGTCCCACAGCGAGCCCCTCCTATAGGAGGGCGCGTTCTACACCTGTTCTATAGTCTCCCGTCTAGTGTCTCGCGTCGCGGCGATGGTCGCGTTCGCGGTCGCGCTCAGCCGGCGGCGGGTCGCGGTCGCGGCGTTCGCGGTAGCGTTCGTCGTAGTACGGCGCGGCGGCGGTGCGCGATTTGGATGCACTGGCGTCGCCGGCACCGACTTCAGGCGCGGCTTCCGCTGGCGATTTGCGTGGTCTGCGGAGTGGGAGAGGTGGTTTTAGGGGTTGTGATAATATACCAAACGTAATAGTGCACCGGGAGTGGCAAAGTGGGGCCTATAGTTTAAGTTAAGACGAAGTAATGCACTTACAGATACCAACGTAATAGTTATAGACAGTAAAGGCGGCGTAGGTTATCATCTTGCAGCATCGAGTGCAAAAAATATGCCACTTAGCAGTTTCGCTTGTCAGCCACATTGAAGTCACCAGAAGGTGATTGTACGGAAAAGCTATAACTATACAATACTTAGGTGGTGAACACCTACTAACTTAAAATGCACGCACAAAATGATGCTGCCTATTTTTCTGGTATAAGACATTAGTCGCTTTTTTTTTTATTCGACATCCGTCCAAGGGGTTGGTGCAAACGCAGAGCGTTCACTTGCCTGCCGAGCAGTGTGGGGGACGCTACTTAGAATTGTGCTACTTGCTTGTGAATAATAATCATCTTAGCGTTAATGTCCCAGTTATTGGCCACGACGGCCCGGGGTCCGCCTTGACCATGATCCAGGATTTGGCAATCAGGTAATTACAATGGAGCGACTACCATCTGGCCTCCGTGACCCTGCTACCAGGGGAACCTGACCAGATTGGATCATGGTTACAAATTTGCTAACTAATAAATAAGAAGGAACTAATAAATATAGGTCCACATATGCAGAAGTATACTCACCGCTCGTCGCGGCTGTGTCCGCGGTTGTACTCGGCGCGTTCGCGGTCCCGTGACCTGGACCTGTCCCGCTCGCGCTCGCGGTAGTCCCTGTAGTACCTGTTGGTATCACTATAGTAAGATGTTAAATGTATTCTCGAATTATTTCATTCGTACCTACATAAAAAACAAACTAAAGTGAGAGACGGATAAAAAAAATGGTAACTATTGGCCACAAACTCAACAAAATTATCAAACTCAGAAACACAAGATTGTTGAGATTTTTTATGGCGAAACTAAGCTTGTATGTTTCATCCGAAATCAATCAGAAACTCTGCAAACATTCGACTATCTAAACTACCTAAACTATCTAAACTATCTCGCAAGATTCTGTTACTTTTCCGGGATATAATACTTATCCCTTTGACATCTTTTAGGCAATTAGTGAAAGAATTTTTAAAATTGATTCTCTAGTTTCCGGGTTTACTCATTCAGACAGATGGACGCGGCAGGTGGACTTTGTTTTATAATAACACTAGCGACCAGCTCCGGCTTTGCATGGGGAGTACCTTGACAAATTCTGCTCCTAAAAAAGCTTCCTCATGAATCACTATGTCTACTAATGAAAACCGCATGAAAAGCAGGTCAGAGTTTATCTCGAGGCGTGGGACTTTGTTTCATAATATGTAGTGATATAGATACTGTTTAGAGACTCTTCAACGAGTCTCAAGTTCCCCAACAAAAGACCTCGATTTTGATTGATTCAACACGCATCATTACAGTTACTATTACATTGCTTTGCTTACCATTTGCTATGGTGAAATATTTACGTTTGCATTAATTTGAAATTAATAAAAAAAGTATATATTACGTAAGATAAGGTAATGGCGAGCAGTTCCTATATACTGTTACTATAACTTTGAAAACTGGTATTGTAAATGGAGATTGGAAACCCAGTTTTAATATTGGAAATTTATTATTGAAGATTGGAATCTTTAGGGACTACTTACGCATCGCGGTCGCGCTCACGATCGCGTTCCCTGGAACGTTCCCTGTACCTGAAACAGAAACGTAACGTTTAAGTATCAAGACATTCAAGTATTTTAAGGTAAGGCCGTTCAATGACAGACCAAACAGAAAAACATAGAATAAGGGTCATTATTGTGTGAAGCATTTTGGAACGCGGAGCGATGCGTAAGTAGTTACGAAAAAGTACTAATTTTGTATTTTGACCGATTTACTTGTTATTAAGAAACTATCGCCGAAATAAAATATTATTATTATTATTATTATTCCTGAACAGACAGGCAGTTGGAACAACTGATATGTCTGTATCTCATTATCCTCAACCCGGTATTCGGTGATACTTTTAGTATAGTTATAGATCTACATATATGTGTAAAATGGATTGTAGTCGTGACTGTAAATCCTGAGATCTAGAAACATGTGGGAAGCCGGAGCGGGCCGCTAGTTTATAATAATGAGAGTTATATCGTGAATTAAGCATACGTAAGTATGTATTTTAACAAGGGTTGAGTGTGTTGAAATTTTAATTATGCTTTATGACGAAACTGGATCTGCGAGTGGTTGCTGCTGCTGAATAAGCTGATGATGATTGAATGATTGAAATGATTTTCGGTAGTATACTGGTGAACTGGAGATGAAAAGAATAAGACAATGGGCACCGCGCCTACGGCAATAATTATCATTGTTACGTTTTGATAGACAGGTGGCAACCTGCGGAAGAATATAAGCTACTTTTCAACCCGAAATCCACTGGGGGTCTCGTGGGAACACGGCCTAACCGAATTTACCACAAACAAAGTCACAAATATCATAAAGCAGAAAGGTTTATTTTTTAAATTTGTTCCACTAAACCCATTTCGACAATTCTTTCACAACAGAAAGCTACGTCATTTCTGATACTTTTCATACCGGATAAATTAAATCTCGCGGGATAGTTGAACGTTCACAGAGATACGAACTGCACGCGGGTAAAAACATCGATACGCATACGGGCCAGTTGGCCTCCTCATGGAAAGTGGTCACCGCCGCCTAAAGACATAAGCAACAGCAGGGATATCGCCAATGCGTCGCCCACCTCTATAATACACAGCAATTATCATCCATCTGTATGCAGAACACGGCGCTATTTCGGCCATATCGCCCGTCGGTCTAACAACTTACGGATTATGGTGACGGGAACACTCGAAGGTAAGAGACCCGAAACCGAAGTCCGAAGAGATGGTCGGACCAAATATTCGAACAACTGGATACATCCCTCTTCATTCAGCCCTTACCGATCCTGGTCCTCCCTCTCGCGGCTCCTGTCCCTGTATCGGCTCGCCGACCGCTCCCCAAGTCTAGGATTCGAGTCTATGGTGCTACCTGGCGCCAAGGTCCCTTGACCGGGAGCTAGGATATGTGATAGGAAAGGAGTATAATATAATGATCCCTTACCGGTCCCGGTCCTTTCTCTTGCAAATCCTATCCCTGTCGGCTCGCCGACCGCTCCGTCTAGGAGCCGAGCGATAGTGCTGCCTGGCGTCACGATCCCTAGACCGTGGAAGTAGGATATGTGACAGGAAAGGGGTATAACATAAAGACCCCTTACCGATCCCGATCCTTCCTCTCGCGGCTCCTATCCCTGTATCGGCTGGCCAATTCCTGTGTCTAGGATTCGAACCTATAGTGCTGCCTGGCGTCACGTTCCCTAGACCGTAGAGCTAGGATATGTGATAGGAAAGGGGTATAATACAAAGGACCCTTACCGGTCCCGATCCTCCCTCTCGCGTCTCCTATCCCTGTATCGGCTCGCCGACCGCTCCCTGCGTCTAGTCTCGCGGCGGCTTAGAGCTAGGATATATGATATAGTAAAGAGAGCGCTTACCGATCCCGGTCCTCCCTCTCGCGGCTCCTGTCCCTGTATCGGCTGGCCGACCGTTCTCTGCGTCTAGGAGCCGAGCGATGGTGCTGCCTGGCGTCACGGTCCCGGGATCTAGATCTTCGCGTCCGCTCGCCGCCCGCATAGGACTTCGCCTCGACGCCGTGCAACGTGTCTTGAAGTGAGGAGATCAGGATTTTGCAGCGCTCGTCGTGGGCCACCTGATGGATCAAATGTGCGAGGTTAATGTGTGTCTTTGGGTGTGTTAGCATGGTTAGTATTGTTTTTAGCTGGATTTTTCGGCGCAGTGACACCACGAGTCTTAAAACCTATAATGTGTGTTTTGAAGTGATCGCTGTGCGTGTTACACACGGCAGAGCAAAATAAAACCAAGCCCTTACACTTGTGGGTGTCATACAAGGCGACGGCGTCTTCGTAGGCTGGAAAATGGGCAGCAGCGTTTTCCATTGTTATATTTATACTTATTATTATAGCGATCTCCAACCCGCCTGCAAAGCGTGGAGATTATGGAAATAACATCCCCTTACGTGGGAGAGGCCCTAAGTCCTGCAGTGGACTGTTATGGGCTGTGATGATGAACAGGTGGTGGCAGAGGCAAAACACTGTGAGGACAGCACGCTTTGCCTGGCAATGTGTTTTACAAACAATACAATCTGGACACTTTTCTGTCAAGATGGCGTCGTTCTATTCGAGCATCAGTCTTTCGCAGATCATCACTCCACCTGGCCTGATCTTCACTCAAGGACTTATTAACCCCAGCTGTTGTCGATTCTTTGTCAGATGTGTCCAGCTTACTGGCACTTCAGCAGTGGTACCTGTGCTCCACAAAGCCTGACCTCACCTCACCCTCTGACCTTATAACTCATTACATCAAATTTTACAACGAAAACAATATAATATAATCGGTGGAGGTACCTTGCTCTGCCCACTGGTTTTGCAACTAATGACACTGGCATCAGCAAACAGCTCCTTCGACACTGTCGCCAGACCTCACACATTCCCAATCAAATCTCACAACTAAATGACTACGTGATTGGTGGGCGTACCTTGCTCTGCTTGATGAGGGAGATGGCGGTGACTAGAGTCTCGATGGCGGACGCGTACTCGCCGGCCGCCGCGTCGCTGACCGCGCGCGCGATCGCCGACGACGACACCGTGCGGTTGCGGCTCATCACCTGCCACAATCAATATATCAGACACTGTAGACATAGGCGTATCTTTATTTAATAAATAATCGTGGACAAATTCACACAACGCCATCTAGCCCCAAAGTAAGCAAAGCTTGTGTTATGGTTGCTAGACATTGATTTACTACCAACCGTAGTCTTCAGTCAACAGCACTTCATACAAAAATGCGCTTGAAATCTGTCGCCTAATTGACTATACATTTGTACGTAGCAATTTATTGGCTAAATACGCACGCCCGAATCAAAATGCCATTACGTACTGAATTGTATTTACCAAATATCAACTTTTTTTCATACTTATAAAGATCAAAATTGCTTTTCGCGCTGTGGATAATGCTGCGACTCTATTTCTTTTTGTGTGCAATCATTGTTTTCGCTTTAACGCATGCGCATGAATGAGACAACTGACGTGATGTCTGACACTGACAATATGTTTATGATTAAAATAATAATTTTTGATGGTTTTTATGTGTAAATCGCTATATTTATGCATGATAATATGTATAATGTGTTTATTCACGCAAAATATGAAATCCCATCATTTTGGCATGCGCACTTGGGCATGCTTACGTGTCGACGGCTAATGACGGACTACGGAAAAGGACTGCTTGACTAGCGATTAAGCAGTCCTTCACCGGCCCACTTTTCAAGCGTTCATGCGCTATCTACGGTTAGTAATAAATCAATGGTGCTAGATAACTGATAAACTACTTATATACTTTTGAAATAAGAATTGACCTTATTCTATAAGCTATACATTTCACTTCGATTTGCTCTCACGCTTTTTGCTTCTGAATTTGGGCATGTGTAAGAAGCGCATAATAGTGAATTATACGAAAATTCACTTACTTGCATTCGCCATACTACAAACTCGCTATCAAATACTATTTCCGCACTAGACCTGCGATCATTTCCTCAGTCACAGTGAGAGATAATCTGCCATCAGAGCTTCAAGTCATATAAAGGGCCTCCGATTTCTACCAAGAAACCTTCCGGCAAAATTATAAGCTACTGGAGCTAGCGGTTTCGGCTCTACTCGATTCTACATTGATATCATTCAAATCAATCACATAAACAGTCTCCTTACCTCTTCAAACTCCACATCGCTGATAGGCGGGTGTATGGGCGCATGCGGTGCGTGCGGTGCATGCGGCGCGTGTGGTGCGTGCGGCGCGTGCGGCGCGGGCAGGTGTCCGGGCCTGCCTGGCTCTGCGCCGCCGGGGTAGCTCTGTGAAGGAACGGAGGATTTTAGTTTTTTTTTTATGTTACAGCTGACAAACAGACAAGCGGGCCACCTGATGGAAAGTGGCCAGCGTCGCCTATGGACATAAGCAACGCCACGGTTTACTACTAATGCGTTGCCCGCATCTGAAGAGATCTCTAATGTAGCTCTGCCATGGTACGAAGGAAACCCTGTGGCTGGGAGCCATACACACAGAGATTTCATAAGGTATGTACAATATGCTACATGAAACCATGTAGAGGTTACAAGAGCTTTTAACGCAAAACCTACAATAATCATATCGTATGTTTTAGTTTGTTTAAACCTGTTCATGTCGCCTTATTTCATTAATGTGTAGTTAATACTCCAACTCTCGACCTTTCGCAAATTATAAGTTAACAGGTAGACAAACAATAGTATTGTTTGGCTGCATAGAAAAGCAGCTTTATAAACTCCTTCTTTACGTGTATTTGTTTGCGTTATCTAGCTTTCGCCTCATGGCAAGACCCCCGTTTCTCGGTGCTAGGAACCGACCTTTGCAATACCGTTGCACGTATGCAACACCTGCGACAACTGTAAACTATAAATACTGTAACTGAAATTACCCGCATTTAAGTTACTAATATTTTTTGTTTAAGTAGTAAACAAAAGTAGTTTTGTTTATAGTTTTGAGATGTAATTTTGACACTAAATTATTTTATTTTGTGTTGGAATATTTAAGTAGTTTATAATTTTGTATAACTAAGAACTGATTTTTTAAAGATAAAATATATCAATTTCATAAGTTACTATGTGACTAAACTGGAATCGTATTGTTACTTCTTAATTATGCGAAATTCTAGTATCTTTTAAATTGGTATTATATTACTTTAGTGTGCAGAAAAGTTTATCTGACTTGAAAAATCGGCCCTAAAAATCTATTTTATGCTTAAAAAATGTATGAGAACTCCACAATACCTGCGGCGGTCGTCCGTAGGGCTGCCTGGCGGCGGGCGGCGGGCCCTGTGTCGGGGGCGGCGCGCCGTGCGGGGGCCCGTGTCCGTAAGGACCTGGGCCGGGGCCTGGGGAGGACCAATGACTTATTCACACGTGGTCGTCTTTACCAAATATTGATACGGATATGACCCAAAATAGAGCCTTGTAGTGAAAATGTAGGAGTGCTGACCCCAAATAGTTTGGGAATAATAAAGCAAGGCGGAAGGAGAGACGAGAGATTATGCTATTTACCAGCTAGTCCAGCATAGCATTACAGCCTACTGCTGGATTTAGAGCCTCTCCAACGAATGGGGAGGTGATTGATATAATCTCCATGCTTGGCAGGCGGGATGGAGACCGCAATGTTATAAATATAGCAATGCAAAACGCATTTTCCAGGCTACGGAGGCAATCCCAAAAGTCCCAAACAATCTATCCTGAGAAAAATCCGCAATATAGGGATATCAATCAGGACACTATTTTACTAGACACCAATTTTCGGCTTGTTATCTCGAATGTTCGGGTCAATGTCTAATTTTCCTGCACTATATGGCCGTGTAGTATCCGACAGAGTAGAATAACACCAACCCTCACACTTTTAGGAGTCCTACAAGGCGACTAATATTTTCAAGGCAAAAGATCTAGTCTCCTTAGACTGGAAAATGGGCAGCAGAGTTTTCCATTGTTATATTGTGTAATTGCGATATGCCTGCCTGCCAAGCGTAGAGATTATAGCAATAACCTCCCCTTCCGAGGGAGAGGCCCTAAGTCCTACAGTGGACTGTTATGGGCTGTGATGATAGTGATGATGGATTATGGCAATAATCTCTCCTTTCGTGGGAGAGGCCCTAAGTCCTGCAGTGGACTGTTATGGGCTGAGATGATGATGACGCATCGGGGGTACCACAAGGTGGACTGACGACCTGGTAAAGATCGCAGGTACCAGCTGGATGCAGAAGGCGCAGGACCGGCCTCTGTTCAGATCTCTGGGGGGGGGGGGTATGATGATATTTGTACGTATGTGTGTATGTGTTACCGGGCGGGCCGTGCTGCGGCGGCGGCTGCGGCGCGGGCGCGGGCTGTCCGGGCTGCTGCTGGTTGAAGAACGCCGGGTTCACGTGAGGCGCGGGCGCGCCAACACCACCTACGGAACGAAAGGACCGTTAAGACATCCTTTGCTATCTCTAAAATCAGAGAGGCTACAGTGGTGCTAAGTATAGTAGCGCGCGTATTGAATGAATCGGCCAGATAAGTCGTGCGCACACGCGTGATGCCGATTTCGACCAAAGCGACCGCAGCGAATAATTATAATTGATAATAACGTGGAATGACATGGTATGACATGGTATCGTTTAAGAGAATGTCTTAAACGATACCACGATATTAGAGATGTCGCACTGGTGTTGCTGATGCCCTTAGGCGCCGATGATTACATTCCATGAAGGCCAGTTCGTCTGCCGTTTAACATAGATCGCCGGTACCAGCTGGATGCGGAAGGCACAGGACCGGCTACAAAAGCCCTATGCCCAGCAGTCAGCAATCGCCTTTCGGCTTTTATGATGATCATGATGAATATGACATACATAACCCAAAGTCATTGGTAAAATCTCCTACGAATCGGACCCGTAACCATTGGTCCACCAATCCGAAGAGTTACAACCACCTATTTCCTCACCTGGATACCCGTTGGAGGGCGGATGCTGGGGCGCGGGCGCGGGCCGCGGCGGGCCCGGGTGCGGCGGCATGCCGTGGTGTGGAGGCGGCATGCCTTGCCCGCCCTGCAAGTGAAAAAAAATCATGGTCATAGCACACAGCTCAGTCAATTTTGAAACTTAAGTATCGCAGATGTTTTTATTATAGGAATATAAAAAAATTGTGTTGCTGATGCCCATAGGCGGCGGTGACCACTTTCCATCAGGTGGCCCCCGCTTGCCTGTTTGTCTGCCTGATAGCACAAAAAAAAATTATACGCCAAGGATTTTTTTTCTTTTTATTATAAATTTATTACATGAATACATTAAACGTGAGTGAGAAAGTTAGTAAAAATGTAACCTTTGGATAAAGATAATATTTTTCAGTGCAGGTCGGTGACAAACGAGCATAGAAATATAAACGAATTTTTAAGCTTCTGTTGTTTGCCTGCTTTTGCTAATCTTAACTAACTAAGACTAGAAAATGGGCAGCAGCATTTTTGACTTAGCAATCTCGCCTAGTAATGAAAATAATCACGGCGTCAATATATCGGTTGTGCTCTCGCACGTGACAGGGGTCCGCCATGACTATGATCCAGGATTTGGCAGACCAGATAATTACAACAGAGCGACGGCTATTTGAACTCCGTAACCCTATTAACACGGGAACGTGCCCAGATTGGAGCACGTTAACACATTCAGTTACCTGAATGTGCAGGTGTCCTCACGATATTTTCCCTCACCGTCAAGAGCACTTGGTTAGTTTTCAACTAAATGTTCAACTCAGGAACAGTTATGAACAGTCGAGGAAATTGAATGTTAATATGTCTGACAACTTTTACAACTTTCCGACGCGTAGTCTAAATTTAGACAAATTAAGAAGACAGAAAAATTTTTAAACATTAACCCCTTCCTCAACTGTGAAATTATATCCTAAATAAATCTAATCAGTAGTAATATGTCGTATTAGTTACCTGGTGTGGCGGCCGTACCTGGTGCGGCGGCGGCATCTGATGCGGCATCTGGTGCTGGGGCGGGTGGTACGGCTGCTGGGGTGGCATATGATGCCTTGGAGCCCACTCGGGCCGGGCCGGGCCCGGGGGCCGTTGCATTTGCGGGGGGCCCTGGAACTGGAGACAGGGGAATAGGGGTGTTAAATGGTATATTTGTGTGTCTGGCTGTGGCATCATGCACCGATTTCGATGCGGTTTTCTTTGTTAGAGAGACATTTTAATCGAGATGCGCCTTCGTGGATTCGGAAAAGGCTGTCCGGGTGCTGAGAAATTAGTTGTGGACACAGTCACTAACATGTGGGATTGAGGGCCGGGTAGTGAGGGATATGAGAAATCTAAGATTGTATCAGGGTCAATGCGGCGCACCCAGACTGGTTTAATATCTCGAGAGGTGTTAGATAGGGATGTTGCGTCATGGCTTTTCAATCGTTATATGGACAGCGGCTCGAATAGATTGAAAAAGATGGAATGTGGATTGAAAATGGATAAGTTCAAACGGATGGAGTTGGATGGGTTTAAGTGTCTCCGTTCCCGTCGTGAATGGTGTGTCAGGAGCGTAGCTTATGGCGCTCGATAGTCTCTGCCTACCCCTATGGGATACGGGCGTGAGTGTGCATGTATGTATTTCAAGATGGTTCCTAAGAAGCTAACTATGTTTAATTTTTGGTGGTTATCCTACGTTTTTCTATCGGTTAGGTTAATTAATGGTTAATATGCTGCGGTGGATATGCAGCATGCCGCGACCCGCAACATAACAAGCATTAGAGACACATCGCGTTTGTACGTGAGACACTCCAGATTATGATGTGAGGATGCTGAAGACCGGGCGAAGTGGAAGAGAAAGAGCAAAAAAGCGAAGCCTTAATAAATTAATATACAAACGTACTTAGTACTTACGCGCTTTTAAAGAGGGAAAGTAATAAACCAAGTCGTATTCAAATTTCGTGATTCTCCTTATTTCCACTACATATTTGTATAAAGCAGACTCCGTCGATTAAAATCAATAGTGTTTTGTAGGTGGAAATCAATTAGCAGCTAAGAATAATTTAAAATTTATAAGAATAACTCGTGTATTAAACTTAGAATTAATGTAGAGCTTAACAACATAATATAATTATTTGAATATCCTATCATATACACGTAAAAAATTTCGTTATTTAGATATTGAGCGCTACAAAAGAAAAGCCCTAGCACAAAGAATATAAGTTTATCAGAGGTTTAAAGGAAGAGTCAACCTTCTATAAGTCATGAAGCTGATAATGAGCGTTTTAGCCACATTATGAAAGCATAAACCCTTCTGTAAACCTCGAATAACTTTTTATGAATAAGACAAAAGGTCCATACCTGCATGGGTGGTCGGTGCGGCGGCGGCGGTCCCTGGTGATGCGGCGGGGGTCCCTGGTGATGGTGATGCGGGGGTCCCTGGTGCGGCGGCATGTGCGGCGGGCCGTGCGGCGCCCCCGGCCGCATCTGGTGGTGCTGGGGGCCCCCCATCATCATGCGGGGGCCATTCGGGCCCGGGCCGTTGGGGCCACCGCCGAAGAATTCTAGGAAAACGGAGAGTGCTTTTTAGTCATTTATTTATTACAACTTTAAGCATAAAAAGTAAGGTGGCGGATTTAAAGCTGAAACAGCCTTATTTACAGTCAACCGGGATCATTTAAGCGTGAGAAAAGTAGGCGGTGCAGGAAAAAATTACACGAGTAAAAAGGTCAAGTGTCAGAGGTCAAGGGTCAGTAAAAGTCTTGTATTCGGCAATGTAACCGAGATGTGAGGTCTATTGTCAATATATTTCGAGCAATTCGAGAGGAACAAACACTTCACCGTAGAGTGACTCAGTTGGTCGTGTTCGGGCAGACAGATACCCCATATCTAGCTAGTGCAAGCTCCTTCCACTTAAGTCTCCGCTAAGGCTCAAGTCCAACACTGGACTGTTAAGGGCTGATGATGTGAAACACCCCACCATCCCGTATCGCAAACTAGTAGATTACGATGGTATGACTAAGCCAACCACAAAGATGTTTGCTCAAACTCAAAATTTCTTCATTGATTAGGACTTTCATTAACTACTCTTAACGGGCCTACTGCAATGCCTGCCTGTTTTGCCAAAAGAAATATCTTGCTGAAGTGGAGAGGGAAGGGTTTCATCTATACCCAAACCCAGCAAGAGCGAAAATATACCTAAAGCCGTCCCAAATCAGTAGATCGGACAGGTTGGGTAGGAGATTGTTGAATTGGAGACCACGAACCGGGCACAGGAATGTGGAATGACAGACGGCTAGAGGGGCCACCGATCTGACCCGGCTAATTACGTAACGCTGTTGCTAGCAATACTCTAATTTCAATAACTGAAATTGTTACTTTTGCGATTTTGTGAGATCGTTTTTTTTTATGCCATACGATAGGCAAACAGGCAAGCGGGCCACCCGATGGGAAGTGGTCACCACTGTCTATAGACATTAGCAACACCTAGACTATCGACAATGCGTTGCCCACCTCTATAACACGTTACTCTGGCAGCAAAAAGGCAAATATCCCTCCACTGCCAAAGCCACGGTTCCCCAAATTCCCACCCCATGGAGCTCTGGAAACCTTACCCACCGGCAGAAATTACTATTGCAATGTAACTTTGTTAGCAATTGAACCCATGAGATCGATGATACGTAATCGTAAAAGCACCCGTTTCAATCATTGAAAACAGATAATTGTTAGCAACAGAGTTACGTAATTATCCCACAGGACTGTTCAATATGGGAAGCAAGGAAGAAATCAAGACAGCTCATTGGAGTAGAAGAAAATTCACGCTAAAGCCTTCACAGTGAACAACAAGTGTTAGGAAATCACATCTGGACGTAGACAATCTAATGTAGTGGCAACCAAACGGTCCCAGACTACTAGATTTCAATCGAAGTGAGCTCAAGACAATAGCAGACTTCTGTGTGCTGCAGACAACCTGTACTGTCCTGGAGTGTGAATAGCTGAAGGACCAGAGGAACAAAACAGCATTAGGAACAGGGTCCCTAAGATATATATCCTTATAGGCTTCGCGCCTTATAAAGTACCAATATGGAAGTACCAAATGCGGAAAATAGGGGGGGGAGCCCACATTACCTCAACCGAAACTTATCTATTCCAGGTTATATGTTTAAGTTTCGTAATTACAATCCATCAAGTGGATGGTCACTTTTGTTGCTTGAAAAAAAAACACTTAATATTACCTCCTGGGTGAGGCCCTGGCGGTCCACCTGGATGGGGTCCTCTCATCGGTCCGTTGTTAGGCCCGGGAGGTGTGGACCGGGTCTTGGATTGACTCTCGAACTGGTTCAGTGCCTGCAATGATAACATGCGACGTGATTGAATGAAAGACACCCTATTCTACCAATGCATTGGGTACTGTTGATGCTAAACTGAGCTGATGATATCGCTGACCGTTATATGATCTGGTTTTTACATCCAATTGCAGGATTTACTTTTCAAACTGAAATGAGTAAATATGTCAGTTTCAACTAATACACTTCAGATACCTATTTCAAGACCATAGCAGTTCCTCCAACCATTTGTGGAAAAACATTGCAGTAGTTTTTCCACAAGTAGTTGGGATATCAAAGTATGGGTCATTATTAACGTTACTGAAAGATGTTACCGCAGGTTGTCATGATTTACTAAATCAGTGCGAGGTGAACCGTGACTGAAGAACGTTCTCAAGATTATTTTGTGACCAAAGGACCCACTTTAATCATCATACCAATTGTCAAACTAGCTGACACGTTGCGTTATGCCATAGCTCATCAACGTTATGCTATCCTAGTAGCAATTACCTGCTTAGTAGGCAAAGTGACGACCGGATGCTGCCCGTGGATCTCCTTCTTCGGCAGGCGGTCCATCACCATCCTGAGCGACTGGTCGGAGCCCAGCGAGATGACGCAGAAGCCCTTCGACTGGCCATTGGCCCTATTCTCGAAGAACTTCACGTCTTGGAAGTCGGACACGCCCACGTCGGCGACCACGTTAGCAATGTCCTGGTCCGTTGCCCACTGAAATCAGCCACATCCACATCTCAACCACCGGCTGGCACGCGAACGCGGTCGCAAGCGCCAGCGCGTCAGCAGACGCTAATATAGTTACATACCTCTCGAGAGACCACCGCAAAACTGTCCTACACGCAACAACGCGACTTTTGCGCGCCCGCGCTAATTTGTTAAAATAAAAGCTACGGCTGCAATACGGTGTAGCAATATTATGTTACGCCCGAAAACTTAAGGTTTGAAAACCGCCTAAACATCCGCGAGTTGGAGGCATTCTTTATCACGCACCTGACACCTTGCTTCTCACAAATCCTTTCATCCCGAGTCGTCTCATTCGCTCAATATTTTTCCGCAACAGGTCACGTTGGGAGTAAAGGAAACAGTTTTCATTGTTACCAGTCTTTTATTGTCAATATCACAGCTTTTTTCATTGGTTAGCATGATGTGTAAAGTTAGACAAAGCAGTCAGAAACTGCTAAAACAAAACGCAATAACAGAAAGTAGGAAACAAAAGTCCTTCTAAACAATACGACTAGTTATATTATGCCGGTTTAGTTTAATATACATATACCACTAAAGTTTCTTATTTTACATGTGAGGCCTGCAGCGACGACTTTGATTTTTAAAATCCCAATTAATGACCTTACATAGTATGTATGTACATGTTGTCTCAAAATAAAATTGTGATCACAATTCACTGTTTGACGAAATATTTAACCATGCCAATAAACCAACGGTACAGAAATCTTGTAGTACATTAATTTGCTATTATTAGGATTAGGTATGTAAAATAAACTAATAATCCAATCAAATTGGATAAAAAGACCGCGAATTTACATTTCACGACATTGAATTTGTTCTGATCAAAAGAACCATTAGCCAAAGCTCACATTTTTAATGCTATAGAGATGATACAAACTGTGTTAACATAATAAAACGCAATAACCGCCTAAAATATGTACTATATATCAACCATTGCGCGTATCAGATTAGTCGTACACAAACCACATTAGATTAACATATAACGTCAAGATAACACGGTGTTTTAAACGTAACAAAGGCAGAAATGTTGAATAATTCCATCATATAACAAACAAAAATATTAAAATATTGTAAAAGAAATCATCATGTCACGAAGGACTACATCGAACAAGCAAACATCTTACCTCCTCGAGAACCTGATAGGGAAAAATATTAGTATACACTTAAAACCTAAACCAGAATTTTGGGCAACTTCAGTAATGGTCTGTCATATCATGCAGGAAAACCCAAGATTCTGGACACTCAAAAATCAGACACTTTCAACAGGCAATTATTAAACTAACTCTTAATAAGTTTGCTAAATAATGCTCTTTTATTAACCTTTTTAAAATAAAAATAGTGCTTTTACACGAATTTCCCTACTATAGTTTACCGGTGGTATGTGAACTACAGTGTAGTAAGTACATAGATTGTAATTGATTAACGAAAAACATATACCTACAAATGTTATAAAATTAAAAATGATTTGAAAATAAAGATAAACAAACATGTTATAATTTTAGTGTCAACATAAGTTGTGTGGACAGTAACTGGATAAACCGAGTGGAGTTAACACAGATTATTATTTTGAAAACATTCTATATCATATTTTTTATACATGATAAATAAATATTGTATATAATCCATTCATTCTGCTGTCATTTGGAAAAACGTAAATAACGATATCACCATTCATCTCCAGGCACTCCGTTTGGTTACAAATGACTTTCTGTCATTTTATTTATTAAAAACCCAGTAACTACATTGAGTAAAAGAGATATTTACAATATTGTGATGTCACTAATTTGTAATGGTTTGTTACAATAGGTGGCCAACTTATAATAAGTAATTAGGTAAAATTTAAGACTACAAATAAGTCTTTGTAGTAGGCTATATGTGTACAGATGCTACAATAATTTATATAATAAAAAAAGAAAGAAATGTTACAGTTTGAAGTTTTATAAAGCTTCAAAATAAGTACAACTAAACTAGACAACTAACCTAGCCCCGAGATCATTGTTTGGATATCATTCATACACACTATTCTATACGATTAGACTATATCTATGTTTAATTGTTTGATTCAGAGACTAAAAGACAAATTATAATGAAACAAACCAAAACAAAAGGTGCACAAAAACAATTACATAATTGTAATGTAAATATCTCTTTGTGATTGAACATAGGATCAATGTAAAAATAAAGACAATATACATGTCAAGGACCCAGACATCTACTTATACTGATAAACTGTAGACATGTGAAAAACCAAGTATTAATTATTATTACAATAGCAATCTATTGTAAAAGGTGTATTGCAATTTGCAACCGAACAAATTCATAGGCCATCAGTTTTGACATTTAAAATTTATATTTACCACAACACAAAAATATATTTTGGAATTACTGGCTTATAGTTTGCAAAACCCATCAATCAATCATCAATTCATGGTCGATAATTCCTTATAGTTTTGTAGTAAGACGTAAAAGTATATTCAAATTCAAATATTAGAGATTATTAATAACAATATTAATGAAATGAGATGGAGATGCTGGAACTTATTTTACTGTTGATATGTTTATTGAACAAAAATTGTAAATATTACAATACATTACAATAATTTGGTTTAGAAAATCAAATCATCCACCCATATCATTATATATTATCATGTAGTTATACTTACAATTTTATAAGCAATAACAAGGTAACAAATACATAATGTAGGTAAAAAATAATTTACTGACATCATAATAACATCAGTAATAAGGCCTTGTTTATGCTTCGTTTATTTATATATTGTGTGTAAATGTTGATAAAGCCCAGACTAATGCATGACATTTTAAGTCATTGTGAAAATTGTTGGTATATAAGTAGATACCAACAAATTTATTCAACAGAAAGACAAGTTTAAAAAAATATGTTTACTCAAACCATAAATGGTAGTCCAAAAGAACATAGTCAAGTATGGATATGGAATAAATACTGTAAAAAATACAGGTGCCTAATTACTTTGAAGAGATTCCTTTAAAACATAAGAATCCACCAAAATAATATTGTCCCATTGTTATGACTGCTATATCAACATACACAGCACCGTTTGCAGAACTAAGATTATGCTTAGATATAGCAATACTTTTATAATTATAAATATTTAGCCAAACAATACATTATTCAGAAAGGAACAAGTACCATGAGATCATTGTTATCATTATAAAAATTATTAATTTAGATGAGTTTTCAACTTAGACAAAACATATTTATGCTTTTCTACATGAACATGGTCCTTTCTACTTTTTGAGGTAACCAAATGAAAAAAATTACTATAGTAATAAAGAACATTTTCTATGCAATCATCATTATTTCATACTAGAATTATAGTAATGTAAAATAAATTTATATTGACAAAGTAGGAACCATATTTTTAATTACCCAATAATTTTAACTACCTTTGATGTAATTATTTGCCACTGATTATTGTAGTTCCAGGGAATGACAAAGCAATACAAACACAGTAAATTAGTTAGGTACCAAGACATTTTTACTAGCATAACATTATGCTATCAAATTAACACATGTGATTTTACACAATTTAACTTCTCAAAAGACTAACATATTTTGAGCATGATGCCACATCTACACATTGGTGCACAAATATGACTAGGCTACCTGGACAAATAAGCAGAACGATGGGCACCTAATTATGTAGCAGAGGCAACATACTTGTTTTTCATAACTCAAAATGCATTCTCATTTATCATTGACGCTAGGGCTCGCTGGTATTGAGATCATCAAAAAACAAGTGGTTTCTAACGCAAGTAAGGACTTAGTGATAATTAGAGTTACATTATAAATTCGAGCATCTTACTGAAATCAACACAAATTAGATTCCAAATATTTTGGACATTATGGAAAACATCTATCAATTGTTGATATTGAGTTGTACAAAATTTCAATTACGTATTATGATAATGTCAGATAAAACTTGCAGTTTTATAAAAAAAAATCTATAAGTAAAATACTACTGTACCTACTCACATTGACATTAGGTAAGTATTTTCATAAGGTTACCCCAGATTCTCAGTTTCCCACTTGTCGTAAGTGGGAAACAGAGACGTGACGAACAAACTATATTTACATAGTCTAACTAAAATGAAACAAATATCATGTACGAACCCATGTCAGGTTGCCGACGTAGAGTTGGAACCGGCGGCCATGATGGTGGCTTGGTGCGTTGTTATGATACGGAGGGTTGCCGTTGGTCTCCTCCGGTGGGTGCGGGTGTGATGGAGCAGCATTCGGTGGTCCATCGCCGCCTTCTTCTTGTTTGATGGGCGGTGCAGCGATCACGTCGTCATAGAGATCGACATTCTCACCTCCAAACTCGTCCTGAAATAGGCAGCCCGATCGATGACATCTCATTTAGGTCTCAATGGAGATCAATTGAAATAAAATAATATATTAAAAACATTAGGAAAACAATCTTAGGCTTTCAAACATTAAATAATCCCACCTGTCTATTGAAATCAGACTCAATATCGTCGGCGTACAAATCTATATCCACGCCTCCGTCCGCCATTTTGCGAATTATTTTGTGATCTGCCCGTAGTGCGTGCGCCGGTTGTCTGTAGCGCGGTGAACAAACAAACTATGACGTCCGGAAGTTAAATCGACAGAAGTCTATTGTCTGTTGTACATCGTCTGTCTTGTCGTTGACGTGAGAGTTACCAACGGTGTTGTTAGAATTACTCATAGGCGGATACTACACACACGATATTTATCGTGATACGTATCGTGATCCATATCGAGTAATATTTTGGATCGCAAGTCGACCCTACACACACGATAAGAATCGTCGATATTTTCATTAGTCTATGCATTCTTTCATTCATTTTGATGGCTGAATAGACTAAGTTGCCAATGCCTAGCCTAAAAAAAAAAGGATTTTTGACGCGTCGCTGGTGTATATTTACGATTTTTAAGTATTTTTACCAAAATGACTGATAAAGCTAGCGTTGCTATAGTATTAGCATTAGAATTAAAAAGACGCGTGAACAGAAAAAAATGAGAAAAATTATGAGGATGAGGATCTTGTTGACTTTTTATACTTTTTTAGTAACTGTCCAGGTCCATAGTGGCCACAACAGCATGAAAATAAATACAAACAATGAAAATAATGTTGAAATTACGTTATTTATCTGTCAGTTTGACAGAAATGTCGTGATAAATATCGACTAGATACTAGACGCTCGATATATATCGCACGATAGTTGATACGGATCGTAGATTTCTGGATTTTCGGAAATCCTGTGATCCGTATCACGATTCGTGATACTCTAGGCTACACACTCGATAAATATCGTGATTCACGCAGGATTTGTTTGCAAACTTTGTTAAAAATGATGAATGTTCGTTCGTTTAGGTACAATTAATTCGGGCATAAACTGCTCGGCTGTATTATAATCCATCAAATAAGAAGGCATTTTATTATAAACATCACAATAGAAGTGTGATGGAGAGAGTGATATTACAGTCACATCAAGGCATTGTGCCTGGGTGGGATTATCAATTAGCCAGTAAGTTTAGAGATAAGACGTCAATTTCAAATTACCATAAGTTTTGTCGGCACTAGCTGTTCTTAAAATTATCGTCTGTTTTTCGTACCTCAATTAAAAGGCCATATAAATATGGTAATTATCGTATATGTACAGCGACAGTGTATCACTAATGATCACGCGGATAATACAAGATCTACTACAACTGTTTTTTTAAGATTATGTGGCAACACTAACTTCAACGTTCTAGATACTCTATGGTAGACCGGAAACCACAGACTCATTAGCTCTATATCCGTATTTGTACATAACCTGCAATAGATGTCGCTTTCTTGGAATTTGAATTTCTATGAATTTTTGACTGTGCTACAAATTTTCTGACTCAATGGCCAAAACTGAAACTTTGAAAAAGTGGTCAGTCAATGCCAACAGTGACTCCCTATATTCCTATATCCCTAGTTCATAGTTTGTGGCGACACCCGTCACCGGGTTGTATAAATTTGTGGCACTGGATACGCTATACTGTGGAATTTGTATCATTTTTACTCAAACCAAATAAGAAATGAAGACAGAATCCTGCAAACAATTATTAAATAATAATAATAATATAAAATATTATTTTGTATAAAGTCGGAATCTCTCTATTGTTCAGTAGATCAAATCAGAACTATAGATGCTATTTAGTAAAACTCATTCCAGTAGCCTCACTAGCGCCGCTGTCTAATATGGTGTAAAAATAAAACGTCCGACTTGTTAGTTCCTTTTTACGCCACATTCATTCACTATCACCACTGATCATCATCGTATTAGCGTTTATCCTGTCTTATGCCAGAGTCTGCTTTCCAACTATTCCAGCCCTAAATGGATTTAATAATTGTGCTGTAAATGGCACGCACTTTTGCTTGAAGAAACCATCAAAGGCAAAAAAATCAGGACTACAGTATAGATATTTTACAGCGCTAGCGATTTTTTCCTGTAGTTACCTATTTGGAAGATAGTTTCTCCCTTTTATTAGGTATAGTATCGTGCTAGGTACTACAGAGGAGGCACCGTCGTACCCATCTTTGGTGTGAGATGTGAAGAGGAGAGGAGAAGACCCACTGCTAGCCCAGCCATGTACAACTTTGCGCAAACCGACGACCTCTCGACAGTGTTGCCGCCGGGCCAAGAGAGTTCGTGGCTAAGCCAGAGGGAAATGTTGCTAGATTTCAAGGAAAATCCATTTCGAAATTCCGCTAGAAGTGGCTAAAAATTATTTCAATTGAGACTTGGATAAAATTAAAATTAAATATGGATAAATTGTTTTAATGCTTTTTATTACCCATCAAATGTCAACACAATTCGTACGAATTGACTGAATTCTTTTACTTTCTTCATCATAATACATGGTAGTTTCTACTACAAAGTCGTTTCTATAACAGTATCAATAAAGAGCTTTTTTATTCGGTCTATTCGAGTTGGCTAACTTCATCGGGAAATTTCCCAACACACTCGGCGTGGTTGCCTGCCTACCACTACTGAAACCACACTGATTAATATACATAGTCGATCGATTTGGATTATAAAATGTTGCATGATATCTTCGCGAACAAGAAAATTCCAGAAGTAGCCAGATAGTCAAAAGTGGCTAGATATTATTTAATGGCTAGAACGATTCATTTTGTAGCTAAACCCATTGAAAATCCGCTAGATCTAGCCAAAAAGTGGCTAAAACGGCAACATTGCCTCTCGATAGAGAGTAGCCGTGCCGACGACCGATACCGACATCTACTGAGGGAAACATGAAACAGTTCAACTTTGAAGAAGTTGTTGTTTGCTGAAGCGCCCTCTACAGTACTGTCAGTGACATGCGCGGGTGAGCGGGGTGGGAGGTGACGACCCTCGCCATTTTCCGTCAAGCCAGCCCAATCAAGCTTCTGTCAGTCGCTGTGTTTGTGTATCGTATGGTGTTGTGAAAAATTATCCGTATCGATGAATCTCAATGGGAAATCGTGATTACGACGCCAAACGATGGGTCGATTATTGTGTTTGTGTCTATAGTGAATCGTTCGATAAGTGATGATGGCCGAGTGATTGGCAAAGTGCAGTGTTTAGTGTCGTATGCTGGGCTGTCACGATTGTGAAGCCCTCTCTCTGGATATATCGTCCTCAAGACGACGGCGAACAGCACAGGCAGGTGACCCACCATGTCGGGCAAAAACCTACCTGGAGATAAGGTAAGAGCATGACTTGTTTAAGAGTGGTCTTACATAAAGGTCATTTTTTATTTGTGTCCCAAAAATGCCCCTTTCTCTTACTTGGGCCGACGTATGCGGACCACTGGTAAAATTGTGCAGTGAATAAAGTCAAAGGAAATCGTTTGTCAGTCATGCAACTCTTGAGCAGAGTTGGTACATAAACTCAGAAAGATTCCCATGCTATTGTGTTTATGCTAGGGCTTGGTAACATTATCAATGTCCAGGTATCAAAAGTAGGTCATTTCATAATCATAAAATTCAAGTCAATGCTTGTCTTTACCTTGACCATATAATTTATCTGTTAATGATACAAATAATTTATCAAATTATTATTGTAAAGAGTTCCACCCACTGTAGTCCAGTTAAACACACTGTAAACTAAATATTTTCTATGTGTTTTCTCTGCTAAATATATTTAACCAATGTTAACTGTTGAATTGCCATTTAGTGGGTAGTTAGATAATGTTTTTATTATCATTTTAATGTTACCAATTCATTTTGTTGCACAGTTAGTTACATAGAAGAAAGAAACCTATTCAAGTAGAAGCAGTAGTTGAGAAAATTGATGTTATTCAGTAAAACAATAAAGGAACTGAAGAGTACCTATTGTGCTTTTGGAAGAATGTGATACCGTTGTTTCAGAATAATATTCATGTTGATTAGTGTACATACTTTCCATTGTACGGCCTTGAGCAATCATCTAGTAATATATCAAAGATTTTACTTAGTGAAAACAGCTTATTAAATCTAACATGACAAAACTGAAAATGCCATGAAAATGCCATTTTGTAAAAATCTTTGTATCTATGATTTTATACGTACAAAAACCTATGAATAAATTATATTAAAAGAGTTGATGTCATTAGTCTTATCATGTCTACAGTTGTACATATCACTTACATGTACTGAATTGAAGAACATATTTCTTATTGAAATTTTATATCTGGAAACAAAGTTTGATAACACACCTTGTATCTACAATTTAATGGAAATTATGTTTGATTTAACAAGTTTTAAAACTATCCTATGATCCCAAATAAATACACTAAAATAAAACTATGAAAGGAACAACACACCTATTTAGGCATTATGTATACGGCTATGGAATGGAATGCGTTGCCTGCGAGTGTGTTCCCTGATCGTTATAATGTAGTTGCCTTCAAGTCTAGACTGAATAGGCTGTTCCTGGACAGGCATGCTCCATCACCAGGAGGAGGAAATGGCAGTCAAATGCCTGACTATATAATTACAAAAAGGAACCTATTAGTTATTGTCCATATTTCAATTAAAATACATCAGAGTAGAGACAGGTAAATGTTTGTAAACAAAAAGAGCCGTTTATTTGTCTTACATATACAGTTATGTGTTAGTGTTATTTGTATGCTTCAGCTGTTGTCTCCCTGTGTTGCCCATTTGTATTTTCCTTACATAAAATAAAGTCACTTTCTGTGTTACTGTAATTTGTCTGTATAGCTACTAACTTCTCCATATCCACACAATAGATTCTGTTGCAGTTTTCACGAAAATTTAGAAAATTCCAGAAGGTTTATATGTATAATACTTGCCTTTTATAATACAGAATATCCGATAATACACATGGTTCCATGCGAATCTGGGGTGGGTCACTAGTTTATATCTATAGAACTTTTTGTCAAATGTTCAAATTCAATATATTATGATCTACCTAAATGAATTGTCATTAAGTTACTGCTTGTACATTATAATTGTTATAGGCTATAACAGTATACTGCTGGACTTAGCTTCCACATAATACAATATGTATTCAAATTACTTAAAATAAAGATACCCTGAAACATAACATTGACCTCTCTAGTGAAGCATCACCTACTAAAATTTTGACGTGATATTCTCTCTACCTATTTACTAATAAGTTATTTTTTCACCTGTTGCTCAAGTGATTAGCAAACACATTATGCAGCAAGGTAAATTCCTACTTAGCATATTGATAGAAAATACTACAAGTATATTGACATTCAAGTTAGTTATATTTACAGTTGAAACCATTGTCAGCCGCTATGATCAGATCCACCTGCATACAGGTATAGTTCGAAAAATCTTACCTGTGTAAGGCCACAAAGGGTAGGGTTGTAAGGTGTATAATTGTTTGACCACACCACATATCTACCTGTAAATTCCCAACTGGCCGTTTTCCTAGCTCAGACTGGAATCTGAAACATATTTAAAGATATCCAAACCGGCCATGGGAATTTCATGTCCAGGAAAGCTCTAACTAAAGAGAGTTGCTAATGTCGCACTTTCACTATGGGCATTTATGGGCACTTTTGAGTTAGAGCTTTGAAAAAATATAAAAATATTGTGCCTTTTTAGCTACTATCTAGCATTCAGAATTGCTTTCCACTTTGTTCCTTTCTAATAAACTGGTTTCCAAGGAGTGACCGGCAGAGTAGAATGTAGCACTTACCGTATCCATTAACAGGTATTCTATAAGGTGACTAACATCATAGACAAACCATGTACTAACGCCAACCTGCCTGGCCTGCCAACCATGGACATTACACATTCCACAAATCTGAAGCTTAGTCCTGTAGTGGTCTGTTATAGGTTGTTAGTGTGGAGATATTCTATCCCGTCCCTGAGGGTGCGCGATTTTAATAATAATAATAATAAATAACAGATCAGTAATAGTAAGGCTCCCGCGAGCGGGAATTCTTCGAATGGGAAGAAATATAATTTAGTTTCTCAGTTTCTCTTAATAATAATAAATAGGAAATACGGTCATGGGGTGCTAATCGACACCCGAGACTGTTCATTCAACTGACGATTTTCTATTACAAAATACCGGAATAATTAGATTTTGAGGTTTACGGTAAAATGCCATTTAATTCAACGTAGCCGTGAATGGCCGTGACTTTGACTTGGCATCTATTAAGCTGGTAGACTGAGGGCCAAGAGACTTTGCTGACAGGTGATGGCGCGCCTGTCGTTATTTGCACTGTGGCTGAACTTGACATTGTCAGTCAAATTTAGTTCGACTTTCAGCCGCGCGCAAAGTCTCGTGGCCCTCACTCTACCTACCTACTTCTATCGAGAACCTTTAAACAAGGATGTGTGTCACAGGTTTACTTAATAAAAAGAAATTGAAATACAATAGATTTAGAAAGTCATGGGGAAATTTCCTCGGAAAATAACGTAAATGTAGGAACCTGCAACTTAAATGTAGGAATTGTAAATGTTGTGGGTGGCAGTTACCACTTACTATCACGCGGGCTTGTCGTCTGTCGTCGCTTGTCATTGAGTAGCATAAAAAAATATGAATGGTAATTTTGAAAAAATAAAAAATACTTTTCTTTTCAAAATGATGCCACGCCAATCTCCCCAGATATACAAGGCAATATGTAGATAGTGTAGCTATGTCGGCGTTGCCGAAATTGAACGCTGCTCGAACAATGCATGACTTTTTTACGTCGGAAACCCAGTAAACCGGTGAAAACTGGAAAGCCAAAAGGCTCTCCACCCTTTCCCGCCAAGCCGACCGAACAATAGGCCTTTGTGCGCCAATCCTCGATCGCCGCTACGGCTCTAATTGCCGACTGGCTATCAAGGATATTCGTAACACAAGGAAATTATTTTTAGGGTGCCTGTAATTGACCGAGATTGCTTGTGAGAGAACATTCCAGTGTGGGTAAACTATGCGTCTATTTGCGAAACTAATGGCGTTTTCATTGTTATTACGAGAGTTTATAAGCTCAAGGTTGATTATAAGCCTTGAATAGTACTTGGCAGATGATATAGTGGAAAAAAGAAAAACTGTGTTGTAGCCTTACTTAAGTAAATAGGTGTTTACTTAGAAACGTTTCGACTGGCCTTCTACTGACAGAAGCTACACTAACTGGCCGTCTACTGCATCGAGCACTGCATGAAAAGGATAGCTCTGGCAAAGTTGCCAAGGTTTTAATTTTTGTAGGCAAGCCATTAGGTACTCTCAGAGACTCCATGTTTGGGTCGACAATTGCATAGTGCAAGTCGAACCAAACATTATTATACACTGGTCGATGCCTGACCCAGACGCACCCACTATACACGAACGATGGAAACGGTAGACGAACAGACCAACGCCAAGCTCATAGGTACACGATCCTCCAAGTTGGTTGGTAATGCCGAAGGTGCTAGCTAAGGTGAAGCTTCGGTCAGACACTATACGTTACTGAAGTGACTTGACCTCTATCAATCGGAGATGCTAACCCTTAATGGGTTACGTCAGGTCTCCACTACAACCGTGTGTATTGTATACATTTGGTTTGTTATGACTTGACTTGCACAACTATGATGACAACGAATGAGCCGTAGCAGAACATCTCACGTAACAACCTAACCGACGGAAATCGTCGGATAACCCCCGACATATTTCCTAAACTACTGAACCGATTTTAATGAAACAAAGCTAATAACCTTAACGATTAAACTGGCTATAGAATAAAGAAAACCGCATCGAAATCGGTTCATCCGTTCAGGAGTTACGATGACACAAACAGTTACACAGATACACGCGCTTAATAACGATGTCAACCGAAATTATGTTTCGCCTTATCACTTATAATAACGCAGTGACAGAAACAAAATGGGCTTAGATCGCTGTAACCTTCTGGGGTGATTTACTTCAATGCCATTTCTCCGGGCCAAGGAGCCGCGATTGCCCTGTAAATGTATGTTAGCACGGCATTGTAGTGTGCCTACGTCATTGTAAATTCAATCCAAGGTACTACTACATGTACAATGTACATGTCATGTAGTTTTGAAAACTACATGATACCTACCCGGCTTCGCACAGGTAGTAACCTTAACAAATTGTACACCTAAGCCTTCCTCGTGAATCTCTCTATCTGTTGGTGAAAACCGCATGAAAATCCGGTAAGTAGTTTTTGAATTTATCGCGAACAGACAGCGAAACAGACAGAAGTGGCGTGGGACTTTGTTTTATATTATGTAATGATAACAACGGTTGCTGTATCGTTGAGAATGTGAACTGGGAGCTGAATAGTGTTAGTTATGTTCTGGGTAAACCTGCTCAGTATCACTACATACATATTGTAAAATAAAGTTCCATGCCGCGTCTGTCTGTCTGCTCGCGATAAACACAAAAATTACTGATTGGATTTTCATGCGGTTTTCTGCAATAGAGTGATTCATGAGGAAGGCTTAGGTGTATAATTTATTGAGGTTACTACCCGTGCGTAGCCGGGGCGGGTCGCTAGGTCTTTATAATAATGTTTACTGGCGATTCTTTAGTTTTTTTTAAACCCCGACGAAAAAGAGGTATAGGTGACGCGTGTATCTGTGGCTTATGTCTGTGGCATATGTGGCTCACGAACGGATGGGCCGATTTGAATGCGGTTGTTTCTATTTGAAAGGCAGTTTAATCGAGATGATTCTTAGCTTTGTTTCATTAAAACCGGTCCAGTAGTTTAGAAAATATTACAGTATAAAATGTAGATTTGGTTATCCGATTTTTTGTGTCGGTTAGGTTTTTATGTTATACTGTAGGTAGGCGAACGGGCTACCTGATAGAGAGTGGACACCACCGTTCAAGGACATCAGCAACCACCACAGGCATCACCAGTGCAATGCCTACCTGTAAAGAGAATGCATATACTACACATATATACTAAACTAAAGCATATTATATACATACATACTAAACAGAAAACATAAAATTTTTGTCATCTGTTTGTTTTTGTCGTTATTTTAATATACCTGTCTATCTAGTACACTACCTATTACATTTAACTGTAGTCAAATTAGCTAAAATCTAGTCTAATCCACAAACGATGCAGAACCATTCGGCCAGCGTAATTTAGGTCAAGACTGGCCAAAACGAAACCGCATGGGAACGGCGCAGTGTATTCAAGATAAGCGTAAGTGAAAAAGGCATTCGAATGCAGCTGTGTTGCGTGGTGTGACGTGTAATTCGGGTCAGCGTGTGGGTTTGTGGGTTATTCACTCGGTCGGTGGCTGCGACCTAGCGCTAGGGTTAACGATCCTCAATTACTGGCGAGATGAGTCGCCGAGTTGCTCTGTTCACGAACAATGGTCGTGTAACTGTTGCCGTTTCGTCACGCCCGTGCCACGCTGTTGCTTAACCCCCCTCTCTCTCCCCCCTTCTATTCCCCCCTCCTCCCCCCGCTCTAGATACAGCAGCGCTATCCGAATCTTGGCCAGGTTAATTTTCCGGCACGATTGCCGGATTCGATACGACGCTTTCGCAAATCTTTTAATTCGCCGCACCACCGACGCTGCGTCGGTAACATTGTCTTGACATGGCAGGCTGTCGAAATTGGGGAGGCCGTGAGGAGAGTCGTTATTTTCAGGGGTATGAGGCTCTGAGGCTGTATTTTGACGCTTAGAAGACCAGTCGATACTATCGATGAACTGTTACAAATAAATTATAGCGCTTACTGTACTACAATAGTAGTTACAATAGGTATCCTTCTCTAATAACAATCATAGAGAAACAAAGTAAATATAAATAGTTAAAATTACCAAGATTTAAATCAGAGATGGTCAGGCAAGCAGGTACGAGCAAGGTGCAATATCTACACACTTGCACGGTTACATTAATTACATCGATGCCAAGATATGAACCACACAAATGATAATCTATTTAATCAATTATCGTCATTTAAAATACATCAGGACACGTATCAAAACCTAACATTTCACCGTTACGTATCTCGCCGGCGACGTACGTGTATCTTGCCGTGTACGTGTTGTATTGCCCCACTAGTGGACCCGGCGCGACTTCGTTCGCGTACACCTACTTTACGCCTTACCTACCCTTTTTTTCTTGCTTATAAACCTTCCTCTTGAATCACTCTATCCATTGTCGAAAACCGCATTAAAATCCGTCGCGTAGTTTAAAAGATCTAAGCGTATATAGATACACACACAGGGACAGTGGGCGGGAAGCTACTTTGCTTTATTTATACTGTGTATAGAAGTATCTAAATTATGTTCCAGCAAGGCATCACATCTCGAACAAACTCGGGAATGAAAGTGAGCATCACCCGATACGAAGTCTACAATCTCGGTTTCTGTTTTAATTTGGTAGACGCTCAGAGAATCCTAAGCGAGCGTTGCGTCACACATTATGCTAATCATGGCTCACACGTCCGTTACTTAGAATATTTAAGACGGTATGTGGGCGTCGTAGACCGTATACAGCGTATTTATAGTCTTGAAAGGTCTTTAGACGTAAACAGTATTTATTTACCTCGGGAAAGAAATTTTCTTCTAAGCGATAAATAAGACAGCATTGTGTGGTGTTGTTATGCAGCAGTGGTAAAGTCGCAAGACCCACCTGTTAGGAGCAGTACCTACCAGCAGCAGAGCAATGCTTACTCATTGTCATCAACTTGGCGTTATGTCCCGGTTGTGCCCCGCATGGCACGCGTACCGTACCTACCTGCTTTCTATTCTTACTTTATTGTTAAAATTAACAATAAATTTGAAAGGGTCTAAACGTTATTGTGTGAATACTCGTACGTGTTACCAAAAAGGTGTCAAGTGTTATTTTATTACACTTTTTGCTGGCAACTTCGACATTGTTGTTGACACGACACAGCGCACCGCCTCAATATACCGCGTAGAACGTTACCGTACGTGTTTTTTTTTCGTTTGCACGTTTTTTGCGCGAATTGTGGAGCGTGTCGACGTAACGGTAGACTCAAACCTGTGATCTCGCCATCTGATAATGATAATACCCGTTCTACACACACAGGAATGATGGTTAAGTATAATCATAGCTAGTGATCTCCTTGCCAAAGGTTGTTCAACTCGGTGACTCCTACACACGACGTTCCACTCTTAGTTGTTGCGCCCTTTTGACGATTGGATCGATTTTGTTTTTTATACTTTTAATTTAAGAATTCGTTTCTTTAGATTAGGGATTACTATTGTTTTTTGTTTTTGTGTGTATTTGTTCCATCATTTTATACCGACCCACATAGACCCAGTCTCACAATGGTTGTGTACTACTAAATCTTGTATATGATAATAACGCCCATTGCGAATGCTTTCCCTTCTTCCTTCCTGCATGTCTTTCTATCGCAAATATATTTTTTTAATACATAAAAAAATCATTTGATGTTACGCAGTGATGGTAAGCGGTAACTGCTCACAACATCTAGATTAATGCACATAGGTTGCTGGCAACAAAAATACCTACCGCAGGTAGACCACACTGAGAGGACTAAGATGAAATGCTTCATGCCTGTAATTGCGCTGGCTACCTGATCCTTTAAACCGGAGCATTGTTGCTTGGCAGCAGAAATAGATAAGGCAGTGGTACTCACCCAGGCGGATTCCTCAGGCTTGACAGTCCTACCACCTGTTAAAAATGTAGATACTTTTTTAAATTTATTGATCTTAAGTCAAACTAAACTATAATTTAAAATGAGTATCTTATCGACCGGTGATAAGATAATTATTCAGGTCTTTTAATACATTATGACTAGAATACGACGCCAGTGACACAAATTCAGATTTTACCTCAAATGCGCTATCTACCTCATTAAAACGGCTAGGTATTAGGTACTTTTGTTTTAGAATTGGAAGCGTATGACGCGTAAAAAACGCAGTTTTGTTACAACTGATGAACTTCATGATACCTATTATAAATATTGTAGAAGCGGTGAGGATAACCCCTAACAGGTTACCCTAACCGCTTCGACGGTTGACAGCAACCTAAGGGGAGCAGATTTCACTTGGATTTTATAAAAATCTTGTAGCTTACATGTATGAATATGAAAGAGGCCATTTATGACTTGTGATAGGGTCAAGACCGAAACATATGCCAGTCGATACTCTCGGTCGTAACAATATGGGATGGGATGCCCGTGTGACAATGTAAATAGGTTGTGTAAAATCCCTTACAATGCAACGCCGACGTGCATTAATGAGTCACACGTCCAATTAGCAGTTACAAAGGCTCAATTGATGTTGTGGCCGCGCGGCCGGCCCGCCCAACATCGGTGCGAACAATGAATTTTTAATTATTTCACGCGATTGAAATTGCACTGTCGGTTTTCCTTTTAATTTTGTACTGACACGTGAATGGGCGTCAAAGTTTGCTGTGGCCTCTCCCGGGGGAGAGGAAATTGACTTCCCAGGTCCCTACTAAAACGTGGTTAGGGGTTGCTGGCGATCCCCCTCACGCGTATTCTTCTCCCACCCTTTCCCCCCAGCAAACAGAGAGTGAATACACCCTCAGTCGCCGTTATTTGAGCTACCAATTTGTTTACGTAAATGTCACAAAGTCGTGATGAAAATTAAGCAGGTGCGACGAACTCGCCGCCGCTGGCGATGGTTGTGTTTGAACGGATTACTGTTGAGATTTATTACGGGTATTATCGACAAATGTAAATTTGACATATTTATTATGAATCATAGATATTGGTATCGTACGCAGGTCAAATAAAACACTTAATTTATGTAGGTACTGTATTCAATGCAACACGTTGCCTGCGAGTGTGTGCTGGACATTATAATCTAGACGCCTTCATCGCTAAAAGAAAATACGGATCATAGAAAGGCATCTTCGGCCGCATCGTTTAGGTTAGGTGTTATGCCTTCATACACGATTACTTCACCAATGTGACATTGTATACCTAAGTGTAAATACCTACCAGGAAATGCAATCTCGAGAAAGAAATCTCGGCCATATTTACCGAGATTAGTCTCGGCCAAAAATTTGACGAAGATCATAAATACACGTGTTTCTTCGTTACCGTTGACATCAATTTCATCAAATACTACCTACAGCACATTAATTTATCACAATCACCAACATCATCACCATTACACGAATAAGATAAAAATAATGAAACTTATTATTAAACTCCCTATCAAAAATCCTATTATTGTAACAATTTGTAAAAAAAGAAAATTAAAATCACCAATCTCGCGCGAGATCTGGCAAATGGCGAGATCTCGCGAGATTGCATTCCGTAGTACCTACGTGCCTATGATGTTAATCCGTTTTCTTTTACTTGTTAAGTCCCGAAGTTGACCTTTAAGAAAATTAATTTTAATATGAAATTGCTAACAGGTTTCGTGCTACCACGAGGGGGGCGAATTAATGTGACGTTGACGTTACAATTTTAATTTTCATTGTTCCGCTTATTGGATCGCTCTATTTCTTTAATTGAGGGATTATTATATCTCCAATGACTTTATGGTCCTATGGGTCTGATCACTCGTTCATACATAAGTACATACAAAAGCCCTTGTCAGGGTTGCGAGATATTTTGTATGTCTCCACTAATAGAGGCTCACGACCAAGTCCATTATGAAAAAGATGTTAGAAAAATAAGTTACCATATCTACGCAGAGTACAGACACGTACCGTAAATACTACTTTACGTAGTAATACAGTTCCTCCATATGATAATAAATTGTTTAGGTAACTTTTAATGTTCGGTCAAGCCACCTCATGCAGGCACGGGAGTGAAGGGCACTGTGTGCCAACCAACATCACCAAGGGTGTCGAAGGAGAGCGAAAATAGTAAGGCGGATATCGAGCTTCGCTTAAAATTGTCTGGAACCACATTGGATTTCGGAATAAATTTAAGACAGAGACTTTTGCATTTGAAGTATTACTTTGGACTAGTGACTCGTGTATTACGTACAGTCGAACACACATGCTATAGATAACAGATCAAAGAAAAATTACGCGTTCTGATATAGGTCCTGTGTAGCCTTTTATTTGTTGGACTGTATGATATTCTTCTTGCGCAAGTAGAGCCATCCAATAAGTGGATACCCAATTTGCAATGTTACCGAACAGGGTTTATCGTTTTGCCCGAAGTTGGGCAGCGTCCTATCTGTGTGTGAGACAGTGGTACGTACATTTACTTGGAGAACTCTTGTAACTTCGCCGCCAAGACTTAGTCTAGTTCGTTGTGCTAACTTGTAGCGTACGTGATACACTGTTATGTAGCACTGAGCGTGTCGTCCATGTTTGTTGCAATAATTGTCAAATACTAGCTTTTATCCGCAACATCGTCCGCTTATAATTCGTCTTCCCACGGGAACTACGTTGAATTTCGGAATAAACTATAGTCTTTGTTATTGTGATATATAAGTTACGACACTGCAAAATTTCGTCGAAATCCGTTCAGTAGTCATTGCATGAAAGAGTAAGAAACATCCATCCTTACACACTACCATTTTTATATTGTTACTAGTATGACTTGCTCTAGCTTCCACACGTAACTTCTTATACCTCTGCATTTTATATTTCATCATTATACTAGTCCCCGCTGGATAGGCGAAGTAAAAAAGCCGGTCCGCCTCACATCCTTTTGGCAGTTTCGCTTTTTAAACACATTAAAGCCACTTTTCTTTTTGGTGTCTTGTAACATGGCTGAAAAGCAAAACTGCTAAAAGGATGTGACCCCAACTGATTCTTTTTACTACTACAACCCACACAAAAGGATAAGAAAGTATTCGCTTAGAAAAGTTTAGGTCACTAAAAGTGGGTCTCCGAAACCTACTATTGCTATAAAGTGTTTTTTTCTTGTACTCGATGACGTAGGTTAATCTGCGGCACAGCCTGCCTCACAGTTTATCCCATTATGTGCGCCTACGCACCCTGTCCTGTCCTTGGTGTATATTTTGTTAATTAGATGTCTAAGCCGTACGTAGCAAATCACGTTGGACGTTAGTTTGTGCACCCCTGTAGTTAGAATAAACGATGTTTGCAGTTGGCGCGCCTATTTCACAGGATTATAAGGATAAGGATTTTGACAGGCCGTTAATAAGAATGTCCCACCCTCCCATATTCCGACACCCACCCCTTACGATCTTGCAACGTGGCTCCGAGTTAGTTTTACGCCATAACCCACATTTGAACGTAACAATGGGGTGCGCGCTACTCTATGATTTATTGTCTAGGGCAGCTCTGTAATTGGAAAGTAAAACTTGGAAGCCATTTAGTAGCGTTTGTTAGTGCTTGTTCTACATAATTTGTTACCTAAGCTACGAAGATAGAAACAATACTTGTGTAGGTAGGTATTAGGTAGGTACTTTTTAACGAATGTAGGTGTCGTAAGAACTGTTGTTTTAATTAGATTTTTATGTAAATAGTCCTATTTTAACAAACGTCGTGGAGCGTCGGTGGCCGAATGGTTAAGGTATCCGACTCGCAAGCTAGAGGTACTGGGTTCGAATCCTACTGCGGCCATGTACCTATGACTCTTCTCTGCGTTACGTATGAGTTGAATACTAACCGATGCTGTTACGTTGAGGGAAAACATTGTGATAAAACCTGCACATGCAGGCGACTGAATGTGTAACCACGATCCAATCTGGCCAGGTACCCTAGTAGCAGGGTCACGGAGGTCAGATGGCAGTCGCACCCACTGTAATTACCTGATCTGCCAAATTCCGATCATAGTCAAGGCGGACCTCAGCCCACGTGCACGAGAGCACAACCGGGACATTAAAAAATGAAATATTTAAAATATATTTATTTCAGACCATAGATCCATAACTTTTTAGTATTATATTAGTAGATAACAATTGTACTTATATGTTATGTTAGTAACATTAGTAAGATTATTTAGTAGGTAACACTATTTGAGGCCTATAGCTAACTCTACCCAATGCCTTTGGATAGGGCAGTCGAGCCACATTAACGCCAAGATTATTATATTTTATAGTAACATTTTAACAAACAATTTGTTATGTTTTATTTTATCATTCAGTAAATGTAGGTCAGTAGGTAGGTACTTACCTAAATTGGGAATATGATATTCAAAAATTGTTACACAAGTCTCCCAATTAGTAAAGTCACCCGATCCCTCTTTCCCCTCATCGATTCCCTTACTCAGTTCTCCAGGGCACCTTCCTTCATTGAACGAAAAATCAGCGTATTACGGAGACACATTCAAAAGACATTTTTCCATTAGCACGCGGCTGTACTCTGCCATGCGCCATTGACTGTCAAATGGCTCGGCTGAGAGCCGTGAGCGAAGGCATTTGTCGCATACAGCCACCTTATCCATTAAGAATAATATATTTTAACTTTAACGCGCGATCTCGAGAGAATCTCGTGAGCTGCCACACTTTGTGATTTCTGGTAATTCCAACCATTTGTTACTAGTGGCGTACTGTCAAGTACTGTAGTAGTACTGTCAACCCTGAGGACTCGGGCAGTTGTCAACGCCTTATCTATTCCAACTACAAAGCAGTATTGCTTGCGATGTTTTATTCCGGTTGCAGAGGTAAATCCTTCCATGAGCCCAAACTCTTCTTAGTTACGTACAGATTTATGGCAAGGTTTATTGAGTCACGTGTCTTATAATTATTAGACGTGCTGTACGCTACCGCGTGTCATAAATGCGTAATTGCATGTTGAGTAATTTTTAGTTTCCATTTATCGATCTCATGTGATGTTGCCGTGATAACGTCATAATTCATTGCATTACGTCGTATTAGGTAATAAAGTACGGTAATATCGGAATCCCATAAAAGAGAAACGTAGTCGGATCGCTTTGTAAGGTGAACAATATTCAGAATAATATGAACCGTGATATAACTTTTACCGGTATTTGAAATCTCGTACGCTCGGTGGTTTAGTAAAGCCGATCAGAGACGCTTTGAGCCAAATTGGATTATATGCTTAGTCATCACCAGTGACGCTACGAGCAGAGATTTCATTGATTTGTTTTATACCAACCACCTTTAACAATCTTCAATCTGTTTTAAAAAACCGTAGATTCGCCTATTAGCAGCTGTAAATATTTGCCGCGTCACATACGCAGCAATATATCGGCGGGGGAACAAAATGGCATGTTAACGGTTTCCATTCCGGAATTAATTCAATAAACGTCAGACTCGAGTAAATATACAAGAAAGGTTGGGTTCCCCCTTACAAATCGTTTCGCTGTTAGTCTGGCGGGCACGAGACCTGCCGTTGGACTAATTGACGTGGACCCTCGCCCCACCGGCGCACGAGCTCATTTGTTCGTCCCAGTGACTCATCGGAAAGCCGGGGGCAGTACATAATACATGAGCGCATCAGATGACCGCTGAAAGGCGTCTAAATCCACTTCAAACAAACCTTAAGGTAACAGTAACCAGTGGAGCGAGCTGACAAATGCTCAGAACACTCAGTCGCATCCTTTCACGGCGCACCTGGCGCCGAAATTCGAAGGGTGAAATTAACCTGACACGTGATTAATAAGTACACCAATCCAGCGAAGGTCGTAAATTGATCCAGCCATTCAAACAGATTTCAGCGAAACAAAAGTCGATTTTTCATTCAACAACAATCGGCTCGATAATGTATCACGCTTTGTTCCTTCAGACAAAGAGCGCGGTGAAAATTAAGGCGCCTTATCGCGTAACGTAATGCTCTGTAAAGGGATACGCCGATACGGCAATAATCGCCACTAATGCCGTGGGGTTGTCGACCCTGTTTTACCAATATGTGCCGGTTTCGAGGGTGCATTCTCAAGTGCAGGGGCAATAATCCCTTGTAACGCGACTGTCGCGTCTGCCGGCTCCGTGGAGGGTGTTGTGTAATTTTATTTTGCCCCGAACGCCTCGCCCGGGAGCCGGCCTCGCGTGGCGATGTAATCGAAACTACGCCGGCGATAGGACGCTTTGCCGACGTTATTGCCTTAGTAGAAAATGCTATAAACGAAATGAAATGTTTGTTCGCTCGCTGGCTTCAAGTTTTCTTCGGTGCGGATAACGAAGACATTTTTATGTAGGTATGCGATACGATGCGGTAGTACAGATTTCGATTAATGACAATTTGTCAAGCCTCAGAATCATCCGCCATATTTGATGTTGAACCATATTACGGTAGTTAAACCATAGTCCTCATGGCGACAATGCACTTGCGATATATTAAGTATCACTCACAATAAAAACTAATTGTATTCAGAATCGTAATTGTTATGGATGATTATAATAGATTATCAATCTCAGATTATATAGTAGTGATAAAGCAGCGAACATTATCAGCACTAGTAACTTTTGTAAATACGAGTAGACATTGTAAATGGGTTTACAAGCGACATGTACTAAGCGTTGGCTGTAACTTAGATGCTCGTGTGGGCAGTTGAACAAACCATTGCCTACCTGTTATCTGATGCTCAGGGCGGCATAGATCAAGCGTAATGGCAACATAACTCGGATCCGGCGCGGCCCGCTGACACCGTCCGACTGCGCCAAGATGCGGGCAGATCACGAGTGCCGATAAAACGTGGGTAGTCGGAGTTTTATGGAGCGGCCGGTAGCGCAGCCTGTTTCTTCGTTATCGCCGACAGGGGGCCCTAAATCAGCCGCCTTTTATTCTTAAAGGCTTCAGGCTGACAGCGTTCGACGCGGCGGACCTCGAGGGACCGATGCGGGGGCCATGTTTCCTCAAAGTGGCCTCATCGGTATTGCCTTGATGGAGTTGCTGGGTTAAACGGCTGTTGGGTGTTCGCAACAGCTATTTTTATGCTGTGAGGCTGTGACCTACATTCGTTACGCAGTGCGACCTGGAATGGAGAAATTTGTGGGTAAGGTATATACTTTGTTTCATCAAATGAGTTACCTATTATCGGAATTCAAGCAACTATAACGTATGGAATTTAGAATGCTGATTATAGATGCATCTTTAATTAGCTTTTATAAGAACGCATGGTGTTCGAAACTCTGCAAATTAGGTGTACACTATACACAGATACAAAGGAACGGTTTTTGTTTGAATTTCGCTAATGGCAGTCACCGAGATTTCAGAGTAGATAATATAATTTATTCCAGCGCGGGAAGCAGGGCGAGTTTGCTAGTTATAAACTGACAAATAAAGTTTTCCACCTTCTTATTCTCTTTCTCTATTTATAACGTCAATGTCAGTGTTCTTAAACTGATTGTTTCGGGTCATTTGGTGATAGCGTTGTTTATTTGTTGATTACATTAAGTAACTACACTATCCCTCAATAAATATATCGGAAGCAACGTCTCAATAAGGCTATGGACTTAGGTAGCACCGGGCTTGTGCTTCATTAGACTTCTATTACGGGCGCTGAGGCGTTAACCTTAGCCAAAATTATATTATTAGAAGCCCTGCCCTGAACAGCATTATTACTCAGGTCTGGCCGATCGATACGCGACGGGCTTCGGCACACCTAACTTTGTCCGCTAATAAATAAATCACAAAACCAATAGGAGGGTACTTCAACAGCTTTATAACATGTATCTACCTACAGTAGGTGTAATGTTTGAATAATCAAGGACAGAATAATATCCTACTTCGTTAGTTTTCCCCGAAATCGATTACAACTTTCAGCATTGATAATTTAGAGAACAAATTTATTCTTTTGTAAAAGAAATAGGTAGGTCGGTAGGTCACGCCCGAATTTAAAGGCTCTTCTCAGCACAAGGGAAATTGAGTAAATAGGACGACAAAAAGAATTTGTCTCAAAGGTGATTGAAAGGTTTTCTGTGTCCGTTTTCTATTTATTCTGTAACGTGCTGTGTCTGAACAGAAGGGCGGAGTCCACCAGTGAAATGAGCCGTCGAAATCGAGAGCCCGAGGACAGAATGTCTCAGAAGTCGATGTACTTGAGATTAAAGGACTACATTGGGAGACAAGAACAAGATACACAAAGGGAAATTGAAATTTTATTAAGTCGCTCGTGGGCCGAGTTTCTAGATAATGCCTCTTCCACGGAAAGAGGCTTTAAGTATATTTATATATTCGAAGTCAAAATTGTAAACTGCGCATCAATTTCTTTCATAACACGAGTTTAAATTCATATTGTATCGCATATTATGTACATACATAGACATTTTTCTACGCAACAAAGAATGTATCTTGCAATAACGCACTGGATTGAATGTCGGCGAGCAGTGAGAGGAATGCACAAAGATATGCATTTAATTCCTTGGAGCGATCCTGAGGGCAATGCCGGAGCACGACACCCTGCCACTGTGCGCCGCATATCGAATGAGCTTTTCTAATGTCCGTAGAAAACTATTCCCCAAGGAGCGCCGAGATTATAATTTAAATGAAGGGGAGGCGAGAGTAATGGCTCCGGGGCTCTTTCGATTTTCACCAAACGGGATTATGTAAATGGTCAACTAAATCATGCGGCTTCATACAAACTCTGCAGGGGAAAGCCTTTGTACATATGGGGAGCGAATCTGCAAATATAATAGACAGAAGCAAACCTGTATAACAATGTCATCTATCTAACATAATGTTGACTATCGCGGTTACTATCACACATTTTAAAGGTATGTTCCGAGTTTCCTACCGCGTACCTTTGTTTGCACATTTTATACCTTTAAAATGTGCAAAACTGTATAGGCTATATGTATTACATTTTTCTATTAATCTTAAAACTACCCATAGTATAAATAACATAGGTAACTCGGCCATTTCACGACGTTAAATATGTGTGTTGATAGTTTTAATACCAAACTGTTTATAAATCATTAACATATTGCCTGCTAATAAAATAATCATAATAATCTAAGATTGCAAGTAATTTTGTCTAATGATTTACTTAACTGATAATTGTACACCTGTATGTACTTAGTGCGGATATTATTTACTCATCCATCAGTCACCTGTCGATCGTTTAGACTGCTTAATAAAAAAATTAAGCAATAATTAAATTAATAGTCTGCGGCTCCAATGGTATTTAGTCTGAGTGTCTATAGGCTGCGGTGACTACTTTCCATCAGGCTTGTAAGCTTGTTTACCACCTTCATGGTATTAAAAAAAAGTTAACACCAAACGATGTTCATAAGCTTAGCTATATCCCATACCAACACATTTATAAATGTGAGCACTTTACCGCTCCCAGTTGAGGACACAATTGTGTCTTCCTTCACACGAACTTGTTAAAGTGCTCGGCTCAATAGTGCGGGCCACTTTTTACGCTATTCCCGGAATTAGAGGCGGTTTTAGCGGGGCATCCCTCGCCCCTCGTGCGGTGTAGAGTTACAAATCTCCGGGATAGGTCCCGCGGCGGCGCGCGGCGTAGAGTTATAAATCTGGACCCGGGACTCCGGGAATGCTCTCGCGCCAGTCAAAACGTGGTAATGGCCGATGACAGCCAGATCTATTGGGAGATAATGGCTTCCGAACTGAGATTGTGTGTTGGCAAAATTGTCGTTTGTGATCGGCCTGTTTTCGATGTCATCAAAGCTTTTTTATAGGTTCTTTAATTATTATCATATACATTTTCTTTGATCATGATGCCAGAAAATGGTCTAGTCTTTTCGTTGGAAGTAACTATTTACCTAAGATAATATTTACTGTGACATTCAAACGTCTCTAGACATTGATGTATTACATTGAACACGGCAAAGGAGAACGCAAACAAAATCAACTTACGCGTTATTGACACAATATCCTCCGACCGAAATTAATGTGCCGGCGAACAAACGCGGCGTACCTATCACGGAAAATGAAATAACATTGAACCGTTCTCATTTAAAAATATTATGTGAAGTGAATCGCTCACGTGTAGAGAAATACGCTGTCGTGTTATTAGAGGCTCGGGGCGTCGATATTTTTTTCTACTCGTCTTCGGGAAAAAGGAGCTAGCAGGAGTGTTCGGCGAAAAAATATGGCTGCGGGATGGAAACGTGACGGCGCCAGAGTGGGGGAGTCCTCATGTGGTTTTATTGACGATAAAACACGCTGCGACGTCTATTTATGGGATTTTTTGTTTCATAAAGACTTGCAGCTGTGAATCGTTGCGGCAGACACCTGAACAACTGAATTAATGTATGGTGGATGTTGAATCGTTGATTTTGGATTGTATTAAGAATGATCAATGTGGAGATTCCTGTAATTATTTTTTATATACTGTGGTGGGCTAAAAAATCGACTCTAGGTTTGTTTCCCGAGTTTTGGAAACATAACTCCTAAACTATAAGCAAATTTGATTTGAAATAGTCACCCGTGCTGTCATTAAAGACTTTTGCCAGAGTCCGCTTTCCGGATCATTCTCCTCCATTTCGCCCGATCTTGGTCATACTCGTGTCGTTACTCGTAAGCCATTGGCACTCGCATCCGACTCGGTGATGTCAATGCATCGCTTTTTGGGCTTTCCGCGGGACATCTTTCCTGATACAGGAAGGAAGGAAAATTAATTTGAAATATAAATATAATTTGAAAGACCTAAGTGTCCTCCTTCTAGCATATAACATTTTGTTACAAATACAATACAAACCAAAAATAAATCTCGTATTTAAAAGTCATGCAACAAACCTCGAGTCCATTTTTAGTTCGACACAGTAGATAGTGACGTCCCGCAATTTCGATGCACTTGACCGCTTTGTTATTTTAAATTAAATACGAGCAGCTCGTATTATTTTAAACAATCTGCACTCGATTCGTCACGAGTACAGTTATCGTTACGGCCTGTACCTAAGTGAAAATGTCATTAACAAGCCGTTGATAATGCAACGTGGAACCCTGCACTAACATGCAATACGTAGCGAAACAATGTGTAGGTGGAGGAGATTTTCAATGCAAATTATAACAAAGAACGTTAGTCATCATCAATTTGGTGGAGTTGTGAAAATGAGAGGTCTCGTCGGAGGACTCAGGGTCAGATGCGAATGCCAGTGCTGGCAAGATATTACAAAGATTTGTATCATTGACTGCAGGCGTTTTTAGGCTTTTGAGAGCGGTCTTAAAATTAATGTAAGATTTCCAAGCAGGGTTCGATCGAAGTGATAATTGTCATCGATGATTATCTTGTTAAATATACCTCGATAATTATCTTGATGATAATAAAATTCCCCTTTATGCGTATGAGAACGCGATTTGCCACTTCTGAGTGCCACAATAGCCGCCAGTTTTAAAAAAAACTGACACAAATTTTGCCTGCATTTGAAAATGCCGAAGATTAAGACTGTTTAGAGATGCTTCAAATAATCATGACATATCTGAGGTAATTCGATAATTATTAAAGAAAATAATTACATTAGTAATTTCTAACCTTGTTGGAAAACACTTTAAATTCAGCGGCCAAACAATGTAGGTTAGTGGTCGTGGTTGCTTGCAACATCACTTGTGTTGACTTTGGAACTAAGCGGCACGCAATAGTGACAACGTCAAATTGCCTCGAAGAGAGAAGACATAATCACATCTGCCAGAGTCAACAGTTTGTAGAGTGCCACAAACTTATCTGGTAGTAGCGGGTGTCGCTGTTGTTGGCATTGACATGTAATTTCAAAATGTAATGCCGCCAGTTTTTCACAGTTCCAGTTTTGGCCACCGGGCCAGAAACTTTGTGGCACTGTTGCAAGTACTTCGCTTGCCGCGTTTTTCCTTCGACGCTATACGTCATTGTATAGCAATTTTTACTGTACATTCTGTGCCAGTGTGAAATACTCGCTTTGCGCAACCAAAACGGTTAGATACAACCGAAAAAAGGTTTTGCGAAGTTTTTAACGCTAAGAATAGATAGACCTGTAATCATGTAATGCATCGATTGTAAATAAAAACGTGACTTTTTATTTTACTTAATTATTTGTTTTAAATGTTATTTGTCATTCAAGTTTTTCATGTTCTGACTTTTATATCCCGACTTGGAATAACTTAAAAACAACCGGTCAGCCCAGGTTGCGAGGTTACGAACGTATCACATATTTGACATTTACGCTTTTGTAAAATAGTACCTACAACATCGAGTTGAGTTCTGACCTACCTATGCCACTTTTCCATAAATATTTTCTTATTAATTAGTCGCTGCACAGAGATTCTCCTTCAAAGAAGTACCTATACGTGAAACGGTGACATTGCCTGTCGTTAATTTCCCTTGCTAATTCCTGTAACACGTAATCGCCAGTTTTAGCACTAGATTGTTATAATGTTGTTCCCATGTCATATTTTATACCACAAAGGCGGCAAAAAAGCTTACGGCCTGCCTGATGGTAAGCAGTCACCGCAGCCTATGGACGTTTGCAAAACCAGGGGCATCACCCACGCGTTGCCGACCCCGTAAAAACCTTCTAAATAAAATAAATTCCAGTCTTCTAAATATTTCCAGTCGTTTAGCTTTTACAATGTACGTCGTGGCTGTATGAGGCAGTTACCTTCTCCAAGCTGAATAAAGGTTAGTTTTGTGACTGATTTATCAATGAACTCCTTTGTACCTCTTTACGGTCAAGAGTGCTTGTTATCTCTTTCTCCGAACTTGGTTGTCGTAAGGTGAGGTCGGTAACCCTCTACTTATACGCATAAGCAAAGATAATATACTTTTAATACTATATTAGTAGCTCAACATTGATTTGTGTGCCACGTTGTGGCTTCGTGGTGGAGTGAATGCACGAGTATCTTTATAGATAGCCATACCATGGTTGGTGAAAGGTACCTTACTCCATCGAGATTGTGTTGAATCCGCGGAAACCCACTTTAAGGAGTCAATTTCGTGGGAGAAACCTCTTGTTTCTTATAGAATATAACAATAACATTAATTTCAAAGTTTTAATACTCAAGCCTTAGCTTAATATCCAAAGGCCCCAACTTCATAAGCTTAGAGGCCCCTTTCGCAGCATAATGTGGATTTCTCAAAAAAGGAATATTATATAAAACTCGCAATTGTAACGTTACTGAACGTACTGAATTAACGTTAACGTTACTGAATTGAAGTACTAAGTACGTACCTATCTACGTTCAGATAACCTTAGTGATCACATTGAGGTAACCTTCACAAACATTTCAATTTAATAATATTCGAAGAAGAAAAAAAAACTACAACAAAACGAGCGGGAAATCGTCACGTCGGTTATTTATCGCTGATTAACTAAGCATCTAGTAATGGCGGCGCAGGATCCTCGATCAAAGCGGTCGTGTGCAGCCAGCGTGAATGCGAGCTCTTTATGCCCTTGGAATAAGGTATTCGGATTGCTAGAGAGGTTTTGGATGGCTAGAGATAAATAATAAGTAATAATAAACTTGGCCAAATTCATGCAGCGCCGTCTAGCCCCAAACTCTACACATAGTGCAGAAACACCCAGAACCAAAACAGAATTTAACACTTGGCCGGGAGTTGAACCTGGAAACGTCGGCTATATATAATTACGCACGAGCTTAATTCATAGTCTCGTCAAAAGTCAATAGTAATTAAATTTAAATTATATTCCTAAAAGGGAACCACCCTGAATCTACTGATACAACATTCTTACCTAATAAAGAATTCAAGGACATCCATTATATCCAATTGGCCCAAGTCCAAAAAGTAAGGCTGGCCTTCGCATGGCAATTGCATATACTGTCTATATCGTTTCTTACATTTACATAAGCCTCACGCGGACCTTTGGTCATCTCAGCCCGTCTCCCGCGCCCCCGTCCCGTACCGCAAGTTGTCAAGTCTCAACGCAACCGGTGGCGCTGCGCACGAGTGCCAACTAAGCGCTTTACGGCCGCGCGGTCACGGCATGGCACCAGATGGGGCGAAGTAGACGTCGACCGTGTCTTGTGACTAATTGCTTAAACATGTGCATCGTACTTTTTGTAGCCGGGCCAGCTAAGAGATGTGACCTGTATTGTTTCGTCTGTACCTTTAATATATTTTCGCTCTTAACACCTTTAAGTACGTACATTTTAACCGAAGAGGGATGTTATTAGATGTATTTTAGACAATATTTGAGTATCTGTAAACTTGGTCGGTGGTTAAAAACTGTTTATTACACCTATCTCACACATTACACAGCATTTGGTCACAAAACATGGCATAATACAGTAGACAAGAAACAATGAGAAAGGGACAAAGCTATCTTTACTTCGTTACCTGTGCCATAAGGAGACGTGCAACGGGGCCAGCATAAGCCACCTCAGCATAAGCAACCTATATATTATTGTTTACATAACTCACATAAAACAATACGGAACCACCAAGGAGAGATCATGATAAGAAAATGTTTTACGGCACATTCGTTCGCATTATTAGTTCCATAACCGGCGGTCCGTTTTGTTTGCCCAACATATCGGACTATTACCTCGATCGCGGTCTGATTGCTTCGCATCCACCCTTTAGATAAAGAGGGGGAGATAAAACCCGGCATCCGAGAAACCCGAATGCGGTATGGATGTGGACCAATCAACACACGGCTGCCAACCGACACAGAGTGTTATTAATGTTGCAATATCCTGCATCCAATTAAAGCGTATCGCACAAACGCATTAAGAACCCGACTTTATGGTTGTTGATTCTAACTCTGCCACTTAAAAAGCGGATTTGATAGCCCAGCTCGGTATCGCTCACTCGATTTGCTTGGCTCAATTTGGCCGGTCGATCGACGGGCGTGTTATGGAAATTTCGATTGGTGATCGATGAATCATGGGTCGTAATGAATCACCTATTCATCATCGGTAGCGGTGGCTTTTGGACTTGGACCACGGTCACAAACAACGGTTAGGGTTTTGCTATAATCTCCACGCTTGCCAGGCGGTTTGAGTCATAGAAGGCATATATCCAAAACCTTAGGCGCTTTGTACGACACCACAACCTTAAGTTATAGACACCACACGGCCAACGGAATGACATATGAAAACTAAAGTACCGTATCCACTGAGAAGACCATATTAGTATCTACATAGGTACCTGATTTTGAACCTGTTGTGAATAAATTAAAAAAATATCCCAAATTCCTCCAAAAACCTTACCAAAATTCATTCTCCACCATTTAAAAGGAGAATGTTTATCAGTAGGTAAACGGTCCCCGCCGCAAAGTCGCGGGCCCTGGGCCAATTGACTCGCCGTCCCGCGAGCAGACTCGGAAACCTCCATTTATTGTGTCAAGTCGAGAGCCTCCGCAAGATGCTATCTGCGCCATAGTTACAAAACAAAGGCTCCCTTTTTATTGCCCCTCGATATAACTGGAGGAATTCGCTGGGTAATAGTCTCGAGTCTCGACTCAGTGACTCGGCCGTTTCAACCTTTTCGTTGGTCTCATTGTTCTTTTTGCTTCGTCTGTATTAAGCTGGTTTAATATTGGGTAACGACTTTCAATGCGTTTCGTCTTTGTTTTGACCGACGCTCTCGAGTAAAAGGCTCCGCTCCGATTTGGTAACGCGACTAATTGAACCACGTAACGGGTGATTACGCAGTTTTTGCCTGGAAAGGCTTTATTCGATTGACTTTTTTAGATTGGTAATAATTAACTGACTTAGTCTGTTATTTTTTATAACTTTCACCTAAATCCTCGAAATTCGTGTGAATTTTTAACTTATTTGATGGCAGGTGTCCATCCTTACAACAGGCACCACCGCACTTCATAACCTAATTGACAAACGTCGGAAAACTCGACAAAGTCTACATGTATATACCTACTTAAATATTTCCCAAACTACTAAACCAATTTCAATTAAACAGTACTAAGACGCATCACTTATAAACTAGTTTTCAAATAAATAAAAAGCGCATCAAAATCGGTCCATCCGTTCGGAAGCTACGACGTCACAATACACACGACAAACTTGCACCCCTCTTGCCGCGTCGGGGTCACAAACTCTCCCAACTGGCCACAGTGAGAGGCATAATCGCTCCATCGTATCGCTGATCTGCTCTGCTCCACTTCGTTTATCTCCATCGTAGCGAGCGACGTAATTGCCGTAATGTGTTGCGCAAACGCACGAGCGGGTGATTGGCGCGCGCGGTCGCACGCGTCCAACGACGGGCTCGGCAGAGCCATTGTCCGCGTGCGAACAACCGGCCCGGCAATGTCTCCGCAATTGCATTTACCATTTCGCAATAACAGCGGCGGGAATGAGGCGACACGTCATTGTTTGTTTTGGTCGTGTTTTTCGTATTTGTTATCCCAACAAATGCGTCTATGGATAACGAAATTCGACAAATTCCACCGGCGGGTAAATGGGTGCACGAAGCTGTATAACAGTCTCGGTGTTGACACTGGTTTCACTCAGAAACGGTTAACTACTCGGTTGGAATTTGTTCTGGGAAATTATTTCTTGCTTACAAAGGTTAATTCCAGAAAAGCATGAAGTACCTACTCACTCGTAGTCAGAATTACACTGGCTTTTGTCCGCATAGCCATCGATGGAGGATTGTAAAAATTGTAATGTAATTGCAATTATACGTTACATACATAAATAGTAGGTACGATACATTGCCTGTTTTTTTTGAATGGATGTGATAGGGCAGCCTTAAAAAAAATAAAAGGGAACGTTCATAAAAATGCAACGAAAAGGGTAGCCACGGGGTACCATAGAAACGTACTTACCTACGCACCTTGAACTGTATATTGACAAAATTGGACCAAAAGTTCCAGCAATTAGTAGTAGAAACAAATTTAAACAAATAAAATGCACGACGAATTAATACACTTTCAATGCTTGACAAATCGAAACCAAAATGAGCTATTAAAACATGCTTGACGAATGGAAATTAATTTTAGTCTTGACCAATCTTGAAATCTTGACCTTGGCAACTCTGAAAGTTATTTTTCTACTTCCAGTTTATTATGCGATGTTACAGCTGTTATAGTTTATAATTATAAGAGCATTCACGGTATCCTAGTAGTCTATAATGAACTGACACAATCTGGTAATCGCTCGCCTCGATTCGAACGATTTTCAATTTTGATTAAAAATTCGATATTTTGAGGCATGTTGTTTATTTTTTCTATTTTTGAACCGTAATATTTCGATGTTGCCAATGTGATTGAATAAAAAAAAAAATTTCTTACCGAAAATAAAAATTGAAAACCGTTCGAATCGAGGAGAGCGATTCAAAAATAGAACCTCAGTTCTGTACCAGTCATCTGTTCTTTGTTCAACAAGCATGGGACATGTGATATCCATTGTCGCGCCCAGTAACGAGTTGTCGACTGGTCCGTTTGCAGCTTAATTGCTCAGTCGGATGTGCCCTATTACTTTGGATCACTATGTCGGCGTCATGGTGCCGTTTCGTAATCGCACTCACTTGCCTCGAGCTACCTACCGAATAATTTTCGCCAGACTCGTGGCCATCACCATCCGCCCTGTAGCGTTGCATCGTGAACGGGGCAGATGGGAAAAATAGTTTATTCTACCCCGGTAGCCGAATTGCCAACATTTAACGTGGAGTATGGCGCATGCGCCATCACAACGTCTCATGTCTAGGATCAGATAATCATTGAAAGTACCTAGTACCTACCTTTGGGCACAGCACCGGCTTTTGTGGATATCTCTGGGAACGGCCTATGTCCAGTAGTGGGCGTCTTTCGGCTGATATGATGATGATGATGACCTACCTAATGGGAAGCCGTAAAACTAAAAATCTTTATAAAAACTGTATCATATTCAGGAACGGACAATTGCATCATCAGAGTTTTTGGTGATGCTATTAAGCCTGCGAATGACTATTTTAGAGTGTTTACCATCGTCTCCAGACACAAGCAATTGAAATTTATGTTTGAAAATTGATCCTGCAGTCTAGACATCACAATTATTTCTTGTTTATTTTAGTTGCGTCATAAACAATGTAGCTCAATCATCTTTATTAATCTAGCTCGTAAAATGATATGTATTGTTATTTTACATTGTATTTTTTATTTGTTACAGGTAAGATTTCCATAAAAATGGTCAAGTGAAACTTCGAGTTTATTTCGGAAAGTCCAGTTTTGGTAAGGAAACTGCAACTATGCTTTCTAGGCTAGAGTGCCATAGGCTATCCCAAGACGGGAATGCTCCATCTTCGGCCGCATCGTCAGTTACCAACAGGTAAGATGGCGGCCAAATGCCTGTCTTGCCTAATTAAAAATATACTATCTTATTAGTATCGGTCTGTGTATGTCATTCATTACATTCTATTTTCTATGCCATGAACTACTTAGGTCCGACGCTCAGTGTAGGACGGCATGGAAAGGACTTTCTTGGAACGGGTAAGAATGCATCTAATTTAAAAGTATGACAAACTTGAAATTCCTTTGACAACTACCATGGGTAGGTACGGAAATAGTACCGCGTTGACATTTGAACTTTCTTATTAGAAGTGTTAGAATTAGCTTTCCTAAAAATCCCCCTTGCCGTATCGACGACCGTCACATCACAGCGCCGGGCCTTAGATGCCTCATTTTGTCTTAAGCATAAGAAAATACCGTTAGAGCACTCGATTACCCATTCGCTACACGGATGTATACCTATTCCAACATTTCTAGCCAGAATAGTTCAGGCGTTTTTATCATTTTCCTTATAAAAGCGGCGGCCAAGTGCCAACATATATCTAGCTAGATCAACCTAGATATATCGACAAGAAAACCCCGCAGTCTGCGTGGCTTGTTGGTTGCTTAAATTGGAAAGCGATCGTCCTTTGTTCCTCTAGCCAGGCGGGCATTTGGCGGGAGCTGAGGTTGCCATGGCAACGGTCCGGGGCCGCCGCCAATGGCATTTTCCCGCGCTACCGCCACCGCCGCCGGCTATGGCGCTCGGACGCCATTACTGTAAATAAACAAATAAAGTTATTTTGTAATTTACAGGGATTATTATTAATTATCAACTGTTAAAAGTTTAACTTAAAAAGTAAGCTTACTATCCGGTTTGAAATGTAATCCTATAATGGTGGGACTTAACAAAGTTATCGACTATTTAGTAAATTTTTGGAAGTCCCTGCATTATTATAATGATCACCGGTTCCTATGAACTGATACGCAACATACAGTTTACCTGTAGATTATGAGGGCGCCGTAGGTTAAGCATTTATTTTTGTGCCAGGCTGTGCACGGGCAGACCAAAGTTTTGTAGGTCTCCTAAACGTATAATATCACTACAAAGTGGAATTTTTCTTGTATTCGATGACGTAGGATAACCTAAGGCGCCCTTTCAGTTACTATGTACGACTATAAGAATCATGCTGAGCTAATGTTCCTAAATCCTTTGTTATAAAATGTTACACTCTGATTTTACACTTACATAAGTACTCACATTACATCAACAGCCCATAATAGCCGACTGCTGGAGTTGGAGCTCCTCCACATCCGTGGAGGGCTTTGTCATAATCTCCACACTTGGCAGGCGGGCTGGAGATCGCCCTTACACTCGTAAACCAAAAAGAAAACTGTATTTTTCATAAAAAAATATTTATTGTAACATATGACAGACAAACAGGCAAGCGTACCACCTGATGGAATGTGGTCACCGCCGCCTATGGATATCAGCAACACCAGGGGCGCCTACTACCATTGCGTTGCCCACCTCTAAAGAAACCTCCTAATATACCTCTTGAACGATCCCATGTCATAGTCGAAAGTAAAACACTGTATGCGGCAGAATTTAAAAAAATTAGAACCTCAACAATCATCTTATTATGAGCCTCGGCAAGACGCTAGCTTCAAATTGCATCCCCTAGTTGTGTCATAATATGTCCTGCGGCCGGCTAAGGCTCTATGCGCTGATGCTCTAAGCCTATTGTTACTCAAAGTGTGGTGGCAGTTTAATCCCGACCTGATCCTGTCTAGGCTTACGTGTGTAAGCTGTGGACGCTGACGCTTTCGCTTGACGTTCTACATAGCTTGTATTTATGCGTATTTTGCATCTTGCATTACTCTGAGAATAAATAACACTGTCATCGTTTAGGTATGGTATGTCTCCCAAAATAGCTCTTGTAGCAAAATAGCATTGTAAATTGAATAGTTCAATTGTATAGTAGTTAAAAAATAAATTATCTCTGACAAATGTCCTTTCTACTTCTCCTTCTTCACTTTCTTTGGCATCCTTGGCGCTGAGGCGTCTGATGTATAGAGACATATCAGTAAAGGCAGGCATATCAGTCTTAGACACATCCAAGCCCAAATACATCCAATAAATAAATAAATAAAAATATCGGGTAAATTCCGATATAAAATTGCTACTTGGGTTGGGCATGGATTAAACCACAGAACACGGATTAAACTGCTTGTGTTACTACTGGGAATAAAGTTCCAGCTAATATAATCAACTTATTGGCTAACTGAACAGCTAGACTGGTGCTCACATTTCTCGTGCGCATTCTCTCGCATTTAGTACACTTATTTTATACATAGGTAGATACCAACACTTACCAAAGCAGCGCATCCATTATCCCATAGAGATTTGCATATGCGTGACGTGGCAGAGGAAATTAGATTCACTGAGCCAATTTTGTTAGTGAAATGAAAATGTCTGCCGCACTCCGCGCCGCTCGCAAGTACCGTTGCGGCGCTCATCATATTTTGCATAACGACGAGTTTAGTGTAAGTTGTCTCTTCGCTCTGCAGCTGCCTGTACTGCACTTGTGGATAGGGTTTGCGGTCAGTAGTATAAGCATTAGCCGTGTGGTGTCCGGCAGAGTAGAATAGCACCAACACCTTACACTCGTGGGTGTCTTTTTTGAGCCTAGGCGCATACGCGCTAAACACCCCCTGGGAGCACCTGCAAGGGCTTTTCATCGGACGTGGGTGTCGTACAAGGCGACTGTTTTATAGGAAAAAATTCTTCAGTGTCCGTAGGCTAGAATAATGGGCAGCAGCGTTACTGGTTTTAATTTCGCTGCCCTTAACGAGTACGTTTTATTTCCTTCGCTACTCTTGCCTGGCTTTAGTTATTCGTTGCTCATACAAATATCAGGTTGTACTTCAAACAAAGCCACTATCGAAGTATGGTACCATCCCCGGTCTGGCCGAAGGAATGCGCCACATCACTACAGAGAGATTAGGGCTTCGCAAAATATTTGCAATATTATCCGCGGCACGGTATTCGGGTATAGAGATATACGGACCCTTGTTGATCGCTCTTTATGGCTGCTAGGAATTCAGACCGACGATAACCTAAATCTAGCTTCGGCACCGCTCCTTACGTAACGTAATATGTAGTACGTTTGGGAACCGTGACTACGTAACTTTAACTCGGCAGGCTTTATCACTGAAATATACACAGCAATTCACAGAATATTATTTGTGGAATTTATGCAGTAGTGAACTACATGCTTTAGAAAGATAGAAGAAAAAAGGAAAGAAATATGTATTCTGTACCACACAATATAATACAAACATGTGGGTTAAACATCTAGTTTAAGTTATATGACGAAGTTATACGGATCTAGTTTTAAGTTTTCATTTTGACTATGTAAAATTCATTTTATATAATTAAATTAAATTAGAATTAGATCATTCATATAATATAATATAATGTAAACAATGTAAATAATCTATACATAGTATAAAAGAAAGTCACTTCCCGCCGTCTGTCCCTATGTATCTATGTACGCTTAGATCTTTTATACTACACAACGGATTTTAATACGGGTTTCAACAATAGATAGAGTGATTCAAGAGGAAAGTTTACAAGCAAGAAAAAAAGGATAGGTAGGAGTAAAGTAGGTATACGCGAATGAAGTCGCGGTGGGTCCACTAATAAAAATAACCAATGTAAGTAATAATACACAAAGTAAAATTCGTAGTCAAGCTTCACACAGTGTGCAGCTATGCACTTTCAGTCCTATCAGACATTTTCACGAGCCACCGCAACAAATATCCCATCAAAACACAATAAAACTCTCGCAAACTTTCACATTTGCAATTTCAGCCAAATACAACCTGCCCTACGTCATAAAGTCTATTTATATCCCAGCACACGTATGTTCATGACAGCTCCGCTCCGCTCCGCAAGACTGCACCTCGCTGTCGCCGCCAGACGGCTTATGTCACACGACGCACACGCCGCGAAACGTGCGCGCGCAAGAATGCCACTCGCCTTCACCGGGCGAGAAGACAACAACTGCATTTTTGCGGCGCGGATGAATGGCTTCGCTGGACTTGTCCACTGAATCACTGATTTCGGCTGCTGTTTTGATGTAACCTTTCGCTGACGTAAATGAAAGTGGTCGGATGCATAAATGACCCAGTTTGACCGATTTTGTTTAGTCAACCATTAGGGGTCTATTGGCTAACTCCTGTTATTGTAATAGAGATAATGAAACGATAGAGAAACAAAAAGACATAACCACCACGTCCTCGCCAACATGTCAAATTTTGTGTGTTGTTTAGGCTAGATTACAGAGACCGACTGATTTTCGGTCAGAAACAATTAATCTATTTTTGTGTCCCATGTACTCCTAGACCTCTCGCTGGATCGATTATGTGGAACCCTTTCCTAGATCGCATGCTAATGAAAGGGGAAGGGAGGGGGAGGGTATCCTGGCAACAGCTAGTAACGTATAGGTAAGTACGTACAAAAACTAGGGCGCAGGTAGACGTCAGCGGTGTGGCCACTTGTTATTCCGTAGTTATCAGGCACGGGAGCCCTCATTGTATTCCGAACCGTCAGAATGTTGGCTTTTATGCAAACCAGTTGGTGTATTCCGCATAATTTGGCGATTAAAAACCGGAGGCAGGCTGTAATGGCGGTCACTAGACCGCTGTGAATCACAAAGCGCGCCCATAGCGCTGCGCTGGGACGGGAGTCGGGACACACACCGTTACGTTGGCTTACACCGGCTGACTCTTTTGCCGAGTTCTTATGCTTGGATGTGTAGGTAGGTGTGGCAGCAATTATAGACATGAAAAATGTATAGGTTCTGGTTGGTTCCGGGGCAGGTCTGCCGAATATCATAAGCCATGGGTTTGTAAGCTGTAGGTATGACATTATATGTGCCTAGTGTGAGGAACGTTTATTGATATTTCTTATGGTGCCCGTTGTGATCTGAGGAAGCTGCCGTCTGAAATCCCCCTGGGCAGCTACAGAGCTGCAACGCTGTCAATGGGTATTTCTCCATTACGCAGATAGTTCGACACAAATTTTAATTTAGCCACTGTGAGAAGTCCCCATACCTTAGAATCAACACCAACGGCGTGCTTAGTTAATAAAACAAAATTAAACATTTCGTAAGCATGAAAACGTTTATCGCAAAGCTGCATTTTGATCGTGCATAAACTAAAATCAAACACAAATGTTTGTGCGATGAAATTTTGGACATATTTGCAATTTAGCAAACTCCCGTTAATAACCGATTCGAATAGTTCAGCAATCAAATTCACAGTCATCACATGAAATGTGAATAGCTTTTCATGTGGGTTAATTCTATGTAAACCATTTTCGCATTGGTCTCAACGTTGTGATTTTTGGAAAGCATTATGTTTTTGTTGGCGGCAAAGATAATATCTTTATAACATAGTTATAGACCAAAAAATTACTTCCATATATTTCTATAGCCTTCTGCAAGTTCTGGAAATCAAGGAGTGGTCAACCTCACTTATTGCCCATCAATTCCTGATGGTCAATCAGGTTTTCCTTTTCGCAAATTATGAAGAGGGAGTATGCCTTTATCGGCTAACTGCGTTGGCCTTGGCTGGCGTATATCACTTCTTTAGATATGTTCCAAGATTTGATTTTGCTTCACTGAAGAAGCACGTGACATACTTTCAAGTTAGTAAGACATTTAGTTCCGACTGGGATTCGAACACGTTTCATTCTTCTTTGCACCAAGCAAGCAGACAAGCAAGTCACCAGGTGGTCATTGGTTGATGATTGTTGTCGTAGCGTAGGGCTTAATTCCAATAGGCAGAATATAATTTCTTGTTTATATTAGAATCTTCGATATTTTAATGAAAATACATTGTGGTCTTGTAAGTTATTGATTATTACTAATTCGGTCATATTCGGTAATCTCTTGACAAATGGTTGTGGTCGGCTTTTATAACAGTTAAGTTGATAATAAAATAATGTATCAAGGGAACGTGCTGGAGTGAAAGAATATGTAGTGTCTAGAATAAAGAAAGGTATGCTTATAATAGTTACGATTTGGTCATTAAGATATTTTGTCAAAATATGTATATGGCAGTTTGAATGTGAAAGAAGCGAGAGAGGTTGGCTGTAGCAAGTGGAACAATGTTTTCTCTGCCTACCCCTACGGGGAAAGGTTTATTATGTTTCACTAGAAACCATAAAGGCTTGAAATCAGTACCAACCGTGAACTATCACCGAAAGAGATACCATTGTGAGAAAGACTCTTCCGCAAACGTCAAAATCTAAAGGCACTGAAGAAGCTGGTCAAAAACATAGTAGTTTAGAAGACAAGCATTAGAAGACGAGCGCTCGCGTGGATGCGAGCGGTTTCCCAAATAGGGAATCCCCTAATTTCTCTCTGGTGTCTTTAGAATATTTAGGCCGGTTTCGTGACTCGAAAATGACCCGGAGGCACAGACAACGATTCCAAACCCAAAACAGAAACGACTTGCCATTATTTTAGAACACGTTCCAGTAACCTACTTTTAATAATGACCCTCTATCATATAGCTACACGGTTACACATGTGCCTCTGCACCGAATCATCCGAAACCGCGCGTAATATGCAATTAATTAATGCCCTGGGCAATATTGCGGCGATACGAGTACGTCCGCGCGCCCTGGGTCAGTCCCCACGGGGCGTTGTCCGTGATTAAACATTAATTCCGGCCAAATTAGTGATGTCACGTCCCGTCTTGCCCGGGACAACGGGACATTGGGACATGAATACATTATCTCGGTGGGTATGAATCTATAATGGCGCCCGTGTCTCCAGCACGGTGATTTGGACCGCCTTACGGACGATTTGGTCGGTCCTTGTAAGTGTTTCGTATTAGCTAATGGGCCAGCCAGTTCGGGTAATTCGTTAGGTTTAATGATTGATTTCACGTGAACTCACTTTCGTTTTCCAGGTAGGCTGACTTTCGATTGCTTTTGGCTTTTGCCCGCTTTTGCTTCGCTTTGACCTTTTTGTTTTGTTCGCTTGGTTTATTTTGTTGGATTAAAGAGTTAGTTTCTCATATAAAGTTACTATTAGTGGTGTAAATGTATTAATATCGTACTAATAATAATATAATATTACGTTTACTAATAAAGGTCTCTATTATATTGGCAATTGACCAACCATGATATTAACTAAAGAGTGTTCGACTTTTATAATTTACAATAAAATTGTAAGTGTTGTGAAGTTCGTATCACACTTTTGAAGATAAGGCCATGAAATTAAAAATAAAGCCGAAATAAAAAAATGTAGATGTCATGGATTGATTTGTAAGATTTGAAGGTGAAAATAAAGTGAAAAATAATGTATTATTATCTAGCAAGTTTTATTTGCACACCCTGACAGTATCTACAATAATACGTTTTCTTAATTTAGAATTGTCTTGCGTATAAATCTTATAATATCTATAAGGTATGACTCATTTCACACACCATTATAGGTAGTTTCTATTTGTATTAGGGTAAAGTTCGTATTTCATTTCAGAAAGTTCACGGTCAAATAGTCTTTTACTATTATTAAATGTATTCTACAGGCCAGTTGCCTAATCTATTCTATATGTGGATACAATCTATTTAATTGCCTACATTAATAAACCATCACGGTGACTAATAACGGTAACTATGAGTAAAAATAAACTTAAAATAAGTTGCCCACCATGAAAATTATATCGGCAACTACAAGAATATACAAAAATAATTAAAAAAAGAACTTAAAGCTAAAGAAAACTAAAATATAATAATACCCTTTAATCTAAAAATCTACGAGCTCTGAGCCACAGTGTTTCTTTTGGACTAGGGCATAGGATCGTTCAAGAGGTTAGATGTCTCTTTTAAAGTGGACAACGAATTGGTCATACCCCCCGGTGTTGCTGATGTCTATTCATAGGCGGTGGTGACCACTTTCCATCAGGTGGCTCGCTTGTTCTGTGCCGTTTAACGTAAAAAACTAATACTTAGGTCACCGAAAACGTTGCGGCAGGAGTGGTGTGCCCGTAGTAAAGCTGACTGGGAGTGTATTCCCCGCCGGGTGACAATTAGTTTCTAAGTAAATCTCCGTGATAGAGGTTTTATTTAACAAACCCGATATTATTAATGTGTGATGAAAGTGTAAATCTCCGTGCGGCACCTAACTGTTTATTCAGTTCCGTAATTAAAACCTTGCTTAACAATTCTCATACAAAACGTTATCTCGAAATATCGAACCTATTATTTTCTTTTTGGGTTTGCTCCTTACTATTAGGTTTTAAGACTTTCGTAGTTATCCACTACACTTTCACTACACATATTATCGGGTTTATTACAACAGTTAGTATTGTTTTAGTCGGTTTTTGCTCCGTACTGCTAAATAAATTTTTTCTAGGTAAATTTTTTTTTTTTTTTAATGTGACTTGATAAACACATACCTACGTATTTCATTGTGACATGCTTGATAATATAAATTACATACATTATGTTGTCGATGTTTTCTCTTTGTATAGTCATTCAATTTATTGTTTTGAATAAGTCCATTAATGACTCACAACATAGCAACCCACATTTTATTCAATTTGTAGAGTCGCAGGTAATTGTTGTGTCTACATTTGCAGCAATGTCTTGTATTCAATATTGTATACTAGCTTTTGCCCGCGACTTCATCCGCGTGGAAATAGTTATGGGTAATTTATCTTTTTCACGAGCGACCATTTTAAATGACCCCTACAAAGCTACATACTACATTCCAGTAGTTCAGACAAATAAACAGACACTACAACAATTTAAAAAATTCTTATTCTATTACTATTTCGTCATCATAATTATATTCAATATACAGATACACCTTTTTCACTGTTTTATTATATGTATAGATTGACGCATTTTTACCTAGAATTTGCTTTGTTTTGTCATGTACGTTCGCTGTCTATAGATTACATTAGTTATAGGAATTATCTAGTACAACAAGAAATTACACTGCTTGTCTAGTGAATGGCTATATTATCGTTCGTTCGCATTCGATCCACTTACGACACGCCCACTTTACTAAATTAGTCACCGAATCTCTTACGCAATGCAACTTTCGTGTTGTTAGGAATTTGCAGACGTAGGTAGATGATAGCGTTGCATCTGGCAATGTAGCCCTGCTACTTACGGATGTCATACAAAGCAACTAATATTTTAGACTCTAGAGTCTAGAGTCTAGACAGATCGTCTAACCAATATAAAGCTACACAGCCAGCCAGGGGCTGTATGAAAAATAACGCGTTTTATTAGAGTTTCTGTGTAGATTATGTTTAGCAGACAAAAGTTCTGGTCGAATCTATGACTACATCTTTTTACAATGCATTTAATTTTGTGGTGCGATTTCCCGGTGAAGAACGGACGAAGTCCGAGATCACTTTGCAACTTATACACTACTTTTATTTGTTTTTCTCCTTTTGTGACATTTGCACGGAGAACCACCTTGGAAGCGGCGTTAATTTTCCTTCCTCTCCCACACATGGTGTCTCCTGTCTGCGCTGGGGTAGGGTAGTAGTTAGAGTAGGGGTAGGGTAGGAGTAAGATAGCGGTAAGGGTTGGGTAGGGGTAAGATAGTGGTAGGGTCAGGGTTAGGTAGTGTTAGGGTAGGGGTAAGGTAGTGGTAGGGTAGGGTTAAGGCAATGTTAGGATAGGCTAGGGGTAAGGTAGCGATAGGGAAGGGATAGGATAGAGTAGGGTGATAGCGACTACCTACCACACACAGCATGTGTGATGCACGCTCGCTTAAAAGTCTGTCTGGCGGTGGCGTGGGGGCCGGGTCGCTCTTTTCCCTCAAATATGGTTGAATTGGACGATGGCTGGGCCCTGCGTTATACTCGTGAACGGGTGCTGCCTTGGTGGACTGGCTTACTCTTGCTGTAGTTTTAGGTGGTTTTTCTTAATTACACTGGACATACCTATATAATATAATATAGCGTTCCGGCTCTGCCTGGCATTGTCGAGCATGGTTCGGTCGTGGTTGGCGAGGGATACGTTATCTACGGCCATAGGGCGGTCAGCGTGTCACTGTGTGTTTCCTTCCTACTTTCCAACCCCCTTCCTTTTTGACGATTGAAAGAGATATTTAATGTCCTAATCAATAAAGAAATTTTGAATTTTTTTATTTTTTTTTTGTAATTGAGATTGATAATCATTAGTAATGTTTTGCAGTCATTGTGATATTCTCTTTTTTTTAGGTATTGTAATATTTGGATACCTTTACGTAATTTTCATAGGTTTTTTCTGCCCTTTTAAATGTTTATTACGCACTCACTTACAGCTAGTCTGGCAAATGGAGCTAATACATTACTATGCATGAAGTTTAAATACATTAAATAGAAAAACCCAACCCAAACCTAACTTACTATAAAATAAAATAAAAAATATCGGAGTTAGAACGATAACGATCCAACGCCGCGGGCAAAACTGAGTTGCAATACGCTTACCCTTCACTTCATCACCTCCGCCACACCTCCACTCGATGCAATTACAAAACTGCTGCGACACGCCAGATTTGCTCATTGCGTTCGTCGTGGCACTTTTATCATCTAAAATCTAGCCATTGTGTACGTTCTAGGTCACATTCTGTAGCTAATATCTTCTTTGTGCCATTGTACGGTTTAGTAGTTTGGGGAATATTTAGGAAGGTATACTCATGTTGGAACACGATGGACTCAAGACCTACGGATTTTCGTACGGTTTTCAATAATAGACGCAGAGATTTAAGATAAAGATTTATGTTTATATAGTTCATAAGTGTTTTGTGTAAATATTAAAATATGAGGATGATTGTTGTCGGAAAAAATCAAGATATCTGGGAGTTTTCATCAAAAACGCTGCCTAATCATATAATACAATTTAAATTAATACTACTCTTGGCCGTTTAGCCTCCTTTACCGAGAGGTAGGTAAATATGAAGGTGGCGAAAGGTATTGTTATATGTGATCTCCTCGAGTAATTAATTCATGCACAGTGACATAATATGAATAACGATGGGCAAAATTACAGTAGGATTATGATATGACTGAATGTGTAACCATGATATCTGGTCATGTTTCCCTGTTAACAGGAAGTCAGATGGCAGTCGCTCCACTGTATTTACATGAGCTGAACTGTATGAACCTGAATCATGGTCAAAACGGGCCCCCTACCCTCGTGTGCGAGAGCACACATGATTAGACATGATTAGATGATTATTATAGTAGGATTATAAGTTTCAAAATGTGTTTTTATTATTTGGTTGTGACTCTTCTTTTTACTGTCCACTGCTGGACATTAACTATAGCCTACTCTATCCTAGGACCTAATTCTCGCGCTGTGACATCTCGAATTTGTCATTTTTTCTAACCACATATATCCATTAATAATGACATTGAAATGTCTATTGCAGCCAAAAAATTATATTGTTTTCTGAACTGTCTTCGACAGTCGTATATTATAGAAGTTCAATTTCAATGACGTTTTAATGTTTTTTGGCTACAGAAAATGTCGAATTTGGGACGTTACGGCGCGATAATCGCCCCCTGAACCGATTGCTATGGAAACCCTGATTGCTGCAGAATATCGCAGCTAAATAATACTCTTTTAAATAGTATTGTGTTTCTGCCGGTGAGTAAGGTTTCCAGTGCTCCATGGGGTGGGGATTTGGGGAACCGTGGCTTTGGCAGTGGAGTGGCATTTGCCTTTTTGCTGCCAGAGCAACGTGTTGTAGAGGTGGGCAACGCATTGGCGATACTCTTGGTGTTGCTAATGTCTATAGGCAGTGGTGACCACTTTCCATCAGGTGGCCCGCTTGCCTGTTTGCCTACAACAAAAAAAAAGACTTGCTATAATCTCCCATACACTCACTCATTACTCACTTTCTTGTTCAGACTTACTGTAGGTAAGTGTAGTAAATTGGTTATGTTATTATCGTTAGCAAAGTCCATTAACATGTTAACATTGCGAAATATCGAATCGCCATGCCGATTATGTTGCAACTGTGCGGTTTTAATAATCCGAATAAATGAAAGTTGATTAGGACTACTGATTTACTTGAGCGGGAGGTCAGGAAACCCGATTCGTGGATCTAGCGCTGGTAATTAGCACGAGAATATGTACAATACGACACTCCATTGGACAAATTTGCATAAGTAATTGACGTAATGTTTTAAATAGAACAAATCTTAACAGTTGGTAAGTGGGTTTCGTAGGCTTCGCTCGAAGTTCTGTCATGTAACAAGATTGCAACTATAAATATTGTACGTAGACGGTTTATATTTTATCGGAATGCCTTCCAATTATTAGAAAACGAAATAAACTCCGGAAGGTCAAGACCTATACCGATGAAAAGCTTAATTAATGTGTAAGAGAGATCTGTCAGGACCGTAGTAAGTGAAACGATGTGTCTGACTACCCCTACGGGAAAAAGGCGTGACGTTATGTATATGTCGCAGCCGGATGGTTAAATTAGCCAGTTAATGAAACGGCTAGCTTTTTATGCTATTATTTAATTAAAAATTGGTCACTTTCAAGAATTTTTAAAGTAATGTTTAAAGAAAGAAATTGACCCGAGTTTACGGAGCTCCTCCAAATATTGTCACAATGCTAATTTAATCACAATTATCTCAAACAATAATTATAGTTTGCATTAGGTTTTAATTCGGTTGGGTAAGGTTAATGTTGTGACAATGCATGGAGGAGCTCCGTAAACTCGGGGCAATATCGTTAGTTAGACGTAACTTTCAAAGTTAATGAATTTGGCAAATATTCAATTAAATAATTGCTTAAAAATCTAGCCATTTAATTAACCGGCTAATTTAACCATCCGGCTGCGACATATATATGTACAAACTTAGGGCAGCGATTGTGTATTTATTGATTGATCGTTACTTGATTCCATTTCTTGAAACTGAACCACTGTTTCCACCTGCAGTTATATCTGTACGAAATCCACAACTTCGACATCTGAATTGTTCAGTGGTTGTTCGCTAATTCTTTCCAGCTGTTTCGCAATTCTGAAAACGGCCGCCGGTGACCCACTTGTGTCGCTGGCTGTACTGTAAGCGAACATGTGTTGGTGTGTTGAAGTATTCATGGAATGCGCCTGCCCAGGCCGGGTCACTGGCAGTGATTAGTTTTTTGTTCGGAACTGTACCGGCCATTAGTACAAGTAGTGAAAGTAGCTGAAGAAGTCTAATCAGTTTGCGGTGCTCTCTAGAGTCTAGTCTTTATTACTTTAGGAAAAGACTTTGAGCACGGCAACGATGATAATCACGGTGAGGGTCAGTTGTCTTTTCTTCAGTATAGTTTCGCTATTGGCGACGTGTTAGTTCCTGTTTACGCCACATTGTATAGTACAATTTTTGTCGCATTCGTTTTGTCTTCTTCTGTTGAAATGTACTTTAGGTGGGTAAGACAATACCAATACATAGGTATGCCGCACAAAATATCAAAATCACCTTATCTCAGTGTTTTATGTAACGATTTCAAAATTATGGCGTCGTGTCGTCCATGTATAATTAAAGTGTCTTTCTTTCTTAATTGACACAAATAACAACACCTCAACTACTATAGCATCACAACTATAAGATACAAAAATGTACAATACCAGTTTGTTATGTAAATTACTTGACCCCTCTTGTCTCATATGTGAGTGCTAGCTCGTTGGGGGTCAACTATCTACTATTATACTTGCCGTGTGTACTTATAACACATATTTTCACCGGTGTCGAATCTGGCTCTAGGCGTGGGTAATTTGGTCTACGTAGGTTTGTGGTGGTCTGTAATTTATGTTGGCGAACATTAAAATAATGCGTATTCCACTAATTTAGTTAAGTAACTAGGTATGTAAAATATTCATGTTCCACACGCACACTAATGGATGCTGCTATGTAATTATGTAGCTTTCTAATGAAATTTGAGTTTCGTTTCACCTTTTCCGACAAACTAAATAGTTATAGTATTGTTATTGTTTCCTAGGCTATTTTTATTGCCTAGAGAGGCACACGGATGGACGGTTCACCTGATGGAAAGTGGCCACCGTCGTCCAGGACAATCTAAGGGGAGCAGGAGCGGTGTCGGCATTTGAGGCACCTGTAAACATGCTTTTTGAAGTACCCCATGTTATAATACAAAGGAAAGACTACTTATTATTTTATTGAGTACAGTAACGTCTGCCCTCGCATAAGGTGTACAAAAGTAACTTAAGCTTTCAATTCAAATTTAAGCTTAGGGAAAAGTTATCGAGTTGCGAGTATCGAAGTAATTTACAGCAATATTGCTGTTTCGCTTCAACAAGTTCCTAAATGGTAATATTGAGGTTTATTTTTTGTACAAGAAACACAGAGATTATTTTTATTCTCACAAAAGCTTATATGCCGTATGTATATTTGCCGCTCGCTCCGCCATATTAAAAAAATGGCGCCTAATGTTATTTTTGACAATTTCTCCTTTCCGACACATTTTACGATGAAAATATTTATACATAAACAGCGTAAAAACAAACTTAAACAGCGTAAAATGTTACGTCTAATTAATACCATAACTTAATTCTAATTCACGATCCTGATCCCAAATAGCGCCCCTTAACGAATAAAAACAATAAAAAACGGGTCGTCCATTTCCTCACGCTTGGACTGTCACAGTGGCTGCTTTACGTAAACGGGTGCCCGCGAACTTTCATTTCCTATCGAAAGGCGATGAAAGCTACTCACGGAGTTAATGACAAGAAACATTGGAAAACAATACGCAAAATCAGTGGAGCGACTGAACGGTTGTCGGCGCCTGCGCAGCCTGGGACCGCGTTTGAATTATAGTGCGACAACGCACATGGTTGCCCTTACTAAGTATAGGGTTTTCGTTATAGTTGGCTCCTAACGTTTGCCCGTCCCGTGCGTGAATGCGAGGTAGCAAGATCACAGAATAAATTGTGTCCTCTGTGGCGATATTCTTTTTTTAATTGGAAGCCAGGCATTTGACCGCCAGCTCACCTGGTGATATAGCTTTCACTTTACCTTGAAGTCTTGAACTATCATCGTCATCATCGATTTGGCATATCAGGTAATTACAGTGGAGCGACTGCCATCTGACTCCGCGACCTTGTTATCAGGGGATTCTCACCAGATTAGGTCATGGTACACATTCAGTCGCCTGAATGTGCAGGTTTGCGTCGCTTGTAATATATCTGTGATCTGAAAATCAAGTCAAGGACAAGCAGACTCTCACTTTTAAATGATTAAGGGCCGATTTTTCAATCCTCAGTTAAAATTGATCTGCCCGATAAAGTAATATACTGCCAAATTAATATAATCTGTAATGCTGTACTTATACATGAAGTAATGATACCATTTTATTTTAGTCGCTTAATAACTTATCAGACTGATATGTTTTATCTGAGGATTGAAAAATCGGCCCTAAGTGAAGTTATTATAATGGCGTAAGTGAATAATCGCTCGCCGTGTATTATGAGACGTTTTGATCCGTCGATTTATAGTAATCTATACTGCTTGCTTTCTTTTGGTGCCTTCAACCTGTGACAGGTAGGTATCTAACTGTTTATACATTAAACTCGTGGTAGAGGTGTTCAGGTTTCACTTATTCACATTGCTAATTATGCACTTTCACACGCCACGTGCGTGCTTTGTATTGGAGACCAGGGTCAATAAAGGTTCTCCAGACTATATATAGTTGATCGTAGCGGGCTTGCTGCCATGACAAGGGAGACCGAGCTGGTGACGGTTACGGGAAGCCAAAGTAGCTGCGCGCGTAAATGGGCTATCTTTAGGCATGCTCCATCTTCGGCAGAATCGTCACCAACCACAAAATAAGTCAGATAAGACACCATACCAGCCACCATAATTACCATAGAAAACAATGAAACTACTTTTCATGTTTTCTATGATAATTACCATACTGTGTCTTATGGTGACCGGCAGTGTGGAATATGGCACCAACCCATACCATTAAAAGTGTCGTATAAGGCGACTGTGATTTAAAATTTGTAGAGAATTGTAGAGGCAGACCATCTTGGAGTTCCATAGACCAGACAATGGGTCGCACAGTTTTGTGTTAGCTTTTTTTTAACACTGCGATCTCCAACAGTGTTGACTTGAGTCATGAGCTTTATAGTTAAGTGTGTTGTTAAAGAAATAAGGAATAAAATAACTTTCAACAGTTTAAGGAATTTCACTTCACACACACAACACTTTCACTTTCGTGGCGCATTCGCGAGGACTCAGTCCAGAGTTCTTTTGAAAAGATTCAGTCATGACTTATGTCTTCTGGACTCGTACTCGAGTCTTTAAAAAGAATTGAGTCATCAAAGATAACTCAAGTCCCATTATTATAAGACTTCAGAACTATCTCCAACCCGCCTACCAAGAATGGAGATGAAATCCCCCCACTCATGTGGAGAAGGCTCAAGTCCAGCAGTCGACTGTTATACGAGTATTCTGCTGATGCAAAGTGACAATACGCCCTTTTACAAACAAGATGACTTTCAAATACCTGGCTAGTACCAAGAGTCGCAAGAGCATCCCAGCTTGCACCGGATGTCGTCTACAGAGCATTTACCTCTGGCTGGGGCTTCCCATAGAGAATGGAGCCGCAGTGACCGCTTCGTACAATTTTTTACGCCATCTGAGGGTAATTAGTAATTACCGGACTTTCTAATAAGCCTCCGGTTTATTTCCTTTTTACCACGGCGGTGGTTTACTCGTTGCGTCTTTATGAATGGGTTTTAAATTTAAAGCTCTCTAAGTTTTCGCTGGGTGAGTTTTTGCATCATATCCTGCGAACCGCTGCTGCGGATTTTAAAATATGGTTAAGTAATTGCTTAAGGGCGTGCATAAAATAGTTGCTGGCTTTAATCGTGGTATCGCTCGCTCATGTTTTCATCCACATTACTATATGTATTATACAAATTATGTACTTACTTATTACGTAGATCGAGTTTATCTACTTTAAATTGCGTTGTAACATTGGTAACTTATAATTTGTATGTACACGAAAACTGCCCTTACAAGTATATTGATAAGTGAACAACACTATCGATGTTAGAATGATTTCTCTTAGAATTTTATTCAGACATTTTTGATACTACTAAGTTGGCAAAAAAGCTTACGGCCTGCCTAAATAAGTGACCAATGTCATCCCGCTAAAACCCATTCTACTGTAGTTACCTATTATACTACTATAATTTATAATTACAATTTCTGCTCGTACGGGAATCGAACCTCTGCGTGACCTCTGCGAGGCGACCGGCAAGTTAACCAACTGAACCACTCAGCCCGTCAATAATAATTAATTATCATCTCATCTAGTCCAGTCTGTCGATCGCCTAAAATCTATATTTAGGTATTTAATCACCCTGGGTCGTGTCCCAACGGGGACTTAAGTAAATATGGACATGGATATACATGCTTTATCAAGAATGACGCACTATTGGAAGTTTCTACGTCATAATCTCTCGTGACGAGGGAATTTAGTCTGTGCCAATTAACATGGTCACGTTGCGGATTGCCAAGAGACCGGGACGGGATTTCTAGGTCAATTTAATTACGTAATGACACAGATCCAGCTTTAATCTCAGTTTTTAAGGAAAAGGTCGGCTATTTATACGGAAAAGGTCGCGTGTCTCGGCGTCGGTTAATAGGTAATTGAGTTAAATTGAATCAGGCTTGCGGGTTATTGGTCAAACAAAGATCAAACAAGAATCGAAAGGACAAAGATCGAAGGCTCAAATTGTCTCTCAAAGCAACACGTGCTCAAGATGACTGCGTAGAATTATTACTGAAATGGAACATTCAATCGTAAATCCTCGCCATTTTCGTCGTGTATACACTTTAAAAATAACAACATAAAAAGTTTCAAAGATTTCATATTAAAAAAGAAATGAAAAGGGTCGACCGGGAGCGAACGACGTGTCAACCGCGCGGGTCAACACACTTGTGGCTTGTGCTATTCGAGCCGGCTGTCCAGCTTATGTTGACCCCTCCAACCCTAAATCAGGTTAGTCCATTCAGCAGCGGAGGCACAAAGAGGACCCGTTGCCATGGCGACGGCTGACACCTGGTCAGCTCCAGATTGATAGTCCGACCACCCGGCGGAGGGTAGATAGGAAAAATTTGCATACTAATGTAAGTAACGGAGGACCGTGCCACCGTCACGAGTGTAAATACACTGTTATAAAGGAAACAAGTTTTTGTCCGAGTAACGTTTTTGTAGCTCACTGCGAAATGGTTTTTCAACAATTGCGGCCTTGTCCCGCCCAAGGTTGTGGAAAGAAATTGCGTTCGCTTTCAATATCCGCCTCAGGTCGCTTCCTGATTGGTTTTATGGCGACGGAATGCGAAACCGCTTTTGTATGGACGCTCGTAGATCGCATCGATTTAAACTACATACCTTTTTTTGCATTCTAGTAAGTAAGTCTAGAATGTAAGAACACGAAAGATGACAATTCTAACCGCTTCCATTCACGAGTTTCCTACAACAAGGCGATTGATATTGTATCGTAGAGAAAAACGGGCTAGGAGCTCCGTATGCAATCAAATGGGCAACAGCTGCTCTGAATTATCGACGCTACCTACGACGGATTGACATCGCTGAGTCGGATGCGAGAGCTAGGCTTACGATGGGAGCATGCTGAAGACCGGGCGAAATGGATGAAGAAAAGGTGGATAAGCCGGGTTAACACTAGGATGATGACGATGATCAACAATACTTACGATTTCTATGCCATCCGTTAATCGAGATAATTCACAGACTGCACGGCCTAGATAGTCTAGTGCTAGTAACAGACCGGCGTGTTGATAATTGAACCATTCAGGTCGTCACGACGTTAACAATTTTACATTGCTTTAATGACGTTTCCATCTGAAATCGTTTCTTCCTCACACAATCATAATCGTCATCCTATAATCAACTATCAAGGTATAACAACCCCACTATACGTGCTCCCTCAAAAGTCTTGATAAGCGTGGATTTCGCAATCTTGATATTCAATAGTCACGTCGAGAGTGAGAGTCTGTTCAGATTCGATTACGCATACAGCGTAAGAGCGTAACCAAATCAAATCTGCCATTAAAGTCGTCGATTAGCAAAAAACTGCGAGTTCGAAAGCGATTCAGCGGAGGTATTGAGTGGGTGCTGTCGCGGGGCACTCATCGCCTATGCATCGCGGGCGCCGATCGGCTCGCTCATGAATATTGATCGACTTTCGCAGTCTACACGTAATACACACCCATTGCACTGTTGGGCTTGTTTGGGTCTCTGATATGGGAAGCGAGGAGATTTGTGCCGAGTACCGCTTAGTAGGAGGGAGAGTTGTTAACCGTTAAATGTTACTTAGATCGCGGTGTATTCAGTTTGTGTCCCATATTTGTTTTCCATCAGAATCCTTCGCTGTCGTACGCCAATGAAATCAACAAAATTTTCCGAAACGCTGTCATCACAATCATACTCGTGTATACGATAAGTGCGCTTTTGCATAATGGATATAGAAAATGTTTTGTGTTGACTTCATTGGGAATGTTGCTAGATGTAGCTCAATATAGGTACATAACGCACTGGAAACGAGCCAATATTACAAAAACACCAAGACCCGTTAGCGAAAGTCACACAATCACCGCGAAAGGAACTAATACCGTTAGTCACATGGATGGGGTGTTCCAAATCGATATACTTAGGTACAGAAAGCACCCAAAACCAGTTTAAAAGGAACTAGCATCTCTACAGACGCGCATAGCAATGTTGGCTCCTTTTATACTGGTTTGTGTAGGCTGCACAAGTAGGTACGGGTGAAAGAACAAGCGCTGGCAGGCGGCTCGCCTAATTCGCGCCGGAACGCATTTGGAAGTGGGCCCGAGTGCGATCTAATCCGAAACCACTCCCGCGCAGATGGGTGCCTGTAGACGAGCGGTTTTGCCCGACGGAAGGCGAAGTTCCTCGAAGGGTAGGAAAAGTTTGTGTCCCGCAACAGACTCGAGGAGGCATATGGTTGATATAGAATATAATTTCATGAACAATATATACACTGGAAAAATTATCTATCAACTGTTTTGTCAGTTGTGTGCTATTATCGCCGGGGGTGCAAGCGTTGAAGCGGACTAAAATCCGCGTTGATGCACGTTAGATTTTAGCACAATTTTTTGGGAGCTTTTGTCTGATAGAGTATGATTAAAAACCTGACCTTTTCCTGTAATTCAAACAAACATAACTTTATATTGAAAGCTGCAAAAACATTTGTATGTTTTACAATAGCACAAGGAATTTGAGCTACCTAAACCTAAAAAGAAGTGAAGAGGTTAACAGATAGGAGAGAAAAATATCAATGGCTCCATCGACAAGAGTCTAACTCTGTAATGTATGATGATGATGACACCTTTCACGAAATGAGCCACAGTGCTGACTGCTGCCAAATTTGAATCAAAGAAAAATGTCGCGACTCTTTTGCAGCTCCTGTGTAACCTAAAATCATGTGTATGACCTATACACGGTTGATTTCGGTGCATGTTTTATTCCATGCACGACAAAAAAATACGAACCGCCAGAACTGTCGCTCGTCTACACCGACCTTTAATGGAGAGTCCAGGAGCCATGTCATGAATACTAAATAGGCGTTGGGCGCGCGCCCAGCTTTAATTGACCACTCCCTAAGTGGCCGGGATACAGTCTTAAGAAAACATTTGCTGTAATCCTATTAAGCTTGCAGTGTTTACTTCAGCGTGTCTTGCACCTAGTTCTGATCCGGGAAAAGGTGCCACTGTTGATTGATGAGAAAAGGATAAGGTAATGTTGAGTTTTTAGTAGTCTTAGCAAAACTAGGCCGTTAAATGAATTTGGTATTAGTAACAAATCCTATATACCTTTGTACTGTGCTATAAAGGACGATCTTAATATGTTAAGAGGATTCATAACTTTTAAAACAAATTAGTCAAGACAAAGACAATTTCCACATACGTAACTGGTTTTCTCCCGGAAAAAAGGTTCACCCTAGTCAACTAGTTATCAAACTTGGTTATCTGTCTGGAACAAAGGATACGGAGGTCACTGGCAAAATTTATTTCCCTTCCACGTGAAGACAAAGCTAATATTATTAAAAAAAACTTGTGTTCCATCGAAAATATATATTATACAGGCCTGATTCTTTAACAGATAAATAGTTCAAGGTAATGAAGTAGGTATCAAGCTTTACGGCTACGCGAGCAAATCGAAAACAAGACTGCATACTAAATTCTAGTAGTAGGTAAACAGCAATAGAAACTGTTTTCATTCCACCTTCACAGCAACAGCCACTGCGATCTAATCTGTTCTTAAACGGCTTCGCCAACAAAGGACGTCAGCACGAGGTGTTTATTTGCAAGAGTTCCTCTGAAGCCTACTCCGGTTCGGCGGTCATACTGAAATCCGTCCCGAGTTCCGACTGACCCGCTCGGAAATTGTTTGACCCAATTCTATTCATTGTGGGGCGAGCTGCGCCTCTATTTTGGGAACCTTGTAGCCTTTGTCGGGCGTGTATTAAATACTCAAAGAATCTGGAATTTTTAAAGATAAATCTGCTGCAATGTGGGATATGTTTACAACTCTTTCGTAGCTGAAGTGTCTGTGCTTCTTGATATATAATGCATAAGCTTTGGCCCCGTATACTAGATATTACTCGTTACACAAAGTTGTGTGTTGCCATCATGTTGATTCCTTGCTTGCTCATCCACCATCAACCAGGACGTCGTCCACTACTGAACAATCTGGAGATAGGTCTCTCCCAAGCCTTCCAGACAGATCGGATTTGTGCCTCTTGCATCCTCCGATTCCCAAGAGTTTTACGAGACTTTTTCTTTTAGCATGCTCAGTTGCTGCTAAAAGAAAGAATAATGCATATTCTGGATTTATTTATTTATTTTTTTATTTTTATTTATTTAGAACCTATCCCAGCGAGATTGACAACATGTAGTTTCTCAAAAAAATTATAGATTATAACTGTAACGGTCTAGCTAGATAGAACCCTTCAAAAGCAGATACAGACAACTTTGTGGATTCAAACCCGTCTGTCTGTAAAGTTTTGTTTGTAGCGTTGTCAACGGAGACCCACTCTAAGCAAGTGAAGCTGTGTGCACTGCTCTCTAGTTGCTACAACTAGCGAGTGCGACCTGATTTCGTTCTTGTAACAGCCTTAACTGTGAGTGCTGTGGAAAAATGTTGCTCAGTAAGTAGAAACGCTCTCTGTAGGCTCTCTACGAACTAACGGAGTTTGTAAACAATACGACACACATGACACTGGAGTAGCTCGTTGGATAACCGCTACCTGTTATTGATAACGCATAAACCTCAACTGTAATATTGTAAATGCAAAGTGAAATCATTTGACAAAGTTTTGTGGTCTGATTTGGTTGAAAGATACTCAATACTCAAATGTTTATTGCTTCATAAATGATGATATGTGTTTGGAGCTTGTGTTATGGGTGCTATATATAACTTATAAACTACTTATATATTAATTCATTCTTATTATACATAGCCAGACCCATAACAGAAATTAAAGTGCAACATTTCAATTTCTGCTCGGCCGGAAATCGAACCCGGGACCTCTGCGTGGCAGACCGGCATGTTAACCAGCTGGACCACTCAGGTCGTCATATGAAGAAGATAGCTTCGACCTTGGGGTAATAGGCTAAGTAACTATTTCCGAAGTCTGTACAGGTTAATACGCGAGCAAAGTTTGTCCCTATCATGTACAAATTGCATTGACTTTCCTTATTTGATAGGCTTTTTATACCACTAAGGTACCAACGAGTACCTCAAGGATTGGTTGGTACCTTATCAACGGTTATATCACCGAGTATTGCTACGTATACAATGTGCATTGTACACAAGATTTTGGTGAAATTGGATTTGCCCCTGCACATAACACGGTGATTGATCGCCGTTTGGACGCTGCCAACTGAGACGTATGAAGAGTGATGATCCCAAGGGCATCAGGGTTCGAGGGCCCAGCTTCACTGCTTACGTTCAGTGAGGGTTTACTACGCTCAAAATCTTGAATTTCATTTCAAGACAATAATATGTTTCTAGAGGATATGCCAGGCACAGGAAGGAAAGGCAGGCCCAAGAAGTGATGGCTTGAGGTCGTTCAGAATGACATGCGTGTCAATAAACTCACCAAAAGTCAAATGCTGAAGGCCAAGCGACTTGGACCAGGAGGAATTATGAGGCAACTGGGATTTAACGTCAAGATAATTATGATAATGATCATGATGAGACCGTTTGTGTACCCTGTATCTACCTACAGTGGAGCTTATACCCCAGTTTCATTACTTACTATAAATTATATTTTAACATCAAACGCATAAAGCCTAATAATTATAGTTTGCATGTAATTTAGATAGAGCATCCTTAATCACCATGTAATATAACAACAGTCTCTCTTTCTCCACTTACCTAATTCCGAATGCTTTCGAGGTGTCCACCGGGCTACGGCCCAAGTTTTAAGATAGTAGAACTCCATCTCATCTTATCGAAGTGCCTATGGACAAGTCAGGATTTGAAAGCTGACGAGTTAGGAGAATGGACCGGTTAGGAAGGGGTCGAACTCGTCCTAATTGCCACACATCTACCAGAGCATAATTTACATCCACCAACCACATCATAAATTATTTATGAATTGAATGCACATCACGTTACACGAGTTATGAAATTAATGCACTTACGAAGCTAAGTTAATTTACCTATTGGGACCATGTCTCGCATAGGCTTGCCCACTTAATGGTGTCCATAAGTCTTCGACTAAACACCCCCGGGGCGGAACGAGCAGCGTCACGCGAGTGTTAAATATATCAAGGATCAACTTCACTGTATATTTCCTTCGAGTAGGTAACGAAAGTACCTCAAAGAATTACCTTGTTGGTGTCTCTTCGCGTTTTTACTTTACCTACATACTTATTTTGTGTCATAACATTTTGTTTTGCAATATACAGGGTGGCTTTGAATTAATTCTTGATATCGAGGGGTATGTATATGCTCGATTCAAAGATTCAAAGATTCAAAATATTTATTTGTAAGAGATAGGTATTACAGATGATCATTATCTTCAATAGTTTATCTATCCTTTGCCCGCATGCTGAGGTGTACAAATATTTAAATACAATTGTTTCATTTTTCATTTAGTAAATAATAAAATCTTCCATAAATAATAATTTCAAAAAATTAAAATTTCAATAATTATGTTATAAAATAATCAGTAAATAAAACCATGTCATTAAAAATGTCAATTATTACTAAAAAATTTCATTAAATAATAATGAAATCAATAATTAAACAATGTCATACAATTTAAATGTCATTAAAATATTCCGTCAATTCATAATATGCCTTATCTACTAAGTAAGAATGTAATTTATTTTTAAATATCATAAAATATGTACATTGGCGTAAGCTAATTGGTAATTTATTATAAATCTTTGGGGCTTTGGGAATTAACAACGAATTCTGCCACAATGTATGAAAAAGCTGATTTCTTTTCGCGATTTCAGAGATGGTGTCATTTGAAAGTTGTTTATTATTACGAACATGTGTTCGTGTGCATATCCATAGGTATATAATTAATTTAAGAATCATTCTATATAGCTAACTACTTGACTGTTGACTTGAACCGTCCAAAATATTTAGCTATATAATTGCTCAATAGATCGTCTTAGGCGGGTCTAACGAGACTTTCCTTATCAATAAGAGAACTACAAAAAAATAAGTCTGTGGAATGCCACGAAACAGAACGTGTGGAGAGTGTTGCCTTTGGGCACCGAACATATAGACAGTATTGCATAGCAACATTAATTTCGGCCATGGTCCTTCGAGCCGGATAGGGTGCCGCCCCTTGGATGCGCTTCGTTAGGTAAGCAGGAAATCTGACCGAGAATTCTTGGCTCCAACAAGCAAGTAATGGTGTTAATGCTCCAATTTAATTTAGAAGCAACCTTTTGGGGTTGTCTTGTGTGTCTCAGGGGTTTATTTGGCTTTGTTCAGGTGTAGGAAGGTTGCTTTTATTTTGTTCACTAGTGATTGTATTGAGAAATTGCTTTTAGAGCGGCAGTCGCAAGTTGCTTTTACAATTCACTGGCGAAATGGCACTGTAAAGTTGTATGCTGAACAGAAATTTGGGTGGGTTCACTGCAATCTTTAGATTATTGTATGTACCTACAGTCGCGGTATCTCGGCCATGTTTATCTACCTTTCAAACTAGGTCACAGAACATACTTTTATTTAATAGATATGTGCAATTTGTACATCGACAAAGTATAAACATAGTATAAATCAAAGTCGCTTCCCGCCGTCTGTCCCTGTGTCTCTATAATACATAGGACTACTATTAGTCCGCTAAGCGTAAGCGTACGCTTAGATCTTTAAAACTACGCAGCGGATTTTAATACGGTTTTCAATAATATATAGAGTGATTCAAGAGGAAGGTTTATAAGTAAGAAAAAAGAGTAGGTTAGGGTAAAGTAAGTGAACGCGAACGAAGTCGCGCCGGGTCCAACAGTTACATAATTTCATTCGCCGTGGCAAAGTTCTCTCGCGGACCCCGTCGGTGATCTTTTTTTATTTTTTTTATATTCCTAAGTGGCGGACGCGTTTTCACAAGATGCCGCGTGCCCACTCTCCGCCAAAGATGCCCTCGGGGCCACGTAAAGAATATTCCACCTCCTCTTCCCTTCTCGTGCGAGATTAATGAGCCATCCCGGGCAGCTCGTTTATGGGGCCATGAATTAATTTTGCAAGGTTCACGGGATGCGGGGCACTTTTTTGGGGCCACTTTACGTGGCTTGCACTCGCGGTCGCGGTATTATCAAAGGTCGTGTGTCTTTGTTGGGATAAGATATGTAGGTACTCTAACTTCTTTGTCGGTTCGAGTGAGGCCGAAGATATGGTATGTAGGTTGTTGGTAGTTTTGAAGATTCGAGAATTCTTTGCTTATTGGGAAGCTCGCGGACCCACCAGTGCCTGACATAACTAATCCTAAATGTAGACAATTCCTAATTCAATTTCAGTCGAATAATTTTCGTTGGAAAATAACGGTTACATAAATATATACACATGTAGGTTTTATTTGGCCGTGCGGTGTCCGGCAAAGTAGAATAGCACCAACACCTTACACTCGTGGGTGTCGTACAAGGCGACTTATGTTTTAGAGGTAAAAGATCTAGAGTCTCCTTAGACTAGAAAATGGGCAGCAGCTTTTTCTATTGTTATGTTTACTACACTGCGATCTCGCCTGCAAAGCGTGGAGGTTATGGCAATAACCTCACAAATCGGGCTGTCGAAAAGAAACAGGCCGTCAGGTACTATGAATTGTTCTTTAACTGGAACTAGATTTGAGCCACAAACGACTTTTTCCACTAGACACAAAAGCAAGGGCCGAAAATCGGGCCGTCAAGGCTCAAAAATCAGCCTGTCGCGGCTCGAAGTTCGGGCCAGCGCGGCTCAAAGATTGGACCGTCGCGGCTCCTGAATCGGGATGCCGCGGCTCAAAAAAAAAGCAGTCCCGGTTCGTGTTACAGTCTGTGATTATGATTGGTTCATTCATAGGTTCATAGGTTAATTGAGATATTAGCAAGGAAAAAATTTCTTTGCTAATATCTCAATTAATTTAACCGATACTTTGTGTTGTGTTTTTTTTAATTGGCAGGACAAGATTTGTAAGACCACCATTTTTTTAAATTACTGGGACTATCATAATTTTGGGTAATGTTTATGCTTGAAAAGCAAAATATTTTAAACTGCTCGCTGGTGACCGTAACTAAAATAATAATTCCGTATTACGTCTGTATTTCAAGTACCTGCTTAATTGATATGTTTAGAGATATATTTTTAAAACAGCACGACCTCAATTTCGTCTTAATTGTTACCCAATGTTGGGCCTAAACAATGCGGCCACGTCGATTTCTGTCGAAGTTGCAAGTAACAATATCGGGTGAGTTGAAAGGAGAACAAAGCAAACGCCAAACAATAATTGATAATTTAATTGGGACAGCAACGCTGTGAATAAATTAGTACCAAGGAAACGTTCGGACAAACTTCGAAGAAAATAAGGAATGACGAAACCATGATTTTTTTTACAACAAATACGGTTCCTCCGTAATGAATTAGAATTGTTGATTAAAGTTTTTTTTCTTATTGTGGCTTTTCTTTTCAGGTAATTTTTAACGAGAAATGTTGTGCCGATGTTTTGGGAGTAGGTAAGTATATCATACATAATGCAACCTTTTCCTTGTTTCGATTAAAATTGTTTCATTTATGTAGACTTAGATGGTTAGTATGTTTTAAAAGAGCGTCGGTAGCCGAGCGGTTAGAGTATGCAACTCGTAAGCCAGAGGTCCCGGGCTCGAATCCCGCTCCGGCCATGTACCAATGACTGTTTTCTGAGTTATGTACATTAGTTGAATACTAACCGATGCCCTTACGGTGAGGAAAAACATCGTGATGAAACCTGCACATTCAGGCGACTGGATGTGTAACCATGATCCAATCTGGTCAGGTTCCCCTGGTACCAGGGTCATGGAGGTCAGATTGCAGTCGCTCCACTGTAATAACCTGACCTGCCGAATCCTAGATCACGGTCAAGGCGGACCCCGGGCCCTCGTGCGCGAGAGCACAACCGGGACAGTGTGACACTGCCTAGATCCAATCGAATTAAGTAATCAATCAATCAATCTGATTAAGGCAGTTCGACTGCAATTCTCATACTCATCGTACTTGCGAGTAACTTTGCTTTTTTCGGTTTCACATTTTTTTTATATTTAGATAGCTAAGCCAGGCATTTGACCGCCACCTCTCCTGGTGGTAAGTGACGCAGATGGAGATTGAAGTGGCATTCAAACAACATCCTGTTATGTTATTATAACCTCATCGTTGACAGGTTTCAAATATGCACGCAAAACTATGTAGTGATGCATTTATTTATTAAATATTTATTGGTTAGTTTCGTACACTGACATTGGTGAAAAACGACACTACATATTACTCAAATACCGACAACGCATTCGCGTTCGCGACCCCTCTTTAGGAATCGCTGCTATAAAGTATAGATAGTATAGACTAAGTTTTACCTGTAGATTCGACCGCTTGGACTAGCTTTTTTATTTTCCTCCTACACTTTCCCCTGTTTCGGAAAATTCCGACCTCATTTCCGATATCACTTAGTAATATTAGTGATAGACTTTTCGAAGTCGAAGTCTCTGCGACAGAGCGGAGTTAAACATTTACAAACAAACCCTAATCTAAATCTTCCCTCGTTGGAGTTAGTCTCGCTCGCACGATTCGGATGTGGAATGAGCTCCCAGCCACAGTGTTTTCTTTGGACGGTCTCTTCAGAGGCGGACAACACATTAGTAGCGTCCCTGGTGTTGCGGATGTCCATGGGCGCCAGTGACCACTCACCATCAGGTGACTTGCTCTCTCCATTATAGAAAAAAACTGACATCTCCCGTCGCCTGATCATCATTGACGAATTACTATTAAACCCCGAGAGTATACTCGTAGTTATTTTTGTTAAATGGTTGTTCTTCGAGATGTTCAGTGTCCATCGAGTCATTTTTATCGCCAGACGATCTGGTAATCTAAGCGCTGTGTGGTCATGTAACCTTGCCAAGACAATTGACACGTGATATGTAATGAAGAGAAAATATATACGGTACAGCTGTAAGCAATTTGTAGGTAGGTACTAAGTTTGTTAGTGTATAATTATTGTGCACGTCGTATTTATCACATCTCTCTTTTTGTAGGAGATTTATTTTTAGAGATAAGTGCCTGTTGTGTACTATCTAATTTGCAATATCTATCTCTTTAGTTTTATTGTGTACAATAAACAAATAAATACAAAAAGTTTACTGTTAAGAATGTGGTATCTGTCTACGGGAAAAAGGTGTACCGTTATGTAGTATGTATCACTATATATTATAAAACAAAGTCTGTCTGTCTATTGGCGATAAACTCAAAAACTACAGAACGAATTGTAATTTTTGGTAATTGTTCTCTGGTTGACTGGTAGAAAAAGCTACGTAGCTTTAAGTCCGCCATTGTACTGTAATGTGCATGAAGTTTTAAATAAATAAATAAACGAATTTTCATGCAGTTTTCGCTAATACGCAGTGATTCATGAGGAAAGATTAGGTGTATAATTTATTAAGGTTACTACCTCTCGTTGTAGTTATACTACAAGAATAGAAGATTTATTGGATGGAAGTAATATAGTTTTCCTGTAGGGAGCTAGCGATCACTTGTGGTTTTACCCGAATGCTAACAGATGCTCTTACGGTGAGGCAAAACATTGTGATAAAACCTGCACATTCAGGCAACTGAATGTGTAACCATGATCCAATCTGGTCAGGTTCCCCTGGTTGCCAGGTCATTTGACCTGGCAACCAGGCAGTCGCTCCACTGTAATCTATTGATCTGCCAAATCCTGGAGTATGGTTATGGCGGACCCCGGGCCATGCGCGGGAGCACAACCGGCACATTAACGCAAAGAGTATTATTTATTCTACCTGTTTGATTTATTTGTAATATCTGTACGTTTTAAAAAACCGAGTCTTATACAATTTTGTGTTATAATACCGCCATTTCACGAAACGCCAGCTCTCTCAGTCTCTCTGTGTTGAAATACCATCTGCATTTCGTTCGTGTCCAATTACCAGTGTAAATCAATCCGAATTAATCCATTAACAAAGTGCAGGCATTCGTGACCGGTATGGTAAACGACGGATTTTGTCTACCAAATGCCTGCGGCACATACAACCCGTTTATTTGCCACGTGCTGACCCGGTGGCCAAAACTGGAACTAAGTGTCGCCATTTAGAAATGTCACTTTGTTGTCAACAACGGCGACGCCGTCACCGGTTCAGATACGTTTGTGACATGTCTGCGTTACCACGGTTGACACTCTTTCCACGGTGAGTCCTGGTTGTACTCTCGTGCGCGAGCGAGGTCCCGGGGTCCAGGACTTGGTAGGTGGTTAGGTAATAGGCAGGCAGAGCGACTGCCATCTGACCTTCCGTGACCCTGTTAACATTGGCCTGACATTCAGCCACCGGGATGTGTAGGTTTTCTCACAATGTTTTCTCTCACCGGACAGCATCCGGCGTTTGCAGCTGTCTATACTAATCTATAAGAGTTATATGTTATAAAGAGAAGATTTGTTTATTTGTAATTAATAAATGCAAAATCGATTAGACCGATTTAAAAAATTCTTTAACAATAGAATACTATCTACATTATTACCGAGTAACATAAGGCTACTTTTTGTCCCGGAAAAATAATAGGTTCCAGCGGAAAATTGATTGTTTACATAGCTCCGGACTGCGCGCGGGTGAAAGCCGCTGAGAACGGCTAGTCATCGCTACATAATATAAAAAAAACAAAGTCCCATGCCCCGTTTGTCTGTTTGCTCGCGATAAACTCCGCAACTACTGAACGGATTAACATGCGATTTTCACCAATAGACAGAGTTAGGTGTATTATTTGTTATTAACATTACTACCCGTGCGCGGCCGGGGCGGGTTACTAGTAAATTACACATTTCTAGAAGGCATCCTCTCTAGGCTCGGATTGTGTCAGAACAGAACGTCACGCGATCCAACGGAACAGCCAAGGTTTAATTTTATGCGTCTAGCCAGTACGAAACGTCGATACCAGTCTCAAGGCCGACGATAAACACAGCAGTCTAGTGTTATTACTTAGAAATGACTCAATTTGCTTATTGTGTTCCAGCATTTCCAGTGTCTAATTAGTTGATTGCAGTGCTGTGACGTCATGGCGAACGCGTGTCACGATGGCGGCGGGTTTCACGCGTTTGTTATAACGATAGACATAATTAAAAAAAAAAAATTAGTTATGGCATATTAATATGAAAAAAAGACCTATATTAGGTACAAGTCGACATATGTATTTAAAAAAGCTTGAGCCACTTAATGGCGTCGTTACTTAGGCTGATCAGGTCATCGAGAAGGCCTCCGGTGTATCGCGTTAAGGAATTCGGAGGTAATGTGCTGGATGTCCTGTATAGGTCCCCACAGGAACAGGCCGGAGAGTCTATCCACCCACAGCGGTACCTGTACAGTTGGCTAATTACGTTACGCTGTTGCAAACAATTCTCTGATTTTAAGGATTGAAATTGTTACTTTTGCTATTCCGTATCATCAATTTCATGGGTTCAGTTGCTAACAAAGTTCCTTTGCAATAAACTGAAACTATAAATCGATCATGCGTAATCGCAAAAGTAACAATTTCAATAATTTAAATCCGAGAATTGTTCGCAACAAGGTTACGTAATTTCTATCCAGAGAGCAGCGTCCATGACCTGTGCAGAGTCTATTGAGGGTACACCAGTCACACCGCGACAACAACAATATTAAAAATCTAACTAGCCTAGATATTTGAATTTTTTAATTAGCCAAAATGAGCGGACAACCCACCTGATTGAAAGCGGTAACAGGCGCCCGTAACATTTACGATTCAAACACATGTTTGATGTTACAATACTAGACTAAGATGAAATCCCTTGATACCGGATCGCAACAGTATCAAGATTGTTGCTTGGCAGCAGAAATCGATACGGCTTAGGTTAGTAGGTTAGATAAGGTTGAGTCTTAGTCCTACCACCTGATAATACTCAATCCATTGAAGCACTAACTTCCTTATATCTCTTTTTTAATAATAGTTCATTATGGACCCGGCGCGACTTCGTTCGCGTAGCGTCCTAACCCTACCCAACCTCTTCCTTTAGCTTACAACTACCCTACACTATATTTTACCCCAACCTACCCTTTTTTTCTTGCTTATAAACCTTCCTCTGGAATCACTCTATCTATTGCTGAACATCGCTTTGTTTAAAATATCTAAGCGTACATATATACAGACGGCGGGAAGCGACTTTGTTTAATACTATGTATAGATTAATTTATTAATACTTATTGAACGAACCCTGCTTCTTTCTATACTGTGGTTACACCTTAATAAAGGGCGAATAATTTATCTTCCCCAGCAATGTTAATGGCGTAATTGCAATCTAAAATTTATTACTGTACGACCACAGCTACCGCTCCGAGCGCCGAACAAACAATAATACGTATAAAATATTACTCCGAGCTAGCTTTTCTCGTATGTTATCGTAGGTCGGTGTGCTCGGTCGAGCCGTGATGATGGTTAACCAAACAGAGCAATATTAATATAGATTCTAAAGGTTATTGTAACCGCCAGAAAATAGACAGCCTCTTCTGTGGTGTATTTTCAATGCTGATATCGCCAACGTTCGACCGACTGCGTCAGGAGTCTTATCACTAAAATAAAGTCCGGGGGTTACGGGGCCCCACCATCATATCAGGGGCCCCAGGACTACCTGACCTGCTCGCGGCCTCACTGCTGACAGAAGGACGAGGCTCTGGCGAATCGGCTGCATCTTTACCTGATTGTGCGGGCCAGATGGCAGTCGCCATACGTAAAAATACACCGTCACGTCCATTATAGATTCTGGTAGGATTCTCTCAGTAAATCTGAAAGCGCTTTCCTAGAAGATGAGCGTACCTGGCGAGCAGATTTACCGATAGACATTGAGCCAGGATTTACCGCTTAAATGAGAAGGATTGTAAAAGAAAGTCACCCGCGCCGTCTGTCTGTCTGTCTGCCCGATAAGAACAATGGACGGAGTGATTCAAGAGAAACTTTCTCTTTTTTCTGGTTGAAGATATTGTACTTACGACTGGGAGTTTTCGTCGAAAAGTAATGGAAAGTTTACAAAATAACGTCATCAAGTCTCAATAATATAAATAAACTCTAGTACCTCCAATATTGTCTAGTACAACATTAACAAAAATTGCACACAATGAGCACCGCGGCCGGAACATTTGTTATATAAAATATTCCCGCACGTTTCTCGGAAAAGCGGCGCCTATTTTCGCGCAACGTGCCCGAGCTGCCATTTTATGTTTTCTTTCGAAACAATGCCGGCGATGTGCTGTGTACTTTAAAATGGGCTTTCGTGCCCGCCCCTGATTACATTAACAGCTGCCCAGACTGTCCTAGGGTAGGTCAAGGGCGTAAGGTTAGGCTGCTTTGTTTAGACGCATCCTTCGTAATACTTTAAATTCCCCTTTTGTCTAAATGCAAAGTTGATTTTGGAACCTTTTAAGCTCTCGTGATTGGTGCCAGAGCTGTTCATTTATGCGAATCTCACTTTACAAGATAAGGACAACATTTTGTTTGAAATTGTTTATTTAATAAGATATTTTGTCTATTCAAAGAACGGAGGCATACTTTTGCCTGTAAACGACTAGTTGTGTCTTCTGTGTTAATTATTAAAGTTGCATTTATTGCCCAAGTTGAATTTTAGTATCTAATTAAGCGGTTTTAAGTTACTTTTAACCATGTTAAAGTCACATTTGTCAAATAGCGACCTGGGCTGACCTCATTCCGTTTCGGGCACGAACCGTGTCGTGACTCAGATGTTGTTTCACATAAATAAAACTAAAAAATAAGAAACAACAAAATGTCACGGATGCACGGATGTGATGCGAGGTCGTATCTTGACATTTGATAACAATGACACTCGACTCGGGGAATATCTTCGCTGAGATCGTGTTTCTCCACAGAGGCCTCCACCGATGGTATTAAACTGAAGCCTAGACGTCTGGCTGTGACTTAACCTAGATAATGAGGGCATGTGCCTTTCAAACTTGTCATAAAGAGCCACGATCGCTTAAATATTCAATACATGTAATGTAGAGTAAAATCAAGAAAATCTATCAACAGTTCTATTTTTTTCCTTTGGATTAGCCAGCGCTGATCAATATGCAAGAGCTACGTCCAACACATTAACGATTTAACAGTTTTAAAAGTCCGTACTACAACTTGCTTGGTACGACTAAAACTGCGACTACAAACATAGTGCGACAACGTAAAAGCTGTTTAATTATTTAGTAAGGTATAATAAGCTTTTAAACCCTTTTTCCCTGCAGCGGTGCGAATCAAAAGTCACTTATAAAGTTCGCATTTCACGCGCCGAGAATCAGCGCGGCTCGGTAGGGTTGATCCCAGATGAAGAAATCATGAAATCGTCACTTTTAGATGTGTGCGGGTGTGCCAAACACTTTATACGACTATACAATAAACAGTCATTTCAGACACATTCACAGCGACGCCCAACGTTAGTGATCTCTCTGATCAGTAACCTGGTCGGACTGAGCACGCATACTTGGATTTTTGAAGAAATTTTGCAGTATGGTAGGTTCACCGAATAACAAGTAAGCTCTAATTCGTTTAGACTTTAATTGGACTGATTCTACTTTTGTCATCATGGTCTACTTTTGACCGATTCTACAATTGACTGATTCTGCATTTGACCAATTCTATAATTGATAAATTATCCCAAACGTCAGTGTAAGTAGTTCCCGCAGGGAATACGACCATCCAACAAAATTTTGCGCAACAAAATAGATCAACATTACCTACATACCTATTTAAATGACATAATCTCACGCTTATCATTAGCATCTCGAATCACAACAAACATACCAACCGCGTCACCATGTTTTGCCAACCGGTAGCAGCCCTGCGTTGTCGGTACTCCCGAAACCAGGTCACAGTGTCATCCGTTTCGCGGCGCATCGATCCGCCCGCGACCCGCGATTTGCCAGCCCCGAAAGCCCGGGTAGCGGCCCGTCGTCTGATTAACTTTACCACCGCTGACTCGGCGGTTGGCGGGTAATGGCTACCGGCAAGATTTTAAATCAATATTGACGCCCAATTAACTTGGACTTTAATAAAACCTAGTTGGACCGATATGCATATGGGCTACAGTTACTGCTTACCATCAGATCTGTCTGTTCGTTGGTCACTGCGTAGGATAAAACAAATAAAATAAATATACAATAAAATGACTGGCTGGATGAAATCCGATCGGTTTCAGTGGCGTCTTTTGGTATCGGAAGCCAAGAGGCTCTTTTGGTCGTTGAGCCAGCGTAGTAAGCATTTCATAAATATATATGTGTAGGATTATAAATTACCTTTACTTTCTCATTTCTGTGTAGCTTCTTGAGAGTTCTGGTAATAACATCTAAACAGCCTTTCGTCTAGTCTGCTCATGTGTGTCCCAGTCTACCAAGCAGGTATATATATACCTATTCCATCGTGTGTTTTCCTATCACACAGGATGTCTACTGCTGCTCATAGGCCTCTGCCGCGTCTCCAACGCAATCGACACTGTTCCTCTTTCATCCACTATTGATTTTTTTGTGTTTGTGTATCCAGGTTTTTAACTAAAGTGGACTAATTAGCCTAAAAGGTGTCCTTTACACCTTTATTTCAAAAATTACTTTGAAATTGGAATCTTTGTTTACATAGAACAGGGACCGTGATTTAGGGTTAGCAACTTGAAGCTGATAAGGGTCATTATTGTCTCTCAGCCCACGGCCTTGAACGGTATACCCTCCTGTTGTCAGCTTCCGCGTAATGTCGTCCATCCATCTTAATGGTATCCTAAATATATAAAATAAAGTAAGTCAACAAGGTGCGACGTCGTCGACGTTACAGCGCCTTTTCCAACTTCCATGCTCAGTGGCCCTAGCACAAGTGTGTCCGCGATAAAGCTCGCGCCGCGAGAGAGCGTTTGTCTCTTTCTCTAAATACTAAGACGAAAGAGATAGCAATACCTATGTCGCGCTTTTTCTCGCTTATCGCGCGCGAGAGCAACTTGTGCTAGGCCTGCAGATGACTTTTCGAATAGATTCTCCATCCTACCTAGACGGCATCAACAGTTGCGATAGCAATCAACTACTCTTTTCTTCTTCCTCCTGCCCTTGTCCCAGATAAGTTGGCGGGTCTCCTTGTGCATTTGCGCCGGGATAGACATCCCGGGTTGTTATGGGTGTTTTCGGTTTTCGGTTCCTAGGTCCTTTGCGACAGTCGACCACCTTGTGGGTGGTGGCTTGCCTTTAGCTCTTGGCAGTCAATTCCTATCAATTATAAATAAATAGAAACACAGAAAACCAATCGAAAGTATTAATGAGAAATTGCATTTATTGATTTATTTTATTGACTTCATTAATTTCTTTAATAAATAAATAATCGTGGACAAATTCACACAGATAACTGATAACTGATATACTACTTATGTACTTTTTAAATGCATACTTATTATACATAGAACACCCAGACCCGTAACAGAAATTAAAATTCATCATTTAAATTTCTGCCCGGCCGGGAATCGAACCCGGGACCTCTTGCGTGGCTGACTGGCATTTTGACCACTGAACCACTCAGGTCGTCAAATAATAACAATTATTATTACATAATAATTGTATGACGGTGTAAAATATTTACTAAATAAATGAATATTGAATATATTTTGCGTCGATGTCGAACGATTCATTACAATAACCCTCAGAAGTTCTCCAAGGAAACTTTAGTAACGATGAAAATTCTCTCAAGGCGTCCTCTAGAACTTTGTTTACGTATTCCCCGTTCGCTCTTCTTGAGTATTGGCAAAGTGTGTCATTTAGATAAGGTGGCTGCTTCTGTATTTTTCTGCAGGTTTATTTAGGTTAGGTAAACGTTGCAACTCAGTAGTCTACGAATCAAGGTCTTCAGTATCAGATTGATACATTTTCCAGGTTGTGATTAGATACAGAATGAATGAAATAATTATTTGTTTAATAGTTTATTTTACAAGATTGTAGAAAATGTAATGACAAAGTTGTAAGCACTTAAAAAACAAAATGTAAGCACAACAAGCCTACTTATTTCTATGAAGAAATTTCTTCCAGCAGCTCTGCAGAAAGATCGTGATATTTAATACAACTACAAGTACTACTACTGCAGTGGCAGTTAATTACAACTATGTTTTGATGTTGATAATCTTAAAGTTCTTTGTTAATCGTTAATAATTTCACTTCCAAACAATGTTCTCCATCCTGTCCGACTACTCCATAATCTTTAATAGAAATGTAATCCGGACAAGTTTGTCGGCCGTACAAAGGGAACAATCGCCAATTATGCGTAACAGAGACGATAAATCTATCCCGAGATCTGTGTCACGATCTGCGGACCCTTGTAGAGATTATCCGTCGATCTCGAGTCGTGTCTGCGGACCGCACGCTCGTTTACAGCCCCCCCCCCCCCCCCCCTTCCCTCCCTTCGCTACCCTGGTCCCTATGCTAATGAAAACACGATTTATGTCAAAACTAATTCGGTGGAACGGTTATGGCAGCCGTTTTTGTGACGTCGTCTCCTTCTGTACTGTAGGTACGTGTTGGTTCGCATTTAATTCTATCTACTAATTTTTTGTATATCAAATATAAGCTTCTTCCTTGCTATAAGCTTGCTGTAAGCTGTAAGCTTCTTCCTTGTCGTTTCCATACAGTATTTCCACTGGCATTTAGTTCAGGCCCTTTTCATATTTTTGTTCAAAATTTTACTAATTTGATGAAATCCTTGAAACCATAGCGTTTCAAGTGAAATACTTATCAAGTATTGTAGATATAGAAGTGAAGTAAAATGATTATCAGTATTTCAAGACTTTACATTTTAAAATTGAGATTACAATATTTTCTTCCCTTCTCAATTTTATAAAAATATCTGCCCAATTATCGCTAAAATATTGATAAATCATTTTAGTTCACGTTGATAACTACAATACTTGACAAGGATTTTATCTATTTCGAAGATTTAATTGGAATCGCAAAATGTATGACAGAAAAAATGGCGGAACAAGAATGGACCCTTACCTACATTATGGAATTCTCGGAAACGTGTCTAACTATTATTATGAAAAGTAACAAGTTATGAGTTTTTGGGTCGAGAAATCGGTTTATCATTTTTTTACTTCAGTAAATATCGCGGTCCCACGAGACGCATAAGAAGATTTAAGTTCGGTCACCATTCAATTATTGAATTTCGAAAATATGCTTTCGTGACGCTATACCGCTCTGAAGCTTCTCGTACCTATTACTCATTTCTTTGAAGTTATTTGATTATTGACTCGTGAAATCGGCTTTAAACCCTTAGTTGGTTGATACTAAAAGGACGGAATAATGTTCAAATTTTTTATTTTGTCTCAGTAAATATTTCATATTAGTATACTTAATGGTACTCACACGCGACGTACCTTTTCGATTTGTTTCGTGTTCATGTGTTTCGTTTCGGTAGGGTTACACCCACCATGGTCTCGAGAAGACCAAACAAATCGAAAAAGTACTTCGCGTGTGATTCCCGATTACTGTAATAATATGTGTTAAGAACAAGTATATTTATATTTATTTCAATGTCTCTAATTTCACGAATACGACAGTGGTCGAAAAGGTCCTAGTCTATACATGCAGTCTAAATCTTTAATGGGTTTATGTTCTTGATAGAATATCTACGTATTTTTTGTCATTCGATACGGACCACCTGATGGAAAGTGGTCACCGCCGCCTATTATGTACATTAGCAATACTTTGGGCGTCACCAATGCTTTTCCCTCCTCTATAATAATAATAATCATCTTGGCGTTGTTTCCCGGTTGTGTATCTGCGGTTTCCTGTATTTAAACGCTAGTTTAATCGAGATGATGATGGAAAATATTTGAGTATATTTAAACTTGGCCGGGAGTTTTTCGACTTTTCTGTCTAGTTATAAAGACCATAATTCAACGTTCTAAGTAGGTTTCCAGCTGGATCATCCGCCAACCCTGACGCTTACGGCACTCGCCCGCCGCAACTCTTATATTTACAATATAAAACTTTGCAGTAGGTATAGAACTCCATATTGTCAGGCGGATTTATCCTTAATTACAGTTGATTGTTTCACCGTATAATCCTTGCATTAGCTACGAAAATTGGGGAAACTAAGCGCACCCTACATTCCCCCTAATCGAGTACAAATAATGACCTAGTAAATGAAGGTTTATTTGCCGCTGTTGGCCTTCGGATCTACTTCGTTACTAAGTTGATGAGATTGCCAGTAATGAGGCTAAGCAAATTAATTGAAATTCTAGCTCCTTAAGCTTGTTTGCAGGTTGCAAATAGTGGTATAAAAAAATATGACTTGAAATTCGAAAAACATAACCATTTCCTGAACACTCCTTAGCTCCTAATTTATTACTTGTTCCTTTATTCCTTTTTCATCTCTTTTCTTCATAAAGCCTCAAGTACCTGAATTATTTTGGGTAAGTCATGCAGTTAATTAATTAATTAATTAGTGTAAAATATCTATTGCTACTTTTAACTTTTAGTGTATTTATTATTATTATTTATTTATTTTTATAAATTAGATTGTGGTTGAATAAGCTTATGTGTAATCTTTACTTGTAAGTAATCTTCCTGCACCGCATACCTTTTGTCAACTGTTAGCTCTCCTGGTAGACTGGTAGATAATGCTATTTTAGCTTTAAGTCCGCCAATGTACTGTTTGTGCATGAAGTATAAATAAATAAATAAAATTCGCAAACGTACCAACAATGCAAGTGCAAGTGTATTTCAGTAGTATGTGGAACGATGGGGTCTCTGCCTACCCCACGGGAAAATGCGTAATATTATGTATATTCGCAAAAGCTAAAGGTAACAACATTCGTCTCGTTCACAGTGATCTCTCCTTTTTGTACCCTACCATATTGTGTCATTTTACTCAGCAAAACCTTCTGAGCAAAATTAAATTCAAATCGTGGATCTATTCACCAGACTACGATCCGATAAGATTCAGAAGATAGATTCAAAGCATAAAATTGAACTTCCTAATCTTACATCGCCGCCATCGTTGTTGCGCAGTGCGCACAGAATAACGAAAAAAGTAAAAAACACTTTTTTGCTTCGCTCCAACTTACATTTGTACGTATTTTCGATTCCGACTAATGTCAGAAGACCTTGATAGCCACAAAAACAACTTACATACATTTCTGTCCGGCCAATACGGTTTCCACTTTAACCATCGATGCGTCCTATTCCCTACTGCAGTTACGGCTATCCAATCTACATTATATTCGCCTCGTAAACCCGGTTCGACCCCGGATTGGCGGCCGGTCAATCGGGCGGCCGGTCGGTCGAACGGTCGGCCGATCGGTCGTCGGATTGCGTTTCAGCGTTTCCAGCCCATATTCCTAATGCTTCACAAACGTTTGTTTACTCGCTACTGCGCACACTTACCTGTGGGCTGTGCCGGTTAGCGCTATGGAGCTGGGATTTCTAGCCTCGCTAAATGTTGGGGTTGGCGATTCTACTATTCCGGTCACCACACGGCCATATACAGAACTATAGTTAAATGTTTGACTGTCGAACAAATAGAAAAAACTATTCTGGCATGTTCGACTAAGTGTCTAAACCTGCCTGTATCACGAAAGAGGTCCCGGGAGAGAAACTAAGAAGCGATGGATTGACATCGCCGAGTCGGACGCGAGAGCCATCGGCTTACGACGTGAGGATGCCGAAGATCGAGCAAAGTGGAGAAAGCAAAGCAGAAAAGCGGACCCTAGCAGGAGCCGGGATTGACCGCTTGGATGATGATGATTCTCGCTAGTTCGACTTGGTGAGCTTAGAAACAATACAACCACATTTCTTGTTTAACTTGAATGTGTCTAAAGTATCATCATCATCACAGCCCGTAACAGTCCACTGCAGGACTTAGGGCCTCTCCCACGAAAGGCCATAATCTCCACGCTTGGCAGGCGGGTTGGAGATCGCAGTGTTTAAATATAACAATGGAAAATGCTGCTGCCCATTTTCCAGACTACGGAGACTCTTGATCTTTTGCCTCGAAACCATTAGTCGTCTTGTACGACACCCATGAGTGTAAGGGGTTGGTGCTATTCTACTCTGCCGGACACCACACGGCCACATAGGTATACTTTTGGACTAATGACGAGAAGGAAAACAGTAGTCATGACTTAGAAAACGTGTCCAGGACTCCGTGAACACGCAGCGCTGTTTGCGATCGCGACCTCGCGTGCCGGCACTCGGGGCTAACTTTGGCGAAAATTCATTAGCCAAGTTAGCTTGTACGCACGTGAAGTTTGGCTCGCTAATCATGGCTGGTAACTTGGTGGTATTGCCTTGTACATGGGTGGTTACTGTACATATATCACAGATTATTACTATATTATATACTGTATATATATTCCTGTGGACAGACACCCGTTAATCACAGCTTTTGTTTGTGTGCTGTGGCGTTGATTGGATTGGAGTGTTTGGATATTGTTGGTTGAGTATTTCTTGTGGGCTCTGCATATCAAAGCCGCCGCCTTGCCGCACAACTCGATTTGTAATGACGTACCTAATGGCAAAGGTTAGGTTGGTATTGTCCATTACAAATGTGTTTCTTTATGATATTGACAAAAGTCCTAACGATGATGGCAGTGGCGGTTGCTGTCTTTTTGTTATGCTACAGAATAGCGAAACGCTGCTGTGCTAGACTTATAATAATCCTGTTTTAAACACGATATCTAGAAAGGAGCATCGGTTGCCTAGTGGTTAAGGTGTCCGACTCGTTACCGAGAGGTACCCGTTTCAAATCCCAATGCCGCCATGTACCAATGACTCTTTTCTGAGTTATGTACATTAGTTGAACACTCTCTTGCTCTTACGGTAAGGGAAAACATCCTGATGAATCTGCACACTCAGGCGACTGAATGCTGTAACCATGATCCAATCGGGTCAGGTTCTCCTATTAACAGAGTCACTGAGGTCAGATGGTAGTCGCTCCATTATAACTACCTGATCTGACACATCCTGGTCCATGGTCAAGGCGGACCCCGGACTCTCGCGCGAGCACACTTACAGCAGTACACGTATTTATTAGTTTTTTTATCCAGAAAACGAGATGGGTTTAAAACAAAGTGGGGTTTGATCCGCCTTTCTCCGGGCTTAGCAGACTCAATACCGGATTTTAATTTCGCGTCGTCGTCGCCAGCCCGAGGGCTTTCGAAAAAAAAAGGAAACATCTTCGCTCAATAGTGCTCGATACTGCGGGTGCCTAGTGCTCGGAAATTACTAGCAAATCCTACATAGATACTTTCGCCTGAAAGAGTTATCTTTCGATTAGACGTCCTTTTCCCCACGATTCCGTTCACGTAGACTAGTTTCTGTATTTCCTGAACATTTTCCATAATATGATCATCTGTTTCACTCGCTTTTTGTGTAAAGTTCTCGATGATGTAAAATGCCCTATATCACTCGTTAACGTAAATAGTGAAATAGCTTTAAGGATTTCCCCTATATTCAAACTTACAATACTATACATCATTATTACCTAGTTGTCACGCTATACAACACTGTACTTTGCTCTTCTGCTTCTTTTATACTTCTGCTTCTACTAGATAAACAGTATCATTGAAATAAAAAATACTGTCCAATTCCGTTCAATTATTTCGCCGCTCAGGCATATACTTTCACAACCGTGTAGTAAGAAAGACCTACACTATCGATGCGGGTATCATCTACCTACCTGAGTTAATATGTTTGCATACACAATCCGGATGGAGCCGGATCGGTCCGCCCGCATCCTCAGACCAGCAGATCCGGATCCGGAATTGGATTTGGCTCTGATTGCTTCGTAAGTCAACGGCCGTTGTCCGAAATTACCGTTGCCGTTCGCCCGAAAGATTTTTATTGCGCGACCTCGCCACGAGGGCTTCCGCGAACTCTCGTTGCTGTATGCTGTACCTTCCGCGAAACATCTCCGCATACAGATGGCGAAATTAAACGGAAACCTGATTTCCGAAACGCCGGGGCCGTTAGAATATCAATGTCGAGTCGACGGGTATATAGCGAGGCGAAAATGTTTAGAAGTACCGATTATGTAATTGCGGGTGAACATATTGCGGGAGTGTTCTGCGTTCTTCATTTGCGATCTAAGAGAACTGGTATATTTAAGAGCGATAGGTAACCGCTTGGCACCGATAGGCTGATTACGTAACGCTGTTACCAACAATTATCTGATTTTAATTATTGAAATTGTTACTTTTGCGATTCCGTATCATCGATTTTATGGGTGCAGTTGCTAACACAATTCCATTGCAATAAACAGAAACTATTATATTAATCATACGTAATCGCAAAAGTAACAATTTCAATGATTGAAATCAGAGAATCGTTGGCAACAAGCCTTACGTAATTAGGCTACAGGTGAATTCAGTATGGTTGCGATAATCTGCGAAACATTATTTCATTTAACAAAATTGCATTGATGCAACATCAAAAGGGCTGTAGCTTAACTCATAATCTAGCTGTGACTACATTGTCCTTCAAAACGGAACACAGCAACGCAGTATTGTCTCTTGACAGCTGAAATAGCCAGCGGCAATTACCCATCCACAGTCTTACAGCCGGCAATAAATGTATAATCCATGGAGCGTCAAATCGACCGGAGTGCCTCCGGCGATTATTATCGTGCCGGAAGTGAAATAAGTTTTTATGTAACGTATTTAGCTGTTAACGCTAATAGGATAACTGTGTTTGCTCGCGAAGTATTGGATTTCACCGGGGCAAACCTGACGGGCACCGAGAAACGTATGCTACGCCGTAGGGAAGGTCAGATCCTGCGCCAGTGCCTGACTGTTTTCATTTGGTGTGTTTTCCTAAACTTTTGAACGTTTCAGGTGAATGCTGGTAATTAGGTAGGTATTTATTATGGGTTTTTTTTTTTTTTTTTTTATGTCATCGGTAGGCAAATAGGCAAGCGGGCCACCTGATGGAAAGTGGTCACCACTGCCTATAGACATTAGCAACACCAAGAGTATCGCTAATGCGTTGCCCACCTCTATAACACGTTGCTCTGGCAGCAAAAAGCAAATGCCACTCCACTGCCAAAGCCACGGTTTCCCAAATCCCCACCCCATGGAGCACTGGAAACCTTACTCACCGGCAGAAACACAATACTATTTAAAAGAGTATTATTTAGCTGCGATATTCTGTAAGGTGGAGGTACTTCCCCAGTCGGGCGGCTCCAATTCGAACGAGGGTTAATTTGTACATGGTTGGATGAAATTATTTGTGACGATAGGTCTGATTGGGTCATAATAACATGATGAAACTCAACTGAAGTCTACATATAACTCCTATTAAAGTCATCCTGACGATATAAGACAAGATATATCCCATAGAGGTAGAAACGTATAACCCGCGTCATGAAAGAAGAGACTTGTGAGTGGCAGTGGAGGGGATTTCGCGCAGGTAATCGTATACAGCGCAAGTCGAACCACGTGACCCGTCAAGTCTCTTCTCATTTGACACTAGCTATACTACAAACTACGATCCTGACACTCCTCTTTTGCCTCTTCCACATCCATACATCTCATACATTTACGCCGGTTGAGGGTACTCCTGACCTAATAAATAAATTGAAAGCATGTTTCTTTGTTCTTCCTTCATATCGAAACTATCATCATAATAGGTCCGCTAGACAAGTAGATATAGTGTTCAAAAAGAACAGAGAAGTCATGGTACTGCATGCTACTGAGCGCAGCTGCAAAAGCTTATCTTGAACCAACGTACCAACGTACGTGAATCATTACGTACCAAGAATAAATTTATATATATGTCGAAGCCAAATGGTTAAATTAGCCGGTTAACTAAACGGCTAGCTTTTTGAGCAATTATTTAGTTGAAAATTGGCCAGTTTCATAAGATTTTAAAGTGATGTTTAAAGAACGATATTGCCTCGAGTTTACGCAGCTCTTCCACACATTGTTCCAATGCTAACCTACCCACAATAACTTCAAAGTATAATAATAGTTTGCATTAGGTTTCTATTCGGTTAGTTTAGGTTAGCATTATGACAATGAATGGAAGAGTTCAATATCGTTCATTTGACTTTACTTTCAAAGTTCATGAATTTGGCCAATTTTCAATTAAATAACTGCTTAAATAGCTAGCCGTTTAATTAAGCGGCTAATTTAACCATTTGGCTGCGACATATACACTACATATTATAAAACGCCGCGTCTGCCTGTCTGTCTATTCGTGATGGACTCAAAAACTACCGATCGGATTTTCATGCGGTTTTCACCAATAGACAGAGTGAATTATGAGAAAGGTTTAGGTGTACAATTTGTTAACGTATTTTATAATAAATAGCTCTATTATTTATAATGTTATGTTATGTTGTGATGCCTTCATGGCGCGCCTGCAGCGATACCTACTACATGTTATGCGGCTCCAAGGCCCACAGTGTTAAGTACCTACTTGCGTACTTAATAGTTTTGGTAATAGGAGTATCTAACATGGTAAATTCAGTGAATTTACTTTATATTGTATGTATTGGAAGTTCGTAGTGATAATTATCATTGATCTTGATAAATATACTTAGTTAATTATCTTGTTGATAAAAAAACGTCGCTTTACGCGTTCGCGACTGTCATTTCCCGCTATTGAGCGTACGTTTTGGAAAAAAATTGTCACAAACTTTGTCTATACGAAAGGGCCGAAGATGCCCAAAATGCAAATGCGAAAAGTGGAACATTTTTTAACAAAGGCCTTAAATTTTGAAACGATATATTTTAACGGAAATCTGACAAACCACACGTATAGATAAGTTTCTAGATCACGTCTACAAGAATTCATTGACTTTGATAGCGTTATATTGGAAATATAATCAAACTACGTTCGGTCGGAGCACGCCCGGTAAATACTAATCCGAAATAAGAATTTAGTGCAATCAGGCATTAATATGGAAGCAAAACTTCGCAGGCTAAGTTCGCAGCGGTCATTTTCACGTCTGAATTAACTAAAAGACAATATCTTGTGCGCCGAAGCGCGTCGTCTCCTGTCCCAACCAGACTCTTTGCAACTTTTTCAATATCACCTGAGTTGTGCCACGTTGCCGGTGTACCGTCGGCGCCAGCCAGTCTCCGAGTAAGATTTCTATTTACTGTCTTACTAACTTTTATCATAGAGTATTGCCAATGAGTGGCTAAAATAATAAGCAATCGGCTCCCGAGACTGTTTAACCAGGCTTAGAGTAAAAGAAATCATCTTGGCGTTAATGTCCCGGTCGTGCTCTCGCGCACGAGGGCTCGGGGTCCACCTTGACCATGATCCAGGATTTGGCAGATCAGGTAATTATTGGAGCTACCGCCATCTGACCTCCGTGACCCTGCTACCAGGGGGACCTGACCAGATTGGATCATGGTTACACATCCAGTCGCCTGAATGTGCAGGTTTCATCACGATGTTTTCCCTCATCAGTTAGTATTCAGCTAATTTACATAAGTCACAAAAGAGTCATTGGCGCATTTATCCCACAATGGGATTCAGAGTATCATCAATAATTATATATGTATTTATTTTCTCACTTTGAAGTTCCATAAAATACAAAAATTCGTTCTAGGATAGTGTTTGCTAATAGGAATAGGAACTTTATCAACATTCTCTCAATACCAATCCACTGCTGCACTAGAGCCTCCTCCATACCAATGGAGGGTATTTCACGATATTTTCCTTAACAGGTGATTCTGTAGAATATACAGTATCAATGCTAGTCTTTTTACTGTATTCATCTTATTGACAAATAGCTTTAAAGGTTTCAAGACTCCAGTCCGTACACAGCAGTTGTTAATCCGTATAACTTTTTCAATACCGACGAAGCAACTTGAGCTGCACTTGAAAGAGTATTGTGTTTAATTCGAGCGCTTAGTATTTCTCTTTTCACTTACATCCTTGCCTTATCTAGGGACCGAGCAGCAGGGAGAACTTTGGGAACAAACGGTTGAACTCCCAGCAATTTGTTAATGCATCAATTAATTTCTATGTAGTAAGTTGAAGGCAGAATTCTGAAATTTTACTGAAGGTAGTACATATTCTCGAAAGTTTACTTCCATACCTGGTACGGTAGCCTCCTTTCTACTAATCTAGGTACTAATTAAAAGTGCCTAAAACGTGTGCCTAATATGTGAAAGTATTAGTATTGTATATGTGTAGGGGGGTAATTAATCCCGAAATTTAATGCGGAACGCTTACACTGCATAAACAAATTTTACGCAGACGAAGTCGCTTGCTAAATCTAGTAAATGTAAAAACGAGTGTTATAAGTTCCACGAACTTATCGGAATTTTCTAACGGACCGATATTCGACCGTATTTCGATACGGTTTTCTTCATTTGACCACTTTAATCGAGATGGTCCTTAAGGTGTTTCATTAGAATCAATTTAGTAGTTTTGGATGTCTGAGGCATAGGAGGACTTTGTCGGAAGTTTTCCGACATTCGTCGAATAGATTATCAAACTTTACCGACTCGTGTCCGTTCGTTATTTTCTAGTTCCACTCGGGTTGGACCTGCACAAAAACTGATCGTACCGCGCCGCCGCTAGTTTTTAATTACTCAACCGAGATTGCAGCGCTGTTTGCGGTAAACAAGTGCTCGCCACGTCCACTGGCAGATTAATACTTTTCATTAGTTGCCTCGCTTCTATGATGAAATCTCAATTTCTATTCAATTCATTTATTTGTAAAAGTAGATACATAATTTAGACATGAGTGTCCTCCGAACGAGAGTCTGGTCGCGTTGGGTTTTCTTATTTATTTTATCATGGGACTGTTTATTGAATACTTTGAATGTAAACTATCACTCGAGCGGTAGTATATATTTCGAAGGATTGCGGACGAGTGGTATTCGACTGAGGGAATTGCCGAGTCAACGAATATCGACTTTACGAAAATTCGATATTATCTATTGATTCAACAAAGCTTTGATCTAATGACCATGAACTATATCCCATGGCCACAGACATAGCCTCCAGTCGGAATAGCCCCCAAGCATAACCCGCCTTCACCTGTGTGGTGCCCGCCAGAGTATTATTCAACACCAACCCCTTCTGTTCAAGGATGTCTTAAGGATGGTGATAAGAATGTTTTAGAGACCAGCTGGGACCTCTGCGGACCCCTCGACAAAAGGGCAGCAGCATTTTCTGATGCGTGGGTTTCCAAGTGTCGCCATCCCACCTGCCGAGCGTGGAGATGGCATAGCCCTCCACTGCAAAAAGCTCAAATCCAGTAGTGGACTACCGGTATTGGCTGTTTGATGATGTTGTCGGCCGTCATGTTGGTCGTTAGGTATGATATAATATACATAAACTATGTAGTGGACTTGGTGACCCATTTGATAAATCTGGGTTAGAGGGATTTGGGATGTTGTAATGGAGAAATAAAAAGATATCCGGTGCGGGTTGGCGGATATTGGGTAATGATTGGAGTGCGTTGTGTGCATTGCGTGTCCCTCGAACCGTACCTATAATCTGGTAACCTTTAAAGCTAGAGGGAAGAGTCTGTTCAAATGTAGAGTCAGTCAAATGTAAAGTGTTCAAAGTAGAATACTCAAATGTAGAATAAACGGTTTCTGAACAGCCAAGGACGACTTCGGCCGTATCGTTACTTTCCAATATCTACCACGATTAGATGTCAATCAAATGGCTAACTGGATAAATTTTACAGTGAATTGTTTAGCGATTTGCTTGAATCAATGTAAAGACAGTTTTTATTTTAAATCTACCTCGATTACATTCGTGTTCGATCGCAGGTCGATCGGAACGGGTAAGCCCGTCATATCCATCGTGCCTATACATCCGGTGCTATAAGTGCTTATATACCACTGGTGTCTTGTAATACTTACCTACTACGTGCAATTAATTTTACCCCTGACACTACGTGACACAAGACCCCGATGTCACGTGTAATTTCAATTTGGAGCAGAACATCCTCGTTTTGCCGCCTTGTTAATCAGAGTTGCTGCCAAAACGCACTGCAGCTATATTGGAAACGATCGTTGTGCGATTACACGAGCGGGCAATAACAAAGGAAACATCGACGTCAAAACACAAATTAGCTAACACGTGAAAGCCTTGGCGCTCCGCTGTGCAAGGAAGCACTTAGTCCAAAATACCGACTAAACTGTGTTAACTATAGCTACAATCACATCCTATTGTATAGTAATTCATGTAATTGCTCCAACCGGCCGGCCGGGCGAGTGATAATCGATCTAATTGGGCGTGAATCGATACTCGTTTATGCTATTCTCGTTCATTGTCAATGCGCCCAATTGATTTTAAAGAGATCTACATATTGACTCGGACAAGTGTCGTAACGGTCCGTAAGTCATTCAATAGACAGTGTCGTGTGTTTGTTATTCATAATTATAACGTTGGTGGTCAATGTTGTGGAGAAACGGCGGTTTTGTTTTGGTATAACCGACCGGCGGTGACGGTGTCGGGTAGTATAGTATTAAGTTAAGAATTGAGGTAGCCTGGGAACTAACTCCGGTATTATTATTATTCGTGCTGTAGTACGTACGTACGCATGTATAGTGGTGCTACTCTGCGTCTTTCTGAAGTTGAGTTTGATGCCACGCGTCCTTACCTTTATCTATACGATTTAGCGGTTAGGTTAGGTTAGCGGATTCACATTGGTTATTGAAAAATTTGTAGATGTGTAGGTGTATGATTAAAATTTCAATAAAAGATATGTCGTACCTGAAATATTCTTACTAATAGATACTGTTGTCGCTGTCGCCTTTGGGGGTTTCTTATTTTAGATTGGCTCAACCGTTATTATATTATTACAGACTATGTACAGGAAACCACTTGAAATTTATAGTGTAACGTTTCTTAAGGTGCTAAAGACCACGTTACGTCAGGCGAATGTTTGCCAATGATATTTAAAACTCCTCGGCAGAGAAAACTTTCGCAGTGTAGCCTCTGGACCACAGCCATGGTATAGAAAAGTAAAAACCGCTTCACTCCAAACAAGTTGCAGCTGAGAGTAAGCAGGACATCACGCCCTTGACGCCCCATACTTTCGATCACGCACGTGCAAAGTAGGCCTCTTGAACCTAAACTTCTGTTGAAACTGCCAGTACCAAGTTCAACCTGTCAAAACTAGTACAGACATCCCAATACATGTAGGTGCGTGTACAGCCGTCCCCGTAATGTTATTACCGGCGTTAACAGCTTATGTCGCGTGTCCCGCGGGGTGACGTGACGTGCCGTGACGCGCCGCGGCGTGACAGAGGCCAAGTGTCGCGCGCGCATGCCCACCGACAGCCATGATGGATTTCAGTAATTGGAACGTCGTTTTGTGGAGCGCCATGGAGAAATACCTGTTTGTTTGTTTGTAATCTCTTTATTGTATCAATTCATAACATTACAGGAAATAAAAATACAGTTTATAATGCAAAGGCGAACTTATCCCGCAACGGGATTTCTTCCAGCTAATCATTGATGAGCCGAGAGGACCTTTGATGAGCGGTGAAGGCAACTAAACAAAAACCTATATACATATATGCAACCACCTGGACCTGTTATATTGATACCTCACTGCAGTAAAATTTTCAACACATAAGAATATCTTTCTTGTACTAAAGGTACACATATTTCACAAGTACGTGCTGGCAAGCGAGTGCATATGAATTGGATACTATACAAGCATTAACATACTGTAGGTACCATTTGCAATTTCTTATGGAAAGTGATTGAAATTCAACACAAGTCGCGTTCTCAATAAATACGCGGATCACGGTTTATAACACAAGTCGACTGTTTTATTTAATAGCTAACAAAAGTTAAATTGAAAGATGTTTGGGTCTGTTCATCATAGTGGAGAGTCTGTATCAATCAATGTGCAAGACAGTTAAAATGTGAAAAAGGTCAATTTCGGAAAAGAACCTTGTAGAAATGGACGAATTCGGAAGTGGACGACTTTGGAAATGGACAAATTAGGAAATGCTCAAAGTCGAGGGGTTAATCCCATGTCTGTTGTACGGTGGCGGAACCTGAATCATCATGACACACATTGACAACTTTGACACTTTTCATAATTAAAACTCGTAAACAAGCTCGTTTCAAAGACGCTACTAATAAAATATTTTATAACTATAACATAGTTGTTCAGATTGTTAAAGTGTGAGCGTATTCAAGATAGATTATATAACAAATCATAATACCTACTTAAGGTATACAATGTAATTAATGAATGAAAATAGTTAAACTAAATTATATTTATTTAAAATCTTAGCGACTTTCAAAGAAACCCTCATAAAATAAACTCACGGCAGACAGTGCTAATAGAACAATATTCGGATCAGATACGGAAGTGCTTGCATTTCCTTTCCTTCCTCCAATCGGTCGTGTCGTTCGGTCACAGTTGGGCTAACTTCGGCACACTTCGGCCGTTTCCGCGGTCCAACGGGAAAGTTGGCCACGTCAACACTGGTTATGTCATTAACATCGTTTCGGTGACTCGGCCATAGTACATACGACCGAATCGTGCATTTGCTGTGTCACTTTCAGTAGTTGTAGGTAGGTTACCGTCTTGGTTAGTGAAAATTACTTTTTTATAGGTACCAAACTAGGCCGTAGGTACGCATAAAAATTGAGAGGAGGAAAGTAGATGCTTTAGAGATGTGGTGCTGGAGGAAAATGCTTGGAGTATCTTGGATTGAGTTTCGAACAATGGCTTGCACTCTCCAAGAACTCGATTTTTAGAAGCGTCTGTCGATATCCATACAAGCCCGCATTCTCAAGTTCTTCGGTCACGCCTCGATGCGAAACCATGACTCCATCGAACCTTTCGTCGTGCAGGGCAGAGTGGAGGGTACCCGACCGCGCGGAAGATCACCCATGCGATAGACCGACCAGATCAAATCTGCTTTGGGCGGTCCCTTGCATGAGTGTACCGGGAAGGCAACAAACAAATCGAGATGGGCAGAAATCGTCAGGCTAGTGATAGCTGTCCATAACACAACGATCATTGCCGCTCTGTCAAAAGCGTATCGCCCAAGAAGAGACGCTTAGGTACGCTTCCTTGGTCACCGGCAGGAACACACTATTACTAACTAAAGGAATAACTTTGTTTCGTTGAACATTATGTTTTAAACTATCGCGCTTTTTATACTCGCTGCCGTAGGAAACTCGGAACATATCCTTAAAATGTTTGTTTCTTTGTCTATGTGATGTTTTGTTGTTTTAAACTTGACACTAAAAGTACTTACTAACCTAATCTAACCTACATAATGTTATTACCAGCAAGTTAGTATTCAATTAGAAAATTGGGTGATATCATCAGCGGTCAGGTCATAAACACCGATTTCTGTTGAATGTTACATATAGTCATATTTTAAATGACACACCTTGTGACCACAACAAGCGTGCACGCTGTTTATTGAGTTTAATTACCCCACGATAAATAATAATATTTCAAAACCATACAATTCTGTTAAATAAACGTGCCTCGTATCATAAATAACGGAATCACGCATGAGGGACGTATTTTACGTTAGTAATACAAAATATTTATCCAGCTACTGTGGAGCCATCCGCCTTGGTGATAAAGAATTTATTTATAAAGCTTCCACATGTTACTTATTTTTATTGTATGCTTTGAAATATTAATTATAATAAAAGTAAATAAATTTTCCTTTCAGCCAATTACAGCTATACAGATGCTATATTTTGTTGAAGTAATTAAACTTCCATTGTAATTATACTGTTTCACTGTAACTGAGTGAAGTGGTCATATTACTAATCACCAAATAACGTTCTCTATACTAATTTAAAAACAGCTATAATCCGCGTCATGAAAGAAGAGACTTGTCAAATGGCAGTAGAGGGGATTTCGCGCAGGTAATCGCCTACTGAGCAAGTCGAACCACGTGACCCGCCAAGTCTCTTCTTATTTGACACTAGTTGTACTATGCCTTTATTTTTACAAGCTTTTATTTGACGACCTGAGTGGTTCAGTGGTCAGCATGCCAGTCAGTATGCCACGCAATAGGTCCCGAGTTCGATTCCCGGCTGGGCTGAAATTGAAATGATGAATTTTAATTTCTGTTACGGGTCTGGGTGTTCTATGTATAATAAGTATGTATTTAAAAGTATATAAGTAGTTTATCAATTATCTTGCAGCCATAACACAAGCTTTGCATACTTTGGGGCTAGATGGGGATTTGTCCACGATTATTTATTATTATTTATTTATTAATTATTATTTATTTATTCTTTAACTTGCACTGTTCGTATGTAAGTTTGTCAGTTGTCCGTCAAAATATACAAACAATTTTTCGACCATTTGTTGGTGTACAATTCAGCTGAAATTTGGTATACCTCTGTAACTTGGATGACAAAGCATTAATGTGGAGCAAAATAGAGCTGGTCTGATGATGGAATCGGTCGTAGGAACGGATTAACGCAATAAGATAATCCAATCGTGTTTGGGCTCTTTGGGATGGTCTTGCTGAGGAGGTTCTATACTGCGCAATTAAAGCTTATTAAAAAAAATATATATTTCATTTGAGAACTTATTCCTTAATCCCTTTTATCATATGTATTATGTAAAAGATAATTAAAAATGCAGAATAGGAGTTGCTGTGGTAATGAGTGGGAGCTCTTGCTCCTGTTATAATTACTACAAAGCTTATTCTTCTGATATGTATGTAGACTAAAATATCTATAAGATCCCATAATATTCTTGCTGCTTCAGTTCGCTATTGATGTATGGATAATGTTTATATTTTCGCCCTTATTCACAAATACAATTAATGTACAAAGCATACCTACCGATACACGTGGTGGTCTGGTGGGAATTTCTGGAATTCGCCGCTGGAAAACGCAACAACTAACCGCGTAAATTTGTAAACACGGACGGGAATGGTCTGGAATTCAAGAGTGAAACGGGCGTTGTTTGGTTTATAGTAAAATATACAAATTTCTCTTGAAAACGTGTTGTTTCAGTGCAACAATATTGTTTACTTTGTAACACGGCATGGTTTTTACCTAACCGCCATTAAATTATTTTATAAAACTTGACTTTGGCCACAATAACATCCGAAGAGTTAAAAGAACAGCTTTGACGTTTATACTTCATACAATGCACCTGCTATTAGACCATTGTACATACAGTCAATTGCTGAAAAACGGACTCTCCTAGCATTAAATGTGTACGTGCAGCTGACTGTACGTCAAGCTTGTTATTTACTTTTTATTTGTTTGCATCTGAGTATTCTATTTTTTCCTCTGCTGTGACAGTATGCGTCGACATCAGAACCTCATACGTTTGTAATAAGGGTAATTGAATTGCTTGTTATGTTTGAGGAAATAAATAAAGCGTAATAATGTTCATCCAAGAGTATTTATATTGTTTATTATTTTTACATTTGTCCTTGTCAATCACGTCCCTTCTAGATCGCCATTTTAGGCTCTTCGATGGGAAGAATTTAGATTGCTTTGGTTCCTAGCAGCCGATGAACATTCCAGATTAATTTGTACTCTTGTAGCCGACTCCAAATTGTTTCCCGTTATTTATCGTCGGCAGTTCCGGCCTTAGCAGATGACCTCCTGCACTAATTTATTGCTGAGCCAGCGTGAACGCATATTGGGAGACTGGAAGATTTCGAGCGGTTTGTGAACTGCACAAGGCCCTTTTTGCACAGTAGATAAGTGCACAATTTCAGTGTTACAGCATCAAGAAAATTCTCCTTTGCCGCTACAGCAACATTCACGGTATTTGGTGCATCTTTAGCTTAAATTAGATGGCTAAAAGGGAGCATTTGCTGTCCCTTATGCTCAAAGGACTCGTCCTTTACCCCCTAAGGGTATTTTTTATACAATAAATAAAAATGACGAATCACGAATGCCATAAAAATAGTTTAGCGACTACACAGTAGTGCAAAGAAATATTATTTTTAAGGTGGTCAGACATGTCCCATCCTTTCCACAACGACGTGCCAATCGTGGATCTTCCAGCAGGGCTATCACAAGTGTGTCCGCGACAAAGCGTTTGTTTCCTTCTCTCAATACTGAGATGAAAGAGATAGCAGTATCTATGTCGCGCCTTTTCTCGCTTATCGCGCGCGAGAGCAACATGTGCTAGCCGTACAGCAGTGTTGGGCATGAACAATTGATATTTTAATCATCATATTAATTGATTGAAAAATTAATTGCAATTAATTTAATCACAATTGATTTAATTGCAATTAATCTGTTATTTGCGTATTGCAATTAATTTATTTAAATAAACTCACGTTAATTGCAAGAGACAATTAAAATAATTAAAATAATATTTTTAATTGTTACAAGAGACAATTAAAACTAACAATTAACAATCACAGATTTATATTGTTATGCGGCCCGATCGGGCCGCTCGAGGGCTGAGAGGTAAGAGTAGGACGCGAGAGAGACAAAATAATATGTAAGCGCATTATTATGTTGAAAGCTATTTGCGGAAAGAATTTTCTATTCTTAAGTACTAGTATATATATTCTGTGTGGCTATCATGAAGAACGATTTAGCATGGCCATTAAGGTCAAGCTTGTGAAAGCCCTACCCTATGCCACTCCTTAATCTTATAATATTACTATTTACATTATTTAAATTTAATTAAAGTTTAATTACAAGAACAGTTAACAATTGATTAATTGTTAATTGCAACGTCACAATTAACAATTAATCAATTGTTAATTGCAACGTCACAATTAACAATTAATCAATTGTTAATTGCAACGTCACAGTTAACAATTAATCAATTGTTAATTGATATTTCACAATTAACAATTAATCAATTGTTATTTTTAATTGTAACTTGCAATTAAATTTTGCCCAACACTGCCGTACAGATATTCGTTGCAATTTCTTCACAATTTAAAAATGCGACAATCACAGAGTAATTCGCTTGTGGTTTTGAACTACTCGTCCGATGTTGTTGAGCGTTAGCCAGAGAGATTTAAAAAAGTAAGATATTATCTTCGTCCAATAAACAGCTAATTATCAATCAAGACATCACAGTATCTGTTCGCTAGTTCGCTAATACTATGTAATTACAATGCAATTGAAGCCAATATCCATTGCTGCAGAGAACCGAGAATGTTCATAATTAATATCATTTAACTGAAATTGCGCTGTAACTCCGTTAGCCAAATCAGATTTAAATTGAAACACAACACAGGATGTGGTATAGGATACCTATACAAGTCTGTTGATAAGCGCCCATAGTCGATTATCGCGGAAGTGTTTCTGTTTTAAGAACAATTATTATGATTCTGTGCTACTATACTAATGTAGGTACGTATAATGAGTTCCATTGCCAATTATCTGTAATTGAACAAAACGGAAAACGGATAGACTTTGGTAAACATTTCTGAAATTACTTATGCAAACACTCCAAGGATGTTATTAATTCTGGTCCCTATTGCAGAAAATATGTTGTTTGATTGCGAGAATATAGTGGCCTGGATTTCAATATCGCAAAGTATGAGTGTCTTGGAGTCGTCAGTACAGTAGGCCTCTGTCTGTAAGACTGTCGTGGACAAGACTTTACGTCATCTCTTAGGTTCAATTTTCGATGACGCCCTCGAACTTATAGTTAAAAAAAACAGTTTCCGATCGTATCCGCCTAATTAACAGTCAGTAGTTTATCTACTTTGTGCACATGGCGTATCATTGCTTCATGGTGCATATTTGTACTACAATTTACTATTTATTATTTCTAAATACAGCGCGCAGATGCGTTGTCTTGCCGCCATGATGACCAAGCCTACTACTTCGCATCCTTCAAACCAGAACAGCGCAAGCGGTTATTCCATTTCCCCCTTCTTTTCTTTGATTAAATTGCCCAGACATTTGACCGCCATCTCACCTGGTAGCACGTGACTATTTGCTATACTCTTTTTAAAACTTTAATTTATTTATTACCAAGCACCAGTCTTGTTCCTTAGTCGTACGTAGACGTACCACTTTGCAAGATACAGCGATGCAATCTATCGAACGGCAAACACGCTGAACGCGGGAGCAACAGACTGCTTAATGAAAACGCAGCGTTCAAATCCAATGGGTGCTCTTTATTTGTCTTCGCCACCCAGCGTGATAGCACGTGACTATTTGCTATACTCTTTTTAAAACTTTAATTTATTTATTACCAAGCACCAGTCTTGTTCCTTAGTCGTACGTAGACGTACCACTTTGCAAGATACAGCGATGCAATCTATCGAACGGCAAACACGCTGAACGCGGGAGCAACAGACTGCTTAATGAAAACGCAGCGTTCAAATCCAATGGGTGCTCTTTATTTGTCTTCGCCACCCAGCGTGATTTGTAGCTGGAAGCCTGGTGACTTGATTACTTTCCGCTGTTTCCGCAGTTTGCGCCCCTCCCAGCGCTCAGGTGGCTGGTGTTGCCAGTCATTGCCTCTAATGAAAACGCTTCACGGCAGCGTTGGATGGCTTCTTGTGTAGCCTTTGGTACTGAGTGAAATGGGTGTTGCATGTTGCATTTTGTGTCGACTCTGAATATTGTATAACGGACGTAAATTATATTGAGCTATATTCTACGGGGGCATACTCATATTAGTGTGTCCAGCAATAGTTTAGTACTTCTGCTTTACAAATCTAATAATAATGATAAGATTATGTTTGTTTGCAGAAATACAAAGATGGTGATATCACGTAGTTAGTTCCGTTATTTACCGTAATTTGTTGACAGTTTTGGTCAAACGAGAGCGCAAGCCCCTCTGCAATCACGGTCTTGGCGCTAACTTCATGCACTGATACCCTTGAGCGGTGCGTCCACTCGCTTAATCGAGTTGAGAGCCTCACAGTCCTTTGTAACTGACACTAACTTCGTAGGATGCAACCGAGCAAATCGAGTTGGGTGTAACGAGGCTTTATCCCCGTCTTCTATGGAGTAAGACTCTGTTATTGGGTTTCTGTTGTTTACGAATATCGGATGTGATAGTTTTTAGAGATGGTGGTTCTATGACCAATAAAAAAACGTTGTGGTTACTGTTGTAAAAAGTAACAACGCTTACGTTAACACCAAAACGAATAATACAATAAATGTGCATGATCATTGTGAAATGAATTCTGTTTTTAAGTTATTTTAATATAATATATTTCTTAGTGACTGCAGTAATTTTTTTTATTAAAAGTGCATTTTGCCACCCTCATCTGCCATTATTTAGTCATTTGAAACAAAGTGAGGCAGTAATTCACTAAAACGGTTCATTTACACATAAGTTGTACATACAATTTTGACTAATATGACCCTTTGAAGTATCACAGCAATCGCTCTGACCACATACGAATTAGTTCCGACCGAGAGGTCAACAACCGCTATTGCCAATCTATTTGGCATGTACTATAGTGCATTATAAAAATAAACAAAATATATAGCACAATCCGTCATTAAAACTTCACGGAGAACAAAGGCAAATGTTGAAGGAGGGCCCCAAAGAGTGCGCCCGTTCCGTCGCACTCGCGTGTGCGATCCGCCGGACATTCCGTCTGAGTGCGGATGCACATTCCGCCACGCATGCGCAACCGCGCCGTCCGGAACTGCCCGCAGTTATGCTTCCTATTGTTTATTTTGCGACGCTTCATAGTACAGCCTACCTAATACCAGTATAAGATGAGCTAGCAACTCTATGGACGCGCGTAGCGATATCAACTCCTATTATACTGGATTTGGATATATAATAAAGGTTGTCATGATAGATGAGTATTTTAGATGAGTATGGAGTGAACACTGGAGTCAAATACAAGCTATTATATATCTTATAGATCTCATTTTACGTGGTGTGAGCTGTGTCGTGACCATCGTTCATACATTCAAACACCCTATTCGAAAGGGTTTCGAAAGAGGGAAAGCCTGGATAGACAGCGAGAAAGCCATACAACTGTGTTGCTTCAAGTACCTATTACGTTAGAAGTGTTATCTCTTCCTTTCTCTCTGCCTCCTCCTCCTCCTCTGTTCGTATTCCTCATATCTGAGGGTCGTGACCTCTCCCCTTCATAATCCTGTCACGGACAAAGGCACGCCATCTTGCCTTGTCCTCAGCACAGTGCAGTGCCTCTTGGATCATAGTTGGTAATGTGTACCCATGTGTGCTTAAACGGTCTGGGTTGCAAAGTTGATTGTCCTAAGTAATAAATGACCGTCTAGAAAAGCAAAGGTTATATTTTAATATAAATAAAATACCCTCTAATTTTCTTTTTACAAATAAACATTTCGTGAGTTTGTGACTGGAAAGGTCAACAAACCCGTCGTTGGCAGATGGCTTCTTTCGTGGAACTTTCACTGCAATATTAACCGAAGTTGGTCGAAAACACGTTTACAATTGAAATGAAATTGAAAAATTCAGACCGAAATTGAATGTTGGTTGAAGACGATTGTCTGGCGACGATGTCTGTGAACTATCTCTGGCTGAAATATGTGGCGGGGTCGACGATGCGTGGATGATAAACTGAGCTTGGTCTATCAATCTTCACATCGCTTGGTTTAATATTAATTCTGTTCATTTATTCTCTTTTACTGAATACGTTGAACTTCGCCCGGGCAACCTAAGTGCCCTGACAATAGCGATCTAATTACAATAGCCGTCTAGAGTCAATATTTGTCTATGTTATGAGCCACGGCGCCTGAGTTATCAGAATTTCGGAATTGCTTTCAGCTTACGTCGCGTAACGTGTTCGCCTTACGCAGAAATGAAGGTTACGTGTTATTGAGTCGAATGGAGGCGGTTCGAGTCTTACGGCTGAGTTAGGTATTCGGTTCGATAAAATATCATTACGTAAAATGTAAACGTTATAGAATGACAGTAGGTGGTTGAAATTACTATTTAAATTTTGGCGTATTATCCTATGTTGTTTTCGTTTCTCTCTCTCTTACTGTTTAATCTCAATAATTCCTCTGTACTCATCTTTTACTGTCGATCTCGGTTTGTGACTATTTTTCTACACTTATTCATTTTACGTAATTCATAGAAATATGATTTTGGTTAATGTATGCTGCACAGCCTTGTGATCTCAATTCCACTAGCTCTCCGGCTGGCTGGTAGATAAAGCTATGAAGCTTTAAGAACGCTGTTGTACATGTTTGAAGTAGTTAACTAACTAGCTAATGTATGTAAACCTTCATCAACACAGCCCGTAACAGTCCACTGCAGAACTTAGGGCCTCTCCCACGAAAGGGGAGGTTATTGCCATAATCTCCACGCTTGGCAGGCGGGTTGGAGATCGCAGTGTTTAAATACAACAATGAAAATGCTGCTGAACATTTTCCAGACTACGGAGACTCTTGATCTTTTGTCTCAAAAACATTAGTCGCCTTGTACGACACCCATAAGTGTAAGAGGTTGGTGCTATTATACTCTGCCGGACACCACACGGCCAATGTAAACCTTACAACGTCTGAAATTAACCATTTCAGTCATTCATTCATAAACCATCCGTTTCTCGAATCGCGTACCGACCCTCAAGGTGATTAATTATCACTAATTATCATCTACACGGCTTCCTATTTCGTACTTTTCCTATTCGTGAATTGGCACGTGTGCGTGTAATTGTTATATCTTCACTTCACGCCCGAATTGTCTCCGATGAATTTTCATGAGCCTATAATACGGATTTGTTTTATGATGCGGATAATCCGATTTGCATATTACGCTCTATATGCTTAGGGCGTCGGAAGCCCGGCTGGAGTATCCAACTCGTAAGCGAAAGGTACCGGGTACGAATCCCGCTGCGGCCATGTACCAATGACTCTTTTCTGAGTTATGTACATTAGTTGAACACTAGCCGATGCTTTTACGGTGAGGAAAAACATCGTGATGAAACCTGCAAATTTAGGCAACTGAATTAACCATGATCCAATCTGGTCACATTCCCCTGGTAGCAGGATCACGGAGGTCAGATGGTAGTCGCTCTACTGTAATTAGCTGATCGCCAAAATCCTGGATCATGGTCAAGGCGGACCCCGGGCCCTTGTTCTCGAGAGCACAACCGGGACATTAACGCCAAGATTTTTTTTTTTAATGCTTAGAGCTCTCGAAAGAGAACGGCTTAATTGAGGATTGTTATATCAAAGAGGCGACTCGAGTCTTTTCGCAACGTTCACGTGAAGTCCACTTGCTTGCTTCGATTGCGTTGATCGTAATAATAGATCGTAAAGTTGTCAAACACATAAATGAATGAGAAATGAATTCTTAGCTAACACCTTTCATTTTATTCTAATCAGTGCGCAGATTTACCAAACAGGTACAACTTACGTATAATCGAACATAAATAATTATCACCAAAAAATTTGCGTTCAGGCGATGCACGATAAAACGACTGATGCATTAAAAATTTAAATAAATTAAAAATTTTGTAAGGCATTCTGCTCGCAGTTCAAAATGTCCTTAAAATGGTATTAAGACATTCGGAAAAAAATAACAGATCTGTAATAGAATTTTTAACTGCGGGGAAATTAATAATTTCAATTTATCGGGCGTTTTGGCACGCGAGCCATAACCAGCACGGCCAAAATCGAACAGTCACGAAATGGTTACCTCAGGTGAACTGACCACAGGGTAGCGTAAAGCACACGCCAGAGAGAAGTGGGAAGAAAACTGTGGATTTAAAAGTATCTCTCTACGCTATGTGTACGTGTAGTTTTAGATACAACTCTTGCAGGAATGTAATTGAAAACTTGATCGGGCTCCACAGTAAAGTGGTTTTCTAACATGCTATTGTTACATTACTGTATGGACTATGTGTGTAGTATTCGTAGTGTGTGAAACACAATTGTTTCTAAAATAAACTGATCTTTAATTATGTATAGGCAAATGCGCCTTTATCGTGACCAATGTATAAAAAAACCCTCGCCTTTATTACTAAAACCAACCGCAAATGTTCAGCCAGATTGTTTGTCATCAGTTACTAATAAGAACCGACAGATATCGGAAAAAAATCGTTATATTTAAATGACTTTCAATCTACTGAAGCGGTTTAGATGAAACGAGACTATTCATAGCAGTGGCTGCTCACTATTACAGTGTTATTATTATATATTTCTTATAACAAGCTCTTACATACTCAAGTCTAATACATACGTACATAAGTCTCTCGCTTCTGTCCCACAGGTGGGGTAGGCAGAGACTATGGATCGCCATTTTGCTCTTGTCCTGACATAACTCCCTAGACTCGCATATATCCACAACTCTAGCTACATCATCATATAAATCATAGCTGCATCAAAATCAGTCCGTCATCAACCACGTTAAACTTAGACTGGAGACTCTTGCTTCTTGACCCTTTCTCCCTTCCTTCCTTCCTTTCTTCCTTCCTTCTTTCCTTTAACTTTAAAACGGTCTAATGATAGTACCGAACGAAAAAGCTGAAACACCACGAAGCGAATTCTGGCAGAAGCAGGTATTGTCCGTTAGGATGATGATGATGGCGACAAACACGGCAACAAAATATATTATCCCGTTGCCTCGCAAACAAGTCGTGTGAACATGTAATTTTATGGTACTCACGACTAACCATAACAGAGAACGGGCAGCCATTTACACAGTTTCAGACTATGAAACACGGCATTTATTTGTTCGCGCCGTCGCACAGTCCGGTAGCGTCCTATCGAGCATTCCGCTTCGCACAAACAAAGATAAAGGTGTCATCTCCCGCAGTGCTGTGTTCGCGGCGCGACGAGCGCGGGTAAACTTACACCTGCGGTACAGAGTGTTGGTGAAAGCGCACCTGACACACAGTGGTGATAAAACCTTTAACTATTTTACTAAAATCAGCTGTAGAGAGAACTACATACAATACATTTAATGTACGCTGGGGGGGTGCATTCATTCTGCAGTTGACTCTACGAGTAGGTCAATTGCAATTGGCGAATTCGCGTGCATATCTGCTGTCTTAAGGAGGGTGTCGACGGTGCCTGATTCTGCGGATTTGAACGCACTGCGGACGACCACGGGCGGCCACGACGTGCCAAAAACTTATCTGACCCAGTGGCCCAAACTGGAACTAAGCGTCGCCATTTTGAAATGTCACCTTGTTATCAACAACGGCGACGCCGTCACCGGTTCAGATAAGTTTGTGACATGTCTGCCCTACCGCAGACGACACTCTTTCCACAGTGCATCGGTGCGGGCTGGTCCGCGTCCGTTCGCAAAATCACACACCGTCGAAACCCGCCTTTAGAACCTGACAGTTAACCTGATAGTTAGTAGTATAGGTCAACCATCGTGGATCAGTAAATGGGCAGCAGCGTTTACTTTTCTGTACTGTTAAGTGTCCATGCATAGGCTACAGTAACTACTTACCATCAGCCGGGCCTTACGCTCGTTTGCCATTTCAGCAGTAAGTATAAAGAGCTACCACAATGAATCAGAGCACCCCTGCTGTCCACACTGCAGCCTGTATAACGTTGCGATAGTGCGGCCACAGTGCACTGAATCACGGGTTCGTTGCCCGCGGCCGCCACTCGCAATGGCGTGAACACCGCCACAGGGTAAAATATTGCTCTGTAATGTGGCGGTTCGTGGTAACTAACGGTTAGGATTGAAGTCGAATGTGTCGTATAAAGTGGCTGATAAGCTTTCACCGCGACTTCGTCCGTGTAAAATTGCCAGGATTCGTACCGCCTAACACCGATAGTACGCCGCCATTTTATTTAATAAATATATGCTTGGACAAATTCACACAGCGCCATCTAGCCCCAAAGTAAGCAAAGCTTTTGTTATGGGTGTTAGATAACTGATAAACTACTTACATAGTTTTTTAAATACATACTTATTATACATACTACACCCAGACCCGTAACAGAAATTAAAATTCTTCAATACATTTCATCCAGCTGGATGCGGAAAGCACAGAACCGGCCTCTGTGGAGTTCTCTGGGGGAGGCCTAGCATTGGGCGCCTTTCGGCTGATATGATGATTTCATTTCTGAGTTAGTCAGTACGATTCACTTCTACTTTCCCAGGCACCACACGACATTCATAATACTAATTATTTCATCGGTCTGTGAAGTGTCCTTACTGTCATCGGCTATGCTGTACCGCGCCGGTCTGCCGTTGTGTCTGGCCCAGATACAATAACGTGAACGCATCAGTCACTGGATAAAAATAATAGTCTGTTGAATTGATACGCATTGTATTACATTGCGAATCGATAGTAGAATTATTACCTCTATTTATGTTTATGAGGGCTTTGTATAAGTTGACTGTGTAACTTTTGTATGTTTAGTTTTATAGTATCGTAAAAATTAGTCTGATAACGTGAAAGACTAAGACGCTAAAACACTAAGACACAAGATTTTATCACTAACTTATACGCACTCTTTCGGTGCGTATAAGTTAATTCTCCACCAGAGGTGTGGGAAAACATCGTGATGAAACCTGCACATTCAGGCGACTGAATGTGTAACCATGTTCCAATCTGGTCAGGTTTCCCTGGTAGCAGCGTCACAGAGGTCAGATGGCACTCGCTCCACTGTAATTACCTGATCTGCCAAATCCTTGATCATGGTTAAGGCGGACCCCGGGCCCTCGTGCGTGCACAACCGGGACATTAACGCCAGGATTTTATAATACTTTGAAGTTTTTCCTAAAAATAACTGTCCCATCTTGCTTTTTCTAGCTTTTCCTTTTAAAGCTTAATAACAGTATAATATTATTTCTGTTTCAGGTACACAATATTACATTCAGCTACTTTGAATCCGAGTTTCGGCAAAGAGGTAACGCAATAAAGTATCCTATTTTCCGTGAATTAGAAAGAGGGAAATTCCTGCCGTGTTCGAGATAACATCATAAGGTTCTGTATTTTATTTAACGTTTGCTGGATGCTGGGTGATTATGTAATAAAAAAAGACATTTAGTCGAATTGAGAAGATCCTCATTTTTCGAAGTCGGGTAAAAATTACAGTCAAAGCTACCGGCTAAGGTATTAAGATGTCGATCATTTGAGTTGGGAATGTTGGGATACCACGAACACAGGCCGAGGGTCAATACGAGGAATGTGGTCAGTTTCCTGTGCCATTCAAATAAGATTACTAAAGAAATTCTAAAAGCTTGCTCGCTTAATAAAAATAAGCAAGTGGAATAAAAGACCTTTTTGAGGAATGAAGTTCAAGATCTCACTTTTAGGTTTTACGCTAATATCTCCAAAACGAACAAATTCCATCGATTCATTCGATAAATATTTTTTTCGAGAAAGCTTATATATTTCTCAACAACTTTTGCCTTACGACACTTTTCCAAATTTAACCGTTTACTCGTAACATACACTCGCTTGTGGTGACAGGCAAAACACCCGTTTCTTAGGGAATTGTGTGAAAATTTTACCATAAAATGTGCATTTAACAGCTCACAATTGCTTTGTGCAAACATCAAGCAAACTTTGATACTTATAACGTAACTTTATCACAACTGATACGGTACTTGCCGATAACCTACAATCATGAAACTTGGAGATGCAAAGCTAGAAACTTTTAGAGATATATACAACAATTCCTCTTTGTCACCGCAGCGATTTTGAAGCAAAAAAGCAGCTCGCATTCTAAATAGCGGAGAATCTTCAGATCGTTAACTCGTTGAAACATGTCTTTCATTAAACTTTACGACTAGTCCTGTTAGCGTTTGGAAAGTCTCCAAATACCAGAGACAAAGGGGAAAGTCTTAGCGCTCCGGTGCGATGTGATCCTGTCAACGCGTCCGTCGTCAAAACATACAGACGGATCGTTAGATCTCTTTGTAGACTATACTATATCAAACAAAGCGCTTTTATACACTCTCTCAAGTGCGCAAACATCATTGTTTACTTACATACAATCGAGTGTTGTGCCGGAGCAAATATCGACGGAAACGCCGGCGTACACAATATAATAGGTAGGTATAATAATAGTGCTCGTATCGCAAAGAAAATAAATATTGACCTATAATCGGGGTTACCGTTATCACCTCGTACTATTGTAGCCACTACGGTCGGTGGGGCGCGACGAGTAGAGCGCGTGCGTAAAACCGGTTGCGCGGGAGTGCGCCGCGTGGCCGCGTGCGAGAGGGACGGCTGCGCGTGGGTCAACGTGCCGCGGAGTGCGTGAGTGAGTCAGCCGGTGAGGCGCGCGGCGCGACGGCAGCTTGCGCGGGCGCCGATCGCGAGTGGACACTTCGGATTTCTGGGGCCATTTTTGACTCGCTCGCCTGGATTCGAACGGTTTACAATTTTTGATTTTCGTAAAAATTCAATATTATTTAAATCACATGGGAAACACCGAAATAATACGGTTCAAAAGTAGGTAAAATCAGTATCATGCATCAGAATATCGAATTTATCATGCCGAAAATGAAATGTATATGAATGAAGGCGAACGATTCAAAAATAGGGCCCGAGGTCTCAATGTCTGCTAATTAACGAACATCTCAATTGAATCGCAATTGGATTGGTATTCTGCTACTAATTCATGACCAATGGTTTTCCATTGGTATTCTATTGAAGTGTTATTGGACAATTTCCTAGACTAATTGTAACTCTTGGCGAATCAAAGCCTGGACTCTGAGCAGTCTGGATAGTATGCATCGTTTTGTTAGGGATTGGATGGATTCATTTAGGTGTTGTGTTATGGCTGCCAAAGTATAAATATAGCGGCAACCCCTTCGGCTTTACCAGAGGCAGATCCAGACCAAAAAATGACTCCAAGACAGTATTAGATCGTCCTCGGGCGTGCCTTAGTGTCAAAACTCAAGACCTGAGTGTGGTCGCCACTGTAGATCCTGGCTATACAGGAGTTGCAGCGGTGGGATAAAATCCGTTTAAAACCCATCCCTTATTTTGTTTGTTACCAAATTAAACTAAGAACTTTGATAGGAACGCTATCAAATATTGTAGAAAAATTCAGAGGACTTACAATTTTTCTGCAGATTTTGAGAAAGAGAGATTCAAAGAAATGGCAAATAAAATGCGCTGCAACTTTTAAACATGATAAAGGACATAAAATAAACTGAAGTTGTATGTAGTAGAGTTGTAATATCAAATACATATGTCATATGACAAATTGTCTGTCCGCGTGTGGTTTATGCGATATTTGCGTAGCTACTGTACTAGTAGAGTGACCACGTGTGCAGATATCAAAATACATTACATTGCGACATCGAACCAATGCCCCATTTTCGATTAGAAATCCCTACTGCTCGGTTTTTTATAGACACTGACAGACAGTCAGTAAACATTTTGTGATTGCAGCGTCTTCCGTGTATTTGTTTAGGTTTAGAAGAATACCTAACTAGAAAACTTTGCGAAATGGAAAATAACGCAAAGCCATCCCACCAAGCCAATCCAAAAGTTTATGACGATGTATTTATGTTTGGTATTTCTTCACACACGGATGTGCACAGATGTCGTAGTTTATATAGGTACTGTAGCATGTGTGTTCGGACAGGCCTTAGGTAAGGACGGGCTCTAAGACAGGTAGGTTTCGGAGGCCGTATGTTTGGACGGGCTCTAAGTTAAGTAGGCGTTCTGGTTGGCCTGGTGCTCCCATTAAGTAGTATATCAGTTATCTAGCACCCATAGTACAAGCATTGCTTAGTTTGGGGCTAGATGGCGCTGTGTGAATTTGTCCACGAATATTTATTTATTTATTTATTTATAGGGTATCCGGGGCTTTAGTCGGTTAAGTAGGTTAGAGCAAGTAGGATGTAGACCTGTAGGCTTAGATAGGTCGGAGCAAGTAGGACGCAGGCTTTTAGCCTGTCTCTATGAGCAAATACAGCACTGGCTAGGTAATAATTCAAATGTGTTCCATTTGAATTAGATGTATGGTATCCTATGTATTTTGGATCATTCTTCTAGATACTTTCACGAATATAACTTCAATTAAGCAATTGCATTTTTACTTTAGAATCAGTGTTGCACCCAGTGCTACAGTACCAAGCACCAGTACCATAGGCCGTAGCCGCCGCCGCAGGACTCGCCGGTAATACATACATATTTACATACATAGCGTCATGTGTTCCCGAGACTGTGCAACCAGTCTCAGGGTTTCCAGCGCAAGACCTTTGGTCAACCTCGCTTAGATATTAGGAGGCACACCTAACGAGTGGCGAGCTCGTTACGGTGCTGAATTTCTACACGCCTCCAATTGTAATCGGCGTTTAGTCTCAAAATGTCCCAGTTGCAAAATGTCCACTGGTAAAAAAATGCTCACGTTGCAAGCACGCTGCCACTAGACCAGACCACTCCACGCTTCCCCACCAGACCGACTCTAAATAAATAAAATGCCTTATAAATAAATGAAAGAAAACACTTTATTGCAATTGTACACATTACCCGTAATTTTACTTATTATTATAAAACTTGCTTAGTGGCAATTTCACAATACCTGCGCTGCGGTAAACTGTAAAACAATTGTAACCAAATCTCTCCTATTGTGAAGCGAACTGGATAGTAGCGTTTTCACCTTGATAATTGAATTAAATATTTCTAATTGCACAAAGGCAGCTCATTTGCATGCTGGCTGAATACGTAACTTGCTAGTTTTTACATTTTTATTTGACGAACTGAGTGGTTTAGTTGGTTAACATCTGGTCTGCTATGCAGAGGTCCCGGGTTCGATACACGGCCGAGCAGAAATTGAAATAATGTGTTTTTATTTTTGTTTCTGTTCCGTCTGTTCTGGGTGTTATACGTAAAATAAGTATGTATTTAAAAGTATGTAAGTTTATCAGTTATGTAGTACCCATAACCGGCCGTGTGGTGTCCGTCAGAGTAGAATAGCACCAACCCCTTAAACTCGTGGGGTTTTTTTTTTTTTTTTTTTTATGTTATACGGTAGGCAAACAGGCAAGCGGGCCACCTGAAGGAAAGTGGTCACCACTGCCTATAGACATTAGCAACACCAAGAGTATCGCTAATGCGTTGCCCACCTCTATAACACGTTGCTCTGGCAGCAAAAAGCAAATGCCACTCCACTGCCAAAGCCACGGTTCCCCAAATCCCCACCCCATGGAGCACTGGAAACCTTACTCACCGGCAGAAACAAAATATGTACTATTTAAAAGAGTATTATTTAGCTGCGATATTCTGTAAGGTGGAGGTACTTCCCCAGTCGGGCGGCTCCAATTCGAACGAGATACCCCGCTATGCCCTACCTCTCTTACAAGGGACTAATGGGGTAGGGGTAAGGTAGTGGTAGGGTAGGGTTAAGGCAATGGTAGGATAGGGTAGGGGTAAGGTAGCGATAGGGTAGGGATAGGATAGAGTAGGGTGGGAGCAACTACCTATCACATGCAGCATGTGTGATGCACGCTCACTTAAAAGTCTGTCTGGCGGTGGCGTGGGGGCCGGGTCGCTCTTTTCCCTCAAATATGGTTGAATTGGACGATGGCTGGGCCCTGCGTTATACTCGTGAACGGGTGCTGCCTTGGTGGACTGGCTTACTCTTGCTGTAGTTTTAGGTGGTTTTTCTTAATTATACTAGACATACCTACGAGTATATAATATAATATAGCGTTCCGGCTCTGTCTGGCATTGTCGAGCCCGGTTCGGTTGTGGTTGGCGAGGGATACGTTTATCTACAGACATAGGGCGGTCAGCGTGTCACTGTGTGTTTCCTTCCTACTTTCCTACCCCCCTCCTTTTTGACGATTGAAAGAGATATTTAATGTCCTAATCAATAAAGAAATTTTGATTTGATTGATTTGATTTGATTTGAATGTTTTTGAGGCAAAAGATCAAGAGTCTCCGTAGGCTGGAAAATGGGTAGCAGCATTTTCCATTGTTATATTTAAACACTGCGATCTCCAACCCGCCTGCCAAGCGTGGAGATTATGACAATAACCTCCCCTTTCGTGGGAGAGGCCCTAAGTCCTGCAGTGGACTGTTACGGGCTGTAATGATAGTACCCATAACACAAGCTTTGCTTACAGTTTAAGCATACTTATTCATTTCCACCAATCAAATATTCTATTGTATCGTTAGATGTAATCTCGTAGTCCTGAAAATCTGTCTATCGCTGAGGGACAAACAAACTTTCAAAATGGGTTACTCAGGATTTACTCGTTAATTCCACGGTAATTTGTTACCTCTAGTCTGGCAATCGACCCTTCCTTGACCACAGATTAATTATTTATTACTTACCTGAGCTACTCTACCTTGAAGGCGTCCTTGGCTTCTGTCTGTCTTACGTTTCTATTTCAACGGTAGATTATTAATAGGGTAAGAATAGGGAAAGAGTTCATAGCATTGACCTCGCAAACAATGCCGTGTTGGCGAGATAGCTGTTATTAATAAATACTAGCTTTTGCCCGCGACTTCGGTTATAACACACCAGACCAATTCCAGTTAAATTGTAGGTAGTATGTGCTATCTGAGCTATCACCTATATTGCTGCCAATTTCATCAAATCCGTTTAGCAGTTTTTGCGTGGAGGAGTCACAATTATCCAGACATACATCCTAACAAAATTTCGCATTTATAATTTCGATATGAGATAGGTATTTATTTAACACAAAATTTTGTATACCCACTCTTACCTACTCGAAACTTATTTTTTTGTATTCTCTGATTTATAATTTGACAGTTTATAAGTTATTACGACGAATTATTACTTTTTTTTACTCGAATCACAAATCAAAGTACTTATGGGAAACTATATCTTTTGCCACGAAAACTTTTTTTTATTACTTTACTAGCCAGGCATTTGACCGCCACCTCACCTGGTGGTAAGTGACGATGCGGCCGATGATGGAGCATGCCTGTCCAGGAACAGCCTATTCACTCTAGCCTTGAAGGCATCCAGATTATATTGATCAGGGAACACACTCGCAGGCAACGCATTCCACTCCTTAGCCGTACGCATTATAAAAGTCGAGCTAAAGCGGCTCGTGCGGCCTCTTGGGGATCTTAGTCGCCTTGTACCTCCTTGTGCCACGAGTGTAAGGCGTTGCGTAGAATGACATAGACCTAGACATGATTTATTTTGACATCACAAAAATCCATAAGCGTTTCCATAATATGAAATGAATGGGTACACAATTCAGTTACATTTAGTACTTACCTAAATGTAGATAAATTATCTTACCATTCATTCTACGTTTACTAAGCTAACAATGTACTTTGGTGCTGATAACTCTGACGCGGCAATAGCGTGGCAATCTGCGTCAGATAACTTTGTCGTGGTTCTGACGCTCAGGCTGACAGACGTTCACTTTCGTCAAGTTTCGTCATAGTAGCGAGCGCTGTGGCGTAGACATGGTTACGCAGACTGATTTAGAAAAGACAATAGATTATTGTAATGAGTAATCTCACTTTATTTGTTTACTAGTTACCCAGTTAGCATATTGGTTTCGGTAAAGTAACTAGTCTTTGTAATACAATGGCCTACGTAGTACTGTCTGTTACAAAGAATGGTATTTTTTAAATATAAATTTGTAATTGTATGTATGTATGTATGTATGTAAACTCTTTATTGCATTAAACACCTTAGAACTATATAACAAAGTGATATAAAATACATTGCAAAGGCGGGCTTATCCCACAATGGGATTTCTTACAGCTAACCTTAGATAAGCTGAAAGGAGCTTTAACGAGCGGTGGAGGCAACAATGAGTACCTATACAATTAACGTACTAAGTAAATTGACTTAACCTAAATAAATATATTTAAACCTATAAAAATACACATATATAAATAACTATGCCTACACTATACAATAATAAATACTATAAATATATATTTATTATACATATAACAAATAATGCTCTATTCATAGCCGAGGAGGTGTTTTTTCACAAGTTCCTTGAAGGAACATAACGTGCGAGCATTCTGAACGTCTTCCGGTAGTGCGTTCCACAGACGCGCAGCCAATACTCGGAACGACTTTCCGTAACCAGCTGAGATGTAAGCAGGAATTTCAAGCTGAAGTTCCTTGCGGGGGCGTAGTCGGGGGTAGTTGTTTTAATTATTTTGTACCTACATATGATCCTTAGGGGTTACGGATGAGATTTTGGGGCTTAAAGCCTAAGTAATCAGTTTCTTTCTAAAAATAATTCAATTCGGCTGACGATACACCATATACTTGCTGTAGGTGCAAACGAAACTATACATTAATTACATTATAGACTTTTTTATATATGTACCTATACTATGATATAACAGTTTATTCGCCCACGCTATTTGCTGTTATTCAACGGAAACCATTCACAAAAACTAACTTGATACCCGATACCCGACAGACTGTTTTTCAATACTAACATCCAATATTGCCACAACAGTTCCGAGCAAACTGCGCTCGGCTCAACACCGATTGTATACAAATTGTTTCAATGTATGACGAATAAGTAAAGCTAGGTTTAATTGGCCCCTCGTGGAGGTCGAAATGCTTTAGGCGAAAGGTAACCGCGGAGGTCGTCGTAAACTGGTCACAACTCGTCGGTACATCGGAAAACTATCGAATTTTTCCCATATTCGTGCGAAAATCCCAACATAAAGAGAGTTGTTTGTAAAAGGTGAAGCGGAATGTTGTGACCAATTGTTGCGGGTTCTACGGATTTTATTCCTTTGTAGTTACTTTTAAATCCGGACTACGTCAATTGATCGCGGGATTGCGGGAATTACCTGCTTGTGTCAATTGCCAATCAATTGCCTTGTCCAAGTATCTTTCTACGAAGTACTGTTAGTGTAATAAAAATAAGACAAACCTCATCAAATAACTTTACTGATATTTGACGATGAACTGTAATATTTTAACTACTGATCCGATACTTGCAATTGTTTTACAGCTGTGTTTAAATTCATGAACTGTTTAATCTACTCGATTGTCAAAAAATTAACAATAAACTGTCAAACTTGACGTTTGTGATTGGTGTTGCCATTTATAAAGTGCATTCCATTGTGATTGATAAATTCGGAGGTGCTCCAAATGGCAACACTAAGGCTGTGCTTATAAAAGCACGTGTAACGTTGTATCTGGTTCCTTAATACTCTAGTGATCAAACAGTAAACCAACAATTCTGTATTTTATATTTTATTAACAATGTATAACGCCATACTTCAGAGTTTAATTCCTCTAACAGTACCTTTAACTAATTCAAAGCTTTGTGTGAAGACGGGATCAAAGGTATTGGGAAGGCCTCTTTGATTCTCCGTTAACAACAACGTTGTAACAACTATAGGTAATTGTATGTATGTATTTTAATGACATACGGTAGGTTTAGGTTTAGGTTTAGGTTAATGGGCTCCTTTTTCCGCACTTGAACTCAAACTTGGTCCTTTGTACGTAGTTAAGGCGTGCTAATTTAGCCAGCCCAGCTCCCTCCAGAAGTCCAGCAGTCTCTTCGGACGCTCGCAGATCTCTCGGAGGGACCCTGTTCCTAATGCGATTTTTACCCTGTGGTCCTTAAGTCCCTCACACTCCAGGACCACATGGGCCGCTGTTTCCTCGTCTACTAGGCATCCCCTGCATAGAGGGCTGTCCGTAGCTCCTATCATGAACAGTAGTTTGTTCAGGGGGAGGTGTCCTGTTATTGTGCCAACTACTGTCCTGAGTTCTGTCCGTTTGAGATCTAGTAGTTTATTAGTTAGTTTTGGCGATCGTTCGGTCACCACCAACTTTGACTGTCTACATCCAATTGTGTTTTGCCAACGTTTATTGTGCTGGTCCGTTGTGTGTTTGCTCACCCATGCTCGCAGTGTGTTAAAAGAGAGGGGTAGGGACGGAGGGGGACCAGCACTTTCCATCCCTGATCCCTTTCTTGCCAGCTCATCGGCGGCGTCGTTCCCCATTGAATTGCTGTGACCCTTGATCCATTGTATCGTAACCCTGTTTGTCAGGGAGATATCTTCAAGCGCCTGGTGGCACTCCAGGATTAGGGCAGAGTTTATACTGTTCTTTCCCAATGCCATCAAGACCGACATACTGTCCGATAAGATTCGGATGCCCTGGTCTCTTATACCGAGTCTCTTTACTCGCATGGCAGCCTGTGTGATTGCTACACACTCGCATTGGAATATGGTACTATGTTCCCCTAGTGGTATGGAACTCTTAATATTCAGATCCAGCGAGAAGATTCCTGCACCGGTGCCTTGGTCGGTCTTGGATCCGTCCGTGTAGATACGGACTTCTCTTATCCCAGACCAGTCCGCCTCCGTTTCCGCAGTTTGTATCTGGTATCTTTTGCCGAAAGTGAACTGTTTCGCGATTCGGTCACACTTGGCTTCAAACATAGGGTTACTCTGAACCATTGTTTCCCATAAGGTTCGATGGGAGCCAAGTTTATTGTTCCATTGTTTTGTTATCTTAAGTCTTAGAATTGCCATCTTTGCCTCCTGCTGTATATGCAGATCAAGGGGTGGCAGTCCCAGTAGTACTTCAAGTGAAGCTGTTGGTGTCGAGCGCATGCAGCCCGTTATGGCAGAGCATGCCATTCTCTGGAACCGTTGCAGCCTGTTGACCGCTGTATTGAGCTTGGTTCTGGACCACCAGGCCACCGCGCCATAGGCAACGAAGGGCCTCACCACGGCTGTATACAGCCACCTGGCAATCCTGGGGGAGATTCCCCATGTTTTGCCAAGAAGTCTGCTGCACTGCCACAGCGAGATGCTGGCTTTGGCCAGTTTGTGTTCCAGATGTTTGTTCCATAACAGCTTTTTGTCGAAAATGACCCCAAGGTATTTGACCTCGTCTGTTAAGGATAGTTTGGTACCGAATAGCTTGGGGAGTCTGAGTTCTCCCAGATTCCTCTTGTGTGTGAACAGGACCATCTCTGTCTTAGATGGATTGACCGAGAGGTCGTGCTCACTACACCAGCTTTCGACTATTTTTAATGCAGACCCCATGAGGTCGCATAGAACGTTCTCGAATGGTCCGCTAATGAGTATGGCTATGTCATCTGCATAGCCAATTGTATGGAATCTGTTGTCATTTAACCGGCTTATCAGCTCATTGACTACAATATTCCATAATAATGGAGATAAGACCCCACCCTGTGGGCATCCCCTAGCGACCACTGCTCTGGTTGTGTTATTTATCGTTATTCGAACGGCCCTGCGTCTCAGCATTGAGTCGATCCATCCGGCTATGGTATCCTTGACTCCGTGCTTAATCAGTGCCTGATTGATGCTCCCAAAGTGTGTTTTGTCAAAAGCACCTTCTATGTCTATGAAGACTCCTAGAGTGGATTGCTTAGACGCCATAGCGTGTTCGATGTGAGTCGTTACGCTATGCAATGCTGATTCTGTGCTTTTACCTGCAGTGTAGGCATGCTGATTTTTGTGGAGAGGGTACTTTATTAGCGCCGAGTCTCTAATGTCTCTGTCGCATATTCTCTCTAGCACCTTCAGCAGGAACGATGTCAGGCTGATGGGCCTGAAAGCTTTGGGTTGTGTATAGTCACTTTTGCCGGGCTTCGGAATAAACACAACCCTTACCTCTCTCCACTTCAATGGTATATATCTTTTAGCAAGGCAGGCTCGGTATATACTGACCAAATGATCAAGTAGTCTCCCACCACACCATTTCAGGAGGCCGGGGAATATTCCATCCGGGCCTGGTGCCTTGTATGGTAGGAAACTGTCCATTGCCCATCTTACCTTATCTCTGGTCACAACTTTCTCAACTTGTTCCCATTCTGCTTCACTCGGGTGGTGTTCCGCTGTCTCACTCCATGTCTGCTCATTTTTAATTTCGCAGCCTGGGAAGTGCGTGCCTAGCAGTAGTTCACATACATCCGAGTCCGTTTTGGTATATGTTTTATCAGGTTTGATTAGTGATCCTAGGTTGTGGACTTTATCGTTACTGAGTACGTTTTTTATCCTAGCAGCCTGGGTGTTCGATTCTATACTGGAGCAGAAGCGTCTCCAGCACTCCTCCTTCCGTTGCCGGACACACTTCTTATATTTATTCTGGGTCTCCTTGTAGGTATCCCAGTCACTGTCGCATCTAGTGTTTTTGGCCCTATTGAACTGTTTCCTAAGTTTCCTTTTAAGTTTCTCCAGCTCAGGTCCCCACCACTGGTGTCGCGGTTTTGGTCCCGACTGGGGGGAAGTTAGGGGGCATGTCTGTTCGTAGGCGTCTGTTAGAGTCAACGTTATCTTGTCAACCTGTTTGTCTATGTCATTGTCTGTATGGTAGGTGGGTGGTATTACTATCTTCGCTAGGGATTTCTCCGCACCGATCGCGTACCTAATACGGTCAGTTTTGCGAGGATTTCTGCTCACACTCCTTTCCCGGTTTTCTATGTTCAATTTAAATCTGACCCAGCGGTGGTCAGAGCATGAAGCCTCGTCAGACACATGCCAGTCCGAAATTAGGTTAGATGCCCGGTCCGATGCTAATGTCAGATCTATTATTGTTTGAGCCCTTCGTGTTACAAAAGTGGGTTCTGCGCCCCGATTTATTAACGAGAGTTTGGTTGTCATAAGATAATTAATGAGATCCTCACCTCTGCCGTTCGCGGTCTCGCTCCCCCACAATGGGTGGTGCGCGTTTGCGTCCGTTGCGATGATTACCTCTAGGTCCTCTGCTTCGCAGTGCTGGATCAGACCTGCCAGCTCCGGTGTGGGTGCCTCAGCGTCACTCGGAAGGTACGCCGACGCGAGCACCATCGGCGGCAGGTTGCTGTTGGGCGCGTTCCTGGTCCTGACAGTAGTCAGATTCCTGGAACAATACTCTGTTAGGAGTACGGCGCTGACATGCTTGGGGACGTATATACACGTACGAGGATTACCCACCGTGGTGTCATAAATTAGGTCGCCTCCCAAGCTGCTCAGACCGTAGACCCTCCCCCCCCTGATCCACGGTTCCTGGATCATGGCTACGGTCGATGTTTGTACCTCCAACAACCTGCGTAGGGAAGCCGTTGCAGTCTGACTGTGTTGGAGGTTGATCTGTAGTACGCTTATAAAGTTAAGAGGAGCTGGAGTCATATGTAGCGAAGCCATCACTACCTAACAACTCCCTCTCCTCTTCGGACGAGGATTCCCTGTCCGCCGTTAGCGTAGCTTCCTGTCGCTTCTTAGAAGCATCAGGAGGCCTCGCTGTGGTCGAGACCTGGGTAGGAACAGCGGTGACGCGGCCTGGTTTCCCCTGGCTGACCTCAGTCGTGCGACTGGGTTTGCCTTGAGGATCCCCCTCGCCCCCAGGGAGGGCCCCAGGGTCGAGGTTTGGCTGTATCTGCTGCTCCTGGGGAGGCACGGGTGCGTCAGCCGCACTAGCGCTCTCCTCATCCCCGTACTTGACGTACACGGAGCCGACTCTGTAGCACAGTCGTCTCCCGTTCTTATCTAGCAGGGCTACGTCGGCCTGCAGTATGCCCAGTATCAGACGGAGTTGCCCCTTCTCCTCCTGCACCTCCGAGTGATACACGGCCCACTGGTCGACGGCATGCCACGGGTTTTGTCCTACGAGGCGACGCCGGACAATGTCCAAGCCTTCGCCCCCGTACTTTGGTATTAGGACGTACGCCTTGACCCTTTTCGGCAATTCAGACTGGCGTTTTACCACCAGTCTGGTACCAGGGTGTGGTGTTTTGAACGTCTCCACATTGTTGCGGAGCCATTCCACCGAGCGATCGTCCCAGCACCAAAGCTTGACAACCCCCTCGCCTAGTATAGGTCGTCCCCTAAAGCCTGGGGCCGAGGTCGCCGAAGCACTGCCGCTGGGAATCCCCAGTTGCCGGTCAATTGCCTCGTCGATCTCGGCCTCAATGGCCTCGAGGTGTTCCGCCTTGAGTTCGCGGAATGGCTCCGTGAGTATCGCCATGCACAAGTCTTTTGACTTCTGCGCGTCGGCGTAGTTCACGGAGCCCTCCGGATGGCGTTTTGTTTTTGGCCGTTTTGCAACGTCCGTTGGTGTTATTGAATCGTCCGGGCGATTCCGTTTTGCGGGCTTGCTGCTGTCGTCTTTCGTCTCGACGACCGGGGTCGACTGACGTGACGCCACTTGCTTCCCTGCTCTTTTGCCTCTATACAAGCGGGCTTTAAAAGGCTCTGGTCCTCCTCTGGCTGCTGGCACTGCCTTAGCACTGGCCGTCGCTGCTACCACTGAGGTTGCTGCGGCCGGCAACGCGCTTGGGCTCGGGGTCGCCTCCACTGATGAAAGCGCCCTGTTGCCATCTGCCTCGAGATCCCTAGCCTTCTTCGCCTTGGCTTTCGCCTTCTCGCGCCTCACTTTGCTAGAGACTCGCTTTTTTTTCTTTTTTTTGCTTTGTTGATTTGGCTGATGCCGCTGTCGGCTGTGGTCCGGGTCCGCCCACGCCCGAGATATCCCTCCTTAGAGACGATGTCTTCCTCGGAGTGACGCTCGGCATGGCCTCCTGTAGGTCGGATAGGTCCATTGCCGTACTTGCAGCTTCAGCCGCTGGTGATGTGGGTACATCTCCTGGTGCTACCAAAGTTGGCGCAGGAGCTGCTGGTATTTGTGATACCGAGCCTGTACAGGCTGCGGTTGTTGTTGGCGCATTAAGGGATGCTGCCAAAGGGTTTGGGTTGGTTTTGAGTTTATTATCCATAAAAAGATCGATCAAAAATTCATCTCTGGCGGCGTTCCACCCTCCTTGGAGCCCGCAAAGTGGGGACGGCACGCGAAAAGTTCACGCACCGCCAGAACTACCCCAGAGATATAGGTCCCTTTTTGCAGAGAGTGTCGGGCCGGAACTGGTCAGGTGCCCTGACGCGACTACCGCAGTGGAACCGCAGCTGTCGCACAGAACGCCCATCCGTCCGTCCGTCCCCCTACAAACCGGCGACCTAGCCTAGCGGCCCTCTTACGGGATGCCTCAGCCGATTGATCATAGGTGGCTAACCTACAACCGCCCGTTTGAGGAGAAATCCAGGCCGAAGAGGAGTGTTGCGTTTAGGCGGGCACTTAAACCAACGACCGGCCCACCTAACGCTCAGCCTCCAGGATCCCTTCATCCCCCCGTACGGGTCTCCACGCACGGCACAAACACGTGGGTGGCACAAGTTGCCCTACCTGCTGTCTAGCTGGATGACGCGACAGAAGGCCCCCGACTGTTGTGCCACATGCCAGTCGGGGTAAGGACGGGTTGGAGGGAGTTGACATACGGTAGGCAAACAGGCAAGCGGGCTACCTGATGGGAAGTAGTCACCGCTGCCTATAGACATTAGCAACACCAAGTGTATAGCCAATGCGTGCGTTGCCCACCTCTATAACACGTTGCTCGGGCAGCAAAAAGGCAAATGCCCTTCCACTGCCAAAGCCACGGTTCCCCAAATCCCCACCACATGGAGCACCTGGAGACCTTACTCACCGGCAGAAACACAATACTATTTAAAAGAGTATTGTTTAGCTGCGGTATTCTGTAAGGTGGAAGTACTTCCCCAGTCGGGCGGCTCCAATTCGAACGGGATACCCCGCTATGTCCTATCTCTCTTTCTATGCCCTATCTCTCTTAATGTACCTATCTGAATAAAAAATCTCTTTCTGTCTTTGTCTACATTTCACCGTAGATAAGGGTAGTGAATTTTAATTGATGACTAACAATATATTAACGTTCGAGAAACTGGCCGTAAGTCTATCTAAAACGCCTGTTTATTATTTCATCGCATATAATTATTAATAGGTAATTGTTTTCACCGACGACCCCAGCCCAACCCAACCTTGAACCAGTCCGGACATTGAAAATGATTATTTAGCCCCAATTTCGGCGAACGCGATACGTACCTGGCTCACCTGATCCCCCATATATTGGCGTCGCTATTCCGCGAAGGGTCTTGTTATAATTGACAGCCAGACGAGGGTATATATTGCCACGGCTCGGCACCCATATCGAGGTATTGACAAGTTAAGTCTACGTTGTCGATATATGTAGATACCTAGCTAGCGATATAGGTAGGTACCTACGTATAGGTACTATGAGTGTGCCACAACTATGATCTTGCTAATAAAGTAAGCTAGTGGACCCGGCTGGTGGATGTGGTGTGTGGTGCCGCCACCTCAAAGAATAGCACCACCCCATCTCTTCCCGTGGGTGTCGTAAGAGGCGACTAAGGGACAAATCCGAAAGATGGGCAGATCTACATCAACATACATTCTAGGTAGATTTACATCAACTGCACTGCGATCTCCAACCCGCCTGCCAAGCGTGGAGATTATAGCAATGACCTCCCCTTTTGTGGATTGTTATGGGCTGTGATGATGATGATGATGAGTGTACCCGGCGCGACTTCGTTCGCGTACATCTACTTTACCCCTATCCACCCTTTTTTTGCTTATAAACCGTCCTCTTGATCACTATATCTAAATCAAATCAAAAATAAATGTTTATATTGTATTCTGTTCTGATCTGATCTGTTGTGTAGTTTAAAAGATCTAAGCGTACATAAATACATAGGAACAGATGGAGGTAAGAGACTTTGTTTTATACTATGTATAGATGGTGCGACTTGATTCCTATTCTTGATTTTCATATTGAGAAACTTCTTCCAGTCTATGAACAGAAAGCATTACCTATATTAATAATACGGGTGCCTTATCTTCCGAGGCTGCTCACCCAGTTTGGTCCCTCCCAGGGTCCTCAGCGGAAGCCCTTACTCAGGCTCGCTTTGCAAACGGTATCTAGTCGCATACGAATATCCGCGTGTTCGATTATTATTTAAATATGGCCTACAGTTTCCGAAAATCTTCCGAAGTCTTGGTGCAATTTTTTCCATTTCCATAACTATTTTATTATCCCAGTAACATTTTGTCCCTATGCTTTATTTTCCTGCTTTATTACCGTAATTTCCATTCTCGTTTTTCCCATTCCTGAAAAAATACATTTTTATGTTTTCTCGTATCCTGCCTAGTTAATAGTAATCATCATCATCATCACAGCCCGTAACAGTCCACTGCAGGACTTAGGGCCTCTCCCACGAAAGGGGAGGTTATTGCCATAATCTCCACGCTTGGCAGGCGGGTTGGAGATCGCAGTGTTTAAATATAACAATGGAAAATGCTGCTGCCCATTTTCCAGACTACGGAGACTCTTGATCTTTTGCCTCGAAAACATTAGTCGCCTTGTACGACACCCATGAGCGTAAGGGGTTGGTGCTATTCTACTCTGCTGGACACCGCACGGCCAATGTAAACCTTACAACGTCTGAAATTAACCAGTTCAATCATTCATTCATAAACCATCCGTTTCTCGAATCGCGTACCGACCCTCAAGGTAATTAATTATCACTAATTATCATCTACACATGATAATTAGTGATAATTAATGTTAATAGTAATGTATAAATAAAATACCACGGCAATCAAATAAAGTAGAAAATTATGCCTACTTAAAAATCCATTATACCTACAGCATAAATAAGATGAACTTTTAACCTTAATAAATCTGTCGTTTCTAGTGATGGAAGATAATAAGAGTCCATTTGTGACAGACGGGAACATTTTTCATAGACGATAATGTTATCACATTATGCAAACATATTCACGTCTATCGTAATTTATGTACATTTTTATATGTATACTTATAGGAAAGTGTGTTTTTAAATTTTTTCATACCCTATTTCTCTTAAGCATCCAAACTTTTAAAAGGTTTTTGCGGGGTCGGCAACGCGTAGGTGATGTTCCTGGTCTTGCAAACATCCATAGGCTGCGGTGACTGCTTACCATCAGGCGGGCCGTAAGTTTGTTTGCCACCTTAGTGGAATAAAAAAAGAAAACACTAAACAGCCGGTGATCCGGTGGATATTCGTGACGGACTTTGCCTGTTAATACTTTTCGTGTAAACACTGTTTTCAAGTCGCAAAATACAATATTTAGGTGGTTAAACTCAAGTGGAAGTTGAGATTATCGTTAAAATCTCACATTCATGCTCGAATTCTCGGTTATGGCGGCGGTCTTTATCACCAATTCTCCATAATTACCTGCACGGAAGGCGTAACTTTCATAAATATGTTATACAACTCGTTATAACTTTCGCACCACAAAGGCTTAGCTATTCGCAGGGTGTTTTCTTAGTTAGGTATCGAAATTCGGTCATTTTTAAACTATGTTCTGCGACAACCCTAGAGATAAACTGATGACCACACTTGATGCCGCCAATAAACATCGCAAGCAGCTTCCTCATCCTCAACATAAATCAACAACCACAGAAATTTTATAAACTTACTCTTGAGTTTGTGGTGTCTGACCACCAAGTCAGAGGCCCAAGCCAACATCACCTGCTCGTGATTCTCCTACTGACAGACGGGCAAAACTTTGACGATTTAGCTTTTGCCTAATGGGTTGAGGGGTCAGCCGAAAAATGGTGGAGAAATATGAGTAGGGAAATAGACCCTGGCAGAAGCGGGCTTTGACCGGTATAGAAGAATGATGATGGATGATTTATGCGCTACTACACGTGTACAAATAAAAAAAAATTACGATCCTAGATCTCTTTAATTTTCCTCACTTACAACGGAGCGGTCGAACGCTGAGTCAGGGCCCAGGCGCCCCAGCGAGAACGGAAATAGGTCGGACTCGGCTTAACTTGTTTCCCAAATGAACGATCGTTACGTCATATTGTTGTGCTTAAAGTTAATGACGTCATTTCTCGCCGGGACCCCCGCCCGTTAATATTTCCGCCGGTCTCGGAGCGCCCTGTACAGCTCTTCCGCGGCTGCGTTTGTTTTAATTCGCCACGGAATGGGGACAATCAAAGTCTGGGATTGTATGGAAATGAACGCGTTCGGCGGGCGGGAGTGTCGCCGGGAGTTTATCTGTATGAGGCGCAATTCGTACATAGATCGGGCATTGATGCTTGTGATAGTTGAAGAAGAAGAACAAAATTAGAGTCCAATTGCAGAATAACTTATAAACGTCATAAACTTAAGTTGACTGTTTACCGAGCGCGCTCCATGTAAACGTGTTTGATCATATTTTCAATATTACGCTATCAATGCCAATTAAATTTTGTAGACGTGATCCAGAAACCAATATCTATACTTGTGTGTTTAATATGCTAATGAAATTGTTAATCAATATTGTTGCTAAGTACTTACCGGAAAGTTAGTATATCATTGTTAATTTAGGTACTACACTACTTTATTGTTTTGTTTTGTACGGCCGGCACGCGGCAACGTGAATCCGGGCGGTAAGCGATAAGTCAATTGTCAAAGTGACAGTGACAAACAGTCCGCGGAACGAAGTTTGCCTTTTTTTTCAATAGGCATTGGCATCTGCTCTCTTGTCCTCTTTGTCCTGCTACCCGCACTATGGAGGAACTGTTCCTGGCGACTGATAATGCCGTTGCCGTGGCTGACTACTGGGCAAGCTAGATCTAGGGTACTCGAAAATTGACTCGACGAAGAAGATTGGCAACTGCACAGCTGTCACAAGTGTGTCCGCGACACAGCTCGCGTCGCGAGAGAGCGTTTGTTTCCTTCTCTCAATACTAAGATGAAAGAGCTAGCAGTATCTATGTCGCGCCTTTTCTCGCGCGCGAGAGCAACTTGTGCTAGCCGTACTGGGCCATCAGCCATACGCGGCGATTGTTTCACGGACCACACACCACGTAACATCACCGGACCCACACCGGGCTAAACAAACCGTTGCCGGCTGGACGATGCCGTGGCGCACAGCATTTTTGTGATTGTAATTGACATTCATAAGGGTTTTAGGTAAAACCTTAATTAAATAAAATTATTTGACTTTGACTTGATTTGTCAGATTTTCGTTAAATCGCATCGTATTGCACCATGCTTCGGCACACACCGCGAATAAGACAAAGTTCTTTTTGGCTCTTGAAAAGATAGAGCTTGGACCCATCCCGCACATAGTCCAGACCTGGCACCATGCGACTTCTTTATCTTCCCAAAAATCTAAGATTTGATGAGAGGTTCGGCGGTTACAGGGCCGGAAGAAGCCATGGTTGACCGAATGGAAAAGTGTTTAAATTGTTTTACTAATGAGGTACGCAAAACATTCAGTGTAACTCACGGACCTGCCCTTGTCCTTTATTCGTCCTTTCCACGTCAGAGTCGCAATGCGCAAAGAGGTGACGAACGGACTGCAGTCGGGACATGTATTTGCCTGTAGGTACCTATTGACAATCTTAATACTGTTATCTGATAACAGATTCTGTAAATCTATAAAGTTGCTTGTCCAATGTCCATGTCCCGTCTCTATGTGACGTGATCCTCTATCTGTTTGCCAGATTTGTTTTATGTCTGTTTTGCCAAGCATATAATAATTTCCTAGAATTTATAGTAGGATAAATATAGTAGGAAAGTGGCAGTGTTAGTAAAAGCTTTTAGGCATTAACGTCGTCAGATATATCACTGTGACTATTAGAGCCTCGCTGTGGAACGAATCTGGGTTCTACTTCATAAATAACATTTCCTGTGACGTAGATGTATTTGGATTTATTGCGGTTCATGAGGAATGTTGGAATTTTCAGAAAACTCCTTTGACCGTGCGCATTGCAATATTTACTTACGGGAAATATGGGCTGGCTTTTTCTATTCCGTGAATATGGCTCATAAAAACTACCTACAAGGTTTTATTGAAATTGTCCGGAAGGCAGTTCCAGCACCAGTTTTTATGGTATTTGCAGAGGCTTCATTGCAAAAGAATTTTGATTGCGTCCCTTGCGAAGCCATAAATAGTTAATCATTTACTGTCAAAGCAAAAAGCCTTCGTTAAACATGATTTCCATATTTTGCTATTGCTTTCTTTATTCTTTCTATTGCAATTTCTTTATCTGTTGCATACTTGCATTGTTTATTTAGGTGCGTGTATAGTCGATCTGCATAAGCGAAAGACCCATATTTGTGGACTTATGGCAGACTTTTGTTTAGCAGTGGAAATTCGCCCTTACTTTGCTTAATTTATTATATCGATTCTACGTGGCAACTAAGGATCGACTACTGCCCCTCCTTTGTACGAAGGCTTAGATCAGAGATAGCGTAAGAAATGTTATTTCTGGAATTATCTGGAAAAAAATAAGCGTGAAATGTGACTCCTCGTTGGTCACCGAGTTGTATTAAAATAAAACTACCTATGGTGTTTTTAATACCACCAAGGCTAAGGTGGCCACTGCCTGATGGTAAGCAGTCTGACGTCAAGGTATATTCTTAGAACGAAGAGCTTTTATACAGTTAGTAATTGTCTGTCTGTAGTTTTACTATTAATACCGATATCAGCCATACTGCCGCGCCGAAGGTGAAGGTAAATAGTACTAACTTCGATGGACTGTCCATTTAGGTACCTATTAAAACTTCAACATAAATGTTTATTACATTTTAAAAATATATGTATTTATCGTCGGGAAATTTGTTATTCGGAAGTAAAATACACAGATGAATTTTCATTTAAGTTTTTAATTCATCATCGACATTTTCGGTAAATTTATATGTTCGGCGGACAGTTTTATTGTGTACCACCAAACAAGCTTGCGGCCTGCTTGAAGGACGATGGTAAATAGTTACCGTACCCTATGGACGTTTGCAATACCAGGGGTATCATTCCCGTGTTGCCGAACCTGTAAAAACCTTTTCACCCCTTTCTGGAAGAGAAGAATTCCATATTGTATTCTCCTGGGATAATCTCATCAAGTTCATCGGCATACGTAATTTCGGTATTCGATTCGCGTAAATTACAAATGATCTTCTAGAATTTTCACATTCATCCCTGATTGCGACAGATCGTCGTATCTGCCGGTTTCCATGGCCCAACCAGGATCCTTAATTATACTCTACGCGCCTCCGTTAACCGGGAAAGTTTTAAAATATTCCTTCCATCAAAAAACGTCTATTAATCATAGCTTGAAGCCTCCGGGACGCCGGAGGGCCGCCTGCTCTCCTCGAGTTGGTATCTGTTGTATAGTTGGCTAGATATAACTAAAATGTAGTTTGAGAAACTATCCTGGAGCTAATGCTATAAATTTTGTCTTGGATTTTATAGTGGCTTTCGATTGGACTCATTTTCGTGTTAAAATAATTTCGACGGGAGTGTAGGTTATGTATTTAGGTACAATTTTCGAATTTCATTTTATTTTGTGTATCTGACTTAATATTTAGAGTATCCATTTCGGCTCTCTATTAATTGTTCTAATACAATTCTTTCAATTACTCTACAACCGATCGTCACTATCCCATTTATGATGATTAGCCAGGCATTTAGATACAGCCGTAGCGCTGCACTTGTCATCATTACACGCTACCTTGTTCTATACATAATACATACAGATTTATTACCAAAGCCAAGAAAGGACACCCGTCTCGTCAACATGCAGTGACTCTTGTCCCTTCTTCAACTATTCATCAATATTTTCATTCATGCTCTGCTTAGGGTGCTCTTAACATGCCCTACTATCTGACTTGAGGGATGCATACCAAGTCTGGTTTGAAAGGGGTCGCTGCCTGCCATAGACACCCGCAGCACCCAAGGAGCCGCGACTGCGTCCGCCTATCAATATGCTTAGACAAATTCACACAACGCCATCTAGCCCCAAAGTAAGCAAAGCTTGTGTGTACAAAGGCTCTGTAATACTCTAAACTGGATGATCCGAGCTGTCCGATTTGGCTGGTTATCGGCTGCAAGGTCACCGAAACGCTACCATCGAAAACAAATGGCCATAATCAGCATTGGCGCGGAAACTACATCCTGAGCGTTTGCTGATTTATCGCCAGAGGTCACTGGGGCCGGCCTTAATCCACGATTTATGGCTCTCCACTCGCAACCAGCGGTGTATTAATGCTTTTTTTATATATCCATATATGTATGTCTGACTGCGTAGAATATACTATAAAGCATCAACTCTGGCTCTGACGGATGTCATACAAGGCGATTAAATAGACCAGCTGGTTTCTCTGTAGACCAGAACATGTGCAAGCGTTTCCTGTTCATCATTTTTAATTATTATTATTTATTTTGAAGTGTCTGTGTACCCGACAAGCAAAGTTAAGCAACGCACGCAGAGTCCGGGAGGTGTATGGGTGACCGTTTCGTACTTTGAGATTAGTTGAAATTCAGCATCGCAACGAGTTCACCACTCGTAGGCCTCCTAATACCGTTGGTGAAGCGACGATGACCAAAGTCTTCCTGGCTAAAGTGACAATCGGCCCCCGAGACTGATTTACCAGTCTCGGGTGCTGGTTGGCGCCTCGTGACGCCTCTAGGGTTCTATATTTCTAACGCTGCCATCTACAAACCGCCTGCCAAGCCAAATCCCAACAATCATGTGGAGGAGTTTCGTTCCTAATGTGACATAGGTAGGTAGTGGTCACAAAATAAACGGCGGCTCCCAGGAGGGAGCGAACGAAGACCTCTTCACGCCGCCAGCACGCAGTTGAGACGTTCCAGTCGCAGTTCCATTTGTGCGACAGATCTCATTTCTGTTTGTGACCGTTTGCGAGCTGTGTTTACGTTAGTATCAATATTCTGTTGCTGTGTTTCGATTGCATTCATGTATTCAACTGTATGCCTGGGACTTGTGCAAATGTTATTGTTTCCTCAAGGTTCAAGCTGTATCTGTATGTGTTTCGGGAAAATTGTTTATATACAGCGATTTAGAAGTGTATCCAAGTAACGTTTGATCCTTATTACCGCGTACTTTGCACTATAACTTGGGATTCTTCAAAATTCAAGTCTTCGGTATTTACCTCAAAGGCCGATCCGACCCCATTCGATCCCCTTAGCTTGCAGATGTTCTGGACGACGGTAGCCACTTTCTAACAGGTGGACCGTTGACCGTCCTAGGTAGTAAATATGGCTAAAAGTAGACAAATGTGTCTAGAGGACGTTGGAACATTTCGTTGAGTAAACTGAATGGGTACATACAAATACACTAATGATGCCGCAGAATTCATCAATCTCCACGCGACATTATGTCCATCTATAAATCAATAATAAATATTCGTGGACAAATTCACACAGCGCCATATAGCCCCAAACTAAGCAAAGCTTGTACTATGGGTGCTAGATAACTGATATACTTCTTAAATACTTTTTTTAAATACATACTTGTTATACATAGAACACCCAGACCCACAATCTTCTTACATAATTAAATTCCCTCTACATAGGTTATATTCCTTCACCAGACCTATTCGTATTGGCCTTGTTCATAAACTAATAGTATTTGTAGATTAAGTCTGTAATGTATACCTAAATAAACAAATAAATTCCCTTCGCAACTGTGTAATTTCTTTGTCTCTTTTGTCGGCGCGGCGGCCACTCGGGAATCCCATCAGCGCGGTGCGCCGTAGGATAGCAAAGGATTACTGTCCAATGCTACGTGGCTGTATCAGAGTTGAACCTTTGCTTTTTCCGGCAAATATGGCGACGGCTAACCGGCTGTGGAAAATTCAATTATTTATTAAATTCAATGCGATCCGAAATAAATCTGCCTGTAATATTATCATATACATCTATCGCTTGATAAGAGTGCGTAACTAAACTTCGAAATACAAATGTGCGATGAATTGTGATTCGAAAGATCGTAGTTTCTTATCGATCGAACTTTATCACTTTAATCAAAACTGCTGTGATTGCGCAATAAAACTCCGAGCATAGTCATCGATATCTGAGTAATTTTTCATGGAATAATTAAGCTATATAATCGGCATAATTCTGTTGCCGTTTGTGATTCATTCAATTGCAGTTTGCAGCTCTTTGCTCGATGTACATCTAGTTAGTAGGACGACCGCATCTCTAAAGTGGGCCACGCACGGGCTACAAGTACAGAACCAAAGCGACTAGTAATGTGAGTAGTGGGGGCGGGAAGGGGCTAGGATGGGGGGGGGGGGATGTTACTAACGTTAATATATCACACATAGCCATCTCTCGGCGCTAACCCATTTTCAACTGGCAAGCAGGTTCCATTCGACGCCTGTACGGTACAAGCTTCAGTAGAGCAATCGTGGTTCCTCCATTTTTATTTCATACGACACGCTTGCATGCTTTATTCATTTATAGTGTGAACTTTTCCCGACCTTCATGGGTAGGCAATGACTATTTACAAGTTACCTCTTTTCATACTATTCATATAATATAATTTGATCCATTACTTACTTTATGTATTATTTGCCGTACCTAGATAACATTTTAACAGTTAAAATGGGTCCATCTCATCTGGTGGTAAGTGACAATGCAGCTAAAGTTCTACATTCTTCGTAATGCAACCTGTACAAAACCGAAAGACACGCAACCCAATATTCCAATAAAAAACATAACTAGAAAATTTTCTTAAGTTACCTGATCGAGCCAATACTTCAAACTTACTTACAAAGAAAATGAGCATTTGACCATTTTAATGATCAGCTGATCGAGTCAAATAAACCAATCAGCAAAAATGTTTCTAAATCTAAATCTTTTCTTAATGAACATTTTGTTGAAGTATTAAAAATACGTTTATGGTTGACCGTGGATGCTTATTGGTAGATAAAAACTAAACAAAAACTAGCAAGGCGGGCTCTAACAGATGTTGCCGCAAGCCACTACGCACAAAACTGACCCTTAAGGTGATTAGGCGTCCGGTTTTCTGATAGTACATGACGAGAAGGTGTTGAAACCAAGCCACGGGCGACAAACCTGGTAGACTTAGACGGTTGTCTTGTCCCCCGTCCAGCGTATCCTGACCCCTCCTCCTCCCCTCTGCGAACGACATAAAGGTCCAAAACACGGGACGCCGACCGAAACTACGTGTCAAGTTACGTTGGTGGGGCGACCCCATTCAGTTCAAAACAAAGGGAATCCAGGTCACAGGTGATTAAGCATGGCGTGCTCTAATTTTACGCGGCAGACAAGACGCAACTGCTGACGTTTTTGCTCTCCGTGTGTGGAATAACTGGACTAGTCAGTTAAATGTTCCTTGTACAAACAAATAACCATAGTATAAAACGAAGTCGCTTCCCGCCGTCTGTTCCTATGTATCTATGTACGCTTAGATCTTTTAAAGTAAGCAACGGATTTTTATGCTGTTTTCAACAATGGATAGAGTGATTCAAGAGGAAGGTTTGGAGGTAAGAAAAAAAGGGTAGGTAGGGGTAAAGTAGGTGAAGGGTAGGTGTAATATTATAAGTACCTATAGATTATTATCTGTGAAGTCGACTTTCATGTTGTTTACTTTTTAATATTTTCGTATTGTTACCTACATAATATATTAATGTACACGTGATAGTGGAGCAGTATGAACAGTACGCAACATTTATTGATTTGCTTATCGTAGTTGTAGTAAGGACGCCCACAAAATGGACCGAGGATCTTGTGAAGGTCGAAGCATAAAACCCAACAAGGTGGAAAGCAATGTTTTCGGATCGGACTGGGCGGCTGATATGTCCAATTGTATACCTAAATATATAAGTACAACAGAGTCCGTAAAATATTTCGTCAAACAGTATGAAACTCACAAACGCACCTCATTTAGGCTGTTTTCCAAATAGTTTTCCGCGTGCGATTTTGTCAACTGAGAAAACTTAATGTACGCCGTTTAAGCTGACCATAAAACATAGCTTATCTAGCCCAAGTCACTTGAAAATTTTACAACTTCAACATATAACTTATCAGAATATGCAGAGGAGCATAATAATCGAGTAAGTACTCGTAAACTCCGCACATCACGAGTGAAAGCGCCGTCTGCGTTTTCAATTTCCGCTGCGGGCCGCGCGTCGCCTCTCGGCTCCTCCGCGTTTGCACATCCAATGTTGCTCCTACCATTGTGTGCCCACCCTTTGTCTAAGGCTGGTACGAGTATTTGCTAACGTTCGCTTATCTCTTGATTCCAGGTAATTTTGCGGCGGAACGGCGACGGTGAGGCGATTGTGTGGACGCGATCGGTGCGCTCGCCGTCTCTCTGGCTGGATGTACTGTATCCGGTATAGTTATGCCGTTCGGCTCACTCTCATCTAGAGTTGTTCATGAGGGAACGGAGCGACATGCTCTGTTGTATATGAGTACGGATACGGAGTAGACTTTAGACTCGATCTAGGTCCTAGAGAGTTCTGGTCGAGGACGTTGGCCAGCACGTAAAATTATTATAGGATTTTTGTCGACGTAAATTGACAACAAGTCGACATGTTTACGTTACCCTTATTCGAAAGAAATAAGCCTGCATTTAAAATATACTAATGGGAAAATTGCAGTATGATCTGGATCTGAATAGTCCTATACAGTGGCTACAGTCACGTTGACTATGCTGGCGATGTTGGCGTGCAGTAAGTTGCATCAGAACAGATCACACACTCACAGTACAGATCTTGTACGTAACATCAGTTTTACAGATGCAAAGCCATGCAGACCGATTTTGTGGGTAGACGTACAGTCGCAAGTCGGAACAGTGCATATCCGAAAAAATATGCTTCTTCTTTTTTATTATGGATAAGATGAGTTAGGGTTAAAGGAAAGTTTACCATAGAGCTAAACTCTATAGTTTATGATTATGGTGTCGCGTTCCATTTCACCAGTGTACCTCTTACGCTAACTGGCCCTACATACTATATAGATTACACAATCACTTTTTCCGGAGTTTCCCGCGTATCCTCCGAACAAGACCAACACTCGCTATCACGAGAGCTAACAAATTTTCAAGTTGAATGGAAGCTTCTGATAACTTCTCTAAGCTTTATGGCATTTAAATACGACCGAATTCAATCTGAACCCGTTATTATACTGTCGCAAGAGCGAATTTAATCTTCCTATAGACAGGCTCTTGCACATAAACATTGGCTATGCGTATATATACGCGATGACTTTTTTTTTTTTTTTTTTTTTTTTTTTTTGCCCAACGCAAAGGAAATGGGCACCCTTCGGTAATGCGGTTGGAAGGGAGGAGGTGAACTCTCATGAGTATCCCAGCCGGCCGGCCGGACTGGTTATGCACGACTCGCCAAAAGAACCTAGGCGCATACGTACTAAACACCCCCTGGAAGCACCTGTAGCCATAAGGGCCTTTCAGGTTTCATCGGATGCTACACCCCGTAGGGACGGGGTGCGCTCAACGTCACTCCTTACGGAGCATACGCTGGAGAATTTATAGCGAGACCCCAGAAGGGGGTCCCGCTGCCGTGGATTGGGATTGGGGGCCTACGGGGGCCGCTGAAACGGCGTGGGGGGGCTCTGTTGAGTCGTCCTGAGCCTCCAGGAGGAGGTTCAGGGCGCTCGACAGTTCGTCGGGGGGATCCGCGAGGACGTGTCTCGGTCTCCGTACCACGTGGCCGGAGACCGGGCGGGGAGCGTAGGCTGCTGCCTCTCGCACGAGCGGGTTGGGGTGCTCCTCCGCGGCCTTGAAAAAGGTCTCGGAGAGCGTTCTAAGAAACTGCTGCAGGGTAGGCAGGTCCATGTCACGGTGTAGGTCCGCATTGCGGACGTACCATGGAGCCGCCGTTGCCCTACGGCAGAAGATGTTCTGCACAATTTGCAGTTTCTTAGTGACGTGGGAGCTCGCGTGAGCGAAGACGGGGGAGGCGTATGTCAACACCGGTCGAATGCACACCTTGTAGAGGGTTCGCTTGTTCCTGAGGGACATTTTACTGAATCGACCCAACATACTGTTGAGGCGACCCAGGTAGAAACGGGCGGTGCGGCACACTCTTTCGACATGGGGCCGGAAAGTGAGCCTTTTGTCAAGCGTGACGCCTAGATATTTTACAGCGCGCTGCCAGGGAACTAGTTTCCCTTGCATGCGGAGGGGAGGGGGGTCGCTGTCACCCCGTCTGCGCTTAACATCGAAGCAAACCGCGGAGCTCTTCTCCGGATTCACTTCGATGCGCCACAGTTTGAACCAAGCTTCGAGCTTGTTCACCGCCTTTTGGAGCTTTGCCATGGGTGGCCTTCGCCCTTTGGCGTAGATTGCCGTGTCGTCGGCGAAAAGGGACAGTTGCACCCCGTTGTCGGGGACGGGAATATCGTTCGTGTACGATATATAGAGTAGGGGAGAGAGTACAGAGCCTTGCGGGACGCCGGCCTTCAGTTGACGTGGGGAAGACAAAGTACCTTCGTGTCTGAACCGAAAGGTACGGTGTTTTAAATAGGACGCTACTAATCGGACGAGTCGATCGGAGAGACCAAGCTTGTATAGCTTGTAAACAAGGCCTTCGTGCCAGACTTTATCGAAGGCCTTGGCGACGTCGTAGAAGACTGCGACCGTCTTTTCTCTCTTTGGGTAGAATCCATTGAGGATGTATTCTACTATACGATGGACTTGTCTGGGGCAATTGTGTTTGGGACGAAAGCCGAATTGATGGGGAATAAGAACATCGTCTTTGAAGAGATGTTCTTTCATTCGAGAGAGCACTACTCTCTCGAATAACTTCCCTAGTGCCTTGAGGAGGCTTATCGGGCGGTGGGATGACGCTACATTTAACGGCTTTCCCGGTTTGGGAATGCCTATGACTATGGCTTCTTTCCACGCGGTCGGAAAGTGGCAATGGTCAAAGCAAGCATTAAAAATGATCGCTAACAAAGTAAGCACCTGCTCGGGGAGGTACTTAAGCGCTTGGTTGGAAATTCCATCCGCGCCCGGCGCTTTGTTAGATTTGAGACCCTTGATGAAGGAGTGGATCTCGTCGGGGGACACTGTGACAGGGTCCGTGGTGGGAGGGAGCGAGGTCTTTTGACGGACTTCGTCTTCCACCGCACGCACGTGACCGGGGTCGCACTCCATGGTGCTAGGGGAGCATTGTGAAGCAATGCTATCTGCAAAGCATTCGGCTTTCTCGGTGTCCGCAAACGCAATTGTGCCGTCTGGGCGAACAAGAGGAGGGATGGAGACTCTGGCGTCTGTACGAAGGGCTTTCGCCACTTTGTAGTACGCTTGATGGGACGGGGAAATCGTCTGCATGAGGTCCCCCCATTGGGAGTTCCTCATTTCGTCGGTTCGCAGTGCGTCTGTACTCTGGGGTCGGATAGAGTGCGGCCCTCCGGAGGGCTGCGTTTTTGGCTTTGATCAGGTTTCGAACTTCGAGTGGGAGTCCCTGCCGATTAACGACAGGGGCCACCACTTCGTTGTCCTTCAACGCTGACCGAATGTGGGACGTTAACGAGGTTACCGCAGCGTCGATTTTATCCGGACTATCGAAGTAGTCGGATGAAAAAGCGAGCGGCGAGTCGGGCGCGTCCATGACGGCCGCCATGGACTCTTTGAATCCTTCCCACTTCGTGAAAGTTCGCGGCAGTGGGGGAGAGATAGGGGTGGGGGAGCCTAGTACTAGGGAGACTGGGCGGTGGTCGGAGCCTAAGTCGTCGAGGGTGTCGATCGACCGGAGGGTGAGCGACACGCCCTTCACTAGCGCAAAGTCCAGTACATCGGGACGGTGATCCACTCTGTCTGGGTAGTGGGTAGGGGAGAGGGGGCAATACACGTCTAGGTCGAGAGACCGAACGATGTCCATTAAGTGGACACCGCTCGTGTTGGTGGAGGAACACGTCCAGTCGGTATGTTTGGAGTTGAAATCTCCGAACATAATAACAGAGTCGCCTAGAGAGAGAAGCGCTTCGAAGTCGCTTTTGAGTGGCAGGGAGCCGGCGGTGATGTAGACAGAGGCTATGATCAGGGACGGATGTCCTGTCATGCCTAGCTGCACTACGGAGGCCTCCATACTCGAGAGAGTTGGAGTTGGAAGAGGGGAGCAATGAAGCGATCCCTTGTAGTAAATGGCAGTTCCTCCACCACGCGATGACGCGGTGGGGGACCTGTCATCCCTGACAAGGGAGAAGCCGGGGATCGAAATACCCTTCTGGATCGAAGGCTTGAGCCAAGTCTCCTGAAGGAGAAGTAGGTCGAGCTCCCTGCTCCTAACGAACGTCCTAAGTTCGGAGATGTTTGTGCGTAGACTGCGCACATTAAAAGAAACAAGCGAAACCCCACCCGGCCTCACGCGACCGGTGCCGACACTGGCGGGAGTGGGGGGTGTGGCGTGAAGCGCCTGGGGCATTACTTTAGGGCCTGGACGAGGGAGTAATGCTCGACAAGTGCGTCTAAACGCTCGAGCTGGGTGGAGGCGTTACGCAGTTTGCGTGCCAGGACGGGGATCTCGTCAATGTTGACGGACGCAAGAATGGAGGATATGTAATGCATATCCTCCGCCAAAGAAGAGGGCGGGGGCTGGTGGCTGATGGCCTTGGGGGGGGAGGTGGTGGGGGGAGCCTTCGGCCCCGGGGCCTTGGGCGGGCCCCAAGCTGCGGCTGGAGCCGCGCTCGGGGGGGGCCCTTTGGCCTTGAGGGGGGGATAGTGGGCCACTGTCGCTGAAGGCGGCGGCGGCCTTGCACCTTTGCCCTTAGCGGGCTTCGGCGCAGAGGGATTTGCACCTTTGCCCTTAGTGGGCTTTGGCGCGGAAGTGCGGGGACGAGGGGCGCGCGGGCAACCCCTGTAGTTTGCAGTGTGGCCAGATTGGCCACAATTGCAACAGAAGGGAGGGGTGGTGGAGTCGCGCGTACGCGCGCACTCCTTGGCAGTGTGGCCTTCGCCACACTTGACACAGCGCGGCGGGGCCGAGCAGTTGGCCGACGCGTGGCCATAAAATTGGCAGCGGTGGCACTGCCCTGGGGAACCGCGTTTATGCGGGGCCTCGACTTTGATTCCGGAGAGCCCACAGACCGTGAAGCCTCCCCGGAATATAGTCCTGGCACCGGTGGTGTTGGAAAGCACCACCAGCGCCATGGGAAATTGTTTGCCGGACCGGCTGTACATCTTGTGTACAGCCTCGGCGGGGAAATCTTTGGACTTGAGGTCCGTGAGAATGGCCTCATTGGAAAGCTCGTGCGGCACTCCACGGAGTACCGCACGTACCTTACGCTCCTCAGGGAGGGCGTAGGTATGATACCCTATCTTATTGTGGGCTAGGAGCCTAGTAAGGCTCCTGAAGTCGTCGATCGATTCGACGTCGATCTTAACGGCTATACCCGTGTTGGAGGCACGGGTATAGCGGACGCGCTGTTCCGCGCAGAGACGGGAGACTAGCTCCCACTTGGACTTTTCCCTAAGGAAAACAGGGGGCGGGGGCTTGGCTTTAGACGGGGCAGGGGGGGCAAAACGCGCTACTGGCTTAGGGCCAGACGGCGCGGTCTCGCGAGCGGCAGCAGTCACGCTCGAGTCGGGGGACGCGGGGCTAGATAGAACCGCGACCGCGACCGGGGCGGGCGCGGCGGCCTCGGACGAGGCCTCGGACACTGAGCGGGCGGCCCGCTTTCGGTGCCGCTTAGATTTAGCGACGAGCTCGAATCCGTCGAGCTCGGCCGCAGAGGGTGGGACGGGGGTGACGGAAAGAGTTCCCGTCACGGTGGTCGAGGACGAAGAGTCGTCCCCGGACAGAGAAGCCGCCCTCTTGCGGGAGGGCGGCGCTGAGACCTGGGACACGGAGTCCTCAAACTCCATGTCCTCAGAGGGTTCGCGGGGGGCCTGAGGGGCACTCCCCACTGACGCCAGGTAACTACGGACGACGTAGTCATCCTGGCCAAGATTAGCTCGGAGGAGCAATTTCACCGCCTTAGCGGCGAATTCCTCCACCGAGACCGTCGCCATTGGAAGGCGAGAAGGGACGAGAATGTCGACGAGAGACGGAGAGACGCGGGGCGTCCTCCCTGCGCGAGGCAGGGGGGAGAGGGGAGAGGGGGTCGGTGGAGCGGCTATCCCTAATGGATATGCCGCTATCCGTCACCCTTGGGCAGGCCCAAGTGCAATGGGATCGGGACGTCCGGTTTCGCTAAGACCTGAGGGGCCTTAACAGCGCACCGGGGCAACGCTAGTTGGCTTAGTTGTCACCGTTAAGTATCCACCAACTCAACGCGGCAGAAACGCAGCTTTGTGTTACCAACGAATCGGTAACAAGAAACTACGTCTCTGAATGAACGTAACTATAATTCGTTACGCTCAGCGGGACGCGGGCTCGCAACGCGAAGTGAACGCGCGCGAAAACTTGCGAAATACGTAAGCAAAACGGAAGCGAGCTGGCAACGAGCGACGCGGGGGTGCGCTACGAAGCCAACGCGACACTGATCCAATTTATAGTCCACGGCGCCGCCGGCCCAGTCCCGCGCGACTGCGGTCTATGGCTAACCGCAGTGTATTGAAAACTAGGTTCACCGGTCGCTCGGTCGACCGCAGCAATAACTCCCTTTTAGCCGTCGAGGCTACCGATTTTAATAAAACCACTTCGGAGTCGTGATTTACTATCCCACTGTCCCCGACCGGGGCTAGTTTGGTTCGGAACTGGCAGCGGAATTGAGTCGTTTTTGCGGCTTAGCAGGCTGCGGAGTGACGCCGTGGTATTATAACCAAGTTTCAAATTAAGTATAGAAGTTCTATAGATAGTCTATGGTTTATTAGTTTTTTGTTTTTGTATTTCACTATTTTTGGACTAGTACAGGCCTTTCCACTCATATCGTATATTGTATTTGGGCCAAAAAGTTTTTTCGTAGCAGGCTGTGCACGGCCTGACCAACGTTTTGTGGGGCGGGGCTCCTTAACGTCTGCTATAACTTTTTGAAGATTTCAATAGACAAGTGCCCGCCGCATCAGTAGGAGCTTTACAACCTAAAAGCAAACACGCACGGATACCGGGGATATCTGTTACAGCCAGGGGGCGATTCTCGGTTTTCTCGTTCTCGATTTCAGTAACGTTTTAATACAATTTTTTGGCTAGAAAAAATTTCGAATTCGAGATGTCACAGCGCGCGAATTAGGCCCCTGGCATTACAGTGGTACCTCACCCGGTGTGTCATTCACGTGTTTACACACAGTGCTCCGCAGTGCGTGCACAGTGCCCTGTGATTGCCGGCCTCAGCGCAGCGGGGAGTGTTTGCTGATTAATTGCCTAATTTACCGGCTGTTTGTTTGTTTGTCTCTCCTATGGTGCGATATCCGCGTGACTGCGGCTGATTCGGGCGATTTGGTTTATCGGTAATCATGTGTACACACGGTTCTGAAAATAGGTAACTACGCATGAGCATCCATATTGTGAGAGGGGTCACGTTAGTAAAGTAATTCCTATAGCAAATTATACAGATTAATAGTCATCATCATAAACGACCGACAACGGTCCACTGTTGGACTTGAGCCTCCTCTGCATTTCTGGAGGGTTTTGCCATAATCTCCACGACGAAAACGCCATATTTTTGGGTTTACTGTAGCTAGCTGGTTTGTCTCTAAGACATTAGGCGCCATGTACGACACCCGTGAAAAAGGGATTGCTGCTTTGCTCTATTTTACTCTGAAGACACGCCACTTGTATCGAGGAGGTTCAAGTCCAGCTGTTGGCTGTTGCAAGCTGTGATAATAAATAAGTTAATCAGCAAAGTTCCATCTACACCTCCTCCCGTAGGAGGGCAGCAATACCAATTGAGCTTCGTAAAATCAGAATTTCACCTACATACCATACATAACGTCGCGCCTTTTTCCCATAGGGGTAGGCATCACCACATCGTTCCATTCGCTACGGTCCTGACAGATCTCTCTCGCTTCTCTCTCTCACTCGAGTCAGTTTAGTAGGGTACTCTTGACCTGACCTTTCTATAAAATAAAATATTATCCGATAATCACCGAATTTTATAACCGAACGAATCACACCTAGGCAGCTTAATTACGCGGATGAGTCACGATCACAACGCGGCTGGCGGCCTCGCCGGCTGCCCTCCTTACCGACATTTCCCCGGCTGCATTTAGCATTGACCGATTTCCACTGTTATCTGAATATTTTAGCGTGACGGGCAGACCGACGGTCCACTTTTACATTTGATTTTGTTAGCGCTACTGCGGATTACTGGGTTGATTTTTTTTATAATTGGTCTAGCCAGGCATTTGACCGCCACCTCACCTGGTGGTAAGCCGATGGTGGAGCATGCTTGTCTAGGAACAGCCTACTCGGCGTATTAAATCACAACATTGTTGGTAGCTGTGGAACTTATCACGTTGGCCACTTTGTTTGGCAAGTCCGGTTTTGGCAGATCGATTTGGCCACGAGGAAACACAATCTTCATGGCAAACTCTTTTATAATTATTTATTTATTTAATCCTTAGAATGTTTCGTACATTCTTACTTCTAGTTACCCGGCCATCTGCATAACAGTTTGTTTGCAATGGTATTCCTCTCGTAATACAATCCGGGTAATGCCTACACTTGGTTAACAAACTTGATATTTAGTTTTATCAAACAACAAACCCATATGAGCTATTTTGTGTATAATTCATCTTGGCGTTAATCTCCCGGTTGTGCTCTCGCGCAGGAACATGACCTTGACTATGATCCAGGATTTCGCAGATCACATAATTACAGTGGAGCGACTGCCGTCTGATCTCCGAAACCCTGCTACCCGGGGAACCTGACCAGATTGAACCTGAATGTGCAGATTTCATCACGATGTTATCCCACACCGTAAGCGCATTGGTTAGCATTCAACTAATGTACATAACTCAAAAGAGTCAATGGTACATTGCCGCAGTGGGATTCGAACCCGGTACTTCTCGCTTACGAGTTGAATACCTTAACCAGTCGGCCATGGCGAACTCTATAATTGATTTCATTTAAGGTGTGTGTGTGTCTGCGACTGAAGATGTTATCACATAAGGATGACAGAATGAATTTCGCTACCAGAAGCTGTGATCGGTCGACTTTTGACAAAAAAGGGTTTACCCACTTCTGATAATTCTCGTTCCGACCAAGCACCGAAGCATTAAGTACCCATCTCCAACAGTTTACAACGTCCACATATTTTATTTACAAAGGCGATGTCATAAAACAGATTGGCAATTCACCGCAACGCCCTTCGCATTCGCAGATCGGATCTCCACACTCGTCTGAGGCCAATCGCAAAGATTGTTTCGGATACCCTCTTTTATTTTATACCGTCCATAAACTGGCTTGTCTCCAAGAACCCTTTGATTCGCAGGCCTATCTGCCGTTAAGTGGAAATATTTGCCATCCTTATCTATGTTTACGTCAGTCTTGGTCAGAGCGCGGCTACCATGGATGGGCGTATGGGGTTTATTTGTCCTACAGATTTATTTTAGGTTAGTATGTGTTTTCGTGGAGATTCTGCTTATTGGGAAGGTTCGATTTATTTTAGTAATATCGGTTGGACGATCGTCTAAGACCGTGACGTAGAAGATCTGGAAATGATTATGATTTCCTTTTTTGGGATTGTTTGGAAACCAGGGGAAATATTGATGAAGAGTAGATTACGCTTATCAATAAGATGACTAATCACGCCTGCGTTAATGGCTTCCTATATTCGGTAGTTCGCGAGTTCGCGACTTCTTTCACTCAGATTTCGTTAGTTTTCTGAGAATAATGTAGTTTTCTATTACTTATTATGATGACGCAGCAACCCAACATGAGTCTGGCCTACGACACTAATAAGCTCCATTCCACTCTGTCCTGTGACACCCCCTGCCAACAGTTCCGACAGTTTTCTATTAGTGAAAGAATTTTAGCATAATTTTGATAGTTTCTAAAAACAAACATTACTATTGGTAAGTAAATAAATACACTGTTCTATAAAGCTTTTGATAGTTTACACATTCTTCTACATCCTTGTTAAGAATTCTCTATATCCCGCTACGCAATAAAACTATCAAGTCAACCGAGATATCCTCACCTAGATTATCTAATTCTAGATTCCACTGGCTGTTTGCGTATAGCTAAAAGCTCCAGTAATCCAAATAAGACTGGTTGCATCGCCCTGTTTACCCGGTGCGCCTCATTATTGCGTCCAGACCTGATTCAACGTTTGCATAACAGTTGAGTTTCAATCGGTTTCGTGTTATAGAGGTAGGCAACGCATTGGCGATACTCTTGGTGTTGCTAATGTCTATAGACAGCGGTGACCACTTTCCATCAGGTGGCCCGTTTGCCTGTTTGCCTGCCGTATGACATAAAAACAAAAAAAAAGCGGGATAGCGTTCCGAAGCAGTGCTGCCGTTTTAGCGCTTTCGGCGCTAGATCTAGCGGAATGTCTGGGTAATCAACTTAATTTTCGACTTTTAGCGGATAATCTATCGCTTTGTCGAAATAGTATTAAATAGCTAAACATTTTTTGTTTTTTCGTCTTAACTTAGAACAAAGAGTACTGGTGCAAAGGTGCCCATAACATTAGCGCCATTGTCTCTCTGTTTGGCGATGGACAGCCTCTGCAACAGGAACGACACAGAGCGAGGGTCGCCGCCCCCTCCCTCATTCGACGACCCACATCTTTCGCCTCCAAAAAAATAGGTAAAATATACCGAAATATGTCAAATTTTGGTACGTAACTTAGATATAATGAGCTCGTTTGTGCCGCTCTAATAGAAGCCAACTAATTAATTTCTTGGTCAGTCGAACGCTAGCTGTGGTTATGGAACGTATCTTTTAACTCCTGATATAAGTTAGTAAGTTTTTTTGCCAGCTTGCCATTTGACCGCCACATCACCTGGTGGTAAGTGACGATACGGCCGATGATGGAGCATGCCTGTCTAGGAACAGCCTATTCACTCTGGCCTTGAAGGCTTCTAGATTATAATGATCAGGAAATACACTCACGGGTCATGCGTTCCATTCCTTGTATATTTCATAAATATTTTGTTTATTTATATTGTAGAAATTGACAAATACATGTCAAATATATGACTATGTCTATAAAAAACCATGATAATCTAGCGCTATTTTTGAGCCGATCTAGCGCCCAACTTTCAAATAGAGCTGGCAGCACTGTTCCCAAGTAGGCAAAGCACACATCCCCGGGGTTGTGTGTATCATATCGGATCAAACGAACATTTGCATAGGGTTCGAAATAGGTCACAGTGCAATGTCGCTGCGATGTATGTTACATGCATATTATGTATTCAGTGATGAGATTAGTTATGACTTCGAACCAGGGTTGCTTTTGACCGGTGTATGTGCTGAAACTAAAACTAGAAATAAAAATAGAGACAAATTGAAATGATGCATTTTAATTTCTTTAACGGGGATGGGTGTTATTTGTTTAATAAGTATGTATTTAAAAAAATATATAAGTAGTTAATCAGTTTTCTGGCACCCATAACACAAGCTTTGCTTACTTTGGGGCTAGATAGCGCTGTGTGAATTTGCCAAGCATATTTATTGATTTACATGTCTTTTTTAAAACACAATTTTGTTGACAAGCTGCCAAAAACCACGTCTGGACCCTTGCATAGTTAATTATCCGGTACAGACACTGCTGTGTGTAGGTAGAGACACATGCTTTTTTTATTTTCCTTTATTGATACGGTGTGCGCAGTAAAACGCACGGGGGCTAACATCATTATTTGAGCTTGAGCGCAGGCAGCTTTTATGCACACACCATCTGTTGTGAGTTGCGCTCAGTTTATTGGCTACTCAGTAATGTAAAGGGGCGAGTGTGGGACTTGTTTATAATACAGCACGGCTATCACAAGTGTGCTCATGCGCGCAATAAGCGTAAAAAGGCGCGATATGGTGCGCGTGTGAGCGCGTGTGTGCTCATGCAGGCCTTAGGTAAGGACGGGTTCTAGGACAGGTAGGTGTCGGAGGCCGTATGTTTGGACGGGCTCTAAGTTAGGTAGGCATTCGGGTTGGCCTGCTGCTCCTATAGGGTAACCGGGGCTCTAGTCGGTTAAGTAGGTTAGAGCAAGTAGGATATAGGCGTGTAGGTTTAGATAGGTCGGAGCAAGTAGGACGCAAGCTATTAGCTTTCGTCTATGGGCACACATAGCCTCGTACACACTGCTATCTCTTTCATCTTAGTAATGGCAGAAGGAAACAACACTCTCGCGGCGCGAGCTGTGTCGCGGGCACACTTGTGCTAGCCGTGCTGGTAATCTTTAAAATCTATAGGCAGCTATGTCAAATTGGTATTGGGGGTCCAAGTCAAGAGCTCATATGTTGCAAAATCACAAGCTAAGCTAGCTAGCGTTCAAAACATTTCGCCCTTATTACAAGCTTTTGTTTCACTTCACTTGTATGTCCTGGAATCTTGCAAGCCTTATTTTACCCACTTCAATGAGGAGTTTTCCAGTAGGTATTGATAGTTGGTTTCAAAAAGCATCAATAGATGGCGCTCCTAGAATTTTGGTAATCTTTTATAATATATATGATGGTGGCAGTAATTTCCTGCAGCCAACTAATACTAAACTTAAAAATAAAATGTTTATTAATATAAACATAACTTTTGGTTTAGGTTAGGTTAAAGGTTGAACGAAGTGTAAAAAGAAATATTTATAGAAGTTGGCACTATGTTCCATTATTATAACAACCTCTAAAATGGTTGAAAACGATTGACAAATACAATATTATCCAATACAACGTACCCAGTGTTTATATCCTGTTTGCTAAGAAAATATTTCAAGCGATTATCAATTACCAAAATTGTCGAGGCGCCATCTAGTGAGTGGTTAGGAATGCTTTAGATACCTATTGGAAAACTGCTCATTGAGCTGAGATTTGGTATTCCTATGTAACTTATGTCGTAATATGGTGCCATGGAGCGAGGCTGATTATGGAATTGGAAGGTCATAGGAACTAATGAACGCAAAAAGATAACCCCATCTATAGGGGGCCCACTGAAAACCAGCGTCACGGCAACTGTCGTAGCATATGCTGAGTGTGGCCCCTTTGCACTCTCCACATGGCACAGGTAACGAGGTTAAAGTATATATTTTCTTTTTCTTTTTTCGTTTATGTCTCTGTTTGATTATATTTTTTAAATTTAATTTTAAGAATTTGTGCTGTGTGTTTGAGTGTAATAAATGTGTTTTACTTTACTTACTTTATTTTATGTAGGCTCTTTGGAATGGTCTTGGCTAGGTACTATATATACCGCGCGATAAAAGCTTGTTATAAAAAAATATTTTTCATATGAGAACTTATTTATCTATTCAGTATACCTACACATTGTAAATAACCTAATCAATAGCAACCAGTATCTTATACCTACTAGCTGCGCTCAATCCATACAAGACGGGTGGAGATGCAACTCGCAGTTCCACTTTCAAACGTAATGCATGATTATGAGTGAAGTTAGGTGCTCTACTGTCCCGAGACTGTACTGGGGACTGTGCGAACTTTGCCGCGTTCTACGAACTTCCCTCTGTTTTATCACTGTTTGTTTCGGAACTAGGTACTTCGAGTTGCTACTAAAATCTGTGTTGTGACTGAAGTCGTAAGAAAACAGTGTACTTTCAAACTATTGATGGACTCTTGCGGAGTTCGGAGCATTTTGCTTTCTGTGTCAAAATTAGTTTTGACTTAAGTAAATTGATTCTGGCTTAAAGATATTGACATGAAGCACTTTGTTCTGACGTAGCCTTTATGTAATATATTATTGAGCTTGATAACATAATCTTACGTTTGGGATGGGATAGAACTATATACGCGTCACGTTATTTACTTACATAAAGTTTATTTATATGTAAATAACAATACTAGTTTGCATTACCCGGGGGCATCACCCACGCGTTGCCGACCCCGTAAAAACCTTTACGTCCTTTTCTTGAAAAACTCGATGTTGTACTTATAGGTACTCAACATTATTGATACAATGGCGGTCGTAATATTATGTAACGCACTATACCTATGTTAGTCGATTTCACGTATTACGGATCAACTTGCCTTCCGTCGTTGTACCCCCACCACCGAAACACTAACCCGATACTGACTTCCGTACATTACAAACATCCGGACGCCACCGCTTTGTTTATTAGTTCAATTTAAATTATAGGTTCGAAGCGCACACGTGGCACAGATTACCCCGCCACCTGATTTGTAGTTTTATACTAGGGTTGTAAAGCCACGCACCGGAAGACGCAACGTGGGTAGGCCGACAAGGTGGACCGACGACCTGGTAAAGATCGTAAGTACCAGCTGGTTGCGGAAGGCACAAGACCGGCCTTTGTGGAGATCTTTGGAGGAGGCCTATGCCCAGCAGTGGGCGTCTTTCGGCTGATATGATGATGATGAACGGAGGCCTTAGCGGAGGAGGAGGCGGCTGCGGAGGGGAAGAGCTTCACCTCCGCGGTTGCGGAGGTTAACAGAGGTGGAGGCGAAGGAGAAAGTGGGAGTGGAAAAATTTGTGATTCATGGTTTATCGACCTAAAAGAAAGTCAAAAATATTTACTTCCAATAGGTACATTTATAGCACACTTAATTAAAAATAATAACATTTCCTACTAGTAATGAAAATTAAGCAGAGGCAAATAATATTTCAGTTCAGTTCAGCGTCGCTGCTCACGCGTTGTGTTATGACGTAAATATATCTCCGATACAACTCCGCAAAAGTTTTGCGGAGGTGGAGGTGACGATTTCTTGCGGAACTTCCGTAGAAACAGAGGCGGAGGCGAAGTTCCGTTGCAGCCCTACTTTATACCTCCCTTTATACGTACTGGCATAATTGGGTATGACGTCACGGCACCTTCACAAACCCTACGTATTACGCTTGAGACCCTACAAAGTGTTAACTTGGTGCCTAGGATCGGGAGATTAATTTTAATATTTCAGTAGGTATTATATTAGGAAGGCTGCGATAATCGTTGGCAATTTAATATGGAATGTGGATCGATGGATTGCTATGAAACGTGTGCATAATAAATGGAATGTTTGGGTGTAGTTTAGCTAATAGAGAAAATTTTAGTGTCTTTATGACTGTAATTTCATATTATTCCATACAGTCACAACGCACCTGCGGTTCAGCATTTTTGTTATCTGCAACCTAAATGTATGAACTGTATGTAGATGTAATGGACGACAGATACCACTTACCATCAGGTGGGCTGCCTGCTCGTTTGGCACTGAATAGCATAAAAAAAAATGAAATAAGCCTAGTTTTGATATTCAAATTTTGGTCACGTGATGTGTTCCAAATTTAAATATATCACAGGATTAGATCCTTCGCTGTATTAACGGGCGCCATCTTGTCGTTAACTGACGCAATTTGGTAATTTGTGCACAGTTTTTAAACGTCGATTGTCATGCTGAATCCTTCATGTTTTATTTAATTCTGTGTAGAGTGGAGATATTGTGCTAATTAATATGCAATGCTTATTATTTATTTAACTTGCACTGTTCGTATGAACGTAACCATTTTTCGGACAATTTTGGGGACCTAAAAGTTGATATACCTATGTAACTTGAATGTCAAAATGTCAATGCATTAATATCGTACCATGGAGCTGGTCTGATGATGGAGTCGGAAGGTGGTCTTAGGAATAAGATAGCCTCGTCGTGTTACCGTGCGATAAAAGCTTGTTATGCAAAAATATTTTTCATTAGAAAATTGTTTTTTACTTTAGATACAGCAGCCTAGAATAAACATGTAGTACTCAACCCAAACCCGTCGTATGTAGTAGCGTCAGCAACATATCTCATCGCGATTCCACGGACATTAACACCGCATCCCTTTTATTCCTCACCCGCCCAGCCGGAATGGAGACAAATGAACTTGCCGGAGATATCTCGTCGTTTCTAATTCTCAAGCCGGGTTCATTGCGGGGCTAATTATTGAATTAATCGCCGCCCCGGGGCTAGGGGTGGCAATGGAAGGTGCACCGTTATTGATGACCGGCGCGTAAACAATTCGTTTGGGCGCAAGTCGCAACTGGTCGTGGTGTCGCATTTGTTTGCGAGGTTTGAGTTTTGCGATTTGTATATGTAGTCGTAAGTAGAGTAATGGCAACGAAAGGAGATAAAGATTGTTCTTAGGTGAAGGAAGTATTCGAATTTACCCCGCAAAGAACAGCATTAGGGCTTCGATTCTGGTACGGAAATCGTCTCAGTTGCAGTAACATTACAATTGCATCGCATGTCAAACGTGTCATTGTTATTGAAATGACAGATGTTGAGTTGTAACTTTCATGAGTTCGAACTTTTCCACAATTCGTTTTTTGGTACTTTATTTGCATTATGGTTTTATATGGCTGTTGGTACTCCAATTAATTAATAAATTACTAAGTTGTATATTTCTTAGTTGTCAAACTGCCTTCAATTCTGTCAACGAAAACGTGTCAAAGGTCGAACAATGATATAACTGCAATTTAACTGGGATGATGGTGGGACTGACTCGATACCTCGACGTAGTTATAGTAACATCACAGTTACATTGCAACATAATAACAACTGCATTGCACACCAGAATCGGTACCCAGGGGCCTAATACTCGCACTGTGACATCTCGAATTCGACATTTTTCTAGCCACACATCTCATTAATAATGACATTGAAATGTCGATTGCAGCCAAAAAATATTTTCTCAACTATCTTTGACAGTCATATATTGTCGACGATCAATTTCAGTGACGTTTTAATACAGTTGGCTGGACAAAATATCGAATTTGAGATGTCACAGCGCAAGAATCGCCCCTCAGAGATAAATAATAATAAATAAATAAATAAATATTCGTGGACAAATTCACACAGCGCCATCTAGCCCCAAACTAAGCAAACCTTGTACTATGGGTGCTAGAGATAACTGATATACTACTTACATACTTTTTTTTTATTACGTACTTATACATAATAACAAGATGACGGCGACTCGGCAGTCAACGAGATGTGCATAGCTACTAGTGACACTCCTGGTCAGTACGCCATACCCCCTGGGAGAATCCAAGACCATCCTAGGAAAAAAAACGGAGAAAACGAACATGGCAGCCCGAAAGTGTAGCTCTAACAGCTCGCTCTTACCACATTTACACTCAGCCACTGCCACTGCTCATGTCGCTGCCGGAAATATTTCCCTAAATACTTCTGCGGCAATAAGGACGCGAGTGAGTGTTCACACTCAGCCTTCATACTTCTTTACTGCTCAACTCGCAACAATGACTGACGTGGAGATTCTTAGTGCGACAGCATTATGTCTACTCAGTATAAATAATTATTTAAATTTATTAAAAAGAAATAAAAAACGGCGGTGCCATAATAAAAACACAGGAGTCAGGTCAGGACAGATAAATAAATGAATTGCCGTAGTCGGGTTACAACACGTAGCGTAGCACGTTCTTTCTCGGTCGCACTGCCGCGGCAAATGAGCGAGAATGTAAACAGTCACTCGCGCTCGCGCTGCCTGTCCTTTGACTTCCGCGCGAAAAACCGACAATCGAGGGAGTGTAGGGCAGTGGCAGCGGCATGGGCAGTGACAACGCGAGTAACCTATTTACATACTCGCGCTGCCCACTTCCCTGCTCACTTCCCTGCCCAACAAGGCTGAGTGTAAATGTGCCATTATGAATGCAAATATTTACGTTCTGATTCTCTGCCGTTGCATACGCTGACGTAACCTGATGTCACATCAGGTTCGTATGAAATGGCAGTCGGGAATTTTGTTTACAATCTTTATTTCGGCTCGTTGGCCTTGCTTTATATATTATTTAATTATTTCTGAATATGATGCTCTGAAGCGGAACTCTTTAAAGGGATATATATTTTTAATTTGACTAGCCAGGCATTTGACCGCCATCTCATCTGGTGGTGAGTGACGATGTCGCCGAAGATGGAGCATGCCTGTCTAGGAACAGCGTATTCACTCCAGTCTTAAAGGCGTCCAGATTGTAATAATCAGGTAAAACACTCGCAGGGAATTGAGAATATTATTTAGTTCCCATCACATGTTTAAACGATTAGAGCTTCGGTGGCTGTGCGGTTAGAGTCGTACGCAACTCGTACGCCAGAGGTCCCGGGTTCGAATCCCGCTCCGGCCATACCAATGACTGTTTTCAGAGTTACGTACATTAGTTGAATACTAACCGATGCTCTTACGGTGAGGGAAAACATCGTGATGAAACCTACACATTCAGGCGACTGGATGTGTAACCAAGATATATAAATATAAATATATAAATATTCGTGTACAAATTCACACAGCGCCATCTAGCCCCAAACTAAGCAAAGCTTGTACTATGGGTGCTAGATAACTGATATACTACTTAAATACTTTTTTTTTTTTTTTTTTAAATACATACTTATTATACATAGAACACCCAGATCCAATCTGGTCAGGTTCCCCTGGTAGCAGGGTCATGGAGGTCAGATGGCAGTCGCTCCACTGTAATTACCTGATCTGCCGTATCCTGGATCATGGTCAAGGCGGACACCGGGCCCTCGTGCACGAGAGCACAACCGGGACATTAACGCCAAGATGATTATTACATGGATAAACGAAAAAATAAATATTTTTACTTTTATAACTAAAGTCTCAAGATATGTTACACAGTGTTACTCGTACGTTTATTAAATATTATTATATACATTATATTTATATTTTTTGGACATATTAAATTAACTTATAAAATCTCCGATGCCTAATCATTATTATAGCATCATAAAATCGTTATTTCAATCATGTAAAGTGTACGCAAACCGCTGTTACTAGTTCTGAAGTTGTTCCAACTTACGATACGACGTATCGGAAAGTGCTTGAGACTTCTTGATATATTGCAACATTAAGCAGCTGTGCACCGGCAAAACTGGGAATACTTTAGGCGAAATATACGGTTTCTTACTTCTTTTAGTTTAAAACGATACGACAATTTAAATAGCTTGATTAAAATGCGTTTGATAGAAAAAGACAACTTGGCCAAGACTCATTTTGGGTCGCTGCGTCATCATAGCAAGTGAGTAAGAAAGAAAAAAAACAACAGTATTGTGCGTGACGATCACAATAAAATGCTAATAATCAATAATGACCTTAAGTGTTTTTTCTTTAGTAGGTTCCCTAAGTCTATAATGATGGTAGCCGCCGAACTGCTAGTAATCCGTACACACATGATAATATGCCTTATGTCTGTGATGTAGGTATGTAAAGTTATATAAAGAAAAAACTTAAATGAGAACTTGTAAAAACAAAAAATAAAAATACAATTAAGTAATTATTCCAAATTGTCATAAAAAAAGATTCATTATAAAATGTAAGTGTAAAAGGTCCAAAAATCAATAATAAATTTATTAATCTCATACATAAAAAAAATTAATGACCATCATACAATAAAATAATTATTTTATAATCTACAACTAGCTGTGTCTTGAATAGATCAGCGTTATTCTTTACTAACATGCAACTCTTTAAATGTAGGTACAGGCTTGGAAATCTTTACAATTTCAAGGATTTAAAATGTGTTTGGCAGGACTCTGTTGGTTTTATGCCGCATATTGACCTTTCATATCTTTGTTTTAACCCTGAATACCAATTCTCTTTCCGGCGAGTTGCCCCAGAAAAATATTAAGTAGGTAGTTAGGAGGTGGTAGGTACAATCCAGGTTGAATTTTTCCCAGCATCAAATGCGTAAACAAAGCAGAAAACATGAACATTTTGAATATCTAAGTATCCAGGTCGGGAAAGGTGGTTAGGGTACCCTATCCGAAGGGTGATAAAGGAACCCTTTCACAGCCCTATCACTAAACCTCCGCTGTCTTCTTGTGCGTCTATCTATGGAACCAAAGCGAGTTCACATAAGTACAAGAAACGGGCTTTTTTCGGCGTTTTTCAGAGTTATTTTATTATTCCTCCTACTTCAATAGCTGGTATCTATATACAAGTATCAAAAGTTTGTATAAAATGAATACAGTGTCAAGTGTGAGTCGGATTCGGAATCGCGCATCAAAGCACTAAATGTTGCTCACATTAAAATCCCCTCGAATGCCAGTTCGACTCGCACTTGGCCGGTTTTTTTGTTGTTTCAGGCAGGATATGCTGATCGCAATTTTTAAATTCAAATCTGTGACTCGTAAAAGTCAAACTGAAACTCCGCGGAAAAATCTGAATAACAAAGTTAGTGTTGGACGCGTTTAGAAATTTAAATTCACTGTTAGAGCGGTGAGTTGCGTACATTAAGGTGCTCATATTTATCGAATTTCAAGATTTTTTTAAATATGAAAACAGTCGGTAGACTAAACAGGCAAGCGGACCACCATGGAAAGTGTAGTGTGGTAGCACACCTCACCCCTGATTATGCAATACATATAAGTAGGTAAGTTTAAGTAATAAGATCCAATATATACGTCTAAACGCGAGTCAGTTCGTTTCGTTCAATATATCCCGTTAAGCGCCACATTGCAAAAGGGATTACTGCTGCCTGACACGTTGTGGACGTTGACGACACCAGGGGTGCGGTCAATGCTCTACCCACGAGTAGACCCCCGCGTCACCTCGCTCGGGCAAATGCTAGGCCACTGGACTGGACAAGCCACGGTTCCCTACGAGCACTGGAGATTAGAGACCGTACGCAACGGCTGGAATACAATACATTCTAAAACAGCATTGTCTGGCAGCGGTATTCTGTAAGGGACTTCTCCAGTCCAGCGGCTCCAATACAAACGGGATATCCCACTGTGCCATACCTCTTACTTAGTAGATAACTAGCGACCCTCCCGGCTTCGCACGTTACCTAAACAAATTATACACCTAAACCTTAATGAATCATTCTGTCTATTGGCGAAAACCGCGTGAAAATCCATTTGTAGTTTTGAGTTTACCGCAAACATACAGACAGACGCGGCCTGGGGCTTTGTTTTATAATAAGTAGGGATTTTCCCTAATTTTGCAATGCATATAAGTTCGCTACTCATACAAGTAGGTACAAGTTATTATCCATGACGTGTGTAAACCTTCCCGTTCGACGATGTTAGCTCGAAGCATAATTAATCTTTCAGTCAGTAGGCTTGGCAGCGGGAATAATAGCTATGTACTGCCTTCATTGTGTTCGGCGAGGCAGTGTTGCCAGTACCAAGAATGTTGCGTAGTGAAAAAAGAACGGTACAGGAATTGCTTCTGTCCTCGCCCGTTGCTTTTTATGAAAGTTGAAGAATTAGTGTTTCTTTTTGTGGTTAATAAATATGTTTATTTTATGTCTAGCCGCGCGGGTGTTTGCGGCTTTTCTCCTATCATATGCATGTATTATATTACCTATCTATACGATAGTGGAAATCGTATCAAAATCCGTTGCGTGGTTTCCAAGTATTCGGAGAAATAGGCGCTGTCTTAATTGGCAACGGTCGTGCGACCATTGGTCTGATGCGATGTTGAGCAAGATCTTCCGCTGCTTACCCTGAGACTGGTTGAACAATTACGATACCGACACGAGAGCCAATTGGCTGCCCGTGACTATATATCCAGTAGAAGGTTCTGGGCTGTTAAAGGTGATGCATATCGATGTAGTCACTCACTAGTTTTGAAGGTAAATTACCCATAGACGAAAACAGATACTTTGCTTTGCTTTATTTACACAAAGCGATCTATTAATGGCCTTTTACGACACCCGGTAATGTATGGCGTTGGTTCTGCTCTGCTAATCACTACATGGCCAAAAAACAACAAACCGACAAGAATGTATGAATAGATGGACGAATGTAGAAAAAGTAAAAGAGATTTGTCAGGATCGTTGCAAGTAATCTCTGCCTACCCCTGCTCTACGGGAAGAAGGTATAAATTATGTACATGCCTATGTAAGTAAGTAGCTAAAAAATTCGCGAGGTCACAAACAAGACGAACCTAGTTTCCTTCCGCCCGCGGGCACTTGAATAATGCATAGGAAAAGGAGGATAGCGAGTCCAAATTGAGAAAGGCACACCCGGGAAAATTATTAGCTCCTAATGGAGAATAGAAGTGATTTGCCTCGTGAAATATACAACGGGGATTGGCTGGAAGGTCGCTCGCTGTAGACTAGAGTTGTGAATGTTTGAACTATCGATAGGTTATCGAATGGGATGGGTTAAGTTACTTCAGCACAGGGTCGAGCTAGCCGCTCGTTACCTCCCAATGTGTGTCTCCCAATTCCGTTGGCAATGCGAGGCTTTTTTTATTGCCCAGGTAGGCAGACGGACAAACGGTCCACCTGATGGAAACTGGCCACCGTAATTTTTTTAGTTCATGCGGTAGGCAAACAGGCAAGCGGGCCACCTGATGGAAAGTGGTCACCACTGGTCTATAGACATTAGCAACACCGAGAGGATCTAATCTAAGCTAATGAGCTAATGAGTTGCACACCTCTATAACACGTTACTCTGGCAGCAAAAAGGCAAATGTCCCTCACTGCCAAAGCCACGGTTCCCCAAATTCCCACCCCATGGAGCACTGGAAACCTTACTCACCGGCAGAAACACAATTCTATTTAAAAGGTGGAAGTACTTCCCCAGTCGGGCGACTCCAATTCGAACGGGATACCCCGCTATGCCCTACCTCTCCTAAAATCTAAGGGGACCCGATGTGGTGCCGGCCAAGACCTTCCGCTGAGGACCCTGAGACTGGTTAAACAATCTCGGTACTCTCACGGGCGCAGATTGGCAGCCCGTGACGGTATATCCAGTAGAAGGTTTCGGGCTGTTGATGAAAATTATGATGAATATCGATGTAGTCACTCTCTAGTTTCGAAGGTAAATTACCCAAAGGGCAACTCCCGTAGCGACGCCCGCCGGCGCTCATTTATTTCCACTAGTTGCAAACGGAATAAGACTAATAAGTTACAACGGCCGCGGAAAGTGGTTTTCGTCGGTACGAACGAAAATTTAACACTAAAGCTGCTCCAGGCTGAAGCAAAACTGATTTTTAGAATTCTTCAGGGACTGAACTAGGAGTGGGAAAGGGTCAGAAAATGTTGGGAAAAATACGAGTTTAGTTTGTATATTTCCATTTCTTTTTGTATTTTTTAGATGTTATTTGAATCGTATTGTGCGGGTAATATCTTCTTGACCTTATCCACTAGGTGACTATCATAATTCATAACATCTGAAACTTCCGTAAATATTGAAATTTCCAACCGTAAAAATTTATTACTGCCGCCAGCCGTCGATGGATGAATGATAATGTTAACTTGATGATTATTGATGACGTTTTCAATTATCTCTATTGTAACAAAACAAAGTGATATAATATGCAACGCAAAGATTTCGCATTCTCATTGATAGTCACATCATACAACCAGCAACACAACAGCACTCCAGCTCCAACACACATTGAAGCTTCCGTGCAAACTACTTTCGTCGCTCGCTGTACAAACACGGGTGCGTAATGTCTGGCGCAGATATGAAAAAGGAACAATAAGGAAGGGCCGAGGCAAATTCGCGCATAAAGCCAGGCATCAGCGGACCTTGCGGTGGGATGGTTATGGCCACATAAAAATGGAGGGAACTTGATGAAGACTCTCACGCCTTATCAAGCGCCACAGCGCTAAGGCGATTAGTCAACGAATTACTTCTCTTGTAATTTGAGACGATTGTTAAATATTCATCGTGGTCGGCTATTTATCTTTTAAAGTTGTTGAGTGTCGTAGCTAGCTCAATTTAATTTGAGAGTGAATAGGCTGTTTCTAGACAGGATAAGTAAGTTATATATTTTTTTAAATCAGGTGTAAGTTTTCGTTTTGATACGCCACTGAATGGGTCCCGGAGATTTTTTTTTATTAGCTTTATGCAAATTACAGCACCTTAAACTTTTTTGCGACTTGGCTACGAGCGGTTTTATGTTTTCGGCTATAAATTCATCAGAGCGACAACATGATGATGCCAATCTGCATTTTATCAGACCTTTAGCCAATAGAGGTTTATGGAACGTTTATGAATAAGGAATTTTATAATACATTTTTAAGGCCTAATGAGTGTTTTATACCCACTTTATGGTATTTTTATGAATAAGACCGTAGGTAGGTATATATAGTATAATTAAATTCAATAAAGTGCACCAATAACACTACAGTTTATAGTACAGTTAAAAGCATTGCCTTTGGCGTCCTATTTACCTTGCAGTAGGTATTAACTCAAAATAGTAGTACAGAGTAGATTATAAACCTATCTTACAAATCCCTTTCAAAGTGCCGTTGCTCATCTAGCGTAAGCTGTATTAAGCGGCTTTTCAGTCGCCAACATTCGTAATACATAGTAACATTGCGTAGTGACATTGTGTCGCCCCTCGCCGTATAAAATGTACTGCTAAAAGACAGTGCTAAAAGAAAAGTTCTTTATTTCGGCCGCTAGCAGCCGGGTGGGTCCCCATTGTACTTATGAACGATGAGGGAGACGCAATATGGAGTGACGAGAACAAGTTAGTTGTGCAAAAATTAAAAAGCCCGACTGCTGTTATAGAAGCTGGTTTTAAGTTTATACGTTGTTTATATTTTAGAAAACGCCATTTAGTAACCTTTATTTTGATACCCTACTCAATTGGTTATAAAGAAATAAAAGATTTTCGAAAGTCACAATATGGTACACAAAATCAGCCATTTTGAAAATTTTAATGTACCCAGTGTCACTCGTGCGCTCAAGACGAATCTAACAACACCTCATATGTTAAAATCCATTAAGCCGTTATGGCTGTAGCCCGTGTCAACGAAATTGACGTAGATACATAATACTCTCAAAAAAACATAACCCTCCTTCTGTCACAGACGGGTAAATAACCCGTTATTCGCAATCGGGTAAAAAGAGAGAGTGAGATAGTAAGAGTACCGGATAGAGTTAATTGGCATAATGTCTGTGCACTGTAGTCTATAGACACAGAATACTAATACAACGTCTTTAGACTGAAATTCTCAGCACACTGGAGGATATCCGTCGGGCGGGATAGGTAAGCTATCAGCACAACAATGGGTGGTTGTGTTTCGGTTTCAATGGGAATGACTAGTTACAGCCTGATGAATTGCAGCTTAGACAACGTATTACTGATCTCATGATTGAATTGATGATCGTCGTGGTGTCATCCCCACGACGGCAGATAAAATCAATACATTTAAAAAAACATAGCTTTTAATTTTACAAAAATAAAATCGACATCATAAGAAGTTCAAAGGTAAATCTAAATTAAACTAATATCGAAAGTATTATCCAATTCTGTGGTGAACGTGTTAAACCTGTTTAATCTTCGAGAAAATATTTATACAACTTTTAAACTTATAAATGAAGGCTTCATTTGCAAAAGTTTAATTACTAGGTCTCTTTGGAGCCGAGTTCAAGGGCCTGTCCCCTGAAGGACTCTTTACGACCTTAGAAACGGAGATGTTAAGTTCATTTTACGTCTCGATGGGCAGTAAAAACGTATTCTTTTAATACGCCAATAAATCGAATTGTAAGCCATGTTGTTATTTTTGTTTCTTTTCATCACAAAGGAACCAAAATCGTATTGTAGGGAATTTGCGGAAAATACAAGTTTATGTTTTGTCGGCGGTTGTCGGTTCTTCAGCGCGCCGCCACTAATTGCTAATTCTGTGCTCTATGTCGGTAATTTTGAATCTCTATTGGATTACCTCGTTGCGAATTTCATCCTTCGAGAAAGACTCCGAGCATACAAATTTCATAGCACGCTGTACCACTCGGATCTCGTGAACTAGTCGCACTATAAATTTATATTGTTTACTTACTGGTGACAACGATTCGACTAGCATAGTGTAGGACGCCTTCTGGCCAGGTATCTCCCTGGAGTATATATTTGCGAAAGAGTGAAGGGGGAGCCTGTATAGGGTTGTTTTTTTGAGTTGTAAGGGTTTCGAGTTTTGAAGCCATAAAAATATAGTAGGTAGGGAATTAATCAATAAATATATAGTAGGTTTTTAAATAAAATGTGCGTACCTATATTATTTCTTAAATTTATATTTTCTGCTACATTGAGCTTCATAGCTGTTTTGTTTTATTTGACTTGAGTTTGACGTCACGTCATACAAATGTCAAGACTCAAGATCGTTCTGAAATATTCGATTTGCATCAGGAAAAAAATATTTTGAGGATTGCGGTAAGTGGTAATATTGTGCTAATTAAATATAGTAGTTTCGCCTACTATATTTAAATTTTTAATTTATAGTAGGTAGACTCCTAATATAGTGTAGGATACTATATTATATAGTAGGGTTGGCAACCCTAAGCCTGTATGCGGCAAGCTGAGTACGGGGTGCATGCCTTCTTGGGAAGCCTAGTCAAACGATTATAATAAAGCTAGGACATAAATTTTGAAAGACCAGTATCTGAAGCTCAGAAGCGTTCCATTCCATTCCCTTCCCTAGAAATTCGCGAACTATAGCAAGTTTTTATTCTCATTCCACGCTCAAGAAGCGCCGTTCCCACTGACAGCGCAAGAATATTCCGCATTCCAAGCGAGTAAAGTAAATTACGCCCCGTCTTAGAGCTGGGGGTGTAAAGGGGGGGAAGGGGGCAAACAGAAGCCGTGAGGGGGCAATAAGATATTCCCGTAACGTGACCCGGCGATAAACAATTAATTTCTTTAATCAACCGTAGCGGCGCGACAGTGTCTCCGTGCCGACCAGCGACTGATGCCTTCGTTGGCAGGGTTGACACTTTTCGTTGGCTTGTGAGGAGCTTGGAGAAATATGTAGGGTATTTATCTCTGTTCCATCCCATATTTATATTTTAATTTATTCCCACCATTAATTTCGGGGATCACATGAGCAACAGTCAGTGCACTACGTGCTGTTCTTTACGGACCAGACAGTATAATTTGAATAGAAAGACTTAATACAGTTCTTTCTGGCCTCCGCAATCCCGTCTGGGATAAAAAGAATTCAATTGTCTATTTTAGCACTTCATTATAGTAAATCTGTGTTGTCTTACAAATCCACTCAGTTCTTTACATGATCATTGATTGATTGGCATTTTTTTTTTCTTTACAATTGTATAGACAGTCAACCGCCGAGACTTTGTACTACCGGGGGAGGGGTTAGTTTTCTCTTCAACTGTTTGCTGTAGCAAAAATGCGACCGAAGATAGAGCATATCCTTCTCCTCCCCGCGTCGTGTTCCTCATTACTGAGGGTCGTAAATCCCCTGATGAACCGTCAATTTCTGCTTTACGATGTCTCCTCCGGCATCTGTCCTTAGCAACATGGAGTGCATCATGGAGCTTTAAATTTAGCGTTGAGCGGATCCTACAGCAAGAATTAAACATCCAAACAGACGAGCAAATAAGCCCTTGACATTTACCGGTGAAACATGAGTAAAAGCAAGTGGTGTCACTTCACCAAGAGGTGCTTTACGTATTCCGCCGCCAGCCGGCAGCCCTGGGCGCCGAGATAAACGGCTTAAGTACTCTTAATACTGCCCCTTTTTTTATTTGCACCGGAAATATCTTGTAATTAACGTCAGTTTCATTGCGACAGTCCTGCGCGCGGGGGCTGTTAAACGTTGGTGTTAAAAATAATTAATTGATCCAACTGCGTTTTGGTTGCTTGCTTTTTATTTGCGTGAAGATTGTTTGCGAATGAGTGAAATTAGTAAGAGAGATACACGTCAAATTTGCAAGTAGGTACTTAGGAAGTACCTTTATAAGCACATTGCATTTAATTCTAATTTACTACATTGACGCCGTAGAATTAATAGAAAAGCTGCGTATAGCTTAGATGAAACAGGAATTGTTATATTAAACGGGACTCACACGCGACGTACCTTTTCGATTTGTTTTCCCGATGTTTCGGTACGGTTACACCCACCGTGGTCACGAGAAGACATTCACGTGGTAGTTTGAAAGAAATATAAGAGACGGAAAGTTCCTTTTTAAATATAGGTAGCGTAATATGTACTACCCGTTCGCGCCAAGTTTGCCGGGCGAAAGTTTCATTATCAACATTCATATTTAGTTAGTTCCCATGAAGTCCAGATTATGTAACGGGATCAATCACCCGACATTCATATTAGATTAGCTTAAAATATCACTGGCCGAGATATTCTAGACCCTAGTTGGCATATAAATATAAAGGATCCCTCAATGATGCCCCGAGCCTCCGCCCCCAGCCTACGCCACTTGTTATACTAGATCTTTAATAGCAAAGGCTTTGTGTTATTGTACAGTATGGATTGATCGAGTTTTTTATGTATGGCCAAACGATTGTCTGTCTATATCTGATACATTTTATGTCTAGTACACATTGACTTGTGCCGTGTAGTGTCCGGCAGAGTAGAATAGCATCAACCCCTTACACTATTCGGTGTCGTACAAAGCGACTAATGTTTTTGATGAAAAAGATCTATAGTCTCCGTAGGCTGGAAAATGGGCAGCAGCGTTTTCCATTTTTATATTTAACTGCGATCTCCAACCCGCCTGCCAAGCGTGGAGATTATGGCAATAACCTCCCCTTTCGTGGGAGAGGCCCTTAGTCCTGCAGTGGATTGTCATTACAATCAGTACGTTACTGCCTATAAAACTAACCATCACACTGATTATCTGGCACCAAATCACACTCAAACTAAACACGAATTAATGCAATCTTATCTAGCTTTAGCGTAAGTTTAGCTGTTTAAGATCCGGGCTGCATATAAATAAGTTATTTAGCTCCAGGTTAATGCCGCCGCTATCTTTACAGCCGTATCGTATACCAGTTTAGTGCCGCCCTCGGCTGGTATCAGGAGGTATCTAGTCGGGGTATGGTGCAAACTGCAGTGAACTTATGTAGACAGTGTTCGCCCCAGCGGTATTTATTTTAGTGATACGGTGTTTCCTTTTGGCTGGGGTTACGCTTTATCACTGGTGTATCTTTCTACATCAAAGCTGTGAAGTGATAATCTGTTATTTTAGGTCTAAGAAAGGAATGAGTAAGACCCTTCTTTTTTTTATAGGTGAAATGTTCAGAAGAGGTCACTTCACCGGGGGGTGTGACGTGGAGATTTCCCGTGAAGGACGCTACCCACTAAAACCCCTCTGTGTATCCACAGCCGCTTTTTATGGAAACACCACAGCACCTCATAGATAGTTTGCACCGTTGTGAATGAGTCAGACCCTACCTAAAATGTGAAAGTGACTGTTACGTTTTCACACCTAAACTACTGAACAGATATGGATAAAATTTGGCAAGGACATAAATGGCAATGTTTGTAAGGACATATACTACTTTATCTCCAAAAAATAAGTTACGAAATTTTACATGAACGATATAGCGGGCAAAAGCTTTTATATTTATATTTTCATACAGCTATCCTTCTGAGCACTTCAACAGAACAATTTTGGGTAGGTACTATCAGCGACAGAATGAACTGACCCCCTACCATACATTTAATTAATATACACTCTTACTGCCATCCCTTCTGAGCTTACTATACTAACAGTAAGTTACTAATAAAAATAAATTAGAATAGATTCGCGTTCACAAAAAAACGCGCCTTAACGCAGTTGGAAACTTGGAAAACAATTTAATTAGCCAATAGCCGACAGCCTAACAATGAGTCCATGTCTGGGTCACCAGACAGATATAGAGGTGAATGTACTAACTCAGCTGGTCCACTAGTTTCGGAGACTTGTACGGACAGACGAACGTTATGGACTGTGGCTAGGGTTGCCAACTCTACTGTGTAATATAGTATCCTACTGTTTTTAGTGTCCACCTACTACTATTTTAAAATTTTAATATAGTAGGCGAAACTACTATATTTTTTTTATATCACAGGTATTTTATTGTAAATTTCATCAGCAAAGTCACTTATTGTCCTGCGTCCTAAATTTTAATGTAAAGAATTCAGCAATAACTCAATTAAACCCCAATCCTGGACCAGTTAACTACTTACTGAAGACCAATTTGATACTAAATATAGGTATGTATTTTATTAAAAATACTATATATTTTTTAATGAATTCTCTATCTACTATATTTTTATGGCTACTGAATCCGAAAATACTATATTTGGTCTTTAAAAAGTTGCCAACTCTAACTGTGGCCGGCAGTTGCCAACTTAGCGCTTTTGGCGCTAGATCTAGCGGAATTTTGACATGTAGCGCCTATTTACCAACGGTTCTCATAGAAAACTAGCGCTTTTTTAAGATATCCTAACGCGTTTTTGCTAGAAGCATTGGTAATACTGGTGGCCGGATCCTCCAATGTAGCTCGGCATAAGTTACCATCTCCGTCCGAGAAGTAACGGTACCTGGCCACCGCTAGGTAGCCATTGATGGTAGCTAACAGTTTGTAATGGCGCCACTCTAATGGGCTATCAGATGCGCAAATCGATACTCTAGGCCAGGAATGGTCAACCTGTGGCGCTAAAAATGGTGTTGATTTAGTTTAAACCTTAATAATTAAAGAAAGTTGAATATATGTAACTGTAAAACTTGTTTTTAAAATAAAACTGTAAGAAAGTTCTGGATTCATTATAGAAAATAATCATCTTAGCGTTAATGTCCCGGTTGTGCGCTCGCACATGAGGGCCCGGGGTCCGCCTTTACCATGATCCAGGATTTGGCAGATGAGATAATTACAGTGGAGCGACTGATATACGACCTCCGTGACCTTGCTAGGGAACTTCACCAGATTGGTTCATTATTACTTAATTTAATTATTACAAATTCAGTTGCCGGAATGTGCAGGTTTCATCACGTTGTCTTCCCCCACTTATTTTATTTAGTTAATCCGGCCGGACGACAAAATAATATCTTATATCGCGGAGGATACAATTCCTTTAATAAAATAACATCGAACACTATCTCCCATATATCACAAAGTAACACTTTTTCTGTTCACGTCAGTTCCACTGACACAATTTTCCCAGGTCACCGATATTGAAATTGGCGGGAAGCCTAGCTCATCACGCGTGTGTGACGTCATGCGCTGGATTTTTATGGATATTTTCGGTTATAACACCGGCCGGCGGCGAAGCGATCGCGAGCAGTTTTATGGATTTTAATTTTCGAACTCCCTACGGAATGGGGCCGTTAAAATCCGGAATGCTCCTGTAATAAGATCGGGTATCTAACGTTCGGGACGTACTCGTGCCGTGTGTTCGGTTGGTACGTGCTGTTGGTCCGTGTCGAGTCGTCTAAATTCAGAAGCAAAGAGATTGAATAAGGTCAATTTTTGTATCACTTGGTCAGAAGTTTCTGTTCAGAAGTTTTATACAAAAATTGACCTTATTTTATGAGCAATACATTGATTTACACTATTATTTGTTCTTACGCTTTTTGCTTCTGAATGTAGACGACTGAATTTGGCTAAATGTAATAAGCGCAGTAGCCCTGCATTTTGTAGGAATACCATGGAGGAAATTATTCTTCCGTGGTAATACTGTCATAGTACCTATTCTATATGTAGATCAGCTGTTCTTAACCGGTGTTCGTAGTGGCACCCGAAGTGGTCCGCGAACTAACCATTAACGAGGTAGCAAAATTATTTAAATATTATTTCGAGCAAAAATATGGTTTGCTCAGGGGGCAGTGAAGAATTAACAAACATACACATAAAACACACACACACATCGCACTTATAATATGTAAAGTGGGATATTCGTTACGTTCAAAAACGTCTATCCGCTCAGCGTCGCACAGCATGCGCGGGTAGTTGGCCATTGCGTTCACGTCTCCATTTCATATTGGCCGGCGAACGGTTTGTGAACGTCTGCGATATTACAAATAGAACGCGGGAATTGAATTTTAGAATCGAACGTTGAAAAGTTTTAAAACGGATAAGCTCTCTCCGTTCGAAATTGCGGGTCGGTCACGTTTTTATTTTAATTTATGTTTCCACTTGTGGGAACAGTTCTATTAGTTTCGATTTTGTCTAGAATCGGTGGAATCGGTGTCGAGCATCGGTGGCCTGATGGTTCTGAGGTCCGACTCGTACCCCGTGGTACCGCATTCGAGCTTCATTGCCGCCATGTACTAATGACTCTTTTCTGAGTTATGTACATTAGTTGATCACTGACCGATGCTCAGGGATTAACAGGCTCACGGAGGTCAGGTGGCACTCGCTCCACTATAATTGCCTGATCTGCCAATTCTTGGATCATAGTAAGGTCCATAACGCTAAGATTTTTTATATTTTATTTTTATAGATTATTATAATATTTGAAAGCCTATTTAATCGTGATGGTCCTTAGCCTTGTTTCATTAGAATTTGTTCAATACTAAGTTAAGTATTATATATAGGTTATTTGTATGTTTGTATGTGTTATTAATGTCTTATGTATTGCTTGTTACAGGTACCTAACTCGGCGCGTATAGGTTGCTTTCAACGGAGGTTTGCGTGGATTCCATATTCATTATTTTAGAGCAATTTAGAGCCATTTAATTAATTTAGAACTAATTCCAGAAGCCCCAAATAGCTAAATAATCTCATAAGCAATTACTTGTGATTAAATTGAATTTATCGACGGGCAGCGTGACAGCGACGTGTAAATTGTGTCGCCATCGAATGAGTTCCGTGATATCTCACGCAATGGAGAGTATTTTTAAGATGCAGAAGTCGTAATTTAAAAAAAAAGGAAAAAAAAAAGTATATAAACAGTTTATCCGTTGTCTAACACCCATCACACAATCTTTACTTACTTTGGAGCTAGATGGGGCTGTGTGAATTTGTCCAAGAATATTTATATTTATTTATGTATGGTACGAGTATATAGAGTGTTCCACAGGGAAGGTTTGGGTCTATAATTAGTATTTACTCAGGAGAAGCCGGGCCGTTTGCTTGTAATAATTTAATCCATGCGGATGACGGACAAATTATTTCGTCGAAAAACGTCATACATACAGAAGTGCTCCCTCAAACTATAGAATAGGTTCTTCGAGAAAACTAATATGTACCTGTAACTGGTGTAACCAACAATAACTTATAATTTTAAGCGTACACTTCTAATGTGTAACTCTTGAGTTGTACTCTTAAAGTTATGATGATACTGATGACTTTTAATGTGCTGATGAAGTTGCTTAGGATATCTTGCCATTGAATAATGCGACATGGTGGTGGTTGCCACCTTAAGCGCTTCCATAGTTGCGCCTGCGCATCGCTGTCAATTAGAGCGCGGCAATGGCGAAAGAAGTCTCCTAAGCGATGACTATCACTGGCACCCCATGACTTTAATGTTGAAATTGAATCTAGTAGATTAAAGAGGTGACCTGCTTGTTTGTTCGCCTGATTATATTATAAAAAGGGTATTGATACAAGGTATTCGAGGCCGAGTGGTTAAGGTATGCGATTCGTATGCGAGAGGTACCGAGTTCGAAACCTACTGCGGCCATGTACCAATGACTCTCTTCTTAGTTACCTACATTAGTTGAATACTAACCGATGCTCTTACGGTGAGGGAAAACATCCAGACTGAATTCGTAACCATAATCCAATCTAGTCAGGTTCCCCTGGTTACAGGGTCACGGAGGTCAGATGGTAGTCGCTCCGCTGTAATTACCTAATCTGCCACATCCTGGATAAAGACTGACCCCGGGCTCTCGTACTTGAGAGCACAACCGGGACAGTAACGCCAAGATGACATTCTTTATTTTATCTTTACATTAATTTCGAGGAACTCATGTGGAAAAGTCAGTGCACTTAGTACTGTTGAGACTGTTACGTGTCGATACTGAATATGATATTTTTTATTGATTCAATGTATTAGTGCTCTCCACCGTTACCCCACAATTCCATGGCCACTACAGTCGCGTCATAGCAATTTGAATTCCGAAACGGACCTGCGGCAATCTGACTAATCCCCATGGCGGTCCATTCGTTCCTTTTCCGTTTTTATCTCGTTTTCTTTGACCGCGCCGTTAAATTGATTGGCCGATAATGACCGGCCCGGGCGCGGGGCGCTGCGATTGGCCAATTTATCGCGTTCTAAGCTTAAATTTTACCGACATTTGTCATCTACCTACAGTCTGTGCCCGTTAGTTTTTCTTTATTCATTCTGTCCCATCGGGTCATTACAAAATCCTAGCAAAGAAACGTTTAAGAAACTAGCCAACATCTTCCAAGGCTGGCAATGCATTCGTGACTCCCCGGGTGTTGCTGACCAGCTTGCTCCTTTGCATCCCTGCTTCATAAAAAAACTGCAACAGCTAAATATAATAATGAGCTAACCATACAACGTCAACGTCAACGATAACCATAATTTTTCCATCACTGAATATTTAGTTTTATAGCGTTTTCTTACGTGGAGGTAGTTTCGGAAACTGAATCATGATTTCCCGAAGGGAAGCGGCCTTTGTAACATAAGGGGAGATGCAGTGCCGCCTTTTTAGTAATTGTTTCCAATTCAAATCAAATCAAATACGTTTATTCGGTTTAGGTTTTCACAAACACTTATGAATGTCATACGATATGCTAGGCACCACGGCACGATCGAGCATCAATTTGTTTAACGTTTCAAAGTGATCGTTTCACGGAGTTATCTTCCATGATCGTGTGGCCCTATAAAAAGAATAGATAAACTGCATTTTATAAATGAACGCAGCGCCCCCTCCATCCTATACACCACCATACAAAGAATCCGAGAAATGTAACACAAGAAATAGACTCGGCCGTGTGTTGGTCCCGACAAGTGAATGATGGATGGGTGGCGGGCGTTCGATCAAAATATTTCACCTCATTGTCCCCGGGTACACGTAGTGGGGAACGTTTCGCTTTTTTTTTGTAGCCGTAAAAGAAAAATATAGTGTTAATAATAATTTTAACTCTGGCCCACACAAATAGTTCGAGCGTAACTCCGTATATTTGTTTGTAGGTACAGAAGGCAGCATGCTAGCTTGTCATGTTAACCCCCGTTAAAAAAACAGGTGTTATAAGTATGACGTGCGTATCTGTGTGTTTGTGGCATCGTAGCTCCCGGACGGATGGACCGATTTGAATGCGGTTTTCTGTATTTGACAGCCAGTTTAATCGAGATGGCTCTTAGCTTTGTTTCATTAAAATCGGTTCAGTAGTTTAGATAATATTTGAATACATGTAAACTTGGTCGGGGGTTATCCGACTTCTCTGTCGGTTAGGTTATAGGTAATGGTGGTGGGGGATAGGTTGATGTGTTGCATACGTAATGTATATGCTCCTGACTGTACATATTGTTATAATGTGACTATTTATTTTAGTCTAGTACGTATTTTCCCACATCTCCGTCCACATAGACATCGATAAAAATTTGCCCTTACCTCACTCTGAGAGCCCGAAATAAACCAACACTCTATTTAAGAATTTATAAAGTGCAAAGCACTTTCTACCTAACAAGGCTAGTTTATAATTCAATATCTCATGCACCACTCCACTACTTGCAGGGACCTTGGTTCATGAAGGCTACTCGCATATATCTTGTATAAGTACGGCAAGAAATACAAGGAACTCTTTAAAAATGTCTGATAATGACCATTAGAGGTGCGGCACTGGTCTAGTTGGAGCGTGCTTTCGAGAGCGATAACCAAGGTTAAGCAACTCTCGCAA